>OV815959.1:5000000-6250000 GCA_929112965.1 Mythimna albipuncta | reverse complement strand
CGTTTTGATATTCATAACAAGCAAGTTAAAAATTTAAGTAGGTTTTGGGTTAAGTAAATTTTGGTCAAAAAATCGAAGCAATATTTTTATGTACATGTTCGGAAAGTAATTTAAAAGTTGATCAAAAATATAAAACAGTTACTAAAGTTATTCATAACATTTTTTCTTTATTCGTTACGAACTTTTTGTATAATTATTTACTAATATTTTCAGTTTAACAAAAAACTAAGTCATTCTTCAAAACGTAAATAAAATAAATATTTCCACAAGAAACAAAGCGCACAGCTCAATTCTCAAGTCACTTCGCCAATTTCCCATAATCCTAAGAAAGAACGTATGATATTTCCTGCAATATTTCAAAAAGAGAACAAGACCACACAAATCCCGTCTGTCCAGTCCTGTATTGGATTATGAGAAAGTCGGATTGAATGTGATGACCGCAGAGAAGGACAGAAATAGCTACACGAAAGAGACAAAGCATGCGTTGGCTATTAAGCCTTGCAGCGTAAAATTTCACGACACCGTCAACACTTCTTTAAAAGAAATATGATCTAAGCAGCAAAGAAGATTGCAAATAAATTTAAACATTGTTCAGCTTAGGTTAGAGTTGACTTTTCTTTGGTAATGTATTTAAAAAGGCTTAATTTTGAACGCGTGCTTAGTTGGTCGTCGTAGGGATTTGAGATTTGTCGCTCATTTTTTTATTGGTGTTGCGGTGTTATTATCGCCGCAAGGCACTTGTAGACAAATAGTTATGTTTTTTCTTTTTAAAGGGCGGACCCTTTAAAAAGCGGATTGTATTGAGTTTCGTGTGATGGAGGTGGTTTTTTGTGACGTTCTATTTAGCCTCTCAGTTCTCATTTTTGTGGCCAAATATTTAAGTAGCTGCCAGACGAATCTTTGGAAAACCTAATCCATCCCTTTGGGCAACACGAACGATTAGCAAGGCTGAAAGATTATAAACAATTATATTATTATTCGAAAATAAATTAGATAAATCTAAATTATAAAAGTGAATAAGCTACCTTCTTTTAAAAAGGTAGTAGGTAACTAAAGTACCCCATTTTTAATGCATGCTAAATTGGGATAATAAGGGCAGACGGGTGATAAATGATTACAGTGCTTGAGAAAGGTCATTATTATACACTTGGTTTACAATAAACGTTTTTGACTATAACTTTGACCTTTTCTTTTTGACCACGGTGAGGGCGCAGAGGTCTGTCAGACTCTTACTGACTAAAATTACAAGGTGTTCTGCGGCAACCATGGTGGGAGCCCTGGACTACTTGCGTACATTAACAAGTTGCCCGGCCAGTTACTTATTGGTTGGCATATTTGTATATTCATAAGGATCCATTCATCCATCTTCCAGCAATGAGTCAGTAAAGTCGTTTTTAAAACAAAATCATACCACCATACGCACAAAACATTTTGGGAACAAATTCATTATGCGAAGAACTAAAAAGTCAAATTCCTTGCCGTAACTTGTGTTTACTGATATCTACAGCCTTGAGGTATTTAAGTCAAGAGTCTATAAGTATGTAGTTACTTCTTGGCAAGCGTGCTTCAACGTTGGCTACATCATCGCTTACCATCAGGTGAGACAGTGGTCAAAGGCAAGCCAGAAAAAAGACTTACTAATCTGGTCACTACCTAAGCAAGGACCGTGGAGATTTTGTAAAAAGGAAAAAAGTGGTCTTCAAATGCCAAAGATAACAGAAGGACAAGATTTTTCTGCGAAGCAGTAATGCTCTGGCCATCATGCACCAGCTGCCGGGATCCCGATCCCGATTTCCGGTCAACAAAGGCGTGGGCTTACGGACGGCGAGCCTCGCTGTACTGCTGTCCGGTAACCGTCCGGACCAAGTGCAAGTCGTCAACGGCGCTTACTGTTCCCCGCGCCATAAGGAGATGTCAGCGAACCGTAAGAACCCAGCAGAGCCGAAGCCTACTGGGGCCAAGGGTTTGTTTTTGAAAATAAAACTCTGGAGACGAAGGCAAAGAAGGAACAGGAGTGGGTTTTTAATCAGTAAAAATCTTACACGCTCATCCAAAGCCGAAGAAATCATTGGATGATTTCCTAACTTAAAAAATAAAACCTAAAAAGAACAAAACCAGACAATACGTACATAACTAAGCGGCTTCCTACCCACAGCTGATTACGAAACACCGCATAATGGTCACAATTTACATTAATAAACATGGACCTGCTTTTGAAATTATAATCAAGCAACTTTGATTCATAATTCTCGAATTGTTACAAGTTATAAAACAAAATGGAAGTTTGAATAAATCATACGTTTATTTTGGCATAACTTTTGCCCTTGGCTGTACTCTGTAGGTTGAAAATTATCTATTATAGTTTAATATATTATAGTTTAATGAGTTTCCTCTTTATCCCTTTTTTATGGGAAAAATAACTTCATTATACTACTCCTGAATAAAACCCACTTGTGATGCTTCCATTGCTTTTTGTGTTCCAAGGCGGTATCTTTTTCAAACATCTCCACATACCTGGTTGGCATCAGTTCCAGCAGGCTTCGTCTATCATGTCGACATTTCTTTGAGGTGCACTTGAAACTCGACGAGCTGTCAACCTGGGCCTGGTCCTTATTGGACAGCGAGCTACCCATTGCCCACCGTCCACAAGCCAAAGCAGGGTGATTCCCGACGCCCAAGGCGTCTGTAGTGGTGGCCAAGACGTAGAGAATGTGTCCTAATCACACTTTATATAACCCGTACATCAACTGACAAGTTTCATCCAAATATTTCTAGTAGTTTGCTTTATATTTTTTAACCTTCTACTTTTGATAGACTAACAAAAATCCAAACTTTCAGACAACTTTTTAGATTAACAGTATCTGTTTTGGTTTGTTGAAAAAAATATCTTGTAATAACAAAACTACCTTTTGTCAGCAGCTTCGCCCATGACATGAGAGAGTTTACGTCTTACAAGAGTATTTTTGATCCAGATTAAGCTCTAAATCCATTCCATTCAGTTAATAAAACATGATTGGTTTACGAACAAACATATAAACGGACTTTAATAATTATAATGTGAGTGCCCATGTCTGTTGGCGTGTTACAAATGGCCAAGTTTCTTGCTTTTGTTTTATGTTTAATTGAAATATCCGCGCCACCTTTAATGAAGTCGAGAGGTAAGGAAATGTTTCCTGAAGTTCGTGAATGCTATTGTTACTTAGTCGTGTCGTTGAGATATTAATGTTTTATGCTGTTGAAAGATGTGAAGTGACATGAAAGGAAGAATGGAAATAAAGTTGTCAATACAGGTGACGTGTATAATTGTATATTCTGTTGTACTGTTCTATGGAGGTCATATTTTAATGGAGTCCTACTGTTGTTTAATTTTATTTTGTTTTAGTTACATACTGCTAGTGGCTTCGCCCTTATCTTCATCGTGCTCACATAATAGAAGCAACAAGAAATATGTAACGAAGATTTAGTAACTCAATATGATTTAAAAGAGAGTCCATGGAGTTTATTTATTATATACTTTATTGTACATACAAACATAACAAAGAAAAACTTTTATCTAAAACACGTACAATGGGCGGCCTTATTGCATTCCGCGATCTCTTCCAGGCAACCTAGAATAGACAGTAATTGTCAGAACATGATATGGGGCTGTCATAAGTTCAACAATAAGCATTATTTTAAAATTAATTATATTTATATTTATTCCTTGCTTATTTGTTTCTTGCACGTTCTTCTCCATAGACATCTACGCTTTGGAACGTGCCATTTAGCTTCACTTGTTTGACTGGCCGACATTTTGACAATTCAAAAGTATCTGTAATTGGTCTATTTGAAATAAACGTTTCTGATTTCGGATTTCTGTTTTTCTGATTTCCGCGTGATAAAATTATACTTAGGATGCATACTCCCGAGATATTTTTATCTCGAGAAAGTACTTATCCTATGTACTATTATAGGAGATGATCTAGCCATGTACCAAGTTTCAATGAAAGCCGTTTAGTCGTTCGAGCGCACACACTCACAAACTACACACAAACAGAATTTCGCAGGGTACCCTGGCACTTCTTTATTCAGGTTCATTATCATCACTACTGAATTATTATAAGACATCATGTATAGACTTACGGACAATCAGCCTACACTTACACCCGTATTTATAAACAAGTAAAAGTAAGTACTTAAGTAACGATTTGTATTCTATAGTGAAGAAATTGCTATGAAAGAAAAGGGAGTTAGTGATAGTTTGACGGGTGACAGGACAGAATGGAGGAAAAAAACGTGTTGCATCGAAACCAAGTAAAATGGGATAAGGGCAGAAAGAAGAAGTTAAGAAATTGCTTGAAGTTAGAACTGCCAACAACCAACAATAACAAATACCTAACGTCGAGTGTTACTTGAGCTTTTTCTGAAATAAATAACGTGTGTTACTCCACTTTAGAATGACATTGACTGACCTGTTGGTCTAGTGGTTAGTGACCCTGACTGCTATGCCAGAGGTTGTGGGTTCGATTCCCACCCAGGACAAATGTTTGTGTGATGAGCTTAATCATTTCGACACCAGCAATTTATACTACGCTAACTCAAAAAAGCGTACTTTACAGTAGAGGCGTTTAAAGGGAAAAACGTGATAACTTTTACATTAATTAAGATACTTATTTGAAATTTGGCCTGCTTAATAGTTAATTTATTCATTGTAATATGTCATATTTACTTTTCCTTAATTATTTATATTTTTCGATTTAGCGCGAGTTAGCCGTATATAAACGTAATTCATCAAAAAAATGTCACATTTTATACACGTCTAACTAATGTTAGCGTAGTGTAGTACGGGAGGTTGTAGTGCTAAAGAAGTGTTATTTTTATTACGTTGCAATAAAAAAAAACAGTATTTTGTGTATTAATCATAACATTAGGGTATTATATACACCCACAAGATATATTATTGTAATTTATCGTGCTGAATAATAAGTTATTTAAGTTAGCTTTGTTTAACCGGTACATATGCGTCTCTGGCGGATTACGTATTAAAAGCCGTCAAATTATATATAGCGTACTATACATCGCCCTGTGCCACAAGTTAGCGTATCATCTAACTTTCCGTTGAGCTATAATATACGTTGAATTTTATAAATTCCAGATAAAATTGTGTAGATAGTAATATTTGTAGGTACCTAGATACATAATTAAAACAAAATAAGTGTAGTAGGTAATCAATAGTTTATTATAGGTAAGTACTTACTATTAATTAACGATAAGAGATCAGATCAATCACAATTCGAGTTCGAATAATTGTAATTTTAAATCAAGATTGCACTCGAAGAAAACAAAAACTTCCAATTGGTAAATATAAATCACATAGGTAATTTAAACAATATTATAAGTTATAATTATTATGAACTCGAACATAATTATATTTTAATCAATATTGCACTCAATATTGATAATTTTAGGAGAAAACAAAAACTCCCTATTGGTAAATACAAATCACATAATTTTAACAAAAAGTTGTAATGATTAAGAACTCAAACATAATTATATTTAAATCAAGATTGCACTCAATATTGTTATTCTGAGAAAACTAAAATTTCCAATTGTTGAATATAAATCACATAATTTAAACAATAAGATGTAATTATTTAACCTCTTAATCTTCATCACTTGCATTGTCCACATCATGTTCAGCTGTTAATAAATTTCTATAAAATGTATGATACTTTTCGGGTATAATATTCTTATCACAATAATATTTTAAATCTTTATATTTTGCTACATTAATTTTTAACAAAGCTTTGTATGCTTTTTCGGGAAAAGGCTCCAACTGGGATAACCTAGTGGTCTTTTTAAAACATTGTATTTGATTGCTTTCACTATCACCTAAACTATATTTATATTCCAACAAACCGTAATTATCAGGAGAAACTTCAATTTTTTTAATTTTATTCCACATAATTTTATCGTTATTTATATTTTTAGTCCAATTTTTTTGTCTTATATTACTTTTAAAATCAAATATCATGTTTTGATTGACCTCGATAACAGTATAAGGATTCCCATTGACTTTTGCCCATCGCACTAGTGAATACCATTCATCTGGCGAATACACTTCTCTACCTCTTGCAGTCTTTTCTATTAAAGCATGAACTGAGTCGCCCTCATTCTGTGTATGGCCCTTTTCCATAAAATGGTGGCTAATCTTCATTTTAAACATTTTTGCAGCTAATAAATACATATAGTATACGATCCGATTGCGATTTTGTCCCCCACAGTTGTCTGACCATAGGTTGACTTCGTTAACTCCCTTAGAAGATAATTTATTAAAAAAATCATATAAACAACTGGCAACTTCATTGGCTCCCCTCTTAGCCGTTCGCTCGTCCCACATATAACAAAATGCTTCTTTTGATCCCATATCGTAAATTGTAAAATTGTATACATTGAGCTTACGCTTATAGTAATAAACACTTATATTACCATGTGGTGAGCTTAAAACTTTTTGAAAATCAAACACAATACAAACTACATTGTTACTAGAGATAGCTAACAGTTTATTTTCTAATTTTAATTTACGGGAAATTTCTTTTTCTGTCTGATGTTTAGTGAAGTTTTCTTTCAATTCATCTGTAGGGCTAGGTGTATTTTTGTACTGATGACAGAGGTCGCATTGGTCTTTTTTTGGCAAATGAAAGCCTATCTTCAAATTAGCATTAACTATATCCCTATACTGTCTTACTGTCTGTACTCTAAAATTATAATTATTATCAGCACACCACTCAACATACAACTTAAACATTTTCGAAAAAGATAAAGAAGCATCTAAGTATTTTTTACTCGTACGTTTTCTAACGTAGTGAGACTCGACAGGGGTGAAAGAATTAACGTGATCTATGACACTCTGCTTCATTTCATTTGAAATTATATATTTACGGTTTTTATGCCGACCTCTGTCATCAGTAACATCAGTAAAATCATTGATTTCTTGGATTTTTTGTATTGCTACTGCAATACAAAAAATCTTACTAATAATATAATACTTAAACAAAATCTTTACTAATATCGAATGTGTTCAAGAACATTGTTTTGCAAACTTTTTGTAATGTGATGCCATTGTCAGAATTTATGGGAAGATGATAATGCAACGTGTGTGATCGACCACTAGATTCACTTTCAACATTAGTGGCAGTCTTTTTGCTTTTTTGTATCACATATTTGGCTATGATTTGCCATTGTTTCGCGTGATCACCAGTACTCCAAAACTTATCAAACAGATCAACACGAACCTCGTGGCCTATTTTATTATAGCATTGCAGACGACAATTGACACAACTGACTTTAATACTTCTTGCTGCTTTAGTTTTTCCTTTTGACGTAGTATACTCCAATCCTGTGTTACACAAACGTTTTCTCTTTCTAGCTATCCATTCATTTTCATGTTTAAGACGTTTGAGACCCACATCAGTCCTTTTTTTTGATCTACGTTTAATATTTTTTGGGGTCGATACTGTAGAATAGTCACTATCATTGAACGTTGCAGGCGAGGAAATTGAATTACATGGAGTAGATATTGCCGATACTGAATCTGTATTTTTGGTGAGGCCGTTATCCATATGCGAATCAGGAAGACTTTCCTGGGCGGATGTAACGATTTCAGGTGTCAGTGTTCTATCTTCAGTCTCTTTGTAGCAAGAGGTCGGCACCAAAGTATCGTTTAAACTTTGTGAAGATTCCGAAAAATCACAATAGGGTGAAGGTACGGGGGTATTATATAAGCTGTCAGAAGGATCATTAGTGACGACCGAAAATAAAGGTTCAATACTTGCTGGAGTTAATGCCAATGGAGAAGGTTTTTGAATAGAAGTCATTACCTTTGGTGAATAAATATTAAGTGGAGTATTAGGAGCCCCCAAGTCGTTTAAATTTATATCTTGTAATACGGCATCATATTTGTAACCGACCATATCTCGGCTTGCAGAACTGGACATAGAATAATCATGCTCTTGAATAGGCTCATCAAACATGACGTGCTCATATAAAGACACGAATTCAGGATTATCAACTTCAGCAGGTAATGGCGACGATTCTAAAACAATAGGTATAATGTATTGAAATCATATTTAAATATTTTCATAAAAAGCATGTACTTAAAAATTAGTCAACGTATGGTACGTTGACTATTTTTTTTCGTAAGTAATAAATTAATTAATACGTTAACACATAAGTATTTACTACGTAAAAGTCGCTAAGTAGTTCGTTTTACAAAAGAACAAGTATATACACGAACGCACTAAACTACGCTAACTATGAGTTAGCGTAGTGTTGCACGGACTTTGACCAAAGTGGCTCCAATTTTCAAAAAAAACCTAGCGTATTACTATAAAACATATTTATATACTTTAACATACGTTAATATTCCTTATTAACACATTAAACTTACCTCTTTCGACAGTATGAAGCGATATCTCAGTATTTTTATCAACACTCATCAATGAATATTCTTCCTTTTTTGTTAATTCCACTAAATGTTTAGCTCGTTGTCGAGACATTTTTGTAATAATAAAATAACACTAACAATAGTTTAAATAACTGGTTACAATAACGCTATCTATTATGATTTACTGCTAAAGTTTTAAAACCGCGCAATCACATCTAACACAGCGACAAGTGTCGTTAGAGTAATGTAAACAAACAAGCGGTGCGTCCCCTCCCCGCGCACACTCCGCTAATAATAGTTGGCGTAATATAAATCGAGTGATTTCAAAAAGTACCTTTACTTAGCGTTTTATAAGATTTGTAACTTTCTTATTTTTGTATATTTCTTCATGATTTTTTTATGACATATGTAAAAACACATTTTAAGTAACTTGGCGTAAAAAAGCATTTTTACCTAAACTTCGAGTTAGCGTAGTATAAATTGCTGGTGTCGATTTGTTCTGTGTCTGAGTGTAATTTATCTATAATATATATATATTTAGAAATATATAAGTATGTTTATCAGTTGTCTAGTACTCATAACACAAGCTCTGCTCTTGGGACTAGACGGCGTTGTGTGATAGTTGTGGAATATTATTATTATTATTATTTTGTTATTAAGAATTGTTAGTTCCCGAAAGACTAAGTTGTACCTAGGAACCTTGTTTAATGTCGTGTCTTCTAAAAACTCGGTTGCATACTTTTAATATGCTAAACTTAACAACAGACTTAAGGAGATGTCAGTAAACCGTAGGAGCTCAGCGGGGTCGATGCCTTCTGGGGACATGGGTTGTGTGAAAGTGAATCTGGGGCCCTAGAACGAAGGCAAAGAAGGAACAGGAGCGGGTTTTAGTCAGTAAAGATCGTACACGCCCTTCCGCTCCGCTGGGGCGAGAGATGTCATTATCTGATTTTCCACATAAAAAAAAAAATCTTAACAATAGAATCTTGATTAACGAGCAAAACTCACCTACGATGTCTATAGTGAGACTATTTTGTATCATTTAAAAGCGAAAAAAAAACGAATGACCCCAAATTATAAATCTTTAAAAATCCAACATCCATCAATCCATCTCCCATTAAAATGCATCCTTTTCACGGCAGGTCCCCGCGTTTTTCAATAGCACCCCATGTCACCGGAGACCGTGGGTTCGAGCCCGGTCGGTGATTAGCACCAATTCAGGAGGGTGCATAATGTGAACTTAATTTGGTTTCGGTATGTTGATGATATGTGCATATTTTATGTGTAATATATGTACATGTGTCGCTTAAGGTTTCTAATGCATGGTGGGTCTTAAAGACTGTGGTGATGGTGGTATTTAAAGCTGTTTTAGGGTGTGTTTATATGAATGAGACTCTCGCAGGGTTGCTGCAAGGCTGGGACTACAAATGCGCTGCTTTACGTTGTCCGCATGCCTACACTCTGGTTATTCACAAAGTTGCGTTCTTATTCTTTATTCATGGATGTTCTTAGATGTTTTCCACTTTCTGTGTGTTATGAAAATTACGGTGGGTATATAAATATAATTTCTAGGCGAAGAAATAAAGTTGAAATTGGTCGATCGTTGTTTTTTATTGTGTATAGTATTTATTTCTAAATTATCTTCATGTTACATTATGGATTTGTGGAAATAGAGTGTACCTTCGTTGAAAAGGGGAGATCCTCCGACCAGACGGATATTTCGTCTGATCTGGGCAACTGGCAGACAGATGAGCACGGGCTGTTGTATAGGTTTAAATCGCGCGAAAACTATTTACACAAGGCAGGATTTCGTAGTTTTAGATCTAGCCGCATGTACAGTGACTGCTGGGCAAGGGTTGCCATGCAGGGAGTTCCTGCAGAGGAAGACGCCGTCAAAGCCGGCTCAGAAAAAGGAGGCTAGATGACTTAGACGCCTGCCACGGTTCAAGACAAAGCGTAAGAAGAAAGTCGAGAATGAATTGAGGGAGGCCTTTGCCTTGCAGTTGGGCAGAAAATATCTTGGAAAAAAGAAAGAATAAAAAAAATCGTTCATTTAACATACATACACACAAAGAAGAAACAAACACATTGTGTGTTGCGCTAAATAAGTCCAGTTCAGCATAATGCCAGACAACTATGTAGTGGTTGGCACACTCTGTTTTGCAAATGAATCTTATTATGAGTCTACGAATGTAAATCAGTTTTGTTATGTAAAGTGTGAGGTAAAAATTGCTAGCTATACTTATAGTATGCTTCAAATGATAGCACAGAAACACACAAGCCAGCTTTACCAATTTAAACGAGCCACAAATTCCCACCAGCTCGTACCAATACGGCACACTATAACCTCAATTCCTATCGGATGGTTTTAGTGCCGAAACACATGAATATTTGGCACGTTCACCGATATAGTAACTAGTTGTTTTGGCACTTAACACCGGAGTCATTGTCGATTTGGCAATCTTCGTTCGATGGCTGTTAGGAGAATGCTGATACAGAGGACAAACAGAGATGGTGGCACATTTGAATGGGTTTTGGGTGTCATAGCCATGAGATGTAAGTGTTATTTTGTAGCTGTTGTATGGGGAAGTGATTTGTGTAATAGTTTTGGGAGGACGCTGGGTTAGGTTTATAAAAAGAGTTAGTACCGTTTTGCTTATGATATTCATTGTGTAATCACAACTAATATTATAGAGAAGAAAATTATATGTTTGTATTCATTCAAATCCGTTAAAATATTTATTATTTTATATGTTATTAAAATGCTTGGCTCAATGCTGGTCCAGCTCAACTACCACTAGGACGTATTAATTAGTTGGAAACTAAAATTATTTTTTTTGTAATTTGAAGAAAGAATTTTGTAGAAGCACTTTTTTCAAATTTGTGAATGTGAAGCACCATGGAGCATTTTTATTAGGTTACAACTTATTATTTGTTGACATTACGAGCATGGCAGTTGAGAGTTGTCATACTCACTCAAATGTCTCGCTGTTGGTGGCACGTGTCATTCAGTTCCCTTCAAAATGGTTGAGCTAAGTGGGACTGATGCACGCGTCATGCTCGTGAACGGGTGCCGTCAGGTGGGACTGGTCATCTCTTAGCTGCCAGTGGCTTAGTTCAGTTTCTATCTTTTAATTATTTTGCTTTTTTATTTCATTATGGATATTGTGCTCACGTGATAGAAGCAACAAGTAACCAAGCATTATATGTAACACATAATATGTTTTAAAAGAGTGTCCATGGAGTTTCTTGCACGTTCTTCTCCATAGAGATCTACGCTTTGGAACGTGCAATTTAGCTTCACTTTTCTTGGACTGGCCGACATTTGACTATTCAAAAGTGCCTGCAAATGGTCTATTTGAAATAAATGCTTTGACTTTGACTTTGTGTTTAAAGACTGCGGTAAGCTAGTTTACTTAATTTTCTTAGACCAGATATGACAGCGGCCTCTCAGATCGTACGTCACCAGTTGCGTTACATAAAAACCACGTCACCAGTCAAAGGTTAAATAAATTACCGGTCGATGTCGGCGATACTCGAGATAGGCCAATGTCCAGCAGCGGACGTCTTTTGGGTGAAATGATGATGATGATATAATTATCTCCTTGTTAATACAAATAAATTAGCAGAACGAAAGCGCCGTCGAGGCCGGCCTAGAAAGAGGTGGCGGGATGTTTTGGACCCGTACCGCGAGGACAGGTTTCAGACGGCGCAAGTAAAGGAAGTTTGGAAGGACTTGGGGATGCCTTTGCCCAGCAGTGAGACAGGGGCTAGAAAAAAAAAAACAGAATTATTTGAGAACTCTGTTTTTAATAACATACAACAACAGAACATTATCTCAAGGGAACATATTCTCCGGCTAAAAAGTATACATAGTCTACCCATGTGCCAAGTTTTATAGAAATTCGTTTAGCCGTTCGAGCGTAAAGAAGTAACAAACATACACACATACAAACTTTCATCTTCATATATGTTACATTAAGTGACACACACCAACTTACTCTTAAGATAAGACATGCGTATAATATTGAAGATATGGTAAAGGAAAAGATTAATGTAATGACATTGATCCTCTGATCTTATAAATTACAAAGAGTAATGTTATTAAATAAACTCACGTACTTAATTTTACGCGTCCCTTAACATTATCCACAAGAAATAATATGTATAAAAGAGGTAATTCTTATGTACCTATTAAAACTTGTTTTCACAGTAAAGGAATTCAAATTAATTTTAAGCACGCATTTTACTGTTTTCCGCACTAATGCGAAAATGTAAGCGAGCTCGTCACTGCCACAATTTATTGTAAGAGTATTTATCATAACAGCCTGGGCGCTAAAGAACCCCCACGGGTCGCGAGTCAACCATAGTTAATTTGTTTCCTCGTAAATTTATTGAAAAACGTCGTTTGATACACGAGGAAAGTCACTCCAGCACTCAGCTCCATAACGCCATCGCTTACGGTTTGGGTTAATTGCGCTTCGGTCACAATGATTAAATAGTGGAGCTATTTCAAAATTTAATTTGGTATCAAGGTAGAGCGTGAAGAAAAAATCTAGCATTTCAATTTCCTTGAGATATTAGTAAGAGATACGAGCGATAAAAATATTTTTTGTGCTGGGAATGTATGGTATATTGGACGAGAAGAAACCGCGCGGCTTCCCGGACGCTGCCCAGCTGAGTTCGACGATTGATCTATTTCTCGAAATTAGACTTACCCAACTGGATATCGCGCGCGCGCGGTATCTTCTCATCCAACATACCATGGTGTCTCAAGACGAAAGTCTATGACCAGTGCGTGTTGCCAGTGATGACATATGGCTCCAAAGCGTGGTCGCTTACAATGGGCCTCATCAGAAGACTTAAAGTCACCCAAAGAGCAATGACTATGCTCGGAGTTTCATTGCATGACTGAATCAGGAATGAGGATATCTGCAAAACAACCAAGGTTACCGACATGGCACGAAGAATCGCCAAACTTAAGTGGCAATGAGCAGGGCACATTGCTCGCAGAACAGATGGCCGTTGGGACTGAAATGTTCTAGACCGGCGGTTACGTACCGAAAGACGTAGCGTTGGAAGGCCTCCTACAAGGTGGACTGATGACCTGGTAAGCGTTGAGGGAATCCGATGGATGCAAGACGCACAGGACCGTTCATTGTAGCGACACTTGGAGGCGGCTGGTATGATGATGATGATGATGATGATGGGAATGTATGCAGAGACGGGAAAGAGTCTGGAACTCATCTTTGTTTTACAGCTCCACTTCGCTCCACGTTAGTTGGCGCACAACTTTTGCATAATTAGTCATACACTTTCGCAGCGTTACTATGCATTTATAAACCGCCTAGCTACTCGTACCTCGCAATGTCACATGAACAATTGAACAGTCCGAAACATTTTAAATAATTAATATTACAATATAAAATGGTAACATTTGGTGATCATTTTTGTTTCCTAGAAAATGATGATTGATTGATTTATTTTCATTGTATGACTACTGTGTGTGTTGTTGTTTGATTACACTTATATAATACAAGTGTATTATGATGTAATGCAACAATTTATCATTATTATATTCAATGATGAAATCACAACAGAACAGTTTTTTTTTAAAGTTGTTGTAGTAAGTAAAAAATATAGCAGCCTTGTTTTGTTAGCAATACATGTAGGTCCCATGGTGTAATGGTTAGCACTCTGGACTTTGAATCCAGCGATCCGAGTTCAAATCTCGGTGGGACCTTGTAATGTTTTGTAGTAGTTATTAATCAATGATTGATAATAAGCCATTTAGCCAAAGATAACGATAAGAACCAATGACATTTGGAAAATACATAATGATAAAATCGTCGATTATTTGGTTGTTTATTAAAATTACGATAGATGGCGGTCAAAACTGTATATATTATATATATTTTTATATATCTATATATTTTTATTCGAATTGTTGTAGATTTCCAAAACAATAATCCAGATGTTGGATTACTTTGAGTATTATCTAAAATTATTTTGTTTAGCTTACGTAGAAAACGACATATCTAAGAATCTAAAATTTGAAGAAATTGGTCGTCGCTAAGCCGTCCTTGACTAACGGGGCAATGGATCTAATTAGCCCTATCATAGAGAGGACCAGTGTCAAAGTAGTAGGAATATTATCAGCTTATATTGATTTATCCTTATCCTCTTCTTCTATAAAAAATACCATAGCTCACATACTTACACTTGTGCTACTTACACGAGTTTATATTAAAATTCCTATATTATATTTGTATGTGGGTTACTTTTTCCGATACGTCTCAAATTGTCGCCATGGTGACGTTTGCGTCATCTCTTGTTGGTTCATTAACTTTTTTTTTTTTTTTTTTATAACTCTTTCAAGTTAGGAGCGATGTGCGATTTAATCCATACCATATTACAAAAATCTTTGTCTTGGGAGTTCCGATTCAGTAGCGATAGTAACTACTCATAAAAACTAGGTAATTTTAGTTCGATCCAAATTTAAGTACATATTTAATATGACCAACTAATTTAATGTCAATTGAGGCGCTAGATTAAGAGGCATTCTATCAGTGACTTTGCGTCCCCAGGACAATAAATGATAAAAGGGTCAAGTGGGAGTGGGCTGGCTACGACGCACAAATGCACCCGGACAAATGGGCAAGGATTAACTCTCACTGGACGCCTGAGGGAAGTTGACGCTGTCGAGGTCGACCTGATCGAGGTGTGACGATCTGATTATGTTCGCGGGGCAAACTTGGTCAGAGATTACCCTAGACAGAAATGTTTGGAAGGAGAAAGAGAGGCTTTTGCCCAGCTAAACTAGGGCTGCCAAAAATCTTTTCCATTAAACCTGTCATACAAGTAAAAGTGAGTAAAAATCTCTCCAGTAAATCTTTATTGCCGTGTTGTTTGTCCTGTTATTTCTGCCGACGAGCAATATTTCGTTTCCTTTGACGACATTATTCTCGGTTGCCCCGAGTAATTGCTCGTATGTGACTCTCTCAGAAGTAAAACATGTTTTACGCCACATTTTTCGCATGTAACAATAAAAGTAATGGTAATGAAAATTGACAAGGTATGTTGAAAAGTACTTGCTGGGTTTTCGGAATGTTATTGTGTTTTTCTTTTATTTCAAATGTGGGTAATAGGGCGAGCAATATATGCTTATAAACGTGGCATAAGTGGGTATGTTATTAAAATTACGCTACTTGTCTTATATTGGCACAAATTGTATCTAATATACTGTTGTAAAAATATGAAAATGCAATAACGACATTTAAAATTCAGGTCGGTAAAAATCGTTTTCTTCAAAGTGCGTTTTTGGAGCTGGAAAGTCTCCATAAGGTATACCGATGACCTGTTCCGGGTCACAATAGTCCGTTATAAGAGAGAAGTGCGGAACTAGTGGATGTAACGATGCTAGCAGTGGACGTCTTTCCACTGAAGTAAATCAAAGACAAAAATTACTAACGCCAGTTTCTGCCAATGGTTTACCAACGTAAAAGTATAAAATTGTACTAGGTGAACATATTTCTCGGATAAAAAATATTCTATATGCTAGTCTAGTCCATGATCTATGCATGTAACAAATTACATCTAAATCTATGTAGCTGTTGGAGCGTGAAGAAATAAACACTTGTGTATTTCTTATTCCTTCCTCAAAAGTTTATTAAATAAGTATGTGTAGATATGTGTACATCACATTTTTTCAGAAATGTGTAGGTATGATCTCCCTAGAGTTTTCCCAACAAACATGGGGTAGGCTTCCAGTCTAATCGGATGTGCCTGAAACACGGGTTCGTGTTTTACATGTAACCACTGTCTATCAAACTTCCACAACCCAATTATTGGTCAATACGATACTTCGTGGATAGACTGGTGCTCAGACTTTTTTTTTTTTTATTATTGATAGGCTCGCGTTTGACCACTATCTCACCTGATGGTAAGTGATGATGTGGCCGACGATGGAGCACGCTTGCCTAGAAGTAACCTATTCACTCTCGACTTTAAGACCCCTAGGTTGTAGCTATCAGGAAACACAGACTTCCTGTCACCTGATTAAATGTAGCAACTGTCGGAGATCTACGAATGACAACCGGGACCAACAGCTTTGTGTGCTTTCTCTGTCTGTGTGAGGTACGAATAAAAGTTTTTTCTTCTTCTTTCTGAGGCAGTAATTTCCTAGATTTTTTTATTATTTTTTGCTGATAAGTTCTTGCTTGACCACTATATCACCTGATGGAATGCGACCATGCGAGATAAACTTATAAAAGTATTTATAAATCGAAAAACTCACATTGATACTTGCCCAATATCGAACGCGCAACCCCATGCATGAAAGGTGGGTCCTTAACCACTGGGCCACCACGAGACTGACACGAGAAATGTGTAGGTATCTCAACAAAAAATACATTACAATCAGGGCCGAGTAATGAAAGGCGCGCCTCACAAGTGACACGGTCGTAATTAGAAAAGTTGACTCTGCGCGATGTTTGTAAAAATTCCATCTCGCAGTAACCCAGCAAGGCCGATAGGAAAAATTTTAATTGGATACACAATACTATGGCAAGTTGTTCTCGTGTTGTTCCGTGAGTGTAGCGTGATCCTTTTTTTTTGCAACGAAGTGTAAAATTGAGGAAGTGTTGGGAGAATTGATTGGGGTTCCAGAGTTATTATAGTAATAGGTATATTTTATGTATGGTAGATTTTATAAAGGTGCGTTTCTGATTACTGGTATTTTTTTTTGTGACGAAGAGAAGTGACGTGTTCATCACCAGATCTTAGATATTGGTCACTTTATGATATGGCCAAGTAACTAGCTGGATTGTTTTAAACGGTTAAGTTTGATGATATTTAAATCTTCGTTTGGCCTATTTTCTTTAGACCTTTCATTATCATTGAAACCCACATCAATGATATGGCCAAACAAGGATTGCAATATTCATTTATATATTTATTTATTATAATAAGGAATACCAACAACATATTAAAAGTTCTTGTACACGTAGGTAGTTTTATAGACATTAAATTCTGTGTAAATATTTCAATTAAAGGCGTCCACAGCTTATACAATTTGACAATATAATTATTATTATAAATTATTTTATAAATTGATTTAATATTAGATTTTTTGATAAGATTCGATAATAGTCTGTTAATATTAGGTACTAAATAATCAAAACAAAATTAATATTCAAATTATTAAATTATAATTGTATTTAATTAAATTGATATGAACGATAAATTAAAATTAGAATTGAGTCAAAATAATAAATTAAAATAATGACTAGCTTTATGTTGTCTAACAAGGAGCTGCCATATCAACAAATGATAACGTTTAAACGTTTAGTTGACCATATCATGAAGTGGTGATCACTTCTTCTAAGATAACTCACTGACTCATCAACACCCAGCTCAAACCTCCTCCTTGCGTCGTATTTCTCAATGCTGAGGGTCGTGACCTCCATGTTTCATCACTCTAACCCTTATGATATTCCTCCATCTGTTCGTGTCTCTGGCGGTGTGAAGGGCATTTTACATCGTGGAGTCAAGAGCGGTGCGGATCTGGTCAGACCAGCTCAAACCACTGTATCTATAATGCTTTTTTTAGATACCGTGGTTTGAGCTGCACATGCACCTTTTAATTTTGTAAAAAACCTATTTTTTTCTTTGTGTGCATAATATACGAATAAAATTAACAATAAGAATGTTTTTTTTTTTTTTAATTTTTCCCCTGAGAAAATGAAACAAAGGTTGAAAGTTTTTATGAGGACGAAGCCACTAGCAGAAGCTAATACATTATACAATAATTGACAAAAAGCAGTACAAGAAACACGGTTTAAATGTGGAAAGTCTTTGTAGTAGGAGTAAATTATTTAATCGACGACGATAGTCGCGTCAAAATTAAAATACCAATTTCAAAATCCCGCCGATTAATTTCGAAGTACAAATCGAACTTGCAAAGAAATTTCATATAAATCGTTTTCGTTCTTTTCCGTAAGTAACAGTCCAAAATCTGTTCAAATTGGATAGGTTACAAGTTGGATGTGCCGCTGTAATGAACGGGATTCCGTACATACCAGAAAGCGAAGACATTGCAGGTAGGACTTGCCTTTTATTGGATTTCTCCACTTCAACTGCGAAACCTTTTGAGGAACGCTATATTGAGTTTTTCGGAGTCACAGCGCGAATAGTTTTAGAAAGGCACGGTTTTCGCCATTTTTTTTTTTCGAGTTCTGGTTCGCTGATTTTTAGAGGTAGGATTGCTGTTACCGATTCCAGGCAAGCTGTTGCGTGGATCGTTTTGGTATCTTTTACCCTTTTTGTAGGATGTCGATTCCATTCCACGGATTTTTGTGTTTGAATTTTCGTGTAGGATTCTAGGTCGGATTGTCGGTTTTAGGTGTCTGTATATGCTAATGAATGGTTTTGCACGTGGAATAAACCATATTTTTAAGGTGTTTTTTTTTTGTCTTTTATTTACAAAAATATACTCATGTTTTAATGTTATGCTTTATGTATATCATTCGTATCAACAAACAAATAAATATAAAAAAAAACAAACTACTTGACAATAAGATGGAGGTTTAACAAGAAGATTTTATATCATAATATATAGTTTCGCTATCATCTTTTCATTCGAAAGACGTCCATAGCTGGACATAAGCGTCGCTTCTTCTGATACGCAATCTCCACTCCAGAACTTGCCGACCTATTGACCATGTGTTCAATAAGTAATGTGCCCTGCCCACTAGTACTTAAGTTAAGCGATTCTCTAGGTTAAGTTCATAACCTTGGTTCTCATACGGGTCTTCATTCCTGATTCGATCACGCAAAAAAACTTAGGATAGGTCTCCATTGTCCTTTGGGTAACTTTATGCTCTTTGACGAAGGTCATAGTGAGCGACCCCGCTTCAGAGCCATTTATGTCATCACTATGCGTAATGTTAAGCCTTCTGACGATGCCCTTCGCGAGCGACCACGTTTCAGAGCCTTATGTCATCACTGGCAAAACGCACTTGTCATAGAATTTCGTCTTCAGTTGAATCGTATGTCTGAAACAATATCTCACAGCTTCCCAGACACTGTCCAAAAGTAAAGTTAATAAAGTTTGTTTTTGAACTCTCAAAACCCTAACAAAATAAACCAACGACGAACCGAATTAACCTCAAAACGACCCTATTCTCAAGGCACTCGTTACTTCGATAACGGAAAGTGGATAAAAATGGCCTGTCGTCGCCGTGGATGGCCGTCTGGAGACGAAGTGTAATTGTCCTACTATCAGCTAAAATATTTGTGAACCGCTTAATTTGTGTCAGCTGAAACGGTTTTTGATGAGATAAGGTAGAAATGGAGGTAAAACGATTTTTGATGACGTGATTGGACAGAAATAGTGACAGTTAAAATGGATTATAATAGTAGTCACCTTAAGGGCTATTTTTGTATGCTTGATACATAATATCAGTTTACTTTTGTTGCCTCGATTAAATTTTGTTGTTGACTAGCTTTTTCCCACTGCTTCGCTTGTGTACAAAAATATAGCCTATGTTACTCAGGAATAAAGCAATTGGAATAGCTTTCAGAGACTACCTCCAACAAACAAAAAAACATAAAAAAAAGACGTGTGGCACTCGGGGACTGCCGCGGTAAAGCTATTGTATAGCATTTTTATCAACTTATGCAATTATAATTATTTATTTATTTTATTTATGCAGTATTTTTTTCCTTTGTTTTTTTTTTCTTTGATACAAATTGAAGTTACACTTTCACACATTGAATTGAATTTTGATTGATTGTTCACTCATTTGTTTTTTTATCGGTCACCACGCTCTTAAAACAAATGAGTGGGGGGTGTTAGGTTATTTTCGTTACGGAATTTCTGATTCGGTCTCCACGCTCAAGGCCCGCGATAGAAGCTATGCAATAGCTTAAAAAACAAAAAACAAACTGTACCTCTTTATTATATTAGTGTAGGAGCGTAGATTAGATTATAGAGCTATGCCGAAGTGAGTGCAATGTAAAGTCCCGCTAACTTCCTTCAAAAAGGGAGGATCCTTCGACCAGACGGGTGTTATGTCTGGTCCGGGCAACTGCCCAATAGTTGATTTTGGGCTGCTATATATTGTAATCATGTGAAAAACTATAATATTTGCTGTAATACCGTTCTCCACTCATCAGCAGTAGGCTTATTGCAGGACGGATGGTCGTTTGGGCCGAAAGGTTCTTGAAGCGGCACGCGCACGTAAACACTTGGGCCATGAAATATACCAACGAAATAATTGACTTCGTTTTATTTAATCAAAATTATGGCCAGTCTAAAGACTGCAAAAAAAGTCGTCATAATTGGAAACTGAATTGACTAGATTTTTTACGAAAATAAATAATCATGGCTTAGCTTTTTTATGCTCGTGGCTTTTCATGGCTTTTAGCTAAATTGAACGTTTAATGTAGTTACTAATATAAATGTTGGTCAAGTAACATAATATGCTATGCTTTATTTATTGAAAATTAATATTTCAGAAATACATTTCCACATTAAATAATAAACATAAAAATAAAAATAACTGTTTGTCCTTATCTACACTAATATAATAAAGAGGTAAAGTTTGTTTTTTGTTTTTCTGTTTTTTTTTTGTTTGTAGGAGGTAATCTCTGGAAGTACTGGTCCGATTGGTAAAAGTTTTTCCACGTTAGAAAGCTGCTTTATTCCTGAGTGACATAGGTAATATTTTATGTACGCGGGCGAAGCGCTGGCAAAAGCTAGTAGTGCCTATGACACAAAAATGGTGAACAATAAATACAATATCAAGAATCGCATCACCAGAAAAAGCATGGCATTAGACATTTCAACAGCCATCCAGCCTAAAGACATACAAAAAAAGAAAACATGACATTTAACATGACATCTTGTCGTTCGTTAAAAAATGCGTTTTTAAAATCAATAAGGAGGTACGTAGGTATTATTGACAATAATATACGTAATGTCACCAACTTTAAACTGGAATATCTTTATAACTTGGTATCTATTAATAGTAATGTCTAAGACAAAATTGTTTAGAAATTTAATCTGTATGCTTTTGTATATTTTTTATTATATGACGCTGAAAATATATGCCAGCAAAATTTTGTTCGGGACTTCGCCATGATCCTTACCTGTAACGTGAATGTTTGTTCCAAAATGTAATAAAGTTACCAACGAACAAGCTTGCAAAATGTTTTATGTCGGAACTAAATCCAGTGTCGTGTGCTTGCACTCTTATAGGTGTAAAAAACAAAGTTGCTGGTCATGAGTTAGAATGTTACTGAGCTTTAATTTCTTGAATTTACCTTTTCTGGTATGTAATTTCTGCTAATTTAAAGACAGTCTTTTATTGATAGACATGATTCCTGATAGATTTTTTTAAAGGTGGAAAGCTATCCAATGATTTCTTCCGCTCTGTGGTGGTGTCAGACTTTTACTGACTAAAACCAAACCTGTTTCTTCTTTGCCTTGCGTTTCAGGACCCCGGTCTTTCCTTTTGGAAGTCAACCCATAGCCCCATGGTTTTGCTGAAATTTTGAGGCGCGTGTGGAACTCCACGCACCGTCGAGAATTAGGGCTCGGTACGGTCGATAACCGGACAGGAGGCCGGCGAGTTATCCATTGCTCGTCGTCCACAAGCCCACGCCCGTGTTTGCATGTTACTGATAAGTACAGACGTATCTAATTTGTTGAAGTATCGCAGGTAGCGTTATTATGTCAGTTGATAATTTCTATTATTTTAAGCACATGGATTATTTTTTTATCCAGAGGGTTACTTTCTTAGAATAATTTTAGCGGGCAAAGACGCTGGTTGAGGCTAGTTGATAACAAAACATCAATTACTATCCTGCTTTGACTACCGTTCAAATAAACTGAAAAGTAAGTAAAAGTTGCCTTTTTAACTCCGTATTTTCAACTCCACGGTGAAAAATAAAATCAACAAAACACCCCCGTGTTTGTGACGTCACACCTGCAAGTTACGAACTAAGGCCCGGATACATCGCTTTTGCAACGGCGGCTTCAAACGCGTCAATTTTGTAAAAAAAATATAGAGAAGTAACACCAAAGTTAAAGTAAATCCAATGTGCTGTAATGTAAAAAATATAATATTTACCTACATGTAAAAAAAAACCTTTTTTTATATACACCTGTATGTATACATACAGATTTATCGCAGCCATATCATAGAATTGGCCATTTTATAATATTGCCGAGGTTTAGTTAGTTTGAGTAGCTGTGTCATGCAAAGTTTAAACAAGGCTTTTTTTGTTTGGAAAATAATCAAATTTCTCCTCCTGCTTTGAGTGAAGTGAGAGTTGAAGTATCAAAATTCTTCTGGGTAAAACTCACTGATGATCCTTCAGTTGCCGCGGTACCTCTATATGCCTATGAAAGGATTCAACACACTACTACTTTACTATTATTATTATCTCAGCTACTTCTCCACAAATATCTAAACCTACCAATTTTCAAATAAAAGACAATAATATTTATATATTAAATTTATTAAATACTGTACTTTTAAGGCAGTACAGATGTGTGTCTCTAAAAGTGTAAATAAACAAATAAATATTTAACTGCATGTGAAATTCCACGATAAAGTGGGAGCTTGAAATTTCCCCTCTGTGCACCAGACATTGGGACTGTGTAAACACACCTTAAAACGCATTTAATCACAGTTTAATCTACTAGATTGCGGCAAGACTTGCTTTGTTCTTCTTCGAACTTCACACCTGCGCTTTGGGAAGAATTGATTAAGGAAGGTGTGGTGTAGGTTTACTGTATAAACAACTATTGGTTTCTTATACTCGTAGTCTTTAACTGTCCTCGCACACGGGCTACAAAAAAACGCCGCTTCAAGCTTCTTTTGGAGGTCGCGTTTTTTTGTGGCTCGTGTGTGGCGTGCTGTCGCAAAAAAAAACGGTTGAAGCGGCTTCAAGCTTCTCCGGACACAAGGTGACACGCGCTTCAGTTATTTCTTGCGGCGCTTCTAGCTTTTTTTTGTGGCCGCTTCTAGCGTTTTTTTGTGGCGGCGTTATTTTGAGGCTCATGTGCGGGAACGCTGTGTGTATTTATTTTATTTTCTTGAACCAAAGTCTTCCATCAATTAATCATGCTCTCAGCAAAGTCATTCTACAACTCTCACGTCTTATCAATATTCACTCATCAACAATCTTCAACTACTCACTCGCATACATTGAAATCCACAACCTAGGTTTTTTGTGTCTTATATGTAACTATGATGCAAAGTGTGTACGTTCTCGGCACTTCTTTTTACTTTATTATTATTTGTTATCCTAAAAAGTAGGACATAGCAGGTGACTTGTAATAATGGTTTCATAGAGACCTATCACAGGCACCAGTCTCTCACAAAGTTGTTTCCATGTTCGTGCTCCATGCAACCCCAGCATTAAGTAACTTGTGTACAGAAAATAAACGACTATTATTATTATTATTAACTGAACTCTGGAGCTGTACCCGCTCCGGGTCCGACGACCAATGTCTGACTGTGGGGAGACCGCTGCGGTCCCCGAAGTTTCTATGTAATGAATATGCAAACCAAAACTAAAATTCATCACTTCCAGGACTTGACCGATGACCAAGGCCTCAAGTCTGCTATTACAATAGTGTCAGAATGGTCTATCATTGATTTCATAATTATTGGTTTTGACAAGTTTTGGTAGTCTACTAATATAATGGCGTCATTACGACTTTCCGATGGTCAACCACTGACACTCCATTGAAAGAAATGACATAGAATGGTAATCTCATACATAATGACAAATGAATATCTGACGTATACGGTAATCTGCAAAAATTTGACAGTTCCTTTGATCAGTGACCTACCGTTAAGACGTCATTGCGCATTTAGTGCTTTTAATAAGCTCGGTATTGTCATTCTACCACAATTCTAATATAAGACCATTGACCGATCAACGATCGATCATTATGAATTAGCAGATTACAAACTTTTAGCAAAGTGACAATGGGATCGTGTTGGAATGACGAATTTATAAAAATAGCAGACTTAGGCCCCTGGTCAGGGTCGCTAGAATCCGAGGGATGCAAGTCGCGCAAGTCGCACAGGAGAAGTCGTTGTGACGACGCCTGGGGAGGCCTATGTCCAACAGTGGACGTCTTTCGGCTGAAATCATGATGATGATGACTTCCAGGATTTTAATAATGTAATGTATTTAATTTGTATCAATAATTTTATTTCATTTTAATTGTATTCTTTTATATTAATGTCTAGTTATGTATAATTTGCTATGCAAGTTATTTAATTACTTGTATAATTTTACTCTGGATATTATTTAAAATTACCTGTGTTCCTGGACCTTTGGAAGGCGTACTAGAGGCCGAAACCAATTTGCTCTTTGAGAGATCTTTTTAAATGGATTTAATAGAACGTGGTACCAACCGGTGATTATCCCTGTACGTGCTAAGCTTGTGCATCCAAGGACAACCCCCGGTTGGTGGGAAACTATTGCAACATGTGGAAAACTATTATACAAGGTGTAAGGGCTCCACAAACTTTAAGGGCTTGCTAAGTAGACGAAACTGAACAACCTTCCGCAAAAATTTTTTTCAGTAAACGAAAAAAAAAAAATCCGCCTCACCATAGAAAATTATAAACTTGATTGGACAGCTTGTATGGAGAGATCGAATATTTTTTTCGTTAATGAAAAAAATTTTTTTCACCTTGTATAGGATAGGGCTATGGTGTTTGGAGTTTAAGTGGACTGGTTACTAGGAACTATGTCAAGCCTCTGCCCCCTGCTTGAACAATGTCATTAATACAGTATGAAACTTTCCAACGTCATCAAAAAATCTTTGCATTTCAAATCAGTTGCAAGCCAAACTTTCTCAGAACAAAATCCATCGTACCACGTCTTTCTAAGCTAACAATCAAGCCATAATATATTCAAATTACGGTACAATACAGAGGGAAAAAATCACTTTCTTCCCAAGCCTAATCTGGTTCGTTACATTCAGGATAATTTGACAGTAAGAAACTGAAGGGAATGAACTGAAATCCTTTGGTAATGCCGAATTGCCAGGTTGTGTGTTGGGGTACGCGCAATATGAGGTTTCGTCCCGAGTGAAATATAATTTGCAAGGCTTTTAAATTTTGGTTTGATACCGTTTTACCTTGTGGTTTTAGGGGAAGGCTGTGTGTTGAATTTAAATATGTGTTGCCGGATTTGTTTGTAAATCTTTGCATTTTATTAACTTTGTAAATATCAGCAGAGTAATTGCACGGTGTTACTTTATCAAGAAGATAAATATGTCTGTGAAAATGATTTGACTGGTGGGAAATGCCTTGTTGCATTAAGAGCGGTTATGTACCACTACTGCACATAAAGTTTGTACCGTTTATCTCGGTGTTTTATTTGAAATCTTTATCTGTGTTTCCTGTTGGCTAGAACCCGGGAATCTTTAAGTCAAGAGTGAATAGGTCACTTCTAGGTAAGCGCGCTCCATCATCGACCGCATAGTCGTTTTCTATTAGGTGAGATAGCGGTCAAGCGCGAACGTATCAACAATAAAAAAAAATCTTGTATTTTTTATTCTAACAATGTCTTATACCTTAAATATAATATGTCAGGAGTCTTAATAGATGTTGCTGACTAAGCAAATCATTTAATTTACAGTTTCACCACGCGCTAAAACTACTTGGATGACCCATGGCCAGCCGCAGCAAAATTCAATTTTGCAACAAATTATTCTAACAAGTTTTCATTTGGCGTTTCTTGTCGGTTACAGAATTTAGCGAGGGAAAGTTCAATATTTACATCAAACGTGTTTTTTTTTAAATTGATATAAACTAGTGCTTGACTGCGATCCCACCTGATGGTAAGCAGTGATACAATCTCTGATGGTGAGGCACACTAGTGTCCGTATTAAATAAGCGTTATCATAAGATTAGAGACTACTACTACGAGTACTACACGAAGCTTTCCGGGTGGCTCATTAAGGGCCAAGCGCCTGAAAAGTGCCATAAAACAGTGATTTTCTGAGGCCTACTCCTCCGTAATGGCTAGGTCAATTGGTTTAAAAAAATATATGTTTATTATAGATTCATGAACAATAATATCAACATTTGATTTTGTCGTGCAATTCATACTTTTGTCAGAAAAAAATATTTAGCAATTTCGCAACTTTTCGCAACTTTTCCCTACTCCTTCGAAACGGCTTGGACCTTTAGAAACATTTTTACACATACAAATTGGTGGTTAAATATTCTTCAAAGTGAACATTGCATATGGCGAGTGCGAGAGTTGCGTTCACATATTTTCGGCCAGATGGTTCACGGTACTATACGCCTTAACTGCATTATCGCTTAAATTTCTATCATTGTTTCACTTTTGTTTTAATCTCAAATTCTCAATTGTTTTTCAATAATATGTAACCGTGACGTTTCTGGCCGATTTTGCTACAAAGGAAATAACCATTTGGAATAGTGTACTAGCTTTTGAGGTTTATAAGTGCCCATGTAGGCCCTCGAGATAAATTCGATACATCGAAACAACATCTCGATTTTAATAAGCCACTAAAAAACTTCATATTACTAAACAGTAGCCAACCAGCCAACCAAACTCAAGTCAATAGCAAAAGCATCGATTCAAAACCTTCAAAACAGACGAAACACACAGACAGTCGAATCAAAGTACATCAGTTTGAACAACACAATTTAACAGGGAACACAATTGTTACCGAACTTCCCCCAGCCGTGCTATTGACGCGTCCAAAACGCACAATGCACGTGAAAATTTGCATACAGATACCCGTGTACCCTATAGGGTATATGTAGGTAACTCTCCAGACTGCCAATGTTATGAAGTGGGATGCGAGCTGAAATAGATTTAACTTTGAACAATGGCGTTGGGTGGACAGTAATGCAAGCTGATATACCTGTCTATGATGATATACAAGCAAGATTAAGTCTAGTAGTATCACACAAATATTTTTTATAAGTGAAAGTCTATATATGTATGTTTGTAACTTCTTCTTGCTTAAATGACTGAACGGATTTGTATATTTGGAACAAAGATAAACCATGTTTTAGGATAGCACTTATCCTAACTAATATTATAAATGTGAAAGTGTGGATGTTTGGATGTTTGTTACTTAATCACGCAAAAACGGTTGAACGAATTTGGATGAAATTTGGCATGCATATAGCCTTTGACATGGTAAAGAACATAGGCTACCTTTTATCCCGATTGCTTGTACATAATGCCATGCGGGCTTAGCCGCGGGCAAAAGCTAGTAGTACATAATAAGTGCCCTCGGGATAATTTTCTACATTCACGCGACGAAGCCGGCTTGATATACATATACTTACTCGCATACCCGCTCTGATCTTTACCACTTTTAGGCACGGAATTCACTGTTTTCCATATTAGTGCGGAAAACTGAACACTAAGTGCACTGGCCGCTAAGTAGCCCCTACGAGTTGCGTGTCAACTCCCGTAAATTTATTTCTTCGTAAGAATATTCAGATACGTAGTTTGATATACAGAGAAAATTACTGCAGCATTAAGTTCACCCTTCACGGCACTGGCACTCTTCTATTTCCAGTGTTTAACAAAAAAAAAAAATCCCAGAATCTCAGAATAATACGTGTAGTTTGCCTATTGTTATGATCAAGGAGTTCTATTTTTTTTTTTGTACAAAGTAATCTGTTTTTATTTTTGTTTCTGTCCTTATAACATTCAGATTTTGGTTTTACTCAGAGCAACAACAGCAACCCAGAGAAAATCCTGACTAAAAATTCAAAGATTTGATCTTATTTCCCACTAGAATCCACAGGAACAAAGTCAGTTCCGAAGAATCCTGGTAGCTAGAAGCAAGTTTATAAACTAAAGGAATATTTCTCCAGCCCCAAGATCCTTAAGGTAAGCTCTCCAGAAAAGCGGTTTGCATAAACTGGAAGTACTGGAATATTCCAGACTTGTGTACGCACCACAAAAGGACAGGTCCGTTTCACAGTTAGACGTCATAAATTGCACAGACGTCTGTGTTTGTGATGATATTTAGTTCAGAAGCTGAAGCGGGCTCTGTATACCTTTTTTTTATGGTGGGAAAAAATCTTCCAATGACAACCGCCATCTCCCGCTATTGGGCGGAGCGGGAGATAGTGTCAGACTCTTACTGACTACCCTTTCGGATAACCCTAGCCCCAGTAGGCTCCGGCTGGGTCCCTGCTGTTGCTGACAACTCCTTGAGGCGCGCGGGAACAGTGCGCGCCGTCGACGACTTGGGCTTGGTCTGGGTAGTTACCGGACGGCCGGACAGCGAGCTACCCATTGCTCACTGTCCGCAAGCCTACGGTGGCCAGATATCGGGATCAGAATCTCGACGGCGGCGGCGGCGGCGATAACGCCGTTGCCTGATGCGTTCAGCCTCCTCCTTTGCGAGCATTACTGCTTCGCAAAAGTTGGCGACCGCCTGCCACTCCTCCTCGCTCCGGACCATGGCCTCAACCTAGGCCCGGCGCGAGAGATCTCCGCCACCGATCGCCCCCACGAGGGCACGGCGATGCTCCGCCTAAGCAGGCCACACCATCGACTGTGTGCTCCACCGTGTCCTCCGGGCGACACTTCCGCACGAATCCGGTGCAGGAACCTCCCGAACGAACCATGTCCGGTGAGGACTTGCGTCATGCGGAAGGTAAGGACGCCGTGAGGTCTTTCCAGCCACGCCTCAAAGCCCAAAACTGGTATTGCCCTGCAATTCCCGAAGCCTGGAACATTATAAGGCTGATTATACTTTATTATTCTAAACGCTCCTCGCTTCTAACTTACGCTACCTCATCTGTTTCATAGCAGCTAGCATGGAGGTGAATAAAGTAATTTAATAGTCCCCGAAAAGATGAGCACTTGTCGACTCCACGCCAGCTTTCGTCTCACGAACATCTAACGTTTTCCTATGTTATTAGTTGGAAGAATTTATGAATATATGGAGTCTTGTTAAATATGTTTTTGTGAACCTCTGCTTGCGCTACATATTTAAGTTTAAATTAAATAAGACTTTGTATCATGGGAAATAAATTGCTTTCTTCTGTGAAGGTTGAAGTTTTAATAATGGTATGAAATAGTTTGTTGTTTTAATTTTTGAAATCAATTATAATAATTATAAATAATTTACTATCAGGGCTCTTGGCTCATAGATATTTAATTTACAGACTAACATATATTATGTCAGAAAAAACCGTAGGGGCCCATCAGGATCAAAGCATACGGCGGCCATGGGTCAGCTTCTGAAAGGGAAACTCATGGTTCTGTAACTCAAGGGCAGCTTAAGGAACACAGGTGAGGTTTTAGACAGTAAAAGTCCGACACGCCCTCTTGCTCCATCTAAGAGCGGGAGAAGTAATTGGATGATTTCCCAACAAAACAAGGTTCGTCCAAGGGCAGAAGAAGATTTCATTTTCAGTAGATTTCCCACCTTATAAAATAAAACAGAATATCATAAATGAAGAACAATTGACAAATAGTTGTTAGTAAATATCACATAGGACTATGCCAATGTTTTCTACAGCGCAATACGTATCATTTAATCGTATCATTATCTCATTAAATAAATTAAGAAAGACATATTGTGAACATTAAAAAGCTGATGAAATAGTATAATCAATAAAACAATATCCATCTGCATTTTTAGACTCCAGTTGCTTCACATAGCATCTACCAATTAGTCTTCTGTTCAAAACAGCAACTCCACTCAAACTTTACCAGCAAAGATTTAGCAATATCCAATCCCAGCCTGAACTAAAGTATCCCAAATATCCAAGACCATATAATCAAAGCTTCAAAATTGCCCGAACCTGAACCAACAGCCCCTCACTAAAACTAATAAGCAAACATATTCAAATTCACCCACGTCCCTATTCTATAAACGTCAAACCACTTTCGTTCGGTTGAACGACTTAACGCCAATCCACCAATCACAGCTTAGCAACACCCGATACAGACAGGCAAAAGGATTAATTGAATATATTTGCATTTCATCCCGGTTACATTTCCATTCATTTTGTATTAACGTATAAGGAATAGTGATGCGAGAATGTCAATGTTTATGGACGATTTCGTTCAAAATTGTTTCTCGGCATTGTAAAATATTATGATTTTTGTGGGTTATTCAAGCGTCTTCTTTGTTGGGATTCGTTCTTATATTCTTTATTGTACATAACTTTCACAAATTATAAACAATAAGACAGCTGATGCATACAGCTTGAAGGAATGGGGTGGGTTTATTAATCAGTAAGAGTCTGTCTCCCGCTCCGCGCAAGAGCGGGGGTTGTCATTGGGTGATTTTCCCCAGCAAAAAAAAAAACATGTACACAGGCGAACTTAAGTCAAAATTGTGTTTTCTTACAGCAAACCTTAATATTTTTATGTTATGAGGATAACTAAAACAAATGCACAACAAAAACTAAGTAAACATAGATTAAATCGAACTTGTAACTAAAACTAAAATAAACTACAAAAATATGTGTATGTCCTTACCCTCCGCATGACGCAGGTCCTCACCGGACATGGTCAGTTCGGGAGATTCCTGCACCGGATTCGTGCGGAAGAAACGCCCGGGTGTCACCAATGTGTGGACCACGTGTTCTCGTGGAGGCGCTCGGTGGCAGTGATCTCTCACGCCAAGCCTTGGTACAGGCCATGGTCCGGAGCAAGGAGGCGTGGCAGGCGGATGCCTCCTTCTGCGAAGCAGTAATGCTAGCAAAGGAGGCGGCCACACGCGCGAGGCAACGGCCCTCGCGCCCTCGCCGCTGGGATTCCGATCTCGATTTCCGACCATCGTAGGCGCGGGCTTGCGGATGGCGAGCAATGGGTGGCCAGCCATCCAACCATCCGATAATCATCCGGACCGAACCTAAGTCGCCGGCGGCGTGTCCTCAAGGAGTTGTCAGCAACTGTAGGTTGGGAGTGTAGGGACCCAACAGGGTATTAGCCTACTAGGGCCATGGGTGATGATCCCCGGGGCCCTGGAACAATGGCAAAGAAGGAACTGGAGTGGGATTTTAGTCAGTAAGCCTGACACTATCTCCCGCTCTGCCCAAGAGCGGGGGGTGTCATTGAATGATTTTCCCACCTAAAAAAAAAGAAGTGTGGCACTCGGAGACTGCCGCGGTGAAGCTATTGCATAGCATTTTATCAACTTATGCAATTATAATTATTTATTTATTTTATTTATGCAATATTTTTTTTTCTTTCATATTAATTGAAGTTACACTTTCACACATTGAATTGAATTTTGATTGATTGTTCACTCATTTGTTTTCTTATCGGTCACCACGCTCAAAAAAAAAATGAGTGGGGGGTGTTAGGTTATTTTCGTTACGGAATTTCTGGATTCTGTCTCCACGCTCAAGGCCCGCGATAGAAGCTATGCAATAGCTTAAAAAAAATATGCAGCATGAATATGATGACCTATTTAATAAACTCTTAAATCTAGCTAACAATATAATCAATATTCCACGACGCCGTCTTGTTCCAAACTAAGCAGAGCTTGTGATATGAGTACTAAAACGACTGATAAACATTCTTAAATATTTCTAAACATATACATACATATTATAGATAAATTAGATCCAGACGCAGATATTTGTTCTGCGTCTGGATGTAATCTTCTAAAATCGTGCTCATCACACAAACATAACTTGGGTGGAAATCGAACCCACAACCTCTGGTATAGCATTCTAGCCTTTCGTAACTAGACCACCAGGCCTGTCTAAACTGAACTGTTTACCCGTACACTAAGTTTACTATATCAATTGTTCGTATCATTTGATGTAGATAAAATAATATCTTTCTGTTACAAGATATCAAAATGAAAAGTCATGTTATGACTTTTCGACTTGATGTATCACAATATTCATTTTCTTCGTACACGGCGTTTGTGAGATATTTCATTTTCCAGTCTACGTATTTTGCTCTTTTCAGACTGTATTTCAGTTTAAACTTCTCGTAAGTATCTTCTCGTAACATATTAATGTCATAACCATAACTCAACCTGCATCATACAGACTGACAGACATAAACTACGTTATCTCTGTTATCAGTTGACATACAACAGACAGTGTGTAGCCTCAGGTTCTATAGAAAAGGCAGATCATAATGTAATGGGTTGGCCAAACGGTTGAAAACTAGCGTTACAACCATGGTGATCTTGGTTTGTATGTCTGGTTTGTGTTTCTAATATAATGCCTCTTTATCTAGTACCTTAGATGTCATAAAATTGGTTGGTCAAACAAAATAGTTTTCAACACACTTGCTCAGATAGTGACTCTTATTGCACTGCACTTTGGTACATAATGGCCCTTGTTACCAAATTGTGACATTTTGATTACCATTACGCACAAGTGCTATAATGTAGTTAAAACCTTATTGTTCAACCGCTCCCCCGCCATAATTTTAACCTTTCAATCGTAATAATTACAGACACAATTGAAAGACAATAGGTGCGCGAACGCCGGCGTTCGCTTGGGGTTTAATGAATTAATACATTATCGTATCAGGATTGGCGCAGGTCGTCCTGCACGAGTCGCCGGTCAACTCCCGTTTATTCATTTCTGTGAGTGTATTGAAAGGGAAATATTTTTGGCCTCGCACTGATTATATCTTTCTTTTTTCTTTTCATTGTGTATTTTTAGTTTATATTATTGTGTAAGGCACGAATAAACGTTTTTCTTTCTTTCTTTCTTTCTTTCTTTCTTTCTTTCTATAAATAACAAAATATGGGCGCGCATATGAAAACAGATTTTTACTGCCACAAAAGTTTACTAGTTTTACAGTTATTTTCTGCACAAGTGTATTGAAAAACGTCCTATGACACACGTGAGTGATTACCGTCGAGGCGGTATTAAGACCCGAGCCATGGCGAGGGTGTTAATACCGCCTCACTAACGTTACATACTTATATCATAATGTACTAAATTAGTCTTCTTAAAAGGGTGACCAGATGGTTGCAAACTAGCGTTCCGACCAAGATGACCTTGGTTTGTATGTTTGTTTTATGTTGTGGATACATGGATGTAACCCACGCGCCAACACGTTCGGTGGTTGGGAAAACGCGCCTCCCAACCAAGGGCGTTGAAGGTCATGGATTACAACTACTGCCTACACGGATTGTAACTAGCAAGGTCACCTTGGTTAGGACGTTGGATTACAACCATGTGGTTACCCCTCAAGTCAAATAAACAGCATAATATGCCTTGGGTAACTAAAAATCACTATAAATAATGGATAACATGACGAAGCAATTAATGTAAATTTTTTATCAGCCGATCTCATCATTAGGAACTAGGGAACTACTCTTGTATCGTAGTTTGTTTTTTTGAGGTAGGAAATCATCTAATGACTCTCTCTCGGGCGGAACGGGAGGGCGTGTCAGACTTTTACTGACTTAAAATACACCGAAGAAGAAGTCTGTTCAGAAGTCGACCCTTCGTCCCGAAAAAAAAAATTTAGGTAATAAAAAAATAAATTAATAGGTAGGTATATACTACCTTTTTTATGGTGGGTAAAAACATCCAATGGCAACCCCCGCTCTTAGGCGGAGCGGAAGATAGTGTCAGACTCTTACTGACTAAAAGCCCACCCCGTTTCTTCTAGCCTTCATACCGTATGTACCTACCTACCAAAAGAGTTTTGACATAATGACAATAATGGAATACCTTAATTTTAATGTGTAACTCTTTTATGTTCCAATAAAGTAAAATAAATAAATAAATAATCAGAAATAAAGGGAAGTACCTACTTATTATAATTATTTAAGATTTCAGAAGATCCTCTTACTACGGTATATCATTTGTTTGTTCGTATGTGTGTTTGATGTCACGTCTCTGTAACATCAGGAGTGTTTAACAAACTTCCAGAACGCAAGCGTGGCAGCGAATACATTATTAGTTTTAATACTAAGAGCGAAGCTCCAAGCTTTTGTCACTTCTAGCATAAATTATTTATGTGTTTTGCATATATATTTTCTTTGTATATTTTGAGGTGCTAAAGGAGACTTGGCCGTGTGTTTTTCATTGCAAAGTGATTTTCGTCGGTGTAGTGCAAGTAACTCCTAAATATCGTTTATATTTCAAGAAGAGTGCATTGGACTTGCACAATTTAATCCGATGCATGCAATACGCACAGGATCGTTTGTTGTGGCGACACTTGGGAGAGGCCTATGTCCAACAGTGCACGTATATTGACTGAAATGATGATGGTGGGGTCCGTTCCATCATTGGACCACTAGATTGTACGATGGAATGTATGGTGGAAACCCCACCGATACGTACAAAGCGTATTGAGAAAACCTTTATAATGCGCACAGCTAAGGAGTGGAATTCCTTGGCGGATTCCGTGTTTCATGTTAGCTACAACTTAGGGTTCTTTAAGGCAAGTATGAATAGGTTACTTCTAGGCAAGCGTGCTCCATCGTCGGCCACATCATCGCTTACCGTCAGGTGAGATGGTGGTCAAACGCGAGCCTGTAAATAATATAAAAAAAATAAGATGTATATCTTCAAGTACGTTTAACAAGCAATCATTCAAACTGTACCTACAGTCCCCGTTTGGGCGGAGTACCGCTGTGTCCTTGTGACGGCGATCGGCGGCAACAACTTCTCAGGCTGGGCTCTGATAGGTACAGTTTATGGTCCGGAGTGAGGAGGAAAGGCATGCGGTCGCTGAATCAGTAATGCTAGCGAAGGAGACGGCCGCATGTGTGAGGGAACCGAAATTCTCACGCCTCAGCCCCCAGCCGATTTCTAGCCACCGTAAGTGTAGGCTTGCGAACGACGAGCAATGGGTAGCTCACTGTCCGGCCATCCGGGAACTTATAAAGGGTGTAAGGGAGAGCCCTCCGCAAAATTTAAAGGCTTGCTCAGTAGACGAAACTCAACAACCTTCCACAAAAATTTTTTTCAGGAAACGAAAAAGAAAATCGGCCTCTTCATACTAACTGTCCAATCATGTTTATAAGTTTGTATGGTGAAGCGGATTTTTTTTTTCGTTTCTTGAAAAAAAAGTGTTGTGGAAGGTTGTTCAGTTTCGTCTACTGAGCAAGCCCATAGATTTTGTGGAGGTCTGTCCCTTACACCTTGTATATCGCATTATAAAAGCTTGGTATGTAAAAATGATTTTAACTGAAAACTTGTTTTATCTGTTCATAATGCTTCCTAGGTAATTTGAAACAGCTGTTAAAATATTACAGGAAGGGAAGAATGGAAACGTGATTATGAATATATTAGTTTAGTTTCGTAGTTCCCGGGCTTCAGCGAACTTCATTACGTAAAAGTTTACAAAGCCTTTTATTAAAATTCAAATGTACCAGTTACCAGTTAAGTTTTAACAGACCACTAACTTAGAATTAATTATCGACACTTTAATAATTCAGTTAATTTTTCAAAGTGCTTCTGGTGTGAATTTCGCTTTTCATCAGAAAATTGTTTCAAGTTTATGGACGTTAATTTATTTTCGGGTTAAAAGTCGAGTTGAAAGTGATCTTGCTTTGGAAATTTTAATTATAATAATAATAACATAATAATAGTAATATTCCATAACTATCACACAACGTCGTCTAGTCTCAAGCTAAGCAGATTAGCAAAGCTTGTGTTATGGGTACTAGACAACTAATAAACATACTTATATATTTCTAATTACATACATATTATGGATTAATTACACCCAGACACAGAACAAATGATTATGCTCATCACACAGACATTTGTCCTGGGTGGGAATCGAACCCACGACCTCCGGCATAGCAGTCAGGATCACTAACCACTAGACCAACAGGTCAGTCTTAATTCATTCAATTACCTCTCTTATACGAATAGAAGATTTTAATATAGCCTATAGTATGTCACTTTGGAATAAAGCAGCTTTCTCTCGGTGACAAAAAAAATTGTAACTATCGGACCAGCACGCTTAGCCAAGTTGTTATTCTGCAATTGTTAACGCTGTCGAAAAGTGATGAAACGCATGAGAATGACGTCATCTCAACGTAAAGTCGCGTGGTCGGAACAAACGAATAGAAAATTCGTAGCCAAGTTCACATCGTTCAAAATGATAGAATTAATTATTATTTAATTGTTATATTATTATTATTATTATTATTATTATTATTATTGTAGAACGACCGGCCAACGCAGGTGCGTTAACATGGCTACCTACTTATCGTTTTCTACAATTGCTGACACCGAAGCGTTACCGATTGTAGAACGGAAATCGACACGATACGGTTGTAACTTGGCTAGAAGGCAGTACCTACTTTCAGATATTACCTCCTACAAATAAACATTACCTCTTTATAATATAGTGCAGATTAACATAACGTTTTCTAGTAAAATAATATCTTAAAAATATAGCTGTTGATCATGACCATTTTTTTTTTGTTGTTAATGATGGTCTTGCGTTTGACCACTATCTCAATTGACGGTTAGCGATGATCTCGATTATAATGATGTGGCCTACGATGGAGTACGGTCGCTTAGAAGTAACGTTACCACCCCTGACATAGAAAACCCCAGGTTCGAGCTTTCAGAAAACTGATCCCAGGAGGGAATTGCTATTGTAATTAATTAAAGTATTTATCATTTATCGTAAAATTACGTTTTATTTGATTTTCTATGTGAAATAACTTTCTTAATTAAATTCTGGTGCAATTGGATTCGAATGCTCATACATTATTTAACCTTTAGCTGCCGACCTGGTCTAAACGTAGCACTTACGCCGACGTGACGACTGAGAGACGTCAAATTTTAAGTACTGAAATAAAATATGTATTTGCATGCTACATTTTTCTATTTTATACATTAAAAGATTGGTGTTTGAGGTAACAAACCACAGAATTAAAAAAAAATACACGCAATTTTTCAGGTAAAATCAACATTTATTCGAGATATCACTATTATTTGGCACTAAATTTTAAGGAGTTACTTCAGTCTCGTTTTTCTCTAAAATTAAGTAATTAACAACAAATGAACTTAAAATATGTTATCTTCTATAAAATATTATCAAAATAAAACATAAATCTTACTTCTTAGTTAAAAAATAAAAATAATGACAGCACTCGAATATTTGGTACATTCACTACGTACGTTTGCAGTCAATGCATATTTGTAGGCAGTAAGTACGGCGCATTGGTTTCTTGCATTTGCAGCAACAGTACTTCGTTCGCCTTTTCAACCGACTGGGACAGATGGCACATGTCTTTCTAACACCTGAATCTGGATTGTGATAAGTTTTTGGTGGTGGAGGCTCGGGCATATCGGCGGGTCCAATAACTCGCTCGATACTTAGCCGCAATTCTCGTGGGATCCTATCATTGTAGACACGTAATTTCATTTCCGGGAGGACTAATTCACGTGCCAGTAGAAGTAAAAATCGGCCACGGCTGATGTCGCCCTTGTTTGTGCACTTGTTGTACAATACATAAGTATTAACACCACTCATATCTATCAACCTGTAAAACAAAGTCATAGACCAACGTCGAGTTCTTCAGCATACTCGACCTCAACATCATCCTCATCGGATTGTTCGGATTTCGCCTACATCGTCGTCAAAATCACTACAGTTGTGAGTTGTTTAGATGATAAAGAGATACGTGATTTTCACATATCTCTTTATCATCTAAACGCCTATTCTGTTTTCGCAGTTTCGGAGGCTTCTCGGGAACTGAACCGTCATCATTTGCAGGTTTTTTCCGCTCACTACACGTGATGTTTCTCCTTTTAGGCATTCTGCAATTAAAAGTATAATTTTAAAGCCGATGTGACGTCAATCAGACACTATAAGCTACCACACATGAATACCGAGGTGACGACCAAGAGACGTACGAAATTTAGTACATAAACACCGTACTTACGTCTGTGAGACGTCGATCGCTTCAATACGGAGACTTGTGCACTCGCCGCGGGCGCAGCGTCGACTGATGGCTTGCGACGCGGAGGGAGGAAGGTAGCGGGAAGGGCGACGCTAAAGGTGGCGTGATTTTAGAAATATTTCAAAATTAAAAGTTATGACGTCTGTGAGACGTATAGGTCGGTAGTTAAAGGTTAAATACATTGCGTGACTCAAGTACTGTTTTTTTACCTCAGCCAAAGATATACACCGCTAAATTTTGATCGTTTTAATTTCGTGGAGGGTCGATCCATTTTTAGCATGTTATTTTATAATTATCAATGTGAACAATTTGGACAATTTAATCTGAATATAATAATTAGGTAATAATTTAAATTTGAATATAAAATTAAGTATATGTATACTCTTAGCAATAATAAGTAATTTAGTTGAAATGAATTAAACGATCTAAAAGATATACAGATTCGAAAATTAAATATGTACTTATATTAGCGCTCTTCCTCTCTCATACCATTTATAATGTTGCTGTGCCCGACAGGGTCCATAATTGTTTCAATTTTTTTTTATTATTTATCACCTGTCATGTACATTATGGATTGCAATAAAGATTTGAGATAAATTTCTTTAAGAAAACGTCAGCTGAGCGAGCCCAATGACCTGTAGGGAGTAGTCGGCGTTGCGTACAAAATACCAGCGGCTTTGCCCGCATGATATTAGGTTTCTCCATACAAACTTTAGATCCCTCTTTTATCTTTTTAAGGGGCGAATTTTATAATCCTCTCTTAGTGCTTACCTACGTCATAAAAGGAAACCTCGTGCAAAATTTCAAGTCTTAGTTAATTCGGCTATGCGTTGATATGTCAATCAGCCAGTTTCTCTTTTTATATACATTGATAAAGTTAAGTATTAAGTAGAAGAAGAACAAGAAGGAAAAGATTGAAGCGGAAGGCGAGGAGGAGAAGTTAGTTGGTTAAGTATTTTTTTAATAATGTGTAGGTTGCCTATAATTCTTGCTTATTTTATCATAATAAGTTATCGAACTGAATCTGACATTGTTATTATCTATCTGATATTGTATTAGTTATTGAAACTGAATCTGAATTTATAATATTACTATATTTTTTAAACTTTAACTTTTTGTAACTGTAATTTTACTATGGGTTTTCTAGGGTGATATAAATTAATTTATTATTATTATAATGAGTATTTATTAAACCTACAAAAATATACATCCATAATTTAAGCGTCCACTAGCTACAGTAATCAATAACCTCATTCACCTACTTATTTGTTTTCCCTACTCCAGTTTCAGCCCAAAAAAATAGCCGACATTCCAAAAAAAAATTAAACAACATACAAATGCACTACTTAAACGTACAAACGAGCCATTACAAAGATACTCATCTAAAAGAATACATTAAATTAAATTGACTTCAAGCGACAAAGAGTGCAAACAAACTGTCGCAGAGCGTAAGAAAGTGCTCATTAAGAGTTCTAGTATATAAACAAAAGATAAATTACTGCACGGGCGACAAAATATTAAAAAAAAGCATGCAGATTTATGTCGCGACTTGACTTGTGGCTATAGAAATAGCGAAAAATGTGATGGCGACTGTACCAAGAAAAGTTCAATCGTACTAGTAACTACTGACTGTAAGCCGCACAACCTCAAAATCTAATAAAGGCAAGCTTCTGTCAACGGCTTCGCTCATGTGAAAATAGAAAATATATAATATACCCAATGTCGCTCTATCACAAAGTAGCATTCTATTAGTGAAAGATTTTTTTAAATCGGTCTTGCAGTTTTTGAGTTTATTCATTACGAACAAAAGTACAAATCTTTTCTCTTCATAATATTAGGTTCTGTAATAATATGTATGCCGTTTTTTGAAAACGGATTGCTTTGAAGTTATATTAAGTTCAAATAAACTTTATATTAAAGGTCTTTTTTTTTAAATTAGTTAAATATTTATTGTACCTATTTTCTGGAATATACCTAGTACTTATAACCATGAAAGCTGATAAAAAAAAAGATTTTTCATATTGTTCCAACGTAGAAACGGTTTATGAAAAATCGGCCAAATGCATTTTTTTTATGCTGTAAGCACTTTTCCTCTTTTTTTGGGACTATTTTTATATATTTTTCAAGTTTATTTAATTTTGTTATCAATTTAGCTGTTCTTATGGCCCCAACGGAGAAACATGGCGCAAGCTACAGTGTCAGTTACACTGGAAAAAATATTGTCGAGAAAAAGTAAATGTGATAAGATACGAGAGGCGAATATTTTAAACAAGCATTTTTTAACCTTTGCAGGGTTGAAATTTTATCAATAATAAAAACGTTTTGAAGAAAATAATGTTATTTAGATTTTAGATTAACCTTTCAATCATGGAAATTACAGACACAATAGAAAGACAATAAGTTCGCTTGGGGTTTAAAACTCCAAATTAAATAAGAATACCTATGTACATAGGTATTGATTGATTGTGATTTTTTTTACTTAATGAGTTGCAATCTATGAAGCATTTGCAATGACTTAATTAGATGCTATTATGAATTTAAAAATAAAACCAAACTCGAATTGGCTCTATTATGTTAAGCTGAGAAATCATTCAATGATTTCTCCCGCTCTAGGGTGGAGCAAAAGGATGTGTCAGAATTTTACTTTTTTACGAGTTGCAATCTATGAAGCATTTGCAATGACTTAAGTAGATGCTGTTATGAATTTAAAAATAAAACCTAACTCGAATTGGCTCTATTATGTTGAGGTGAGAAATCATTCAATGATTTCTCCCGCTCTAGGGTAGAGCAAAAAGATTAGTCAGACTTTTACTAAAATCACACGTAAATGTTCATTCTGCGCCCTTTGTGAGTATTAGAAATTTTCGTGTGGACCTAGGAAACATCGGGCCTGCATGGCCTCTACGGTTTTGCTGACATCTCTTTGAGGCGCGCACTTATTTGTCCTTATAGGACGAAACAAGACTTAGCTCTCTAGAATATTCAATCAAATCTAAGTACTTTCATCGAAAACTTATAGGTAAGTGCCCTAGTTGATTCCCCATCAACGATTGCATCATTGCTTACCATCAGGAGGGATTGTATTCAAGCACCAGTCGTCATTAAAAAAATCCGTACGGCCTTTCGAGCGTGAAGAAGTAACATGCATAATTATACATATGTTATGGGTGATTAATGCGGGCATTATAAATAATGTTCGAGCATTATCAAATCAAATCAAATCAAATCAAAGCATTTATTTCAAATAGACCATTTACAGGCACTTTTGAATAGTCAAATGTCGGTCAGTCCAAGAAAAGTGAAGCTAAATAGCACGTTCCAAAGAGTAGGTCTCTATGGAGAAGAACGTGCAAGAAACTCCATGGACACTCTTTTAAATCATATTATGTGTTACATATAATGCTTGGTTACATATGAAATTATTATCAAATCGCACTCTCATATTGGGCATTTTTCATAAGTACCGGGCATTATGTATAATGCCGAATTTAACACTTGGTCCATAACTCATACATTCACAAACTTTTTACCCATACAATATTAGTGTAATTATTAAATAAAGATAAGACAAATTCGCTTTTTGTGTGTACCTGTTTATCCGCTAACCCCTTTTAAATCGTGCTACTGATTCTGATGCAACTTTCAGTACTACAAAAAGCAGTAAACAATTAACCAGTTAGGTAAAAGGTAATTTGCACTCGTGTGTAGCCAAAGCGGGTCATACTTTGTTATTCAAATGTTGCAAGCAATATTTTTTTTATTCATTTACAATTTTCACATCGTCTGAAAATTTACAAAAAAAAAAAAAAAATGAAAAAAGAACAAGATAAGAAATCATTATTCATTCTCCTTTTTCAACAAGTTTTTTTTTTTAACCCTTCAGTAGATACCTATTGCTGTTCACCATTTTAGAAACTAATATTTATAAATAAACAACACTAGAACAATATTTTAGAAACCAATAAGCTTGGCGCAGACAACTCCCAATGGTACCGGAACCATAGACATGTTGACGGCTCCTAATAGTTATAATCCCCTATACAAGAATGGACAAGAAAATACTAGAATTCATAGACAAATATGTTTGGGAATGAATGGTATAAAATATTTATATTTATGATGCTCGTGAGAATGCTTTAAGGCTTATATTTTGATGTATAGAAGTCTCGAAGTCGCGTCTTATGTCAGATATAGGTACTATTTACTAGCTGCTTTGCCTGTATGATTGTTGTTATTCTGTAAACTTATAACTTTTTATTGTTGTTTTTCTTTTTAGGGTTCTGTAGCCAAATGGCAAAAAACGGAACCCTTATAGATTCGTCATGTCTGTCTGTCTGTCCGTCCGTATGTCACAGCCACTTTTTTCCGAAACTATAAGAGCTATACTGTTGAAACTTTGTAAGTAGATGTATTCTGTGAACCGCATTAAGATTTTTAAACAAAAATAGAAAAAAAGCAATAAATTTTGGGGGTCCCTATACTTAGAACTGAAACTCAAAAAAATTATTTTCATCAAACCCATACGTGTGGGGTATATATGGATAGGTCTTCAAAAATGATACTGAGGTTTTTAATATCATTTTTTTCTAAACTGAATAGTTTGCCCGAGAGACACTTCCAAAGTGGTAAAATGTGTCCCCCCCCCCCCCTCTAACTTCTAAAATAAGAGAATGATAAAACTAAAAAAAATATATGATGTACATTACTATAAAAACTGCCAACGAAAATTAGTTTGAACGAAATCTAGTGAGTAGTTTTTTTTAATGAACCATAAATCAAAAAAAATACACTATTATTAAAACATCGATCAAAGTTACAACACATTACAAGAACTGTTATATTAAGTTACTAGCTGCTACGGAACCCTTCATGGGCGAGTCCGACTCGCACTTGGCCGGTTTTTTTAATGTTTCATGGATGGCCTGAAACACAGGTTTTCACTAACCTAGATCCGGCAGATCTATACTAGAGTTTGATGTAAATTTATGTCGATTTTAATTAATGTAAATTATAATGCCGCTTACTTTATACCTGAATAAAGAATTATATTATTGTATTAACTCTTACCACAGTCCTTCACTTCTGTTTTTCAAATGTTAAGATGTGGACATTGGAGCGGGTTACGTGTTTGTGCATCTCGCTTTAAGGTTTTCTTTGTATTTTAGCATGTAACTGTTCTCTGTTCCCAACAAAATAAAAAATAAAATAAACGTAATAAAATAAAAAGATAGTAGAAAATTATCCCAACGGTACATATTTCTATGCTGAAAACTATCCTATGCGCTATTCCAGGATATGGTCCTATTCTTGTTCCAAGTTTCATAGAAATCCGTTCAGCCGTTCGTGCGTGAAGTAAAAGCAAACATTCAAGACGTATATACAAACACACACTCACAAACGCCTTTATAATATTAGTGAGATCAGCAATACAAAAGTATTTGTGTACTTGATAATAATGATGACTTATTTTATTGCTATTTGTACTCAAACAAGAACTTAAAAAATTATATCAAGAGGATTACTAGTACTAGTTTTCTTTCATCATAAAAGGAACTTTTACCATCACTCTAGCGACATCTATGACGCCACATGGAAGCAATTTCTGAGCTTTAAAGCTCTTCTCGCGATCAGAACATTTATTTATTTATTATCTCCCTTACAACTATCATTTCAGGAAAATAACTAATTTACAGTAGCCTCAAAATCAACTTTGTGCAGTTGACCAGACCAGACACAATTCCCTGGTTGGAGTGTCCTCCTTTTAATCCAGCTGGATGGCATATTGAACTCTGTTCCACATTCCCCAATTTTCCGCAATCCTTCTTTATTCCTCTATTACTAAAAACTCGCATTCCTCGAAAAAAAAAAAACTAATACGCTCAGAAACTTCCTATTTATTAAAACATGATTACCTCTCCCGATCCCTCTATTAGTAGAGTATTCATTTAGTGGGGTATCCCCTAAATCGTTTAAGTTAAACCCGGGATTTTTCCCCAAGGTAAGGCATTAAAGGTGCATTTGCTGAACTAATTGAAAAGAGGGGAAATATTATTGATTAGCTACCTTTTTTGTTTGGTAACCCCGGGATATTGTTCTTCTTAATTCTGATCTGAAGTGTTTGTATTAGATAAGTTAATTGGGTATCGATTTAATATAGGGTGATGTTGCGGATTTAATTGGCTGATCTATTAGTACTATAGTTTATTTAGCAGTAATATATTTGATTGATTGATAAGGATCATCAGCTTACTTTTATAGTTCCAAATAAGATCCTTAGGAGAAATCTTTTCTCTCATCTGTTATTCGATTATCTATACATCTAAGTAAAATTGTAGTGTCAGTTTGTAATATTGAAATAACTGCTTATTACTACATGCATATGAATATGTATATGGTATATACACCAAAAAAACATTTTTTTCAATTTTTGTCTGTCTGTTTGTCCGGGCTAATCTCTGAAATGCCTGGACCGATTTTGACGAGACTTTTTTTAGAAGGTAGCTAATGTAATAAGGAGTAACATGATACTATTATTTTAGAAAAAAATAAATCCAAAAGCCTGTATTTGAACGAAGTCGCGGGCATAACTAGTGATAAATATTAGTCGCTAGATAATGCGTTTATTAAGACATTCCGAAAAGGTTGCCTAGCAAAGTCTTTTTTTTTATTGATGATAGGTTCGCACTTGACCGCTATCTCACCTGACGGAAAGCGAAAATGCGATCGACGATAGAACGCGCTTACCTAGAAGTAACCTATTCACTCTAGACTTAAAGATTCCCGGGTTGTAGCTATCAGGAAACACAGACTCCGGCAAGGAATTCCACTCCTTAGCTGCACGCACAATGAATGTGTTCCCAAAACGTTTACTAGATTAATTTGTGTTTTGATTTTAATAGAATAACCACAAGATCTATCTATCCAAAATATCCAGATAAAGATGTGTGATAACGTCATAATCACTGAAGAGCAATTATGAGATTTTATCAAAAATATAAATCGGGTTGGCCGCTCTTACTGAAAATCGAACATGAGAAATATTTGAACATACAAATCATCCATTACGACATACTCAATTTACGCGTCTCCACACTAACCTACCACTATAAGACCTCGCAACCTGACCCAAAAAGCTATGTCGCAAACTCACAACACTACCTTCCTTATTTAGCTTGTCTGAAAAACAAATCGGTGTCATCAGGAAGTTACAAAGAGGGTAGGTGTGACAAAAACAACAGAATTTGCATAATTAATTAATCCAAGGCTCCCTGTGACGTCGTACAAGGGGATTACGTTTGAGCAAATTGGATGTGGCCACTCTATTATGTGTCATGCAGTTTTTCTACCTGTGTTCTTTTTTGTGGGATATGGTTTGGAGTCTAGACTGATATGGGGTGTGTTTATCTAATACTAATTTATGCCAGCGGCTTTGTCAGTGCAAATATGCCCATTACACTCAGTTAAGTTCAGTGGTGAACCTCAAGGAGTTGTCAGCAATCGTAGGGGCTCAGCAAGGTCGAAGCCCACATGGGCCGATACGGTACATGAAACTATCGATTTGTAGATAAAATTAAAAAATAAAGTACCTTTTTTTCAAAACTCTTATTAATTTACGCATGTACGAAATTAATTTCTTTAAGAAAACGTCAACTGAGCGAGTTCAATGACCTGTAGGTAGTTTGTATGCAACGCCGACACACATGTAATGGATCGACCCGCCACGGGATTAAAACGATTAAAATAGGTTGTAGGATATTTTTTCTCCTCCTACCCCCTTTTTTGTAGTTGGGAAATTATCTAATGACTTCCCTCGCTCTAAGAAATATCTAGAAGGCGTGTCAGACTTTCACTTTTTCAACTGATTGCGATGAAATTTAACAAAACCTAAGTACGTCGATTTCGTACATGATGCGGCCACCACTAAAACTTCTACAGATTTATTATATGTATTGATAAATCATCCTACTAAGAGTGAACCAATGTTCTCGACAATTTGATACAATTTTGATCTAGGGCGCAGCATGACTGAGCGGTCATCAATTTCTTCGATCGTGTCTCTGAAACTAGGACATTGTCTCTGCTCCAGATCCTTTATCGCCTCCAAATTCGTCTTCCAAATCGATTCAGTGATTTCAGATTTATACGTTTTTTATCGGTTTCCTTTTTCATATTTTTCCAAGAAACTTATCAAAATAGAAAAAAACGTTTGTGATACTTTTAGATAAAGATTTCTTTTTCCTAAGCACTTTCACGTTTTTCATAGTAAAATATTATCATACTTAGGCATTCAATTCAAGGTATTTTTGACAAGCTGTGCTTCTTGACTTTTGGCAATTTTTTGATTATCTGAGAACGAAAAATTATAATTTAACTTGCAGATTTGGAATACTAACTGGAATACTAACTACTAACTAACTGGAATACCTACTAACTAGAATAATACACATCGCCTAAGTATATCTCAATTAGAAAATTAAGTTACGAGCATAATTCAAACACAAAAAAAATGTATTTAAATGCACTTAGGCCGTGTTCCCACTATGTCGTAACGTTTTATTTATCGTCGCACAACTATCGTAACAGCTGTTTGTCGTGGCCACGACAGTTAGTCGCAACGGCGATACTTGATTTACTGTCATTGGTCTTGACCATTTTTTATCGTTTTACGACTGTAGTGCTAGCAGTTCCCACTATCCTGACAATCTGTTGTCACCGCAAAAGACGTCGTAGACGTGATCAAAACCGCACGATATTAAAAACACATTTAGGGTGAGTTGCACCATTTAACTATAACGATAACCAAACCATAACTAGTCAATTCGACGATTTGACAACTGTTAACGGCTTTGTTATGGTTATAGTTAAATGGTGCAACTCACCCTTAGTATGTGCTTTTGTTATTTTACATGTTGTACTTAGTTTGAAATTCTCATATTGAAAAAAAAATAAAACACGTAACTAACTATTTAAGTATACACAGAATTACAGATGTACCGAACAGTCTCACTTTCGCATTAACACTACCATTTTCTACTTATCACTTCTTTGTTTCAGCAAGGCGGCATAATCACTTCCCACTAATCCACTTCAACACACAAAAACCTCCAATTTGCCCGAAATTCCGAACAATAAAACATCTTCAATTCCTTAGTATAAATAATAACTCACTCTGAGCAGGCGGAGGACCCGTCATAAGCCGATTACCTTGCCATTCGGCCTTCCAATTTGCAGGGTTGCCAGGGTTTGCCAGGCAAATCTCCTCACACCTCGAGCTCAATGGAGTCTTATAGAGGCGAAAATTACAAGGGATTGACACCGGTTTTGTGTACGGCTTTACCGTCTTTTTGGGATATGTAGCTGTGTGTGGGTTTTTTTGTATTTTGATAAGTAGAAATTTAATTATGTTGAAGTCTGTATAACGTAGAGCGGTGTTGGCCCTGTGGAAAAGGCAACGACTTTCGAGCTGTAGGTCGTGGGTTCAAATACAAGCAGGTCGTTTGCTTTGTGTAGTTTTATTCATCACCATGGTTTTCAGAACTGTGAAAGAATATATCATGAGGAAACTGGCATATCTATAAACGAACAATTCGAAGACATGTGACATTATAGTCCGCATGGTCGATTACGGCCCATTTCCGCCCATAGAGTGAAGGCCTGAGTTCCAAAAGTAGGAATAGCAACAATATTTTAAAACCATTAAAAACCTATAGCTAGGAACTAGTGCTAAGTAACGAATAAGGGAATAATGTGCTAGGTTATTTCAAAAACAAAAAAAAAACTGGCTTTCTTAAAATAAAATTACAGAAAAAATACATTCTTTTATCAGTATCTATTTTAAGATAGAGGAAAAAAAACATCTACTGAAATATTATTTCAGCATCATTTCTTCGACCCAGTTAAAGTCTGGCTTCTATCATTTTGCGAAATATTTCCATACTTCTGGAGTTATAAAATAAATTCTAATCCAAGACACTGGAGAATACGTTTCAATATTATTCTAAAGCGACTCTATATTTTTCTCAGTTACGTACCTACCTTACCGAAAAAAAAAATATGTTCCATATACTGAAATAAACCCAGTGTTGTATTAAATTATCCAGTAGAAATAATAATAACATTTTATTTAGCCTCACGCTTGACCACTATCTCACCAGATATTAAACGAAGATATAGTCAACGATACATTCAAAAACACTTACATTAAAAGATAAAGAGATTAAAACTAATTAACCTATACTCAAGATAATTGATAGTGACATTCTGAGTCATTGCGTTTGTTACAAACTGCATATTAGACGAAGTAGTCACGAGACTCCGTGGCGCAACGGTAGCGCGTCTGACTCCAGATCAGAAGGTTGCGTGTTCAAATCACGTCGGGGTCAAAATGCACTTTTTGGTTGAAGTTTGTAACATTTTTGCGTTTCAAGAAATTTATTTTCAGTCACTTCATGAGAAACACGGTACAAACAGTGCTTATTATTAGTATTTTTGTCGTTCATAAACATATTTCATTGTATGAGTAGGTACTTCTACGAGTATAATGCATTCAATAGTAGTTGGCTGCTAGCGGAATGTGGTTACTATTTTTTGACTACCTGTCGGGCTAGTTGTACTTTGAATACATTATAGGAGCTTAGATTTTTAACGGTCGACAGTAGTTTATTATAAATATCTGCACCTGTTATTGTTCTTGATATTTTCACGGACACTGTACTACTGCACACTGAAAATTAAACTATTCTAACCTCATGATGTTGTCCATCACTATATTGAAAGCAGTGGTGATAAAAAAATTATTCAAAATAACTTACCTGGTTAAGTTTGGATGTAATCCATCATGCGGGTGTTTAGTTTTTTTGTTTTATGTGAAAAACTTGTGTCATTGAATGTCTTCTCCCCTCTAGGGTGGAGCGTGAGGGTGTGTCAGACTTTTACTGACCTAAACTCACTTCTATGTTCCTTCTTTCCAAAGCCATAGGGTTCTCTTTCGTAACAACCCATGGGAGTTGTGCCCCTACGATTTTGATAAGATCTCTTTGAAGCGCGCGTGAAACACTACGCGCCATTAACGATTCGAACTCAGTCCGGACGGAGAGTTACACATTGGTCGTCATCCACAAGCCCACGTCTACGAATCTACGATGGAGCGTACGCATGTAACGCAGACCTAGTGCATATTGTTAGATGTTATGTGATTGAGTATCATAATTTATTATCACTTAAATTATCTTCTTTCTGAAGAGGTTGCATTGTATGACTGTGTTAATGAACCCACTCAACACAAGACTCCGTGGCGCAACGGTAGCGCGTCTGACTCCAGATCAGAAGGTTGCGTGTTCAAATCACGTCGGGGTCAAAATGCACTTTTTGGTTGAAGTTTGTAACATTTTTGTGTTTCAAGAAATTTATTTTCATAAAATCACTTACATGAGAAACACGGTACAAACAGTGCTTATTTTTAGTATTTTTGTTGTTCATAAACATATTTCATTATATGAGTGGGTAGTTCTATAATTCATTCAAAAGTAGTTGACTACTAGTAGAGTTTAGTTACCTACTATTTTTTGACTAACTGCCGGGCTAGTTGTACCACAAAATAGATAGGTACAGAAGCTAATCTACATGCAATGCGCGCTCGAGCAACGCACACATAGACACCGCTCACGGACACGATATCTCGGAGCGTCTCGGACCACTCGTCGAACAGTTATGTCGAACACTCATTAGTGTGCGTCCACCGAGCGTAGGTATAAAAAGTGAAGTACATACATGAGATTGTCTTCTGTACCTATCTATTTTGTGGTTGAACTTTAAATACATTTATAGGAGCTTAGAATTTTAACGGTCGACGGTAGTTTATTATAAATATCTACACCTGCAAATTTTTATTGTTCTTGATATTTGCACAGACACTGTACTACTACTCACTGGAAATTAAACTATTGTAACCTTATGATGTTGTCCATCACTATTTTGAAAGCATGTTATGGGTACTAGACAACTGATAAACATTACTTATATATTTCTAAATACATACATATTATAGATAAATTACAGTAAATTACTATATTAGACACACAACAAATGATTATGCTCATCACACAAACATTTGTCCTGGGTGGGAATCGAACCCACGATAGTTAGTGGCCCTGACTGCTATGCCTCAGGGTCACTAACTACTAGACTAACAGGCCAGTCAAAATAACTTACCTGGTTATGTTTGGATGTAATTCATCATACGGGTGTTTAGTTTTTTTTTTGTTTTTATGTGAAAAACTTATGTCATTGAATGATTTTCTATGTTCCTTCTTTCCAAAGCCCTGGGGTTCTCTTTCGTAACAACCCATGGGAGTTGTGCCCCTACGATTTTGCTTAGATCTCTTTGAAGCGCGCGTGAAACACTACGCACTATTAACGATTCGAACTCAGTCCGGACGGAGATTTACCCATTGCTCGTCTTCCGCAAGCCCACGCCTACGATGGAGCATACGCATGTAACGCAGACCTAGTGCATATTGTTAGATGTTATATGATTGAGTATCATAATTTATTATCACTTATGTTATCTTCTTTGTGAAGAGGTTGCATTGTATGACTGTGTTAATGAACCCACTCATCACAAGACTCCGTGGCGCAACGGTAGCGCGTCTGACTCCAGATCAGAAGGTTGCGTGTTCAAATCACGTCGAGGTCAAAATGCACTTTTTGGTTGAAGTTTGTAACATTTTTGTGTTTCAAGAAATTTATTTTCATAAAATCACTTACATGAGAAACACGGTACAAACAGTGCTTATTATTAGTATTTTTGTCGTTCATAAACATATTTCATTATATGAGTGGGTAGTTCTATAATTCATTCAAAAGTAGTTGACTACTAGTGGAGTTTAGTTACCTACTAATTTTTGACTAACTGTCGGGCAAGTTGTACCACAAAATAGATAGGTACAGAAGTCAATCTACATGCAAAGCGCGCTCGAGCTACGCACACATAGACACCTCTCACGGACACGATATCTCGGAGCGTCACGGACCACTCGTCGAACAGTTCCGGCTCAAACGCTCATTAGTGTGCGTCCACCGAGCGTAGGTATAAAAAGTGAAGTACATACATGAGATTGTCTTCTGTACCTATCTATTTTGTGGTTGTACTTTAAATACATTTATAGGAGCTTAGATTTTTAACGGTCGACGGTAGTTTATTATAAATATCTGCACCTGTTATTGTTCTTGATATTTGCACTGACACTGTACTACTGCTCACTGGAAATTAAACTATTGTAACCTCATGATGTTGTCTATCACTATTTTGAAAGCAGTGGTGATGAAAAAATCATACAAAATAACTTACCTGGTTAAGTTTGGATGTAATCCATCATACGGGTGTTTAGTTTTTTTGTTTTTATGTGAAAAACTGGTGTCACTGAATGAATTTTCCCCACTAGGGTGGAGCGGGAGGGTGTGTTAGACTCTTATTGACCAAAACTCACTTCTATGTTCCTTCTTTCCAAAGCCTTGGGGTTCTCTTTCGTAACAACCCATGGGAGTTGTGCCCCTACGATTTTGCTTAGATCTCTTTGAAGCGCGCGTGAAACACTACGCGCCATTAACGATTCGAACTCAGTCCGGACGAAGAGTTACACATTGGTCATCCACAAGCCCACGTCTACGAATCTACGATGGAGCATTCGGATGTGACGCAGACCTAGTGCATATTGTTAGATGTTATGTGATTGAGTATCATAATTTATTATCACTTAAATTATCTTCTTTCTGAAGAGGTTGCATTGTATGACTGTGTTAATGAACCCACTCATCACAAGACTCCGTGGCGCAACGGTAGCGCGTCTGACTCCAGATCAGAAGGTTGCGTGTTCAAATCACGTCGGGGTCAAAATGCACTTTTTGGTTGAAGTTTGTAACATTTTTGCGTTTCAAGAAATTTATTTTCTTATAAGACTACAGTCATTTACATGAGAAACATTGTACAAGCTGTGCTTATTATTAGTATTTTCGTCGATGATAAACATATTTTTTTGTATGAGTAGGTACTTCTATAATGTATTCAAAAGTAGTGGAGTTTAGTTACCTACTATTTTTTCACTACCTGTCGGGCTAGTTGTACCACAAAATAGATAGGTACAGAAGTCAATCTACATGCAATGCGCGCTCGTGCAACGCACACATGGACACCGGTCACGGACACGATATCTGGGAGCGTCTCGGACCACTCGTCGAACAGTTCCGGCTCAAACGCTCATTAGTGTGCGTCCACCAAGCGTAGGTATAAAAAGTGAAATTCTTCTTCTGAGTCGGTACAGTGATCATCACTGTGAATCACGATAAGTGATCATCCTAGTAATCCGTCGCCATTCATCGCGGACTGCAGCTTTCTGAGTACATTCATAAACCGAGCACTTAGTTGCAGCCTTGATTTGGTCTGTCCATCTCATTGGTGATCTACCACGTGGCCTGGTGCCCTCAACTTTGCCCTGCACTACAAGACGCTCTAAGGAGTCCTTACTACGACGCGATACATGGCCGAATGTCGAAATGTGCGACTGTACTGCGGATGATAAGCGCTGTCTGACGCCGAGTTCTTTTAATATGGAATCATTCTTACGAAACTCTGACCACGATACTCCTAGCATCCATCTCCAGCACTACATCTCCAACGCATCTACTTTCTTCTTCTCGGATTCACGAAGAGTCCATGTGTCCGATGCATAGAGGAAAATGGGGAATATTAAACAATAAACGAGCCTGAATTTTTATTGTTCTTGATATTTGCACGGACACTATTGTACTACTACTCACTGGAAATTAAACTATTGTAACCTCATGATGTTGTCCATCACTATTTTGAAAGCAGTGGTGATGAAAAAATTAGACAAAGTAACTTACCTGGTTAAGTTTGGATGTAATCCATCATATGGGTGTTTAGTTTTTTTTTTGTTTTTATGTGAAGAAACTTATGTCATTGAATGATTTCTCCCCTCTAGGGCGGAGCGAGAGGGTGTGTTAAACTTTTACTGACCAAAACTCACTTCTATGTTCTTTCTTTCCAAAGCCTGGGGTTCTCTTTCGTAACCATGGGAGTTGTGCCCCTATGATTTTGCTCAGGTATCTTTAAAGCGCGCGTGAAATACTACGCGCCATTAACGATTCGAGCTCAGTCCGGACGGAGAGTTACCCATTGCTCGTCATCCGCTAGCCCACGCCTACGATGGAGCATACGGATGTGACGCAGACCTAGTGCATATTGTTAGATGTTATGTGATTGAGTATCATAATTTATTATCACTTAAATTATCTTCTTTCTGAAGAGGTTGCATTGTATGACTGTGTTAATGAACCCACTCATCACAAGACTCCGTGGCGCAACGGTAGCGCGTCTGACTCCAGATCAGAAGGTTGCGTGTTCAAATCACGTCGGGGTCAAAGTGTACTTTTTGGTTGAAGATTATAACATTTTTGCGTTTCAAGAAATTTATTTTCATAAAAGACTATAGTCACTTACATGAGAAACACGGTACAAACAGTGGTTATTATTAGTATTTTCGTCGTTGATAAACATATTTTTTTGTATGAGTAGGTACTTCTATACTTAATGCATTCAAAAGTAGTTGACTGCTAGTGGAGTACTATTTTTTCTATTACTATTTTTTGACTACGTGTCGGGCTAGTTGTACCACAAAATAGATAAGTACAGAAGTCAATCTACATGCAAAGCACGCTCGAGCAACGCACACATAGACACCGCTCACGGACACGATATCTCGGAGCGTCTCGGACCACTCGTCGAACAGTTCCGGCTCAAACGCTGATTAGTGTGCGTCCACCGAGCACAGGTATAAAAAGTGAAATTCTTCTTCTGAGTCGTTACAGTGATCATCACTGTGAATCACGATAAGTGATCATCCTTGTAATGCGTCGCCATTCATCGCGGACTGCAGCTTTCTGAGTACATTCATAAACCGAGCACTGCGGCCTTGATTTGGTCTGTCCATCTCATTGGTGATCTACCATGTGGCCTGGTGCCCTCAACTTTGCCCTGCACTACAAGACGCTCTAAGGAGTCATTACTACGACGTGATACATGGCCGAAGAAGGTCAAAATGTGCGACTGCAATGCGAATGATAAGCACTGTCTGACGCCGAGGTCTTTTAATATGGAATCATTCTTACGAAACTCTATCCACGATACTCCTAGCATCCATCTCCAGCACCACATCTCCAACGCATCAACTTTCTTCTTCTCGGATTTACGAAGAGTCCATGTGTCCGATGCATAGAGGAAAATGGGGAATATTAAACAATAAACGAGCCTGGTTTTCGTGGGCTTGGTAATGTTCCTATTACCCCAGATCTTAAAAAGTGAAGGACATACATGAGATTGTCTTCTGTACCTATCTATTTTGTGGTTGTACTTTAAATACATTTATAGGAGCTTAGATTTTTAATGGTCGACGGCAGTTTATTATAAATATCTGCACCTGAAAATTTTTATTGTTCTTGATATTTGCACGGACACTGTACTACTGCTCACTGGAAATTAAAATATTGTAACCTCATGATATTGTCCATCACTAATTTAAAAGCAGTGGTGGTGAAAAAATCATACAAAATAACTTACCTGGTTAAATTTGGATGTAATCCATCATACGGGTGTTTAGTTTTTTTTTTTTGGTTTTTATGTGAAAAACTTATGTCATTGAATGATTTCTCCCCTTCCAGTGTGGAGCGGGAGAGTGTGTTAGACTCTTATTGACCAAAACTTACTTCTATGTTCCTTCTTTCCCAAGCCCTGGGGTTTTCTTTCGCAACAACCCATCTCTTTGAAGATCTCAGATCTCTTTGAAGCGCGCGTGAAACACTACGCGTCATTAACGATTCGAACTCAGTCCGGACGGAGAGTTACCCATTGCTCGTCGCCCACGCCTACGATGGAGCATACGGATGTGACGCAGACCTAGTGCATATTGTTAGATGTCATGTGATTGAGTATTATAATTTATTATCACTTGAATTATCTTTGTGAAGAGGTTGCATTGTATGACTGTGTTAATGAACCCACTCATCACAAGACTCCGTGGCGCAACGGTAGCGCGTCTGACTCCAGATCAGAAGGTTGCGTGTTCAAATCACGTCGGGGTCAATATTCAATTTTGGTGAAATAAATATTTTTTTTATGTTCTCAAAAAATACCATTAAACTTTGCAAAATTTTATTGGGTACCTACCGACCCTTTTTTTGTTCTGTATTGATCCAGCTTTCGCATTAAATCAAGGATATGGAATTTTGTAACTCCTGTATTTCACTTATACAAAATTATCACTTTATCAATAAGGGTTGACATCGTTTTCATGTGGACTCTCTTAAAAAAATTCACAAAAAAAATACGGGTTAAATTAGAAAGGTTTTTTTTTTATATGTAAATAACGAAAGTAAAACCATCTTTGGATGTGTTCATTGATATATTTCTATACGTTCAATAACTATTATCAATCGAGTACAAAGAAAAAAAACTTTGCAAGTGCGAGTCGGACTCGCGTACTGAGGGTTCCGTGCAAACTACAATTCCCGAATGGAGTCTCGAAAATGTTTCCGAATTACAAAAACCTTTTTTTTTTTGCGGCGTAGGTAACAACAAATTTACTGTTTTCAGATTTTTTCCTATATCTGTGCTTTGTGCCAAATTTCAAGATTCTGACTCAACGGGAAGTACCCTATGATTTTCGACCTTTGGGAGTATCAAAATATATGTTTTTTTTTTTGTGACATAAACGGTCGTATCTTTTTTGTTCGTTAACTTAAAAGTTTCATTTTTTTTCACAGCTTGAAGGGACCGCAGATCTAAGAGATCGCGTTCTTGAGATAATGCGTCTTGACAGACAGACAGACAGACATACGGACGGGCAGCAAAGTGATCCTATAAGGGTACCGTTTTTTTTTGCTGGGGTATCAGCAAGTTTAGGAACTTGGTCGCTAGTTGATAGTGTTCAAAATCGAACTAAAAACCAATTATTCTGCGCTTAATAATCAACTTTTGTATGTATTCAAAGCAGGAGTCGGATTAGTGAAATGAGCGTTTCCGCCATTATCATTTTTAATTTGCCAGGGTCATATATTTGCGACTGGGTACTTCTTCTCGTTTAGCTCTTCAATCCCTATGGGTGACAGAAAAGCTGACGAAGTGTTTCGGATTTATCCAACGTAGACAGTTAAAGGGTTAATCAATTTGAGATTGACATGTCTAGTGATACCTACGGTAAAATGATTGATTGATTGATTCAAGAAACAATAAACATTGTATGCGAATATTAAATACTAAAAAAAACTAATAAAAAAAAAAAACAATAATAATAATAATGGCAACTATTGTTATATTTTTAAATGTTTTGTTTTTTATTGAAATACTTAAAAATATAATTTATATGAATGTTTATGAATAAATGGAAATAATAATGGGGTGAGTATGTACTAATACTAAAACACAGTTTGTTGTTTTTCAATAATCTAAAAAGAATTTCAGTAAATAACAAAACAACAGCCTTAATTAAATTTCTCCTTACCTACATGATCCTGGGAAGAGTTTGCTTAGAACAAATGCAATACAGGCTACATACTCATATATTTTCCTCAACATAAAACACAAAAAGTACACTTTGACCCCGACGTGATTTGAACACGCAACCTTCTGATCTGGAGTCAGACGCGCTACCGTTGCGCCACGGAGTCTTGTGATACTCTAGCTAATTTAAAGAGATACCTGAAACAATTTACCACATAGCGAGTCTTTATCTGATACTCGTACTTAATTAGTAATTAAAAGCAATTTAGTGGAGCACCACTCAAATATTATGAGTTGTTGATTACGAGCAATTGTATTTTCAAACAATAAAACTTTGATTAGATTATGAGATTTTTTTCTCTATTTTAGGGACTTTAATCTTAAAAAGCATGTCAGCCCCATTGCAACCTAAAATAAGTAATTGACACTATTTATTTGTCAGTATTTATTCTGTCCTATTCTACTGTTTAGCTTTTTTTTGGGTGGGAAATAATCAAGTAACTTCTTCCGCTTTAGGTGGAGTTTTTTTTTTATGGTGGGGAAAATCATCCAATGGAAACCCCCGCTCTTGGGCGGAGCGGGAGATAGTGTCAGACTCTTACTGACTAAAAAACCCACCCCGTTCCTTCAAGCCTTCATACAGGGGCTCGAGCTGTCTTTCGAAACTAACCCAGGCACCGGTAGGCTTCGGCCCAGCTGGGCCCCTGCTGTTTTTGTGCTTTTTTTTTGTTGTGCTGACAACTCTTGAGGCGCGCGGGAACAGTGCGCGCCGTTGACGACTTGGGCTTGGTCCGGACAGTTACCGGACGGTCAGACAGCGAGCTACCCATTGCTCATTGTCCGCAAGCCCGTAGGTGGAGTAAGAAGGGGTGTCAGACCTTTACTGACTAAAATCCAGGTCGGTTTTAGTTATCCTTTGCGTCACAGAACCACATTAAAGCTTTCTGTCCACTGACACGTAGCTTCATAGACGCGTATTCGTCACTGTACGCTTGGTTTACCCGTGCTCACTGCCAACATAAAAAAACTAATAATGTTCGTACATACAAAAATCTGTATAGTTCATTCTTTAAAAGACTATCTCAGACAGATTTGACCATTACATAATTGCTGTATGGGCTTCCTATAAAAGAGACTTTGACCCTTAGATATAAGAGCCTTCACACCGGAGCTCGAGTTCCCTTTCGGATAACCCTGGCCCCGAGTTTATTTCGGTGTTTCTTCTCAGGGTAGTCAGCTAAGAAATACCGGAATCACTTAGTGTAAATTGACAAAACAATTTACGTGTAAAAGTGTTTTATAAAACCTATTCACAAAATCAAAAGTTCATAACGTTGTTCATGAATCTGTAATAAACATTTTTTTTTTCAAACCCATTAACTGGGTCGTTACCGAGGAGTACGCTTGAGAAAGTCACTATTTTATAGTACTGGTCGGGCGCTTGAGCCTTAAATATAAACACAGCATCGTCAGCTGCTAGATCTCGAAGAGGGAATGGGTCATAATCCCCAATGCGGGCTTAGTGCATATTGGAGGATGTCACGTGTCTTCAAATTTTTGGTTCTAGAATATACCTACCGGTTTCCTCACGACATTATAATCTTTTATAACCTTTTTGAGGGCAGTGGTGTTGAAATGAACTACACAAAGTAAAACCTGGGTGCCCACAACATACAAAAGTAGCCAAAAGAAAACTTTAGGTGGCCATCTAATTATTATAATTCTATTGTACTCGTACTTTGATACAAAAACCAAATACAATTAATTTAAATTCATAGAAATCTGCTACATCTAACACAATATTTATTCTAGACTTCGACCTTTAAACAAAAGATCTTCGTCTAGAGGTCCTGATGTCCTTCTGATAGTCCAACACAAACAAATACAAGCTATCTACTATGTATATATTATTAAGGGCGCCCAACCCGTGACATTAATTCCATATAACCACTCATAAGTGATTATGACGTCATTACATATCTTTCTGTAGATATTTTAGTAACACAGATCTAGACAAGGCTAGAGTAAATAGGCCCTTAATAAACTAGTGCGCCTCATCATCAACGTTTGCATCACTGCTTACCATCAGGCGGGATCGCAGTCAAGTACTAGTTTGTAACAGATAAAAAAAAAACACAGATATTTTATGAATCCGTGGGTTGTGCGAAAGTTAACCCTGGGGCCCTAGAACGAAGGTAAAGAAGGAACCGGATTGGATTTTAGTCAGTAAAAGTCTGACACGCTCAAGGGCGCCCTACGGCTCCACCCAAGGGTGGGAGATGTCGTTAGATGATGTCCCATTAAAAAAAAGATATTTTTAGTATAGTCTAGATTTTTACTGAAATCAAAACATAAACTTGCGTAAAACTAATCCAGTGAAGTTCTCTGAAAATTTACAATTTTGCAAGAACTTTGGCCTATTATAATGTCTTCATAAATAAAAGAAAGTAAAGATTTATATTTCTAGAAACATTGCACATTTAATTGAAATTCTGAATGAAGAAAATTTTTAACACGTAGGTATTAACTGAAACAAGGTTTGTTTTATTTTTAAGTGAGTGATGGAATTACCGAATGCCAGCAAAACGTTCGGGTAGTAATTTTCTTTTTTTGGCGTTGGCTCTTTACTAAACATTGCATTGAATTGCGTCGGATGAAACAACAAGTTTTTAAACCGTGCTCACGTTGACGATAGATGGATTGGGAAGGGGCCTCTTAAGGGAAGCTACTAAAACAAACAGTCGAACAAAATACGGTAATTAAGCTCCATTACGTTTGTCTCCATTATCTTATTTAATCAGTGCCGTAATAGACACGCGATGGAACGGAGCATTGGCTTTTGTTCTGTTAGTATCAAGAATTTAATTACTTTGGTAGGTAGCTATAGGTTCTATATCACCGTTAAATTTAATCGTTCGAGGGTCAATCCGGTACATGAAACACTATCGATTCGTAAAAATAAAACTAAAAAATACCTACCTTTTTTTCAAAACTCGTATTAATTTACGCATGTACGAAATTAATGTCTCTAAGAAAATGTCAGCTGAGCGAGTTCAATGACCTGTAGTTAATAGTTGCCTACAGGTCATTGAACTCGCTCAGCTGACGTTTTCTTAAAGACATTAATTTCGTACATGCGTAAAGAAAGAACAGGATTGGGTTACCGGCTATTATTATAATATTTGTATCAATGATTAAATATAATCAAAATATAGAGTTTTTTTTTTAAGATTTTCTAATTAAGTTGAGGCATTGTGTATAATGATGATTACTCGTCTATGAAGCTACGAGCTCGAGGGCAGTAGACCTATCGACACGCAAAGATAAATAGTGAGCTTCTATAGTTACGTGATGGTCTATACACCGCTAAATTTTAATCGTGGAGGGTCGATCCGGTACATGAAATACTATCGATTTATAAAGATATAATTAAAAAATAAAGTATCTTTTTTTCAAAACTCGTATTAAAATTCACGCATGTACGAAATTAGTATCTTTAAGAAAACGTCAGCTGAGCGAGTTCAATGACCTGTAGTTAATAATCGGCGTTGCGTACAAAGTACCTACAGGTCATTGAACTTGCTCAGCTGACTTTTGTCATCAACAAACAGCTCACAATTTTTAACGTACTTACTTATTTTTTTTTACAATTTTATGGTGACATATATTTAAGAGTAATTCTTCTGCACGTGTGTTTGTCTCCTAACTTCACCTAAACGGCTTGACCGATTTAGATGAAATTTTGTGTGTTAATAGATTCCTAGATTGTTTGAAAATGCAGTTAAACCCGTTAGGTGGCGCTGCAAGCGGGATCTCATTTTACCACTAGTATTATTATATAAATAAATAAATTACTTGCAGATGGCAAACCTACTACCAAGTTTTAACTCAGTATTAAGTCCCTATAGTAAATTCACATTATAACTTACCTAATTCCGTCAATTTACCCAACTTCGTGTGCTTCGTGAAGTCTGTATGTAATGTTATCAAACTATCTACTAAATTACGTGATAAGTACCTACGTAGTGCCAGAGGTTGGCGCAGTTATGTTAATTACATAATATTTGGAACTAAATTAACTGAAGCAAATGCGTGGCAGCTAATTAAACATCTCACAGCGTGTATAAACTGACTTTAATTACGTAATAACTAACATTTTGCTACACCAAAACTAACTCTATTTCTTTCAAAGTATGGTTCGTTTTTAGTTTTTGTTTATAGCTGGTTAGATTCGCGTTATTTAAATTGGCGCACTCGTTTCATGTGACTGTTTGTGATGTTTTTCAATAATTATTTAACTAGAATATTTTATGTCGGTTTTGCAACGAGGCTTTGATGAAGAGTTGCTAATTTTCGTAGCAATTAAAAAATAATTTAGGTAACAAATTAGGCTTTTGAGTTCTCGCCAAAAGTCCAGTTTTTTCCTGACCAGGAAGTATTGGACGTACCTCACTAAAACTACACAGGTTTTATTTTTATTTGCAAGTATAAAGAAGAAGATCCAAAACAAAGTGACTGGCTTGTTGATCTAGTGGTTAGTGGCCCTGACTGCTATGCCGGGGGTCGTGGGCTCGATTCCCACCCAGGACAAAGGTTTGAGTGATGAGCACGATTATTTGTTCCGTTTCTGAGTGTAATTTATCTATAATATGTACATAAGTTTATTTATATAAGTAGATAAGTTTATCATTAATTGTTTAGTACTCATAGTACAAGCTCTGTTTAGTTTGAGAATAGAAGGCGTTGTGTGATAGTTGTGGAATATTCTTCTTCTTCCTGCCCTTGTCCCGTTTTATTTGGGGTCGGCGCAACACGTTTTTTTCTTCCATTCTGTGCTGTCACTCGTCACACTATCACTAACTCCCTTTTCTTTCATATCACTTCTCACACAATCCATCCATCTTTTTTTCGGCCTTCTTCTCCCTCTTCATTCATCTACATGTATAATCAGAACTTTTTTAGTAGTATGCCCTTCATCCCTCCTCTTCACATGACCATACCAAGACAAACGATTTTCTTTCAACCTTTCAGTCACGGGCGCCATTTTCAAACTTCCCCTAATATACTCATTTCTGACTTTATCCGTTCTCGTCACACCACACATCCATCTTAACATTCTAATCTTTTTTCATCCGTCTTTTTCACAGCCCAACATTCTGATCCATACAGTATGACAGGCCTTATCACGGACTTGTAGATTTTACCCTTCAACTTGAGGGGCATCCATGAGTCACAAGTTGTTCCCGTGACCTGTCGCCATTGTATCCATCCTGCGTCGATCCGATGTGTTACGTCCCGGTCCACCTCACCATCCCCTTGGACAAGCGACCCGAGGTACCGAAAGTCGGAACTGTGGAATATTATTTAGTGAATTATATTAATGAAACTTACAAACCTATAAATATATTTAATAAAACAATAATAACCTAAATTGTGAAAAAAAAAAACAAGAACAAAACATAACATGTTTCTCATTACCACATGGAATAGGTTCCTTAAACTCATACATGACCATTCCGGAACCCATTCTTTACTACAAAAACCTCGCCACATATCTTTTTAGCTTTGGTCTTTTCCAAATAAGCTGTCAAGATCGAGTCCTGATCATCACAACAGCATTTTTAGGCCCGTCACAGTTTGCCCATCTATCTTTCGCTGCAAAAACTAAGGCAAACAAATCAACACAACACTGAAAAAGGAAGCCTATCTATAGTTCTCCAAGCCTAACCCTCCTCTCACACTCAAACAAATCTTCATTTACCTTAACTTAACCTCCGAACATTTCATCAGACGAACGCTTGAAACCAAGCAATGTAGACACTACTTCAGCCAAATGAAGAGGCGGATCACGCATCGATACGCAGCTGAGAAGCAGGTCGTATCGATTCGAATCGAATATTACTGATAACAGTACTCGAGTCGAGTGGCGAGCGATTCAGTAGTGGTGGGTTATATGGCTGAGTTAGGCATGAGTGTGTGTTGTATTCTACTTATTATGCCACCATTAGATAGCAGTGGTGGCCGATGGGTAATCGCCTCGATTTATGAGTTGTAGGCGCATTACTTGGTGTAATGTATTTCATCACCACTGCTCTCAAAACGGTGAAGGAAAACATGAGTGAGGAAACTGGCATGTCCTAGAACGAAAAATTAGAAGACGTGTGGCATGTACCATCCCGCACTGGACCCGTGTGGTGGATTACTGCCCATTCCCTCTCCTAGAGAGGATGCCTGAATCCCAACGGTGGGAACATTATAAGGCCGACTATGCTATGCTATACTCGACCATTATATATTACTAGGAAAGTAAGTATGAAACCTACCTATTGATGGGCATTTATGCATTTGTATTGTCATAGTTGCTTAACTATCTTCATTGTGATATACACCGCTAAATTTTGGTCGGTTTAATCCCGTGGACGGTCGATCCAGTACATGAAACACTGAGCGAGTCCAATGACCTGTAGGAAGTTTGTACGCAACGCCGACTACTACCTACAGGTCATTGGACTAACTCAGCTGACGATTTCTTAAAAAAAATAATTTCGTGTATGCGTAAATTAATACGAGTTTTGAAAAAAAGGTACTTTATTTTTTAATTTTATATTTAAAAATCGATAGTGTTTCATGTACCGGGTCGACCCTCCACGGTATTAAAACGATGAAAATTTAACGGCGTATAAGTGAGTATGAAGTTCCGTTGGACATTCCTGGTCTTCTTGTCCAGTTTCACTTCATCAAATGTTACTTTTTGCCTGTAAATGCTTGAGTTCTTGATAAATATATCAAAATCACCATATAGTTGCCACTAATATTTGAGGAGTTCCCTGGATTCCTCACATGCGTCATCATCAGAACTGGATTTGAAAACGATAAGACCAATCTGGAAGCATATCCTTTTAGGTAAGGAAAATTTGCAAATTGGTCCATAAACGAGTTCTGAATAAAAAAAATACAAACGAATTGAGAACCTCCTTTTTCTTAAAGTCGGTTAAAAAGGTGAAAACTGGAGGTGCGCCCACCTCTCGCCTCAAAACAGTTCTACGAACATAATAACGTACTTTATCGGTAATGTTGGATATCCGCTGGAGAATCCAGGTCGGCTAGACTATGTAGTCTGAAGAATGGCAAAACTGAAGTGGCAGCGAGCAGGGTACATTGCTCGTAGAAAGGACAGTAGATGAGGTCGAAAGGTTCAAAAGTGGCGATTGCGCACCGGAAAACTCAGTGTTTGAAGATCTTTCACGGCTCCCACAAGGTGGAACGACAACCTGGTGAAAGTTACGGGAATGCGGTGAATGAGAGACGCACAGGATCGGTCGTTGTGGCGACGTTTGGGGGAGCCCTATGTACAAAAGTAGATGTCTTTCGGCTGGAATGATGATGATGGATTATCGTAAATGTTGGAGCAGCCGTACCTGTGATTATACACATCGTAGAGGAATATCGAGACGAATATTTAGAAGACAAATAACAAACCGTGCCTAACACCATGTTCTCCGATAATTATAATTATTTAGTAGCTGCCTATTTTATTTTAGTTTTTGCGACGTAATATTATTTATAGATTTTTTTTTAAGCTATTGCATAGCTTCTATCGCGGGCCTTGAGCGTGGACACCGAATCAAGAAATTCCGTAACGAAAATAACCTAACACCCCCCACTCATTTGTTTTTTGAGCTTGGTGACCGATAAGAAAACAAATGAGTGAACAATCAATCAAAATTCAATTCAATGTGTGAAAGTGTAACTTCAATTAGTATCAAAAAAAAAACAAAGGAAAAAAAATACTGCATAAATAAAATAAATAAATAATTATAATTGCATAAGTTGATAAAAATGCTATGCAATAGCTTTACCGCGGCAGTCCCCGAGTGCCACACGTCTTTTTTGTTTTGTGATGTGTTATATTTTATTACTAAAGTTTAATAAGCAATATTATAAACTGTTGTAACATTGTTTTTTTCAGTTCGCCATTTGGTAAACAATATTTGTATGCCCAGCAAGGCAACGCATAGTGAGTCGATATTTTATAATTATACACCATGTACTGTACCTACGTACATTATACCTATTTGTTACAAATAAACGTATTTGACGACTTTGACTTTGACTTTGATATCGTTTCACGTATTATGTATTCATTAAACCCCAAGCGAACGCCGGCGTTCGCGCACCAATAGTCTTTCTATTGTGTCTGTGATTTCCACGATTACGGCTTATTGCATCTAGACCAAACTTAGTACGTTGATAGACTATGGCTACGCCATACCTGCGCCTAATACTTTTGTCATACCAACAAGTTACACATTCATGTTGTGCTAAAACTCCATTTCGACGGCTTAGAATGAAAACCTCGGGTATGCAATTTTAAAATTACCTAGAAGTATACAAGTAGCAACCAATATTATGGCTACAGCTGCAACCGAAGGAAGTTCTTCAGAAAGATTTTAGCCACCATGAATCGTGCTTCTCAAGCTGCTATAAATAAGTCTGAAAAATATAAAATAAATGAAAAATATATTACGGGGGAAAAGTCGCGAACGATCGTAGTCGTGTTATAAAATTGAAATATGTATGCGTAAATCAATAGTAAGCCATTTTAGTATGTAATATGTTGGAGCAATTTACAACTTTGCAAAGTGTTATTTTTTTTCGGAATATGTATTTGGATAGTTTGCGATTTTTATTTATGATTGATCGGCCATTATTATTCTTTCGTTACGTTGTCTAAATAGACATTTATAGATCGCTTGTCTATTGTTTTCAAAATCCAAAAAAAAATGTTTTAGACACTAACCTATACACTACATTTTTTTTTTAATAGCCTATACTGTCCCACTGCTGGGCGAAGGCCTCCCCCAACTTCTTCCAGGAATCCTTTTGTTGAGCTACCTCAAACCAGTCCCCGCGGTAGGCATTTAGGTCGTCTCGCCACCTCTTCCTAGGTCGACCTCGGCGGCGTCGTCTATCTTCAGGTACCCACATTGTGGAAACTCTTGCCCAACGGTCAGAGTGCATGCATACACTACATAATAATGGAAAAAAACCCAACTGCAAAAAGAAAAAAAACATCGAAACTAGTCACATTAAGCAGTCAGATGCAGTTGGTGGAATTTATTTTAGTCTAATCATAGATTAACGGATAGCATACCGGAAGACAGCGTTGGAAGGCCTCCTACAAGGTGGACTGATGACCGATGATGAAAAAGGTTGCGGGAATCCGACGTATTATCCTGACGCTGAAATAAATTATACAGTATGTAGGTATTTAGTAATATGTAAGAGTAAAATATGTTTATCAGTTGTCTAGAACTCATAGCATAGACTCTGCTTAGTTTGGAGCTAGATGGCATTGTGTGATAGTTATGGAATATTAGTATAATCAGCCTTTTTAATTTTGCTACTGCTGGGACTCTCTAGGAGAGGGAATGGGCCATAATCCACCACGCGGTCCCAATTCGGGTAGGTTAATGTCGCATGTCTTTGAAGTTTTGGTTTTAGGGTATACACGGGATATTATTATATTAATATTAACTAGGTAAAATGTAGTGAATAGAAACTCAGGGGTGAATAGACACAAAACCTTCAAAGGGTATTTTCACGATTTTTGAATATTTTTTGTACCATTAAACTACTTCAATATTTTTTATAATTGATATAAATTAGTGTTTGACTGCGATCCCACCTGATAGTAAACAGCGATGCAATCTTTGATGGTAAGGCGCACTAGTGTATTAAGAGCCTATTCACTCTAGCCTTGAAGACACACCCCTTGATCAATTAGTTGATATTTTAAAAATTCGATGCTTCGTTAGAAGCCGATAATATGAAAGTGAAAAACCAAACCAAAGTTTTGTATCTTTTCACCCCTTCGTTTCTATTCACCCCGTTTTACGGTACGTCAGGGCCGTCGCCACTTGGCTACCACAGCTCCCATCAACATACGTCAGTTCTCCACTAAATACCTGTTAGATGTATTGTCCAGTAGTCCATGAAACTACGGGCTATAAATTCAGGGGCCGACACGATTTACTGCAGAGCCTGTAAATTAGAGAACTAATGATACATTAGATTGAAATTAGTGATGTTACATGACATGCGGGACGTAATGTTAGTGTAAGTGTGATAGTTTATGAGTGTTTCAGTTCGATATTGAGTAAAACAAATGTAGAACTACACTGCGCACACGTGTGCCACACACGCCGAAACTAAACTTGTAGAGCTACACTAGATCCACGCCACGCAACGTCGTTCTACGTACAAATCAGGAGTGTTACACGTGTGCGTCGGTCTAATTTAGTTCTAGCTTGATTTGATTTTTAGGGTTCCGTATCTCAGTTAACCAAAACGAAAGCTTTATAGGATCACTTAGTGGTCCGTCGATTATCTGTCTGTAGAGACCTCAAGAATGCGAGGAGTTATTAAGCTGATATAAATATCAAACTCAGGTCTGTTGTCCCTTGAGGAGTGGCAGGCAGTAGCCGACTTCTGCGAAGCAGTAATGATCCCGATTTCCGGCCACCATAGGCGCGGGCTTGCGGACAGTGAGCAATGGGTAGCTCGCTGTCTGGCCGTCCGGTAACTGAACGGACCAAGCACAAGTCGTCGACGGCGCACATAGTTCCAGCGCGCCTCAAGGAGTCAGCAACAGCAGGGACCCAGCCGGGTCGAAGCCTACTGGGGCCAGGGTTATCCGAAAGGGCGCTCGAGCCCCGGTATAGAAAACCCGGCTAGAAGGAACGGGGTGGGTCTTTTAGACAGTAAGAGTCTGACACTATCGCCCGCTCCGCCCAAGAGGGGGGGGGTTGTCATTGGATTATTTTTTACCACCATAAAAAAAAAGGTCTGTTATCCCTTGGAGCAGTGAACAAATCTAATTTCTACGTCAAAGCAGTTTAAAGATAAGGCCGTTTAATTTTCTGTTTGTGGCGAATATTTTTATTAAAACACAATGAATAACCTGTTTCTGTATGCTACAAAGGATGTCTTCAAGGTTATGGACTGGAGAGGGCTAGGCATTAATGTTAATGGTGAGTACACTCGCCTTCTGAAAATCTGTTATTTTGCGTAAATTTATCTGGCCCTTCTTACTGGACTCATAAAATTGAAAATAAAGAAAATACAACTAGAGGAACTTTGCACGTTTAATCGAGATTCTGAATAACGGAAATTTATTTCCGACAAAAACTATAAACTAAAAATAAAACAAACTTTTAAGGTTTTTTTTAAAAAAATATACATATTTTCTGGAACAAGTTTTATGAATTTTCCGAGTGAATGACCGAATGTTAACCAAGCTTTCAGGTGATATTTCTCTTTTTTTACGTAGATTTTTCATTAAATATTGCTTTGGATTGCGTTACATGAACCAACGAGTTTTTATACCATGTTCAAGTAGCCTCTAAAACAATATTGGCAGCTCATCATCCACCTGGCTCCAATATACATTACCGTTTTTACACTCTGATAAGATTTGAAAATACAAAATATCCCCAATTAACCCTCAAAAATCACTCCATGCTACCATATTTACAAGTTCCCACAATTCCCACAGATAGTTGTTACTAGTAACCAAGGCGCCCGCGGCACGGACGGGTTGAATATTCATGCAGCTATCAGTCATAACAAGGGTTGAATCCTGACTGCTATCGACGCGAGTCAACAAGAGCTGTGAACTGTACTTAACTGGTATATATGTTGGTATATGGAGATGGAGTTGGGTGGTGAATATTGAGGAACTACTGTAATTTGACTTGGATTTTTGTATGAGTGTGTGTTTTGCGCGGATGTGACGTATATCCTCCCTATCTATTGAGTTTGTTTGTTTAGCTAGTTTTAAGATTTCTTCTTTTTCGCGTGAATAAACTGTTTTTCTTTCTTTGTACGGAATAATTGGTTGTTTACAGCGGTCTCGCATCGTCCGGAAGTCTGTTTAACTGTCAAGCAGTAAGTATTGTATGCGCCTATTTTCAGAGTGTCTTGTGAAATAAATATTAGCGCTTTTTCAGAAAAAATATTATGATGATATCATCATTTCAGATCAAAAACGTCAACTGTCGGATATAGGCCTTCCCCAAGCGTCGCCATAACGACCGGCCCTGTGTATCTTGCATCCATGGGATGCCGCAATCTCCACCAGGTCGTCGGTCTGGGAGATTTCCAACGCTGCGTCTTCCAGTACTCTAGAATCTATCGTCCCCATCGACCACCTGTTCTACCGTGCCCACTGTCACTTATGCTTGGCGATTCTTTGGCCTATATTGACGTATATACCTAATCAAGAAAAAACAAATGTAAATTGTAATTTTGATATGTAATCAGTACGAGTTAAAAACAGTACCTACCTACTAGTGAATTGAGAACCTCCTCCTTTTTAGAAGTCGGTTAAAAAGCATGTTTAACTAAAATACAGCCATAAAAACTTACATAAAGAGCACTTCTACAAAGACAAACAATGAGAACCCTCTTCGCACACAATTTAATCCTCTGAAAACTGTAAAACATAAAAAACCTGAGTCATAAGGCCAATAATATTAATACAAACAGCACTTGGAAGCAATTCAAATCCTTACAAACAGTTGCATAAAACTACAATAGTCTCCGAATAGGGTTATCAAAATATTTTCGATAGATTTTCTGGGAGTTTTTTTTTTATTGTTGATAGGTTCGCGCTTGACCTCTATCTCACCTAATGGAAAGCGACGATGCATTCGACGATGGAACGCGCTTATCCAGAAGAAACTTATTCACTCTCGATTTAAAGATTCCCGGGTTGTAGCTATCAGGAAACACAGACTCCGACAAGGAAAGCCGTTTTGTGTTCCCAAAACGTTTTGTGCGTGTAGGTGGAGATGTAAATTTTACGGGTTTTTTTAATAATATAATAAAAGTTGACAGTGTTAAAAAACCCGACCGTAAAATCGACTACGGCCACCCACGTCCGATAATCGGTGACCGATTTTTTTTTAGGAGAAAAATAGAACACACTGATAGCAATAGTGCAACGCACACGTCCTACAAAAAGTCGACTGAAAGACCAAATGTTACAAATATACAAAATCGGCCTGATTATCTATCCTACAAAACGTCTGACTTGGCCTAGCAGCCTATAAAGTTCACAACCAGTTGGAGTTGCAGTTTGTCGAATTTATATCGGTTCAATTGAAAAATATTTCAACGAAATATTATATTACAAACAAAAGTACACATGTTATACACTAACTCTCGCCTTTATAATATCAGAGTGATGTATAATAGTGTGATTAGCTTCCACAATATAGGAAAAGTCAAAGTCAAAACATTTATTTCAAATAGACCATTTACAGGCACTTTTGATTGGTCAAATGTCGGTCAGTCCAAGAAAAGTGAAGCTAAATTGCACGTTCCAAAGCTCTCTATGGAGAAGAACGTGCAAGAAACTCCATGGACACTCTTTCGAAAGATACAGGCTCAGAGTCATGAATCTTGGTTGACCCTGTTAGAACACAGTAACCCATCTTCCTGCCCTTGTCTCAGATTACTTGGGTTCATTCTATCCTGTCAGTAGTCTTGCTATCAGTGATTATTTTTTCTTTCATATTACTCCTCACACAATCCATCCATCTTTTCTTTGGCCTTCCTCTCCGTCTTCGTCCCTCCTCCACATTTATTGTAAATTCATAACTCTTCTAAGTAGGTAACATGCTTTTCATCAATATACTAACTACTATTAAAATTAATTTTCTTCTTAACAAATTTATAAATAACGGTCTGACGTTTTATATGTGCCCATGTAGGTGTATTTTAAATTTAAAAATAAATATATATATTTAAAATCATACAAACATTATAACATAAAAACAATCAAATTATAAACGATAATTTTAACATGTATATAGTACTTAATCAAAATTTGATATTAAATTAGGCGTTGTCATTTTAAAATTATAACCAAAGCGTGAACTTTTAATTAAAAAACTGTGAAACACGTCATGCAAAAATAAAAACATTCAAAATTGTATTGACACTGCGAGCCTTCGTAATTTGGTGTGGAGCCGCCGAGCCAATAATTCCCGTGATTGTTGCAGTGGTTCGGATTATATCAGGACTTTCTGCAGCAGATGCATACAACGATCGGCATTCGATGTTCGGAGTGGTGACTACGTCAATATTGAGTAGGGCTGTGCCCCCAATGAGGCCTAATTGTTGTGTTTTTTAAATTTGGACTTTAACCTTTCGCCTTTTGAATACCGTAAAGACACAATAAAAAGACAGTGAGAGAGCGAACGCTGGCTTTCGCTAGGGGTTTAATGAATTGAAGAACATTTCTCGAGGTTTTACCTTTTTTTTTACAATGATAACTCCCTATCTATCTACAACAGAATGAGAATGTAAAGAATTGCGAGTTCAATATTTATTGAAGACTGGATGAACTGTACTTGCTTGGGAATACATCGAAATCATCATTTCCGCCGAAAGACGTCCACTGATGGCCTATGTCCAACAGTGACGCCAGCGCCAAAATGAACGGTCCGCGGATTCTCGCAATCCTTACCAGGTAATCGGTCCACTTTATCTTCCAACGCTGCATCTTCCGGTACGGCGCTTCAGAACCTTTCAGCCCCAACAGCTATATGTTCTACAAGCAATGGGCCCTGCCCATCTAATCTCTAATGCGTAATCTCTGGAAGCGGACCAGTATCCGATTGCAAAAAAATTTTCACCGATAGAAAGTTGTTATATTCCTGAGTGACATATAGCCCATATTTTATGTACGCGGGCAAAGTCGCGGATAAAAGCTAATCATGAATATAACGCTGTCAGTCTTTGTCTTACCCTATTGAACGAAAAAGTTATGAAAATTTTGATTTTGTGGTCAACACTGGCACTTTAGCCTTAAAATGCTATCTGGAAAACTGTTTCAACATACATACATAATCAGCCTTACAATGTTCTTACTGCTAGGACTCAGGCCTCCTCTCTAGGAGAGGGAATAGGCCCGTAATTCACCACACGAGCCTAATGCGAGTTAGTGGATGTTGCATGTCTTCGAATTTTTGGTTCTGGACGTACCGGTTTTCTCACGATGCTTTTCTTCGCCGTTTTGCGAGAAGTCCCAAAGATATTAAAAAAACTTTATCGTAATTGACTGGCCTGATGGTCTAGTGGTTAGTGGCCCTGACTGCTTTGCCAGAAGTCATGGTTTCGATTCCCACACTGGACTAATATTTGTGTGTTGAGATTGATCATTTGTTCTGTATCTGGGTGTAATTTATCTATAATTATGAATGTATTTACAAATATACAAATATGTTTATCAGTTGTCTAATACTCATAACACAAGCTCTGCTTAGATGGTGTTGTGTGATAGTTGTGGAATATTATTATTATTAATTCAATAATTTGACAAAAAAAAAAGTTGAGTGCAGTCAACCCTACCTAGTTGCAAGCAAAGCCGGAAATACGCGGCTCACTTTACGATTATTACTTCCTTTGCGCTCTCTCTGTGACACTAGTGGTACTGAACGTTTGTTTTATTGTTTATTATTCTTTCAGGGCGGGATAAAAGAGGCGATCATGGACAAATAGGGGTGAGAGGGTGAATAAGTTCAGTGTTATGGATGTTGTTCAGAGATTTGAAGGAGTTTTTATTGGTAAGGAATGAGGTGTCAAGTCGTGGTTTAGAAGTCACGGCTTAGTAATTTTTAGGGTTCCGTATGTAAAGGGTAACAATGGGATCCGAATACTAAGGCTCTGCTGTTTGTCCGTCCATCCGTCTGTCTGTCTATCAGTCCATCCAGGGGTGTACCTAACAAAACCGTTTTTTTTTTTGCTCGATTTCGTTATTCTAAGTAGTGTGCGAGTCTGAATAGCACTTTTCCATTTTTTTTTGCTTTGTCCTGTTGTGGTATTCCTCAGCTAAAACTTAACATTATTACTAAAACTACACTTCGCTGCTGGATTGACAAATTCAATATTAGTAATGGGACTGCACATAAATAAAAATAATCATCAAAACATTAAAATAAGCCCATAAACAAAATGATTTTACCCAAATTGATAACCTCAATAACATAAAATTTTACCCAAATTGATAACCTCAATAACATAAAATTTAATATTTGGATTAAAATAAAGAAAATAACCTAACACCCCCCACTCATTTGTTTTTTTGAGCGTGGTGACCGATAAGAAAACAAATGAGTGAACTATCAATCAAAATTCAATTCAATGTGTGAAAGTGTAACTTCAATTAATATCAAAGAAAAAAAAAACAAAGGAAAAAAAATAATGTATAAATAAAATAAATAAATAATTATAATTGTATAAGTTGTAAGTGCTATGCTTTACCGCGGCAGTCCCCGAGTGCCACACGTCTTTTTTTTTTTTGTAACATTTCAGCGGTATCTTCTTCAAATGTTAACGGATATTATTAAGTTAGTATATCACAAGAACCTATAACAGTAATAATAATTTACACTACGCCCTGCCAAATCTCGAAAACATAAATCGGATATACTCTGAACATCAAACAATTTTGCACAAAACCTCAAACTAATTGCAGTACAAATTTCTTTCTAAGCCTATCTCTAAATAAAAACAGAGATACCAAACCTTTGTAAACTTAATCCAGTACTTGGGATCCCGGGATTAGGCCCATACAAGTACAGCTCGCAGTAATCACGGACCAAGTGTGTCCTACAAACAAGTCAATCTTAAAACGGGTTTGCATAGATTAGCACAGCACTCGCTTTCAGAACACATTTGGGTGTGCCGCAAGGTTAAATTTTTAGCGTTTGTGGCTTTTTTTTTCGATGGGAAAAGTCATCTTATGACAACCCCCGCTCTTGGGCGGAGTGGGAGATAGTGTCAGACTCTTACTGACTAAAAAACCCATCCCGTTCCTTCAAGCTTTCATACCGGGGCTCTAGCGCCCTTTCGGATAACCCGGAATTTCGGAAAGATTTTCCTCTGATTTGACACACAATGTAGGTAATTGTACTTTTTTGACCTTAAGTTTCTCAATATGGTTTCTACACTGTGTTTGTACATGTGTGTCAAATATTTTTTTTTTTTCGTTTCTTGCTTTCTTCTCTTTTTCCATTCTTTCTGACTTCCTTTCTGCCTTTCTTTCTTTCTGCCTTTCTTCCTTACTGCCTTTCTTCCTTTCTTCCTTACTGCCTTTCTTCCTTACTTCCTTACGGCCTTTCTTTCTTTCTTCTTTTCTTACTTTCTTTCTTCCTTGAGAGGGAGAAAGGGGGAAGAAAAAAGCGCAAATTGCACTCACGGAGATAAGAGTGACAACTAATTCTCTAAAACATTATATTCAGTAAGCGCAGAGCGATTTAATTACATTAAAATTAACCCGATTTTCTAATAAGTCAACAAAAGAAAATAAAGTAAAGTCATCATTTCCACCAGATCTGCCCGCTAGAATCCCACAATTTAGGCCGTCTCCATACATCGCACTCCTCAGTCGTTGGCCGACGAACGGCAATCTGCATAATACGTAGACACGCTGCTATAAAAATGGTAATGCACTCCGCATTGGCTTTGCTGTGCAGGGTAATAGGTCGCTTGTTCGGCAGTGGCGGTACCACGAAACTGCACGGAGCCTTAATGTCTTTTAGATCTTGGGTTTCTTTAAAGTTGTAACTAGCAATCTTGCTCTTTTCAACGGAGTCTGTATTATGGTAGTAGGTAGTTTATTTTGATAGCGTTAACGTTTTTAGATATTAAGGTCACAGCTTATTAGAGCTACCAGATAAACGATCAATACCGCCTCGAGTAGTTACTATTCTTTGTATAAAGTACTATGGTGTGATATGCGTGGCCACGCGCAAACAGCGAGTGCACCACTCGATGATCACCCATTGTTCGTCTTGCGTTGCCAACGCGCAGGTGAATGGAATAGATTGTCCCTTTCCTTTATTTCTAGCCTCAACTTAAGACAGAAGGTTACCTAATATTTAAGTCAATAAAAAAATTTGGGTTGAAATATTTATTCTGGCTGAGACTACGGAGGAGCTGAGCATAATGCTCGATAACCTCTATATAAGAATTCAAAAAGGGTGGGTCTTAAAATGAACATGAACAATACCAAAGTCATGATAAATAATCATGTAGCAAGCACTCCTATCAAGATCTGAGACTCCAAACTCGAAGTTGTTGACGATTACGTCTTTCTTGAACAGAAGGTCTAGTTGGGTAGGGGTGCCACGACAGAAAACCTCCACGAGTGCCCGCAGGCTGTAGTTCGCTTGCGGATACGTCCGGAGCGAAGGCCAGTCTGTGGGACGGTGCACCCTGGGAGGCGGCCAACGACCCCCTTGGGTATTGCTACCTAAGGGGCCTCGATGGCCGTCTGCGAATGTTCTGTCTGTCGGAACACTTCAACGCGTGTCCCTCTGCTATAGCAGAGGGCACAGTGGCGAAGTAAGAACGGGCTCGGCGTGCACTCACACTGCCGCCGGGCAGGCAGGAGGAAGGCTTGCTCCTCCTTCTGCCACCGTTAGTCTCGTAGCCCCAGAGATTGTCCAAGGTCATGTTTCTGACTTTTGATGGGAACGAGGGTCTTGGCTTAACCGCCCGGGCCGCGAGGAAGACAACCTCTATAAAAAATTACCCCAAACCTCCAAGCGGCGGCGCACCGTGAGGGAGGTTGTTAGCTTGACTAATGGGTAGCTAAATTAGTCTCTAGTGCGAACCACGTATTTGAGCCAGTACAACATGAAAAATACTCGTGGGAACAACTATGGAACCAAATAAATTTTTCACAAAACCATCGGAGAGTGATGCGCGGTCGGAGTCCGACGCGGCATCCGGAAGGAGCTCGGAGGGCTCGGAGAGGGAAGTGGCTGGGGGAGACCCCGGTAGAGGTTTGGAGGCAGAGGCTGTGAGAGACCCTGTTAGTGACCGACGTCTCTACAGGAAGCGCTCTAACTCGAGGGATGGACCATCGTCTTCCGACACAGAGGGAGAAATACGCTCGGCGCCAAAAATCGCAACGAGCAGCCGCGGTGTGGGTCGAGCCCGTGGTAAAGGCAGGCTAAAGGCCAAAAACTCCGCCCAGCTAGCCGACAGGCTTGCCGCGGAGGGGCGCCACCCTAGAGCGACCAGCCCTCGGACGGACCTCTCGGAGCCATCCGGCAGCGAGAGGCAGGCGAAGGAGGACTCGGACGGGGAGTCCATACGAAAGCTGGCCGTCACCCTTTTGCGGGACATGAGCCGCAAAAGGGAATGGACGTCCAAAGAGAGGACGGCGCAGCGCCATGCCAAGTCTCTCAAGGAGGCTTTTGACGCCTCCCTCAAAAAGAGGGTGGCAAAGCTCCGAAGCGAGCTCCAGGCCGAGCTCCGGGCGGAGATTCGGGCGGAGCTCGCAAGAGCAGGCCACCAGGAGCCGACGGAGGAGGGGCGCAAGCAGGGGCACGGGCAAAGCCGGCCCCACGCCCAGCACGAGCCGGAAAATCAGCTGCTGACACTAGTGCAGCAGGAGCTGGCTGCCTTTCGGCAGCAGCAGCAGCAGCAGCAGGAGCAGTTCCAGCTGCGGATGCAGCAGCAGCTGTCCGTGCTGGAGGGGATCGTGCTGCGCCCCCCGCTCGCGGCCTCCGGCCAGCGAAAGACGACGTCTTACGCCGCTGCTGCGGCCGCGGCTTCTGAGCCCAAGGCGGGCCCGTCGGGGCAAGCAGGGCGCGGGGCCGCGGCGTCAGAGCCTGCGAGGCCAACCCCGACGGCTACGCGGCAGCGGCGGCGGGGGAAGCCAGCAGCTCCTCCCTCGAAGGCTAGGGCGACGCCTAAACCGGCAGGACCTCCTGCCGCGGTGGCGACTAGGCCGCGTCAACCGCCTCCCCCCGAAGAACCCTCGGCTGGCGCCGAATGGACGGTTGTCGGCGCCGCGAGAAAGGCGGGCAAGGCGGCCAGGACGGCCAAGAAGCGCGCAAGGCGCCAAGAGCGCAAGAAGCGGGCCATGGCGGCGAGACTTCGCGCCCCGAACTCCGAGGCTGTGGTGATAACACTGCAGCCAGAAGCGGAGAAGAAGGGCGTGACGTATGACGCCGTTATGGAGAAGGCGAAGCAGGCGGTGCTGCCCCACCTTGAGGAGCTCGGAGCCGCTGGGGGCTTTCGCATGAGGCGCACGGTCACCGGGGCTCGAATCCTGGAGGTCCCCGGTGCGACTAGCGGCCCTGCGGCAGATGCCCTGGCCGCTAGAATCAGGGCGTCTCTCGATGCGGAGGTGGCCCGAGTATCCAGGCCCACAAAGTGCATAGACATGCGCATCATGGGCCTGGACGACTCAGTCAAGGTGGACGAGGTGGTGGCCGCCATTGTCAGGGCGGGCGGGTGCACGACCGATCAGGTCCGGGTGGGCACCATCCGCGCTGACGGCACGGGTATGCGAGCTGTGACAGCTAGCTGCCCCGTGGCGGCGGCCAGAACCATCACCGGGGAGGGCCGACGGCTGTTGGTAGGCTGGGTCTCCGCGCAGGTCAAACTGCTGGAGCCCAGACCTCTGCGGTGCTTCCGGTGCCAAGTGGGGCACCACGTAGGCGCCCACTGCGCCGCGGAGGTGGACCGCAGCGACCGCTGCCACCACTGTGGCCAGCCCGGTCACAAGGCCGCAGAATGCCGTGCTCCGCCGCACTGCTACGCATGTGCGGCGGCAGGCAAGCCGGCCAACCACCGGGCTGGGGGCAGGTCCTGCGACCCCCCCGCCAAGGACAAGGGCAGGGCTCGTAGGCCCATCCCCGCCGACGTCCTCACCGCCGCAGCTGCCTCCTTGGCCGCCGCCGCTATCGCCGCCGCACCCGCCGCTGTCGTCGCCGCACCCGCCGCTGTCGTCGCCGCACCCGCCGCTGTTGTCGCCGCACCCGCCGCAGTCGCCGCCGCACCCGCCGCGGCAGTGCCCCCTAGAAGGGCTCGGGAGGAGACGATGGACTGCCAATAACGGCCCCATTTCGTCTCCTCCAGGCGAATATCAACCACTGCGCCCCCGCTCAGGATCTGTTGCTCCAGAGCATGGCGCAGTGGTCGATAAATGTCGCCGTCGTCTCCGAGCCGTACTACGTCCACCCCCGTGGAGACTGGGTTCAGGACCTAGACGGCTCGGTGACGTTAATCTCGTCGGCCGCCGCCGGTACCCCGCCCCTCGAGGCTGTTGCGAGGGGACGGGGCTGCGTGGCAGCACGGTTCGGGGACATTGCAGTGGTAGGTGTCTACCTGTCCCCGAGCAGATCTCTCGACGAACTCCAGGTCTCCCTTATGGAGCTAAATGTCGTCGTCGCTGGGTTCGGTACCCTCCCCGTGGTCGTTTGCGGGGACTTCAACGCCTGGAATACGGCTTGGGGTTCCCGGTACACAAACCCACGGGGTCAGATGGTGGAGGACTGGGCTTTGGAGCTGGGCCTGATCGTCCTGAACCGGGGTTCTGTCCCCACGTTGGCGCGGATGCGGGGTGAATCAGTGGTGGACATCTCGTTCGCCAGCCCCGCTCTGTTGCCGCGTGTCGTCGACTGGCGCGTTATGGAGGAGGTGGAGACGTACTCCGACCACCGGTACATCCGGTTGGACGTCTCCGCCGAAACCTCGGCCGCGCCGGTCCGACAGAGCCCTTGCGGTCCGCGGTGGGCGCTTAAGCAGATGGACCGGGAGGTTCTCCTGGAAGCCGCGACGGTACAGGCCTGGGTGCAAGCACCGGACAGGCCTGTCGACATAGACGTCGAGGCGGAGTGGTTCCGGGAGGCCATGTCGCAAATCTGCGACGCGGCAATGCCCCGAGTCCGTCCAGGGCGAGCTAAGCGCCAGGTGTGCTGGTGGTCGCCGGAGATTGCTGCACTGCGCAACGCATGCAGTCACGCGCGGCGCCGGTACGCCAGACACTGCAGGCGCCGCATCCGCCCGGCGGATGCGGAGGCCAGAGAGGCGGAGCTGTATGAGGGATACAGAGCGGCAAAACGCACCCTCCGAACGGAGATCAAGCGGGCCAAACTGGAGGCCCGCAACGTGTGGCTGGGGTCTCTGAACGTGGACCCATGGGGGCGCCCGTACAAATTGGTACGGGAAAAGCTCCGTCCCTGGGCTCCCCCACTGACTCAGAGTCTCCGGCCCCAGATCGTAGAGGGTGCGGTGAACGCTCTGTTCCCTGCGCGGGGGGAACACTCCCCCCCGCCCATGGCTCCGCCTCCACTGCCAGCGGTGTCTGACGCGGACCGCAACAGCGACGATGACGACAATGCTCCAGAGGTGACCGAGGTAGAGTTGAGAGTGGCGGTGCGAAGGCTGAGTGCCAAAAACACCGCCCCAGGACCCGACGGCTTGCCTGGAAAGGCCTGGGTCCTGGCCATGGAGGCTCTCGGGCCTCGACTGAGAGGGCTCTTCAGCGCATGCATGGAGAGGGGCCAGTTCCCACTTTGCTGGAAGACGGGGAAACTGGTCCTCATAGCGAAGCCAGGGCGCCCTGCGGACTCTCCGTCCGCGTACCGGCCCATTGTGCTGCTCGACGAGGTGGGCAAGCTCTTTGAGAGAGTCATTGCAAACCGCCTCGTCGGGCGCCTAACACGCGTGGGGCCGGACCTTTCGGACGGACAGTTCGGCTTTCGCAGGATGCGCTCTACAGTGGACGCCATCATGCGCGTGCGAGCCCTCACGACGGGGGATGCGGTGTCCCGGGGCAGGTGTGTCGTGGCAGTATCCTTGGACATTGCCAACGCGTTCAACTCCCTGCCCTGGAGTACGATCCGGAGGGCACTCCGGTACCACCGGGTGCCCGAGTACCTCTGTCGAGTGGTCGAGGCCTATCTGTCGGAGAGACTTATAGTCTACCCCGGTCACCAGGGAGACTGGAAACGTCGAGAGATGTCGTGCGGTGTTCCGCAGGGGTCGGTACTAGGGCCACCCTTGTGGAACATCGGGTACGACTACGTGCTGCGCGGCGACTTCCCTGACGGGGTCAGCGTGGTTTGCTACGCAGACGATACGCTGGTCCTAGCGCGGGGAGAGTCGTACCAGGCGGCGGTCGCTCTAGCGACACGCGGGGTTGCGATGGTCGTTGATCGGATCCAGGAGTTGGGACTCAAGGTGGCGCTTCACAAATCCGAGGCGATGTGTTTTCACGGTCGCCGGTCTCGGAACGCGCCGCCATTGAGCTCCCAACTAACGGTAGGAGGAGTTCACATCGGTGTCGGGTCGACGATGAAGTACCTGGGACTCGTCCTCGACAGCCGGTGGAATTACGTGGAGCACTTCCGACGTCTGGCTCCCAAACTCAGCCGGGCTGGGGCTGCGCTCAAGCGGCTCCTGCCCAACCTTGGGGGTCCAGACGCCTCCTGCCGGAGGCTCTACGCGGGGATCGTTCGGTCCATGGCCCTCTACGGGGCGCCGGTGTGGGCGCCGTCGCTGAAAAAGCAACCGGCGGCCATACTGAACGCCTGCCAGAGGGTCATGGCGATAAGGATGGTGCGGGGATACTGCACGGTCTCCCGCGAAGTGGCGAGCCTTCTGGCTGGCCTACCACCGTGGGATCTGGAGGCAACAGTCCTTGCACACATGCACGATATGCGCGTGGAGATGCAACGCCGGGGTGAAAGTCCGCTGCCGCGACAGGTCACGGCATGGCGGACAGAGCTCCGGCGGGATCTCATGGTGAAATGGCGTCAACGACTATCGCAACCCAGTGCTGGGCACGCCACAATCATGGCGGTAAGTCCCCTCTTTGAGGCGTGGCTGGAAAGGCCTCACGGCGTCCTTACCTTCCGCATGACGCAGGTCCTCACCGGACATGGTTCGTTCGGGAGTTTCCTACACCGGATTCATGCGGAAGTGACGCCCGGGTGTCGCCACTGTGCGGAACGCCCGGAGGACACGGTGGAGCACACAGTCGAGGTGTGCCCTGCTTGGGCGGAGCATCGCCGTGCCCTCGTGGGGGCGATCGGCGGCGGAGACCTCTCGCGCCGGGCCTTGGTTGAGGCCATGGTCCGGAGCGAGGAGGAGTGGCAGGCGGTCGCCGACTTCTGCGAAGCAGTAATGCTTGCAAAGGAGGAGGCCGAACGCATCAGGCAACGGCGTTATCGCCGCCGCCGTCGCCGGGATTCTGATCCCGATTTCCGGCCAACGTAGACGCGGGCTTGCGGACAGTGAGCAATGGGCAGCTCGCTGTTCGGCCGTCCGGTAACCGTCCGGACCAAGCCCAAGTCGTCGACGGCGCGCACTGTTCCCGCGCGCCTCAAGGAGTTGTCAGCAACAGCAGGGACCCAGCCGGGTCGAAGCCTACTGGGGCCAGGGTTATCCGAAAGGGCGCTCGAGCCCCGGTATGAAGGCTAGAAGGAACGGGGTGGGTCTTTTAGTCAGTAAGAGTCTGACACTATCTCCCGCTCTGCCCAAGGGCGGGGGATGTCAATGCATGATTTTTCCCACCATAAAAAAAAAAAAAAAAAAAGGTCTAGTTGGGTAGATCTAATTTTGAGAAAGAGGTCAACCGTCAATTCATAATTTTTTGGGCGGCCTCCGAGATATCTCGCGTTTTTTTTTTCATCCAACCTACCACAATGTCTCAAGACGAAAGGCTATGTACCAGTACGTGTTATGTATGAGCGCAAATGGCTCCGAAACGTGGTCACTCACAATGGGCCTCAACAGAAGGTTTAAGTTACCCAAAGTGCAATGAAAACGGCTATGCTTGGAGTTTCCTTGCGTGATCAAATCAGGAATGAAGAAACAGGAAAGTAAGGTTATCAAAATAGCCCGAAGAATGGCTCAACTTAAGTGGCAATGGGCAAAACACATTGCTCACAGAACAGATGGCTATCGGGGCAAAAAGATTCTGGTGAGGTGACGCAGCGTTGGAAGGCCTCCTACAAGATGGGTCGATGACATGACAAGAGTTGCGGAAATGCGGAATACGAGATGCACAGGACCAGTCCTTCGATTATTTTCATAATTATTTTTGAACTTAAGATCTAAAACAAACATCTATCTGTTTTGGCCTTTGGGAAAATTTTCTTAATATTAACTTACCAAGAAGATAGATACACAGCCGACACAACCTAAATTGAACTTCCTCTAATTAGCACATGTTTAACGACCCCACGTATCCATAAGTAAACCCATACCGAAGCCGACGATACCACTGTTAAACTTGTAAACATAACTTACATCGAAACAGCACTAATAAAGGACAATGGCGCGTACATAAATTCTCCTCAAGCGATAAATAATGGAAAATTGCCCACCCGTGTCACGCAGTATCAAATTGCTGCCGATGTCACGAAGACTGGAGATACTAATAGAGGATACGACATGGACGGGTTAACCGATACTTTACACGGTTATGCCACCTTATAAAGTGCTAGCTTTTACCCGCCACTTTGCCCGCGTACACAAAATATAGCCAATGCCACTTAGGAATAAGGCAGACCGATAGAAAATCGGTGAAAAACTTTTAGCTATCGTACCAGTACTTTCAGAGATTACTTCTTACAAACAAAAAAAAAATCAAAAATAATAAAAACAAACTTTACCTCTTTATATAGATCAAGAAAAGTATACAGAAAACAAAAAAGAGGTTTGTTTAAAAAATTAAAATATATGGATATCCTAATTTACAAAAAAAAAGTATTTTTTGTAGTGAAAACAGTGTGTTGCGAGTTTGGAACAATTTTTTTACAGCCTAGGTCAGCTTTCGCATTTTTTTATATTCAAGGTTCATCGAAATTAGAGTATTTGGAGGTATACCATAAATGATTTTTTTTTTTACAGTTTATATTAATCAACAAAACAAAAACGAGTTTCTGAAAATTTTAATCCGTTTTCATTTCCAAAAGTTTTTCCTGTTCGTTAATGTGTAAGTACCTAAGTGTCAAATGAAATACTCTCGGAAAATGAAATTCGAACCCAGTCTACACCAGTCAGGTACATCTATCTACATTTATCTTGCGTTTTTTTTTTATCTTTTATAAACTAGTACTTGACCGCGATCCCACCTGATGGTAAGCAGTGATGCAATGTGGTATTGGTGGTATTTATTGTTCATTAACCTTTTTTAGAGTTAAGTAACCTTATTTTTCTGAGGTACACTGGAAGAGGTGACCAGACGGTTGCAAGCTAGCGTTCCAACCAAGGTCACCTTGCTAGGAGCTTGGCTCGTGTGTTTAGTTTGTGTTGCGATCATATGGATGTAAACCACGCGCCAACACGTTCAGTGGTTGAGAAAACGCGCCTCCGAACCAAGGGCGTTGAAGGTCATGGATTACAACTGCTGTCTTCACGAATTGAAACTAGCAAAGTCATCTTGGTTGAAACGCTTGTTTGCATCCGTCTGGTCATCCCTCAACTAATCACCACAGGTACACCAGTGAGCCGCCGCACATCCTTTTCAGAACACTGGTCTAGAGATAAACTAGATACTATATGTAAGTAATTCCGGGACTTAGTAATCGTACCTTGTGTATGTGAGTTCATATTTTTGGAACGGTAATTCCTAGTATCCCGCCGGGGGGGCAGGATGATTCAAAAGAGTTACTGCGGCCCTAGGACGGATGGCAAGTGAAGGAAAATGAGTGGGTTATAGCCAGTAAAATCTGGCACTACCTTTCGATGGACCCAGAGCGAAAAAAGATATTTGATGGTTTTTTATCCTCAAAAAAAAATTCTAAGAAAGCTCGGCAGCCGCTTTACTTTGTGTAATGTATTTTATTATTACTGCTCTTAAAACAATGAAGGAAAACATCATGAGGAAACTGGTTAGTCCTAGAATGTGATATCCACAAACCCGCCCTGTGCCAAATCTCGAAAGGAGACCTGAGTGAGAATATTGTTAAGTGGCGTATGCATATACAAGATTAGATAGAATTTGAATGACTGGTTCAAATCTAAATTTTGATATTGATTAATTTTGCAATTTCATCAAATAAATTAGCTATCATGTTTATGCCAAGCATTACAAAAAATCTTAAACAACCGAATTTAAATAATCATCCCAATTTCTCTTTTACTTTCAGCTGCTTAAAGAAGGTTAAAACATTTAGTTACTTAACATATCCGTGTAACATTAATCATCCGTTAAGGAAACCTTCGAAGAATGGCGCTGACAGTATCAACAACTTGCAATCTCCAGCATTAAGCTTCATTAATCACGAAAACTTCTGTTTTTGCTCCGCAAACGGCTAATATTTTAGGGCGGTGCAAAATAAATGCTTGGATCGATTTCTTGTTGAGTGTACAGAACTGCTAAATAGCTTACCAGGTCATCATGTCTGCCTGATGAGCATCGAAATTTTTTGAAAGTGTCATCGCAGCCTTGGAATGTAAAGAAAACTAGATGGTTTTTTTTTGGAGGTGGGAAATCATTTAAGGACTTCTTTAGCTCTAGGACGAAGCAGGCGGGCATGTTAGACTTTTAACAGTGACTAAAACCCACTCCCGGATGACTGCCAGAAAGCAAAAGTAGCGGAAAGTCGTGCGGCGTACCCTGACCGTTTTCAGAGAACTTTTGTGATAACTACGACTACTCAGGCAATAGTGAAACGACCAAGAAGAGAAGAGAGAAAACCCACTCCCATGTTTCTTCTTTGCATTGCGTCCCAGGACCCCAGGGTTCCCTTTTGGACATACATACATAATCAGCCTTTTAATGTTCGTACTGCTGGGACTCAGACCTCCTCTCTAGGAGAGGGGGGAATGGGCCATAATCCACCACACGGGCCCATGCGGGTTGGTGATGTAAAAACTCTTAAAGTTTTTGCATGTTTTCCTTCACCGTTTTGAGCAATCCTTGAACCTGTCCCTTTCGGACAACCCATAGAAATATAAGACGGGTAGGTTTAGTCAGTAAAAGTCTGATTCAGCAGGATACTTTAAAGGTACGTATCTTTGATATTCATTGATGGTTTACTTCTCTGTTTGATGGCATACGACCTAAAAATAAAAATGTCTGTTATTATGAAGAGTTTTGCAGCCTCATATACCACTCTATTTTTCCGCCCTAATCATCCAAAAACAGAAACACAAAACAATACTGTAAAATAATTTACACCGGCCATTAATTCCTTTTCCGACCTTTAACAAATTAGCCCAATTTACATTCTTAAATACCAATTATCGCAGACAAAAGGCATTCAATTTGTTATTAACGAAACATTTTAATTAAAATTGCTACTGTTATGGGCGAATAGGTGTTTCCATGGAGGATTAATAATATTTGCTTATTGGTAATTAGTCAAGTACAAGTTTAATAACAGCTTGTGGGCCACTTCCAGTTCTGTGGGATTATTTGAAAGTATGTCGATGCAATTGGTAAATATAATGCCATCAATGACATATCCTTAATTTTTTATTACCCCATCGGAACATCTTCCCCCTGGACACGAACTACAGTGGCCAATTTGGAAATCTCTAAACCGACTGCAAACCCAGGTTGGCCGCTATGAAAACAATCTGGCCAAATGGGGTTTCCTCGACCCATCACTAACACAGTGCCAGTGTGGAGCCTCTCCACAAGACGTGCGCCACCTGCTATGCTGCCCATACTGCATAACGATCTGCAGTTTTCAGGATCTATACATGGCCAACAATAGAGCTGTAGAGGTTGCCAAATATTGGTCAGAAGAAGTATAGTTTGAGAGCATCGAAACGAAAAGAAGAGCAATAACATAACTTCTAAAAAAACAAGGCTTGCAACTTATTTCTTATACCGTAAAAAGTTATGACATCCATGTAATACCAAGTCGGTTAATTTTTTTGGTCCATACTTAAAGGACTTTAATAACCTAGATTGACTTGGCAACCAGACTAAACAATCTAATTTAATATAATAGAAATTAATACGTATTATTTGTGATATACATGCGATTGCCAAGTCTAATCTAGGTCATCAAGATCCCATAAGTACGGACTGAATAAAATTGACTATGGTCCAGTATTCAGCCACTTATTCAAAGATCATAATTTAAGCCAGAAGAAGTCTACTGCTGGACTAGATCTTTTTTTATTTTTAATCTGTTATAAACTAGTACTTGACTGCGATCCCGCCTGATGGTAAGCAGTGATGCAATCGTTGATGCTGAGGCGCACTAGTTTATTAAGACTCACACTCACTCAGACACACTCTAGTCTTGAAGACACCCAAATTATAATCGGACGGAAGACCGCAGCAGGCAGACTGTTCCAGTCCTTCAAAGTACGCGGTATAAACGACGAGGCGAAACGCTTAGTCCGGACCGTAGATGTTTCAACAACGTAAGGGTGGATACTTGCCGTGCGTCGGTTTGTCCGATGATAGAAATGAGATGGCGGAATCAAGTCATGCAGTTCCTGCGCACACTTTCCAAAATGCAATCTGTAAAACACCGAAAGGCTGGCTACCCTTCGCCTGTGCTCCTCCTCCAAGTGTTCACAACGACCGATTCTGAGCGTCTCCCGCGGCGGATATGCAGGAAACCTTCCAACGCTGCTTTTTCCGATACTCAGTTGCCACTTTAGAGAACCTTTCGGCCTTATCGACCATTTGTTCTATAATGTCTCCTACCCACTGCTACTCTAGTTTGACGATTCATTGGGCTATATCGTTAAGCTTGCTTCTCGTGCGGATATTCATATCTGAATAAGAATCAGCCCGTGCCGAATAGTATGTAGCGGATTTAACTGGTATAGCCACAGGCAAAAGCGATGTTGACTCAATAGGCCACGGTCATGATTATAATTGGATTATTTCAAACCAATCACATTAGTGCTTTCTCTGCCAACTGACATACTTGTTGTTACTGGACTTCTATTTTGTCGCTCCACATATCGTTTCCGTGGTGTAGCGGTTATCACATCTGCCTAACACGCAGAAGGCCCCCGGTTCGATCCCGGGCGGAAACATAGTTTTTTGATCTAGGTTATTTTTTCTTTGTTTTTTATTTAGCGTACGAGTATGAGTATTTATTGATGGTAATTGACGCAGAGAGAAGGAATAAGGTATTTAAGTATGTGATAACCTAATCTTAATGATAAACGCGCCTTAAACTTTTTTATGAACTCTCTATTTAAATTCCAATTGCAATGCTATAAAATCAACATTGTTTATCTGGTTTTGTGACAACAACTCGGAATAATAAAGATCACGATCTTCTGGTTTTCAATCTTCTTCTTCACTTTATCTTCTTTTAGGATAATTAGAAAGCATTCAAACTGTTTATTATTGAGGATATATTTTTATTATATTATTGAGAATATGTAAGAATTATTCATTAAATTATTATCAGCCGAAAGACGTCCACTGTAGGCCTGCCCAAGCGTCGCCACAACGACAAGTCCTGTGCGTCACGCATCCATCGGATTCCCGGGACCCTGACCAGGTCACCGGTGGGCTTGCGGACAGTGAGCAATGGGTAGCTCGCTGTCCGGCCGTCCGGTAACCGTCCGGACCAAGCCCAAGTCGTCGACGGTGCGCGCTGTGCACGCGCGCCTCAAGGAGTTGTCAGCAACAGCAGGGGCCCAGCCGGGTCGAAGCCTACTGGGGCCAGGGTTATCCGAAAGGGCGCTCGAGCCCCGGTATGAAGGCTTGAAGGAACGGGATGGGTTTTTTAGTCAGTAAGAGTCTGACAATATCTCCCGCTCCGCCCAAGAGCGGGGGTTGAAAAAACCAGGTCACCGGTACACGGTCGCCACTCCAGAACTTTTCGTCCCCAACGACAATCGGTTCTGCGAAAAATACCCGCAGCCCACAAATTAGATTCTAAGCGCACACAAGACAAAATCAATAAAAAAAATTTAAGTACGTACTACCTAGAAAATACAAATTATGTAGTGTACTACTATTAACGTAATAGCAAAGACAGGTAGAGCTACAAATCTTTGCTATTATAATTTATACGTTTTTAATTTGATAGGAGACATTACTGTATTTCGATTTTAATCTATACATCTATACATAGATGGAGTCGTTTATTAAAATTAATTGCTAGGAAATAATAAACAACAATTTAAATAATTAAAAATAATATATACACTAAATGCCTAGCTAAATAAAATTGGTGTATGTGTTTGTAATATAGAAAAAAACGCTTTTTACTACATGTATATGAATAAATATCATCATCATATCAGCCGAAAGACGTCCACTGTTGGACATAGGCCTCCCCCAAGCGTCGCCACAATGACCGGTCCTGTGCATCACGCATCCATCGGATTCCCGCGACCCTGACCAGGTCATCGGTCCACCTTGTTGGAGGCCGAATATATACAACATACACCAAAATATTTTTTTTACAATTTTTGTCTGTCTGTCTGTTTGTTCCGGCTTATCTCTGAATTGGCTGGACCGATTTTGACGGGACTTTAATTGGCAGGAAGCTGATGTAAGAGAGAGTAACTTAGGCTACTTTTATTTAAAAAAAAAAAAACAAAATTATGTAGTCCACGCGAATGAAGTCGCGGGCACAGCTACTTAGTCAATATTTTAAATATATTATAAAGAGGCAAAATTAAGTTGCCATAGCCCGAATAATCACCAAACTTAGGTGGCAGTGGGCTGGGCACATCACTCGCAGAGCAGATGATCGATGCGGACGAAATATTCTGGATTATGTGGTCTCCCACCAGGAAGGTCGATGTCCTGGTGAGGGTCGCGGAAATCCGATGGATGCGACATGCAGAGGTCGTTATGGTGACACTTGGAGGAGGCCTATGTCTGACAGTGAAAGTCTTTAGGCTGAAATGACATTGAATGAAATATGTAGGCAATACATTTATGAAAGGGTCATCTACACTAATATTATAAAGAGACTAGCTGTGCCCGCGACTTCGCTCGTGTGGATTATACAGGATTTTGTATTTCTTTTTTCTAAAATAAAAGTAGCTTATGTTACTCCTTATTACATAAGCAACCTGCCAAAAAAAATCCCGTCAAAATCGGTTCAGCCATTTCAAAGATTAGCCCGGACAAACAGACAGTCAGACAAAAATTGTAAAAAATGTTATTTTGGTGTATGTACCGTGTAAATATTCATATGCATGTAGTAAAAAGCAGTTATTTCAATATTACAAACAGACACTCCAATTTTATTTATATGTATAGTATAGATGTATAGATATATAGATATAGATAAAATTTGTTTTTTTTTGTTTGTAGGGGCTAATCTCTGAATACTTGTCTGATTGCAAAAATTCTTTCTCTGATAGAAAGCTGTTTTATTATTTTATATACGCGGGGGAAGCTGGGGGCAAAAGCTAGTCCTTTATAATCGTAATACATATTACAATGTATGCCTATAAATCAGATAACAATGCATTAGGTAATTCTTCTTCCACCTAAACTACAGTATGTTTTCAAAAACACGACGGTACAAATTAATTGTATTACGTTAAAGAGACAACAAAAACCGCCTTTTCCCCACTCTAGTGATAGTCGTTAACGAGTATGCGTCTAAACTGAATGTAGGTACAGCACACAAACAAGCTCATATTATCCGCGACAGGAATACTCCTTCACCATAAAAACAACTGCCTGTATACAAATCATCCTGTCACCCCATATTCAACTGATTAAACCTTATTGCAAGAACAAAGAGTCTAGTTTTGAATGGTAGGATTAGAGTAGGGTTGGTGCCAGATAATGATGTAGACGAAACACTCTCGCTTCATTTTGCATGACTATTAACGCGTAAGTTTGCGTTTTGTTATCATAATAATAGTGCGTCACCAAAAGCCTTCTCTGTTCGATGTTTTTGTCCATTATGAAATTCGCAATATGTCAGATTACCTAAAAATATAAGAAAAAAAAATATCATTATATCCTTAATATAACTATTTAATAATATTAGTCGACAAGGATCAAGATTATAACGTCATACTAACTTAAAAATCAGAAATCGTATGTAAACAATGTTGGTTTTCATTGAAAACACCTTCTTTCTCTTCTTGTTTTTGTTTGAACTTATTAACCATAGTGTGTAGCAGTTTTTGCACGTTACTGTTTATTGTTTTTCCCACAATTAAGCAATTATTCTTGAAAAATAAATATCAGTTTCCGAAAACTGACAATTGCAACCATAGACTTTGACGTGATTTTTTTCGGCAAAACAATGTTGCCAATTTATTTAAAAAAAAAAACTCCAGGTTACGCTTTCAGTAGACGCACTCTATTATTGTTCATGAATCTATAATAAACATATATTTTTTTCAAACCAATTGACCTAGCCGTTACGGAGGAGTAGGCCTCAGAAAATCACTGTTTTATGGCACTTTTCGGGCGCTTGGCCCTTAAGTTGGACACATATCAGACACGAAGAAATATCTTTCCTCACACAATCCGTTCACTATTTATTTATTAATGCTTTTTAAAGTATTTTTGATATATATATATATCAAAAATATATATACAATACTAGCTTTTGCCTGCGGCTTCGCCCGCGCGCATAAAATATATCCTGTGCTACTCAGGAATAAAGCAGTTTTCTATCGGTGAAAAAATTTTAGCAATCGGACCAGCATTTTCAGAAATTACTTACTACAAACAAAAAAAAAACTACATCTTTAGAATATTAGTGTAGATAGTAACTGGAATAATGTTTATTATACACCCCAATTATAAAAGATTGGTATAGTTACATTATATGTTTTTATAAGTTACAATCATAATCTAAGTGCTAAAATTTTACAATTAGTTAGGTATCCAAATCAAAGGTACATATTAAATTGTTGCACTACATTGGTACTGGTTGCGTATCGGCACAGGACGGTTATCTACTCATGTGGTATCGGTATTAACAATCTATGTAGTTATTATTAAAGAAGATTTAAGAAATGGTAAATTTATTTTTTGTTGTATATAGGTACATATTTTACATTTTTGACACGACATAAATATTACTACAAGTAATTTATTTACACAGTAGGCTTTTCTACTATTATCGTGTAACTAAGTATACGTGAAGCCTAACAAAACAATTTAGGCTGGCAACACGCACTAACGAAGGCAACACAGTGTAAACTTGTTACTGCTAGGACAAACAGCGTCGCTTTCAGGCAACCATTCTCACAACACAACTAAACAACAGAAGGTTCAACAATATAGGTATTATATTAATTAACAGAGATTAGAATGGCATTGCATAGCATAACATTATCAGCCTTTTAATGTTCCTACTGCTGGGACACAGGCCTCCTCTCTATGAGAGGGAATCGATAGTTATCCACCACGAGCCCAGTGCGGGTTTTTTTTTTTTTTTTCGATGGGAAAAATCATCTTATGACAACCCCCGCTCTTAAGCCCAGTGCGGGTTGGTGAATGTCAAATGTCTTCGATTTTTTTGGTTCTAGAACCAAAAAAAGAAGAAGAAGAAGAAGGTTTCCTCAGATGTTTTCCGTCAGCGTTTTAAGTGGTAATTCTTAAAACGGCGAAGAAAAACACCATGAGATTAGAATAGACAGAGAATATTTAATTACTCAAAGTTCGAGAAATATATAAACTGGCCTGTTGGTCTTGTAGTTAGTGACCGTGCTGCTATGCCGGAGATCGTGGGTTCGATTCCCACCCAGGACAAATGTTTGTGCGATGAGCACAATCATTTGTTCTGTGTCTGGGTGTAATTTATCTGTAATATATATGTATTTAGAAATATATAAGTATGTTTATCAGTTGTCTAGTATCCATAACACAAGCTCTGCGTAGCTTGGGACTAGACGGCGTTGTGTGATAGTTGTGGAAAATTATTATTATTATTATATAATAACTTCTCTAAAATCTATGATCACGTTAATGATAGACGAGTGGAGAACGGCCCTCCTATCACAATGTTAAAGTTCAAATTCCTTGTTCAATGTTGACCTACTGTAACTCCTCTGCACTATAACACCACCCTTCACCTTATACTAAGAAGGGTGACATGAGCTTGATTGTGTTTACCCCACGCTTACAAACACCATGTAGGTATAACTTAAAAAAAATATCATCAGCAGAAAATATTTTTCGTGAAAATGTTAATACAGAGGATCTGATGTAAAATCTCTAAGGTTGTATAAATATGTGTAAAAGCCTTAATTTATTTACATAACATGATGAAGGGGATTTTCATGAATGACATATTTTTGAACTAGCTGCTGCTAGCGGCTTTGCTCACAGTCTCCTAATTTAAATCCGTTTAGCAGTTCGAGTGTGAAGATGACAAAAATTTGTTAGAGCGTATGTTTGTTATTCATTCATGCTGAAACTACTGAAGGAATTTAGACAAAATTTGGTACTCCAGTTGCACGTTCTGGAAGAACTCAAAAATACTTATAAATATAATAAAACACTGGAAACCGCTCAGGACTGTGTTACTGTCATCATAAACCACAACTTCTATTCTATAAATTTTAAAAATTTATCATATTTTACTTCATCAGATTTTAATACAAAAATAAAAATATTTTAATTGAACGTTCTAAATATTACTAAATCTGCGAAGCAAGCGATAGTACAATAGCGGAGGGAGCTTGTTGTACTTGCGTTCTGTCTAACAGACGCGTAGGTAGGTATGGCAAAATACAGAGTTCAAATGTGTTAGATAGAACAACGAAATCTTGATAGTTTGTTTGTGGTAAATGAATTATGTTTTGTAAATAGTCATAGAACAAAAGTTGTTGTTTATGATTTTTTACAAATTTTCCAGTATAACCTTTGTATGAAGCAAAACAATATCCTACTCTCTATATAAAATACAAATTCAAAGTGAATACAATCGAACAGCGCTGGTAACAATACGAACCGACTGGAAAGCGAATGCATTGTAATGATATCCATTCAATTTATAGTGCTGCAGTTCTACTAAGTGTCGTTTATGATTGGAAATACTTTTAAAGGACTTTCATTGACTGTTTCAATTTTTTTTTTTAAAGAGTTTTAATTGAAAGAAAATTCTTGATTGCGTAATTCAGTTATGGTATTTTTTTATGGTGGGAAAATATCATCCAATGACAACCCCCGCTCTTGGGCGGAGCGGGAGATAGTATCAGACTCTTACTGATTATAAGACCCCCCATTCCTTCTAGCCTTCATACCGGGGCTCGAGCTGTCTTTCGAAACTAACCCTGGCGCCAGTAGGCTTCGACCACCGGGTCCCTGCTGTTGCTGACAACTCCTTGTGGCGCGCGGGAACAGTGCGTGCCTTCGAAGACTGGGCTTGGTCCGGGCAGGTACCGGACGTCCGGACAGCGAGCTACCCATTGCTCACTGTCCGCAAGCCTGCGCCTATGGTGGCCGGAAATCGGGATCAGAATCCCGGCGGCGGCGTTAGTTATGGTATGTCTTTTTGCAGTAACGGGCAACTTGAAAGGGTTCAACAGGTGATTTTTTAACAGACGTTTGGATCTGTCGGTCTGTCTGTTTGTAATAAACTCAAAAACTACTGAATGGATTTCAGTTAATGTGTTTTTCACCAAATTGACAAATGAAGTATGTTTATTACTGTAGAGAAAAGCCGAAAGATTTATTTCTAACAGTACGTTAATTTTGGGTAATATAGTTAATTATGATGCGACATGTATTATTATTTCCAGTAGACATTTACCTATATTAAATTTCACATCTATCACACAACGCCATCTAGTCCCAAGCTAAGCAGAGCCTTTTTTTTTTTATGGTGGGAAAAATCATGCATTGACATCCCCCGCCCTTGGGCGGAGCGGAAGATAGTGTCAGACTCTTACTGACTAAAAGACCCACCCCGTTCCTTCTAGCCTTCATACCGGGGCTCGAGCGCCCTTTCGGATAACCCTGGCCCCAGTAGGCTTCGATCCGGCTGGGGTCCCTGCTGTTGCTGACAACTCCTTGAGGCGCGCGGGAACAGTACGCGCCGTCGACGACTTGGGCTTGGTCCGGACAGTTACCGGACGGCCGGACAGCGAGCTACCCATTGCTCACTGTCCGCAAACCCGCGTCTACGTTGGCCGGAAATCGGGATCAGAATCCCGGCGACGGCGGCGGCGATAACGCCGTTGCCTGATGCGTTCGGCCTCCTCCTTTGCAAGCATTACTGCTTCGCAGAAGTCGGCGACCGCCTGCCACTCCTCCTCGCTCCGGACCATGGCCTCAACCAAGGCCCGGCGCGAGAGGTCTCCGCCGCCGATCGCCCCCACGAGGGCACGGCGATGCTCCGCCCAAGCAGGGCACACCTCGACTGTGTGCTCCACCGTGTCCTCCGGGCGTTCCGCACAGTGGCGACACCCGGGCGTCACTTCCGCATGAATCCGGTGCAGGAAACTCCCGAACGAACCATGTCCGGTGAGGACCTGCGTCATGCGGAAGGTAAGTACGCCGTGAGGCATTTCCAGCCACGCCTCAAAGAGGGGACTTGCCGCCATGAAAGCTAAGCAGAGCCTGTGTAATGGGTAATAGACGACTGATAAACATACTTATATATTTCTAAATATATACATATTATTGTTATATTACACCCAGATACTGAGATAATCGTGCTCATCACACAAACATTTGTCCTGAGTGTGAATCGTACCTCCAGCATAGCAGCCAGAATCACTAACCACTAGATTATGAGGCCAGTCAAAAGAAGAAAAAAAGTCAGTTAGATGAAAGAAAGCCCTTGATTGCTTAGTCCGTGATTCAGTTATGGTGTGACTTTTTGCTTTAACAGATCCCTTGAAAAGGTTCTACAGGTAATTTTTTTACAAACATTCAGTCTGCCTGGTCGCGGTAAACTCAAAAACTGCTGAACGGATTTCAATATTTTTTTTGTAATTAGTATAAACTAGTGCTTGACTGCGATCCCACCTGATGGTAAGCAGTCATGCAATCGTTGATGGTGAGGCGCACTAGTTTATTAAGAGTCTATTCACTCTTGCCTTAAACACACCTAAATTATAATCAGACAGGAAGCAAATTGTTCCAGTCCCTCGATGTGCGCGGTATAAACGACGAGGCGAAACGCTTGGTTCGGACCGTAGAGGTTTCAACAACATTAGGGTGGATACTCGCCGTTCGTCGGCTTGTCCAATGGTAGAAGTGAGATGGTGGAATCAAGTCATATAATTCCTGCGCACACTCTCCAAAGTGCATTCTGTAAAACACCGAAAGGCTGGCTACCCTTCACCTGTGCTCAAGATGCTGTAGATTGGACTCAACCAGATCTGGATCGCCAATTAGTCTCTTCACACGCCTTTAAACAGAGTCCAAAGCTGCCAGGTGGCATTTTTCAGCACCAGCCCATATGTGTGTGATGTGCTTTGTGCTTGTGACTTGTGCTTTGTATAGCATTAGAAGCTGTCCCGGTGTGAAGTACCGCCGGACCTTTGTAAGAATTAATGTTATTCAATAATTTATTCAATGTACTTAAATTAATTCAATAATGTTACTATGGGTTAATTAACGCCTAAAATAAACTATATGTAAATACAGATCATATGATTTTACCAAATTGATTTATAAGGAAGGCCTCCTTTCTAGGAGAGGGAATGGGTCGTTATCAATCACGCACGCTCAGCGAGGGTTGGTGGATCACACATGTCTTCAAATTTTTTGGTTCTCTGACATACCTGTTTCCTCAAGATGTTTTCCTTCACCGTTTTGAGAGCAGTGGGCTGGCTGGGTTTGAACCCGCGACCTACAACTCGTAAGTTAGGGTCGTTACCACTCGGCCACCACTGCTCTCATTTAAATGTGTAGTTTTAAATATTTAATTAGATACGCTGATCCGCGGAATACAGCCAAATTATATTTGTATTATCACAGCCCACATCAATGAGATCGTAATTCCAATCAAACAAACACAAAACTACCTATAGCCAATCACTTCATTACTGAAACAGAGAGTCCTCAAAGTCAGAGCTCAATCAATCCAGCCAGTGGACCAAACACTTGGTACATACAGCCGTCCAATCAACCAAGACCTGTTCAAACCTTACACTTTCCCTTGACACTTCATTGAGTAGGTGCTTTAAGGGGGGAGGTTGAGGTCTTTGGAAGCTGGTGCGTGGTCAATCACATTGTAATTGCCTGCAGGAACAAGATACCCATGAAATGATGACTGCCTTGTGACAAGGGTCTCGCACATGCTCCAGGGGTTTCGATTTAGCCTTGCACCCTCTTCTCATCTTTAGTGATAACGCCTTGTTTGTTTTTACAAGGCCATTCTTTTTTTGTGACGAAACGGACCGTCCGGTTCGTAATAGTGTTGGATTTAGCAGCATACGTAACTATTGTACTGTTTAATTATTTTTTTACACCACCTGCTCGATAATGTCGTTTTATACGTTATTCTATACCTAGGGAGATAATACAGTATGGCCGATCCCTAGGGAATAATGAGATTTGAATTTGTAACATCAAAAATCGTTAACATGTTGAATTAAAATGTACGTGCATAGAAGAAGTTGACTCGAAATTCAAACTGGCCACTAACAAAAAAAAATAGAATAAAACGTGCTTACTGACGGGAGCGTTATAGAAAATTGAAAGAATCTTGGAGTAGTGAATTTTGAAACTTGTAAATACATTACTTATAATATAATACATAAAACACTTATATTTCTCAAATATATGATTTGGTCGACCAAATTGTCTTTTAATTATCTCACAGATGGTGTAAAAAGTAGAGTATGCAACACGGGGATAAAGCTGTCTTTGTCTTGGGCGGCTTGAATTCCTCACTTCACTCAGGTTTCTTTATTAACTCCCTCGCTATGCTCGCAGTTAATTTTATAAATCCCTCACTAACGTTCGGGATTAAAATTAGCAACCTTCGTTAGCAACATGTTGAATTCCGAACGAAAGGTCGGAATTCAACATGTCGCCCTCGACTTAAAGGCACTGCTTTATCCCCTAGTTACATAATCTACTATTATTTATTAAATCATTTATGTACCTACTCTCAAACACTTAAATGAATAAATACCTACATATATAGATAGAAAAGCACAAAAGTATTGCTTATTTAAAAAGAAAAAATCTTACAGCAAGTTTTTTTTAAGTTGAAAATCATCCAATGATTTCTTCTGTTCTAGGGTGGAGTAGCAGGGCAGACTTTTACTTACTAAACCCACATTTGTGTCCTTCAGTTGCCCTTTTTATTAAGAGACCGCGAGTTTCATTTTCAGACCCGTGGCTGCCGACAGGAGAGTTGGGTGAGAGATGTAAACACATTTCTTTCCTTTTGTTTAATATGTTTTTTGTACTTTTTCTATTTATTGGTCAATTCCGTTATTTTAACAGGACCGTACATTGTGGCGATACTTGGGGGAAGCTTACGTCCAACAGTAGACGTCTTTCGGATGAAATGATAATGATGATGAAGTCATATATGTGGCAATACTCAAAAAATGAATGAAATAAATGAAGTCACTAGTATGGAGGTACAAGATAAAATGAAATTCCTTCATACAAAAATCCAAAAAGAACACAGCAACAGTATTTGTTTCAGCAATAAAATATTATTATAATTATACTGAAATAACTTTTCCACTAAGAGCTGAACGACGGCAAAATTCGCCGAAGCAATCGTAATATATTTACTCGTAGACCGAATTCCTGTCTCTTTGTAGGTAACCTTTTTTCAGAGAAACTGACAATTACTTCTGTAAAGAGTAACCAAGTAAATAACTACACTTCTCGAAATAATTTAATCAAAACCTGGGTCTGCTGGAAAAATGTCGTAAGCGAATTGATGGTTTTTGTATGAAAAGGTTTTCTTTTCCATAAACAAAAAGTATTCCAGAAAATATGTTAAGAGAGTCCTTTTCCACTTGCATATCGTTTTTTTTTAGGTGGGAAAATCATCTTATGACAACCCCGGTCTGGGCGGAGCGGGAGATAGTGTCAGACTCTTACTGACTATAACCCCACCCCGTTCCTTCATGTCTCCATACCGGGGCTCGAGCTACTCTTTCGAAACCAACTCTGCCCCGATAGGCTTCGACCCAGCTAGGCTCCCGCTGTTGTTGACAACTCCTTGAGGCGCGCGGGAACAGTGCTGGCCGTCGACGACTTGGGTTCGGTCCGGCTCACTCGCCTTGCGCAATTCAGTGCAAAGTATGACGAAGAGGCAATGCAAAAAAAAGAGTGAACGCCTGAAAACTTAGTTGACGAATGCCAACAGAGTAAATCCAATACTTAATTACCATTCGGTAATTCTGTAATTAATAAGTACCTTAATGGAGGGCCAAAGTGTCTTTGACTGCAATGACTGTCAAAATTGTACTAATTAATGCCTTGATCATCCGTACCGAGTATAAGGGCGAGCACTCGGCGCAGTGTTTACACGTACCAAGTGCTCGGCCGAAGACACCGTCTCGCCCGTTTACTCGGTACGTGTAATCAAGGCATAAGATCGGGATCAATGGCTCTACGTACTTTCTGAGGCACAGGATGTCAGTAATGTCCTAGATAAACTTTGAAAAGTACCTGATGACCGTCAAAAATGTACTAATTAAAATCGGGACCAACGCAACGGCTTTCCGTGCTTTCCGAGGCACAGTATGTCAATAATGTCATGTCAGCATGTTAGAAAAGTACCTGTATTTCACAGATTTTAATATGGAATGGTAATCCCATTCCAGTAAAAAGCGTAAACTGTCGCTTACGACATTTTTCCTAAAATGGGTCGACATAATGAGTATAATATTACACACATAATATCTGCTATATGATCATGAATGCAGTTTCCTATCAGGCTTTCTGTTGTAAAACAATATTAAACTTTTCCATTTGCGGTTCACAGAGACTTAATTTTCTTTCACATAAGGTCGAAATTCCTTTACAAATTGTCTCGTTGCTAACTGAATAAACTTGTTCGTTTAGAACGCAAGCCATGTGTGTATGACCGCAAAACAAACACTAATATTTGTTATTAGAAGTTCATAATATATTAGTAGGTAGTCTGACTTTAGATATTACAGTTTTAATATTGTATCTATTTGCTAAGAACAGTTATTAAAAAAGTCTTTATGGACGTCTGTAGTAGTAGTTTTCTGACACATGAGAAACATATTTAAAATTTTTGTTTACGTACTTATTTAAATAATACTGGCGGACCAGCTATGCACATTTGCACAAGTGTTATTTAGGTATCTTTAAAATTCTCAACATTTCTCAACTATTATATAGCTTACCTTATGAATAACTATATTGATTGAAAATCCATGTCGTTTATAACACATAATATCTTATATAAACCAAAGTTAGCGAGTAATTCGTAAAAATTTAACAGTACTATTTTCCCACACGATTTGAAGCAATTGTTGACTATTTTAGTGTCTGTATGTTGTGTATTAATTTGAGTATATATTGTATAATTGTATTACAATTATTCTGTGGTTTAATCTATACATATAATAAAATCGTAGGAAAGTCAAAACTGTACATTGAATATTTTTTTTAAATAATACTTGGGGCGTGATCTACAATCGATACCGAAGCCAAAAATATAGTTTTTAGATTTTTTGTCTGTTTGTCTGTTTGTCTGTTTGTCTGTATGTATGTCCGGGATAAGCTCAAAAAGTACTGCATGGATTTACTTCAAATTTTGCATGAATATTACTGAGAGGTCGGGTCAACATATAGGCTACATATTATCACGCTATCACCTACGGGGGAGGAGCTGTGAATCTTTATTTTTCTTACGCATTCTGTGACAGCGTGTAATATAAGGACGCATATTTAAATGTTGTTTTTGAGTAAGTCATGCTATTATCTAGCTTTACACTATAAAAACTACGCCATTAAAGTAACTTGGGCAGAGAAACATAATTTAATGAATGTTAGTAGTATAAACACAATATCTTAAAGCAGCGCCATCTATGAGATTTCATAAAAATCAAATCAAGTTATATGTTAACAGTTTTTGGAAATTATTCATTTAAATTTGATCATGTTGGCGAGGTTGGTAGTTAGTTATTCTTAAAATTCATAGATGGTAATGTGCATTTGCTTCATATTATAGTTCGTTTTAACAAATTCAAGTTCCAAAAAAACCCTAAAAATCTTGAGCAGAGTTCAGGAAGACAATTTAAAAAAAAAAATGCGGTGTTAGGTATTACATGGCAGCATTTCTCAGACTCTGTGAAGTCGACCAGTTTGCGAAATCTCTTACGTATGACGAGGTGCCTTCATATTACACGTACAACAAGCAAAGGGGTGTTTTCAACCGACATCGACGAGGAGGTGCTGTGAAAGGTCGGTAAGTCCCCTCTTTGAGGCGTGGCTGGAAAGACCTCACGGCGTCCTTACCTTCCGCATGACGCAGGTACTCACCGGACATGGTTCGTTCGGGATATTCTTGCACTCGATTCATACGGAAGTGACGCCCGGGTGTCGCCACTGTGCGGAACGCCCAGAGGACACGGTGGAGCACACAGTCGAGGTGTGCCCTGCTTGGGCAGAGCATCGCCGTGCCCTCGTGGGGGCGATCGGCGGCGGAGACCTCTCGCGCCGGGCCTTGGTTGAGGCCATGGTCCGGAGCGAGGAGGAGTGGCAGGCGGTCGCCGACTTTTGCGAAGCAGTAATGCTCGCAAAGGAGGAGGCCGAACGCATTAGGCAACGGCGTTATCGCCGCCGCCGTCGCCGGGATTCTGATCCCGATTTCCGGCCAACGTAGACGCAGGCTTGCGGACAGTGAGCAATGGGTAGCTCGCTGTACGGGCGTCCGGTAACTGTCCGGACCAAGCCCAAGTCGTCGACGGCGCGCACTGTTCCCGCGCGCCTTAAGGAGTTGTCAGCAACAGCAGGGACCCAGCCGGGTCGAAGCCTACTGGGGCCAGGGTTATCCGAAAAGGCGCTCGAGCCCCGGTATGAAGGCTAGAAGGAACGGGGTGGGTCTTTTAGTCAGTAAGAGTCTGACACTATCTCCCGCTCCACCCAAGGGCGTGGGATGTCAATGCTTGATTTTTCCCACCATAAAAAAAAGGTGTTGTGAAAGGTTTCCGGGAATTTTCAAGGACACCGCATTGGGTAGGGTTTATACCGTGCACCCGAATAGTGGCGAATGCTATTTTTTGCGGTTGTTACATCACACTGTCTCAGGCCCAACGTCTTTCGCCTTTCTGAGGACATTTGATGGCGTGGAGTATCCCACTTACCGCGCAGCCTTTTGCCTAATTGGGATGACACCCTCGCGGAGGCAAGCGTCAGTGACAGTCCCAGTCACATGCGTCATCTGCTTGCCGTCATCTTGGTGTTTTGTGGAGTTGTGAACCCGGTAGCTTTGTGGGAGAAATATCGCCATCATCTATCTGAAGATTTTCTACGAGCTTTGAGGCGTGCTACTAGAGACGAAGTCGAAGTAACTGATGAACGCGTGCTGAACACCTGTCTCAGTTCACTTCAAGACGTGGTAATTTCTATCGGCGGCAATCCTCTGATCGAATATGGGTTACCAGCTCTCCAATCATCACCACATCAAGACCGTGGAAATCGGGAGTATAACGCTGAGACAAATTACGATCCGGGCGAAATAACCACCATACGAAATTACCATGTCGCTTTGTTCTCTTGAGAGCAAAAACAAATTTATGACACCGTCCTTGAAAGCGTTGGGCAAATCCAGGGTAAAATGTTTTTCTTGGATGCTCCTGGTGGAACAGGAAAAACATTTGTTACCACTGGCATACTTGCAGAGGTCAGGCGCCAAGGCAAAATTGCTATTGCTGTAGCGTCGTCGGGAATCGCTGCCACACTGCTTCCGCTCTGCTTCCATCGATTTAGAGAGCGCCAAAACGCCTGTTTGTGGTGTGTCACGTAACAGCGATAAGGGACACGTGCTCAAGGATTGCTCTCTGATGATGAGTGTACGATGGCCAATAGGAAGGCAGTTGAGGTCGTGGACAGAACCCTGCAGGACATCCGCAGGAACTAACATTTGATGGATGGGGTCACAGTTCTATTCTTGATTTCCGACAAATACTTCCCGAGGTGACGCGGGGATCAAGGGCTGACGAGTTGAGTGCTTCGTCGAAACGATCTTCGTTGTGGTCACGAGTTCGTACACTGCGCTTGACCATTAATATGAGAGCTCGGCTCGGCGGCAATGCACGTGCTCAAGAATTCTCCGATGTCCTTCTAAGTCTTGGCGTAGGCACTTTACCAGAAGAGAGAGGTGGACAGGTGGTGCTTCCAGAGTCTCTCGGTAGAGTGGTATCCAGCTTAGAAAAACTCATTCACTGTGTGTACGGGGACATCAGCCGTATACCGCACCAGCAGAATTCTTGGGTATGTGAGCGGGCCATTTTGACGCCTAAAAATGATCAGGCTGCAGCAGTTAACGAATGCATTCTCTCGGAAATTGAGAAGAATGAAGTGGTCTACACCTCGATAAACACTGTTGTCGAGCAAGATGATGCCACACGTTATTCCGTAGAATTTCTGATTTCCCTGTCAGCAAGTGGAATTCCGGCGCATACCATCAAGCTAAAGGTCGGTGTCCCGATTATGCTTCGAAGTTGTGACGGGACCCGCCTTAAAGCCATCTCGCTTCACACAGACACACCATTGAGGCGGAAATTCTTACGGGTTGTGGCGTCAGCGAGGCAGTATTTATACCACGCTTTCCCCTCATACCCCATAACTTCCCGTTCCAGTTCAAGCGCGTGTGTGTTTGATTCGCGATGACCATCAATAAGTCGCAGGTGCAGACACTTAGGGTAGCGGGTGTCGGCCTCAGGACGAGTTGCTTTCCACACGGGCAACTGTACGACGCTTGCTCCCGCGCCACCAGTCCTGACTGTCTTTACATTTTGGCTCCTGGCAGTATAACTACCAAAATAGTTTATAGGGAAAGTCTTGTAAGGTATGATACCTTTATACGTATTCCTGTCCTGGAATGTATTCCTGTATTATTTTCTCTACTTCCTTCAGTCACATCTTATGACTGAACTCAGCAGGATTCCCATATAACTCTCTTCACTAGCTTCGTTTGCGAAAAAAACGTATATTATAATGCTATTTTAAAAGTTGTTTATTTATAATGCTATAGCGACACTGACACCTTAGGTATTTTTAGTGCTGTAGAGGCTTCACGCAGACGACGTCGCGGGCAGCAGCTAGTAACATAAGTATTCTTGTTTTCGCCTTCTTGTCTCTCTTTTATTTCACATACTAATCCTCACTTAACATCTCTTGCAGGGCGGCTTAGCTCAGCTGCATATGCTGTTAGAAAAATCCGCCAATTTACGGATGTTGATACCGCTAGACTAGTCTATTTTAGTTATTTTCAGTGTCATGTCGTACGGCATCTTACTATGGGGACGGGCTGCTGACATCAAATCAATCTTTATTTTACAGAACAGAGCCATCAGAGCTATTTACAATCTCCGCCGGTGCGATTCTTTAAGGGAACTGTTTAAAGATATTAATATAATGACAGTACCTTGTCAATATATCTATGAAAACATATTGTATGTTAGAAAAAATCTTCATCTTTTTAGCAAAAGAGGCGATAGACATAATTATGTTACAAGAAATAGTGATCAATTTATTTTATTTACACTTATAAACAACTTAATAACTATAATTACAGTAAATTACAAAATAAATAAATAATAAAACCCTACGCTAAAATACACTATCTAAAATATGGCGTCAAAAAACTCTTCCACATCGCTGTCAACTGGTAATGTGCCCAAAAGACTGGCGGCATTGCCACGTTGTATGGCAATGCTTATCCTCTGTCCAAGGTAAAAGCCAGCCTTTGGGTCACGTGAAGTATCAACTAGACGTTTCGACAGATCTTTAAACAAACTGTGAGCACTCGGACCTCACGATCCAAGAGTTTCAACCCCAAACGGTTCGAAAATATAACTTCCAACAAGGTTGTTATATTTCCGCCGCTTGAGGTTCTCCGCAGCCGCAGCGGCAGCACCAGCACGACACGACGAGCTAGGAAGATGTGAAGGCGCAAGAGTATCGACACAAGTAGCGTCCCATACTAAAGGCCTTCCCATCTTCCAAGGAAATAACGATATGCCGTCCGGTCTCTTGCCATCGTCGCGTGCCAGGCTATGGGGTTCCAATACGGCTGGTGCTGCTGGGGGGCTGGTGACAAGAGCGCGTCTGATTATGTCGTTGATATTCGCGTGTCGCGCTATGCGACCCGCACTTCGGCTGCATGACAGACCGTGGTGTCCGAGGCTGTTGACAACTTCGCCACAGTGACAGCCATGAGGAGAACAGCAGGGAGCGCCTAGACGTAAGGCAACAGCGAGGCGGAAAGTATTATCGTCGAGCAAGGTGCCGATATTCGACGACGGTAGTGCGTGAAGCCAGAGACCCGACTCCCACTCTCCCACAGCCAGCAGGCGCGCTCGCTCCGCAGGGGCAGTAAATGTTTCAATCAGGTTTTCCTGCACTACTTTGCAGAGCGGCTCATCCCACCGTCTTTGGGATGATGGTGATCAATTAGTTCAACCAGGTTTCAGACTGGCTAAAGTGGCCTCTTCTTTCATGGGGTACTGTTTGAAATGTTATAATAAAATACCTCCCCAAATATTAGAACTCAATGAAACGAAATTTAAATCTTGTATTAAACGCACACTATTATAAGTTGGAGGATTATATTCAAGATAAAAATGCTTGGCTCAATGCTGGTCCAGCTCCACTACCACTAGGGCGTACTAATTAGTTGATTAGTTGGAAACTAATATTATTATTTTTTAATTTTAAAGACACAATTGCATTGTATAATGTAGAAGCACATTTTCCAAGTTTGTGAATGTGAAGCACCATGGAGCATTTTTATTAGGTTACAACTTGACATTACGAGCATGGCAGTTGAGAGTTTGTCATGTTCACTCAAATGTCTCGCTGTTGGTGGCACGTGTTATTGGGTCGTTCAGTTCCCTTCAAAATGGTTGAGCTGACTGCTGAGTGGGGCTGATGCACGCATCATGCTCGTGAACGGGTGCCGTCAGAGGGGACTGGGACCTACTCTTTGGAACGTGCAATTTAGCTTCACTTTTCTTGGAATGACCGACATTTGACTATTCTAAAGTGCCTGTAAATGGTCTATTTGAAATAAATGCTTTGATTTTGATTTTTAATATTTTTCTCTGTATCCCCCAAACGATATCACACAAACCCACTCCTGTTCCTTCGTTGCCTTTCGTACCGGGGCCAAATGTTCCTTTCAGAAACAAATCCTTCACCCCATTAGGCTTCAACCCTGCTAGGCCCTACGGTTTGCTGACAACTCCTTGAGGCGCGCGTGGAACACTAGATGTCAAGTCTAGGGCTCGGTCCGAATTGTTACCGGACGGTCGGACGGCGATCGGCGATATATCCCTCATTTCTAAGAGAGTGCGGGTTAGTGGAGGTTACATGACTTAATTTTTTTATTTTTTATTTAGATTTCTTAGATTTACCCACAACACATTTACACACACATTTTTTTGGTTCTACACGGTTTCGATACGATCATTTCCTTCACTGTTTTGTGATGGCAATGGAATTCGCTCAATTTGAACCCGTGTCCTACAATTTGTAAGACTGGATAGTTCCCGCCGGGGCCACCACTACTCCAGTCATTTTTGAGTTCATCACAAACAGACAGTTAGATGCGGTGGAAGATTTTGTTTTATGCGATAAAGGAATTGAAGAAAAATATTATTAGTGAAGTTTTTTTTTTAATTTCGAGGCCCTGTTTTGTCTCTATACACCCCTAGTTTTTAATTAGTACACAAAAAATGGGGCTGTATCTGTACCCGTTACTGATCATATTTTTTGTATTCAAAAGTAGAAAAAACCGAAATCCTAAAATTGACCACGAAAAGGTAAATTCATCATAGATTCAATCATACATAACAATTGCTAGTAGAAAATATTCCGGGAAGTGTTTTTCCATTTTAATCGTCATTAATTTATTCATTCAAAAAAAGCCTGCACAATATTTCCATAAATTGAGAGATATTTTGGGATAAACACAAACGCTTTTATGAATATAATTTATTGAGACTTTACTTAAATAATAACAAGGGCTTTTCTAATAAGCCCTTTTTAAGTAGGTGTACTAATTAAAAATTATTTATAGAGATGCATCAGTCCCTAAAGTTAAAAATGACTGCGATGGTACCAACAAAGTTCTTTTCTAATTGAATAAATAGCCTTAAAATATTATGGATTATCCGATGGATACGTGACGCACAGGATCGGTCGTTGTGGCGATGCCTGGGGGAGGCCTATGACCAACAGTAGACGTCTTCCGGCTGATATATGATGATGATGATGGTGATGATTATGGGTTCAAGCCTCTCCTGGCGGTGGGGTCCTCCACCTTCCTGGTGAAGGTGTGGTCGTCGATGACGGTGTACTCGTAGTTGCGGTACGTGTACCTACAAGGTCATGGTGAATTATCGTGAATAGTAGGATGTTGTTTACTGTAAACTTGAGAAAAAACTACTTATTGAGATACCCGAATCAGAATTTAGTTCTGCCATCACATATAATTGGCTAGTCAACAACACAATGTAAGCCTTTTTACATGCTTGTCGGTCTAGTGGTTAGTGACCCTGACTGCTATGCCGGAGGTGGTGCGTTCGATTCTCACCCAAGACAAGTATTTGTGTGATGAGCATTATCATTTGTTCTGTGTCTGGGTGTAATTTATCTATAATATGTAAGTATTTAGAAATAGGTATATTTATCAGTTGTCTAGTACTCATAACACAAGCTCTGTTTAGCTTGAGACTAGACGACGTCGTGTGATAGTTGTGAAATATTTACGCAAATATTATCTACAGCAAAGAAAACAAAAAATCCCCTTCAAGGCAAACTTTATTTCAAAGTAGGCCGCACATACCCAAAACTTTCGCCCATACAAATATTCATATTACCTCAATAGCAAGAACAATAAAATGCGAACGTGTCCCGTAACATTAATTTTTCTTAGGCATAAACTACACTCCAAATGCTCCCTTTGAACTCCATCCTTTTTTTTTATTAAGTTGTCCCATAAAAAGGACGTCTGCCATCCTTTTTATTAAAAGGTTATAAATGAAAAAAAAAAGATTGCGTTCGTTGAAACGAGAGTGGGCACTTGTGTAACGGACCTTAAATTAATTATTATTGGGCTAAGCGCTCTCAAAACTGATTATTTCGTTGGATAATTCTTTTGATCTGAATAAAATAAGGAAATGTTTACGCTAATATTTTAAGCGTTCCAAAAATGGGTCAACGATTTTATGAGAGAACGTTTTTCAAAAGTGGAAATGGCAATTCTGCTGGGACCGCCGATGGCCGCCACAAAAACGTATTAAGTCAAATTAATCTTGTTGACGATTGCAATAATTTATTTAAGTAAAATAAAAGCGAATAAATAAAACGGAAATGTTTACACGCTTTTAACACTTCGGTGGAAAACCGAACATGTATAATGAATGTAATGAAACAAAATAGTGAAAAAATTAAAATGCTGTAGACATTTAATTTTTAGCTACTTTCATTCAGACTCACTGAAAACAATCTAACTGCTATTTAATTTTTTATTTTGCAACTTGAAGAATTAATCACAATTTGACAATCCTCATTTGATATGATTTGACTGTACCTGGGAACATATTCCATATAAAGCCGTTTTTAGGGTTCCGTACCCAAAGGATAAAACGGAACCCTATTACTAAAGACTGCTCTGTCCGTCCGTCTGTCTGTCGGTGTGTTTCAAGGCTGTAGGTATCTCATGAACCGTAATGGAATGTTGAAAATTTCACAGAAGATGTAATGTCGTTGCCGCTATAACAACAAATACTAAAAAAAAAAAAGAATAAAATCAATATTTAAGGGTGCTCCCATGCAACAAACTTGTTTTTTTATTTTCGCAATTTTTAGAGATATTAGTATGCAACTTATGCCTTGATCACACGTACCGAGTAAACGGGTGAGACAGTGCTCTCGTCCGAATACTCGGTACGTATAATCAAAGCGCCTAATGCTCGGCCGAGCGCTTATCTCTACAACTCGCTTACATCACTGTCTCGGCCGAGCAACATTTTACTGTTTCGCCCTTTTACTCGGTACGTGTGATCAACGCATTAGTGCACGAGTCCGACTCGCATTTGGCCGGTTTTCTACACGAATATAATAAAGAGCTAAAGTTTGTTTTTATGTTTATTTTGTTTGTAGGAGGTTATCTCTGGAAGTAGGTACTGACCGATTGGTAATTTTTTTTCCTATAGAAAGCTGCTTTATTCTTGAGAGACACACTCAAGGCTATATTTTATATACGCGGACGAAGTCGCGAGGAAAAGCTAGTTTTTAATATTTTTATATACAAAAAAACCGATGAATGCGAGACGCACAGGATCGTTCATTGTGGCGACACTTGGGGGAGGCCTATGTCCAACAGTGGACGTTAATCGACTGAAATGATGATTATACAGCAAAACCCACAATAATTAGGAGTTTTCCGTATGCGATTTATACGGGAAACTCTATCAAAATCATTAGAAAATAAAGCTTATCCCACGACCCCACAGTAGCCTATCAAACATCCGCAGGTACCTCCACAGTAATGAAACTGCACTCAGACATGCTGATAATGAAGTTAGGCCCCCTCCTGTCTGTTTTGGAAACAATTAGGTATTATTATAGAGCCTAATGGGAGGGTGCTACGGCAACGGTTCCCCTCTTAAATAACAATACGTTGTTATATATGTAAGTACGCAGTAAGTACTCTTAGGTACCTACAGTGAGAACAGTGGTAGCTGGGTGGTAATGTCTCTGACTTAGGAGTTGTAGGTCTCGGGTTCAAAACGTAACGGGCGTATTACTTTGTGTAATTCATTTCATTACCACTGCTCTCAAAAACGGCATGTCATAGATCCAAAAGTCAAAAGCATGTGACATTCACCTAACCGCACTGGGCCCGCGTTGTGGCTTATGGTCCATTTTCTCTCCTGGAAAGGAGGCCTGAGTCCCAGCAGTGGGAACAATAAAAAGGCTAATGATGATGATGATGAGGTACCTACAACATTATTTTTAGTATATGCGAAACCTGAATATTGTTCAGAATTAGTAACTAAATCGATTCCAATCATTTTTATATAATATATAATATTACATTATTAAATATGTAATAATACTAGCTGACCCGGCAAACGTTGTTTTGCCATATAAATAAATTTTAAGTAATTTTTTTTTTATGAAAAATAGGTGTTGGCCGATTCTCATAGATACCGGATAAGCACAAAAAATTTCATCAAAATCGGTCAAGCCGTTTCGGAGGAGTATGGCAACGAAAACTGTGACACGAGAATTTTATAACAAGTTTGACACCACCGACACTAAGTAGGGGAGAGCGGGGCTACAAGTTCCGATTTTCAGTTAACCTCAAAATTTGTTAAGAATATTTGATTTTACTATTCCTATTTTGCGATTAAAATGAACCTACATATTTAATTTTGCTATTAAGATAATTATCCGAGTTATTTACAGTGGGATTTATTTGTTATTAATTTTTTTATGACCAAAGTCGGAAAGTAACAACTTACCCCGACTCGGGGTAAGTTGTTAACAAGCCGGGGTAAGTTGTTACCATATCTGTTAAAGCTATTATTTGTGAAATAAAAAGCAATAAACGATTAACCCCTCGAGCGCCGATTGTACATACGTCTGTACAACTTGAAGACCTTGAAAAACGCTTAATTTTCATTTTGTACACACGTCTGTACGAAACTTATTTGGCCGAAAATTTTAGTTTCTATATTATATTATATCATATTTATTATATTATTTGTTTTTCCTAGAAAAAACCAAAAAAATATTTTATTTATTTTATTGGTGATTTACGTAAACACGGCAATTTTCCGGGTCATTAAACTCTGGCGCTCGAGGGGTTAAACCAAGTAAAACAATAAACGATTAAACCAAATCTCTTTATTCAGTAGTAAATAATCAACCATATCCTACGTAATATCAGGTAAACATTTGTATGTTTTAACAAGTAACTATAATTTGTACTTCATCAATTTATTGAACATTTAGTCATTAATCTTTGGCCTTGTCTTAGGCTGAAAATATAAAATAAAATAATAATAATAAAGAAATGCCATCTTATGCAAAAAATAAATAACTGTGATTCTAATATATCTTCTGAAGATTAAATATATTAAATATATTAATTAGATTAATTATATTAAACTTCACAGTTCAGGCATACATAGGTGTATAAAGCTTGATTCTGCCTTCATCTGGAATGTGCCCAGTTCTTACATTCTTGATACTGAACCCATTCTTCTCCAGAAAATGAATTAGAGTAACTATCACAGCACACTAGGCAATAGACAATACTCTAAGCTGTCCTCTTCACTCTCAGAATGTTCACTACTTGTGTGTAATACCTGTTCTTTAACAGACTTTCCCTTTCCTTTTCTATTTCCATTTCCTTGCTTTATTTTACTATTCCCTTTTGTTTTCTTGCTTTGCTCTTCTGCTAAGACTTGGTTTTTCAAAAGTATCCGTTAGAATTGTGGATTTCCTTATAAATCTCTTGTGCGATCCGATTCTGGGAGACGCCTATAGAAAAGGACGTACAATTTCTGGAGAAAATGGGACATGCTTTCCGAGTTGTTCTTCTATGGCACCTGAAGATGGAGGCAGATCAACAAACCCTGATGACCCTGGCGCATCAAAGATTTGATTTTCACTAAAATCTAATGTTGGGGTCAAAAATCCAAATACCAGCCTTTCGGAAAGCGCTCATGACGTTTACAGGAGTCACTGTGAGAGGAAGTGCATATTTAACTATTTCTGGTGTCTCGTAGGGTAGATTTTTTTTGTAAGTCCGCAGACTGTAAAAAAAATAACAATATCATTATGGTGCTCATTTGGAGGAGGCCTATGTCCAGCAGTAGGCTGATGATGATGATACATTACTGGTATAAATTCATTGGGGGCAAGTTGTTCCGAGGTCACAACCTGCCCCAGAAAAAAGGAACATCTAGCCCCAATCACACGAGTTCAAAAAAAATCAAAATATAAATTAGGTTACAAAACATACGTCATTTACGCATAGTGTATCACAAAAATAGATAAATCCTTACACTGAAACAATAAAACACTAAACGCAAATCGTTAAAATTCATGAAATAGACCAAAAATTTTGAATAAGAAAATATTTACTAACGTGTATCCGCGATGCACATGCTGCCGATCCAATATTTCCGGTGCCACTGGCCGGTTTAAGACGGCCGCCGTCAGTGCGCTATGGCTTTGCATTTCGTGACGTATTTATTTAATATTTTTATCTCTTTTCCTCGCGGAGTTATTTCAATCGGAACAACTTACCCTGGTAACTTCTAGGTGGCTAACCAGCGCAGAGCCGGGTGCGGGAGCAAAACAGCCCCTCTGTCGCCTGGATGGTCCATTGACCATGTATTTTTGCGGATAACCAGGTAACACAAAAAGCGTATTGAATTACCGTCACGGATCTTGAGCGCTCGGCGTCAGAGTGGGAATCGCTTTGCTCATTCCATACATTGGCGAGGCAATCGTCGTCGTTGTTAGAACGGAAACGGGAACGAATCATGAGTGATGTCTATGACGCGATGGCGCGGCGAGCCAATCACTGACACTTCTCGCCCCCGCGTCTCACTACGCACCACTCAAGAGACCGAATATTTGACTTCTGCGCAACTTGAAGCCAGCGGTCAAGATCCGTGCCGGCAATTGTAACTTTGTGATTTTTCATGATACTGATTTTATAGATAGATTCTCCTAGACTCGATCGGGTTTCGCATTACTAAAACTAATGTTATAACTGATGAGTACAGTCGATGATAGAGTAAGAAAGTATGCAGTTTCTTCGAGAAAGAGGTCAATCGTTGAACTCGTCTCGGCTGGACAGCGTTCTGGAAGCTCCGTGATACCTTTTCGCCCAACATACCACAGTATCTCAAGACGAAATTCTGTCACCAGTGCGTGTTGCCATTGATGATCCGAACCGTGATTGCTTACTGTGGGCCTCATCAGGAGGCTTATAGCCACTCGAAGAGCTTTGCTCGGAGTTTCAGTGCGTAATCGCATCATAAATTAAGATATCCGCAGGAGAATGGAGGTTATTGACGTAACTTGCTAATGGAATCTGAAATCTGTGCATCTCGATGTACGCTCCACAGTGTCTTCCGGGCGACCCACACAATGATGACACCAGGGCGTCCAAATAGTAATTTTTTAACGCAGAAAGCATAAAGAGTTAGTGTAAGCTTTTACAACTAAAAACTAACCAGTTTACAAAAAAAAAACAACCGACTCAAAACCAAAAGCATAAAAAATACATAATAACTTTAATTTTAGAAGTCGATGTAAAGTAACGAAAAAACAAAACCAACAAGTATTTTTTTTATTTGAAAGTCAGTTTTATATAATTTTAATTTGGCACAAAAAAAAAATCATCAACCAACTACAAACACAAAATCTGAAAGCAGATATAGCACTAACGTAGGGTCAGCAAAACAAAGACGACACACAAACATAACATTATATAATAAATTGTCACAACGTACCCCGTCCAATTAGTGCACTAGTTACAAAACAACGTTCGTGTGTGGGGGCATAAGGTGCACAAACACTGACGTGTGCACACGAGGCGTTGGAGCGTGTTAGCTGTCTTGTGCAGGTGATTGCTAATAGACAAACGGATGGTACATATTTGGTACACAATTATACTGCTGTGTGCTTACGTGATGTGGAGTAGTGTGATGGGACATTTAGGTCCTGTACTTTTTTTTTGAGAGTTAGAAAATTGTCTAATTACTCTTTCACTCCAGGGTGGGACGGGAATGCGTATTTGACTAAACATTTCTATATTCCTTTAGTTTCTGTTACCTTTTGCAGTCTAAATCCACGGCTTTCCTTTTTCAGAAAATCCCTCGCGGCCCTAGCGTGCATCACGCATCTCTTTTTGTCGAACGACGAACACTAATTATATTATATAATATAATATAATAATATAATATTCCACAACTATCACACAACGCCGTCTAGTCTCAAGCTAAGCAGAGCTTGTGTTATGAGTACTAGACAACTGATAAACTTACTTATATATTTCTAAATACATACATATTATAGATAAATTACACCCGGACACAGAACAAATGATCGTGCTCATCACACAAACATTTGTCGTGGGTGGGAATCGAACCCACGACCTCCGGCATAGCAGTTAGGGCTACTAACCACTAGACCAACAGGCCAGTCATCTGTTGTCAATTGCCATCATTGACTCGGGCTTCGTGCTTATCGGACGCCGAGCTACCCTTGGTCGTCGTCTGCAAGCCCGTGGACGTTTACACACGTAGGTAATAACTCGTATGTCGTGTTTTGGATGTAGCACAGTCGGCCTTATAATGTTTCCACTGCTGGGACTAAGGCCCCCTCTCTAGTAGAGGGAATGGGCCGTAATCCACCACGTGGGCCCAGTACGGGTTGGTGTTAGTGTTGGGTTGTTTTGGATGTAATGGGAAAGATGTCAGCAAAACCGTTGAGGCCGAGCAGGACCTATGGCCGCTAGAGTCACGGGGAAATTCCGAACAGGAAACCCGTGATCCTAAAACGCAAAGGGTAAGTGAAGGAAACAGGTGTCGTCTTAGTCAGTATAACTCTGACACACCCTAGCCCGGGAGAGGTTTTAAATGATTTTCTACATCAAAAAAAAAAACACAGACACCCATAGAAACTTTATAATATTGACATGAGTCTGCTTACGCCGTTGAGGTATAACGTCTACATGTTAGGTTATTATGTAGTTTTTTTATGAAAATAGTCCAGTCAAATTAGACCAGATACTATGGGTTTTGTTACAATAATTCGCACCCAGCTGAAAATTGGTAGGATTGTTCAAATTCCATCATAAAAAAAATCTAAAAGCTCCTCATCGATCCGACACCTGGAAAAAAAAAATATTCTGGGTCAAAATTCACAAAAACGAGTTTTTCGTGATTTTCAGCAAAACGGAAAGTTTTTAGAATAAAATAAGCATAGACAAAATAGTAGATTCGATAATTATCTACAAAAATGTTGAAACATTTATTTTCCTAAGAGCCACCGTTTATGAGATATAATGATATAAGGATCAATTATTTATTATATTTAGCCCATATTGTCCCACTGCTGGGCAAAGGCCTCCCTCCACTCTTTCCAATGTTCCCGGTTTTGAGCCACCTCTTTCCAATTCCCAAGGAAGACATCCAAGTCGTCCCGCCATCTCCTTCTTGGTCTGCCGCGGCCCCGTCGTGCAATTTCAGGGCACCAATTGTGCGTTTTAATGGCCCACCGCTCGGTAGGCATGCGGCAGACATGTCCAGCCCAGTCCTACTTAAGTTGGGCAGCCTTCTGAACTACGTCAACGATTTGCGTTTTGGAGCGCAGTGTAGTGTTTCGAACGCGATCCGTTATTTCAACACCTAATATACAAGGATCTATAAGGACTTTTTTTAGATTTCATTTATGATGGCGTTTTGAACAATCCTACAAATTTTCATCTGGGTGCAAAGTGTAACCTCGGAAGTCTAAATTGACCGGACTAAAAGTTTTGTAATTATCATAAATAGAGTGGTGGCCGTCGGTCATTTCAAAATATATGTTAGTACATATGTGGTATATGCTCGTAAATACGATGAAACTTTGTGATATCATAACGGTAAATATATCACAAATTCTTTGTATTGACGTCGGCAAAACTTATCTTATTAAGGACAAAGTTGGACGTGTAATCCTTCTTAGAAATGAAACAAAACTAATTATAGTTTATATGTTACCGATATGTGTTTGATCTTGGACATATTTTCTGATACGTTATAAGATAACTTTTAATTTATTAATGTGATACAAAAGTAGGACAATATTGAGGCTAGTTAGTTTTTTTGTTATTTATGGGCTCGTGCTTGACCATATTTCTCATCTGTTATTAAGCGACGACATGGTCGATGAAGGAGCACATTTGCCTAGGCCAAAATCTAGGTTGAAGTCTAGGCCATAGCCTAGGCCGAAGTGATAGCTGTGACAATGGGTTCAAAGCTATGAAAGCTACAGTTGAGCAGGGAATTCCCACGGGCGTTTCTTCCGCACGAATCCAGTGCAGGAACTTCTTAAACTGACCATGATCCGGTGAGAACCTGACGTCGTGAGGTCTTTTCAGCCACTTCTCTAAGAGCCATAATTATCGCGTGCCCAGTACAATGCAAATAAACTTGCAATGTATGGTTTAAGAAATTTTAAATGTATGTCTTTGTTTTACAAGTGAGGCACGTTACCGACTGGGGCCCATATGTCTGGTTTACCGTACGTAAAATGAATATTTTTATTCAAAACTTATTGACGGTAAGTGCTCACAACAAAAATCGTTCTTCAAAAAAAGTATTTTCCAAAAGTTCTGCACGCTGAAGCATCTTATTTAAAATCAGTAGATGGTTGAATGTTTGCAGTGAAGAAAAGGAGGCGCTTCCAATATCCCTGTTCAAACATGGCGTAATAGGAAACATCTTGCTTCCGGGAGCTTCGAGCAAACAAGGAAGGGAGGTACAACTCTTTTTACAATGGCTTTTTGATTCTTTAAATGTTTTTCGTTTTTTTTTTTCGATGTGCAAAGTTGTGTTGACATTGTCAGGCACCGTTTCAGAATAGGTACTGAAATAAAAGAAGAATAAAATTGCAATCGTTATTTTATTAATTTGTAAATGAAGAAGTAACATAAAAATGTCTTCAAAGTACAATAAATTATCGTTCGTATTTCAGTTTTTTTTTGGTCACCAAACCTAGCTCTGAATCAATGTTTTTCCGTTACAAAATTCACAAACTCGGTCGGCACCGCATTACAGTGAAGACCCAGGACTCTGAGGATGAAAAGGTAAAAAGAGACCACGACATTAATTTCAAGTCGTTCGTAGTACAAGTTCCAACCCACTAGCTCCAGACCTTCTTGAGGAAGGACTTTTTACGAAGGATTTAATATACGAACGTTTCCAAGGATGATTATGCGAAACGATGCCCAGCGAAAAGGTTTTTGATTAGTATTAGTTCATTATTTTTTAAGTTTTTTTTTTTTTGTATATTTTATCTATAGATCTTTTTTGGTTGACTATAAAATTATTATTACACTCATTAAAAAAAAATGTTTTTCGGGGCTATTTAAAAAAAAAATAATCGGAACTTTCAGATCGATCGAATATTATTACTAAAACTTTAAGATCGAAACTGCTACTTTACAATAGGCTAGTGATGCAGTTTAGCCGTAACAAATGTACTTAGTCCGTCTTTTATATTATTCAAAAATAAGCGACACGTATTTTTTTTTTTGTAAATTAAACCAAAAATGACAAAGATATAGCCCATTAAAGTTACGTGTGACGTCACGCCGTGCTGCATTTTTTCGCATGGGGTGACGTCACACGTAACTTTAATGGGCTATATCTTTGTCATTTTCGGATCTTTGTTATTTTTTTTTTATCGAAAAAAGAAAAAGTACGTATCTAATATTTTTTTTTTAATCTAAAATACAGACTAAATAAAATGTAATTATTTTGACCCTGGTCACTACCCTAATATGTTTGGTTACTTTTTAATTATTTAATTTACACTACTTTTGATATCAAAATTCAGCAGCACAAATCTTCGTACCGGTTGATCCAATAATAGTTCTGTACTTGCATATACACGTACATAGACAGTAGTTTGTACGCAAGCGGTTGGCAACACTGTCTCGCCCCGAGCTTGCGGTAACTTGCTTTTGTACTGAATTGTTGCGGTAATGTTGGCACATTTGATACTGAATATTGTCATGACTGGTGTGAGAGTAATTAGTATTAATGATATAGCCAAATAGATCTTACCGCGACTCCGCTCTTGTTTCAGAATACCTGTGGATTCAGACATAGTCTTTAAGTACACAATATACATAATTAAAATCAAATAAAACATTAATATAATTCAAAATAAATAAAATTTGACTGAGATATTCAATTAATACAATAAAATGTACATTTCTTTCTTTCTAGAAGAGTGCTATAAGGACCCCATTACTAAGACCCCGCTGTCCGCCCGTCGGTCCGTCTGTCAGTAGCCTGTACGTCATAAACCTTAAGAGGTCTGTATTTCACAGAATATATATTTCTATTGCAGAAGTATAATCGACGTTGTAGTGTTTCCACTGCTGATACTCAAGCCTCTTCTCTACGAGAGGGGTATGAGCTGTAATCCACCAAAAGGGACCCGTGCGGATTGGTGGATGTCACGAAGTATTCCATCACCATTATGAGAGCAGTAGTATTTTTGACAAATTCAAAAGTATAAAAGTTCATTCGAAATTAATGATTTGTTTAATATTTTTTTATTACAGATAGGCTCGCGTTTGATGACTATCTCATATGATAGTAAGCTATGATATGACTGACGCTTGCGTACAAGTAACCTGTACTCTCTCGACTTAAAGACCTTTAAGCTATAGCTATAAGCAAACACATACTACAGCAGGGAAATTCACTCCTTAGCTGAACGCATAGTAAATGAGTTTGATACATAGCTAAAACGGGTGTATGCAGTACCCCTGCATACAAATTCAGCATCAAATCCGCTATCCTAAAGACAAGTACATTCCCATATAATAAGTTTACGTAGTACATCGTTCCTCCATTCGTTTCACGGTGTGCACTTGCTAACCGAGTTTTTCGGCGTTACTTAAACTCAAATCTGTTTACAGACTAACATAGTTCTCTGTAATTCGATAGTCTTCGACATTGTCGGTTCTACAGAGGTTTTATGCAGTAGTTTTACAGGATTATAGACCATAAAGACAGTAGTAAGATATTTTAATGGGTTGTTTAGAATTCTGGAATGTGATAAGAAGAAAAGTGAATGCAGTATAATTGAATATATAGATAGTAGTATCTACAGTACTGCTACTTTCGTATAGGTATTGTCGTACAGGTACTTTCGTACAGGCACTGTCGTACGGGCACTTCGGTACAAGTGCTGTCGTACAGGTACTGTCGTAGGGATACTGTCATACAAGTTACTGTCGTACAAGTACTATCGCAAAGGTATTGTCGCACAAGTACTGATGTATAGGTACTGCCGTACAGGTACTGTCTTACAGGTACAGTCGTACAGGTACCGTCGTACAAGTAATATCATACAGGTACCTCTACAGTACAAGATTATTGATTACTTCTGAGTATAGCCAATAAAAATTCAATATTTTCCCTCCCCTGAACGCAATAACCATGATAGCAAGGCCTTTTTTATACGCAGAGAAAAATATTTCCTAGATATCAAATGAAATCATTAACCGTAAACACTACGTGTGCTTTACGTAATGCACACTAGGTTTCATAAAAACGAATTTATGCCACGAAAAGCGAGGTCGGTAGACCGAAATACCGCTTTTTGACTTGATTTATCCACTTTTAGCCAGCTCGCTGTTTTCATACGAGATATATAATTCCCCATTGCAGATAATTTGTATGCAAAACGTGCGTATTTATTAACATTGGATTGTGTTGCCTGATGACATGATAAATCTGAGTTGGGCCTCTAAACACGCAGTTTGTATTTGATTGTACATTGATAAAATAATGTTTTGAAAACTTTTTATATTTGTAGTTATTTTCCTTTGTTTTTCAAAATTTCTGTTAAATACAGTATGTTCATCATTGAGATGGTTCTCAATGGTAATTTTTATGAAAAAAGTTTTTTTTTTTAATATAAACTAGTGTTTGACGACGATCTTAAGTGATGGTAAGCAGTGTTGGAATTGTTAATGGTGAGGCAAATGTAAGCGCTATGATAAGAGTTTCCTGGCGTCATCGCATCAGGAACGAAGATACCCGCAGAAGAACCAAGGTCGCCGACATAGCCCGAAGAATTGCTGAACTAAATTGGGCAGAGCACATTCCTCGCAGAACAGAGGGTCGAAACGACAAAAGGTTCTGAAGTGGTGACTACGTACTAGAAGACGCAGCGTTGGAAGGCCTCCCACAAGGTGGATGATCTAGTGAGGATTGCAGGAATCCAATGGATGCGAGACTCAAACCTTGAGAGGAAAACCTTAACTTGAAACCAAGACATGAGAGGAAAACCTTGTCGCTCATCATCCTTTCTTCTTCTTCGTTTTCTTCCCCACTCTTCAAGTCACTACAGTGGATCTTTTACCGTTCGTTCTGTGTGCCTAAGGAATTCTCTTCCGCATTCATTAAGGGCTAGCCATTTGTTGAAAGTTTTCAGGAGAAAAATTAAGAGGCATTTCCTGTCAACGTACCTATATATTGTATGTTTATAAGTATTTATTTATTGTATATATTATGTTTATTTATAGGATGCTGTGCACATATCTGTTTAGTATATTGTTAGTTTTAATTTATGTGTTTAATTTTTATTTTATTATTATTTATTTTCTTTGTTGTAAATTAAATTTTCCTCAAATGAGAATTTCATTCTCCATTGTTTGGTTTGCTTAAGAAAACCCAGTTGTAAATTAAGCTCGCCAATGTACATCGTTCTTTTTTAACTGTTTGTGTAAATTGTTTGTGTAAAATAAAAGAATAAAGACTCATAGGACCAGTCGTTATAAAGACACTTGTATAATGGCTCTCCATGTCCAACAGTGGACGTGTTTCGTCTGAAATGATGATGATGATGATGATGATTATTGACAGGCTTACGTTTGATCACCATCTCACCCGATGATAAGATAATGTAAAGCCGAAAATGTGTGGTATAGTCTGTCTAAAAATCAACCGACTTGGGAATGTTGTATAATATTTAATTATTTAAAAAATACTTATATTCGATACTTTTTATAGTAGTAAACAATGATCAATATTTTTTTTTTTGTATCTCTTTAATCAACCTTGATTTTAGAACGAGCGTTGACTACATGAGATTTTATGCTACTCTAATAATTACACAAGTCGGTTGACTTATTAGACATACTCTATGTCCACCATATACTTACCGGAGGCGCCTCGCCGGACGTCTTGTGGTCTTTTGATGGAATGGACATAGCAAAATTAAATTGTTTAATTCCGACGCACAATCTCCGAAATTTACAGAATAGACTGGCTAGCAACTCGATGTCGATGTTCAAGACTTTGGAGTTAAGACTCGACAAGTGTTTCGTTCTCATTAACAGAACACTCTATAGAAGTCTCTTGTTGAGGATCCTAGATCGGTCGCAAACGCTTTTAATGACTATTTCATATCGGTCGGAAAAACAAACTGTACGCGATCTGATGAGAACCCACCTGGTCGACATGTTGCTACTCCTTGCGAAAATTCTATATATTTGCAAACAGTAGATCCAAGTGAAGTGAAATTTATAATTAAAAACTTAAAAAACAAGCACAGTTTTGGCCACGACGAAATACCACCAATGCTTGTTAAATCATGTATAGACGAATTAACAATGCCTTTAACCTTTCTCATTAATCAATCTTTTATGGAAGGTGCTGTCCCAGATTTACTAAAAATATCTATAGTAAAACCTATTTATAAAAAGGGCAAAAAAACCGACGCAGGAAATTATCGCCCTATTGCACTACTATCCACATTTTCAAAAATATTTGAAACTGCAATGTCTAAACGGCTAAATCATTTTTGTGAAAAGTTTAAAATCTTTAACACTAGTCAAAATGGATTTAGGAAAAATAAGTCTACAACATTAGCGGTATTTAACTACGTCCAAGAAGCATTAAAAATAATAAATGATAAGAAATATGCTGTTGGGTTACTGCTGGATATGAGTAAAGCCTATGATCGAGTATCATATAAGGTACTTCTAAGTAAACTGTACCAAATAGGTGTGAGAGGTATCGCGTATGAGTGGTTTTGCTCGTACCTAAAAAATCGCATTCAGTACGTTGAAGTGGAATATTTTCACCCAGACACTGGCATGAAGACCCACGTGAGATCACAAATGGAGCATGTAACTATGTCTATACCACAAGGCAGTGTCTTAGGGTGCATTTTATTCCTAATCTATATCAACGATTTGCCGAGAGAAATAAATGTCCAGAGTGTACTTTTTGCTGACGACATTTCAATAGTGTTTCCATGTGATGACAGTAGCAAATTAAATTCAATACTTGACGATATACTGACAAAAATAGTAAACTGGCTAAAGGATCACAATTTGGAAATAAATTTCTCTAAAACAAAACTTATGCAATACAGACCTTATCAAAAACGTCCATTATATATTAGTTACTCTTTCAATGACATACCGCTCCAGTGTGTCGATGAATTTAAACTCTTGGGTCTGACAGTTGACACTAATGTGAATTGGAAGGCACATATCAATGTTGTGTCAAACAAGCTTGCAAGTTTTACGTATGCTTTAAAGGAGTTAAAAAGATCAACCGACTTCAAAACAGCAATGACTGCATACTACGCCTACGCCTACTCATGGATAACTTATGGCATTATAGTGTGGGGAAATTGCGTTGACGTAGAAAAACTCTTTATTTTGCAAAAACGATGTGTGAGAATTCTTGCGAACATAGATCAAATGCAGAGCTGTAAACCCTTTTTTATTAAATATAAAATGCTCACCCTAACAAGCATTTACATTTTGGAAGTAAGCAAGTTTGTTAGAAAACATGCGTCGTTATTCCCTATAGCTAAGAATCAAAGACCGCAACGCTCATTAAGAGTAAAAAATGAGTTAGCATTGCCGAGTTCGAAACTAGCTATGTATCAATCAGGACCTCTTGTAATGTGCATAAAGATTTACAACAAATTACCCAGTGAGATTAAAGACTTGGAATTTGACAATAAATTTGTAAACGCGCTTAAAAAGCACTTAATACAGAAGTGTTATTACAGCCTTAACGAGTTCTTTATGTAGCACTACAATAATATGACAAATTAATCAATGTTGCAAATTATTTGAAAATTGACGCAATGATATAATGTAATAAAGACATCCAATAATAAATTAATTAAAAATTGACATGATAATGATAATAGTATATTGACAATGTAATAATATCTTAAAATAATTTTATATACCAAGTATTGCATGCAATTAAAATAAATAATAAATACATATGTTGCGGTGCCCTAGCAGGGTTCATGTACGAAACTTATATTATGTTAATAACACCTTGTAAACGACATGAATGCAATGAATAAATAAATAAATAAATAGAAGTTCATTAAAAAAAAAAACACTAATAGACAGTATTGTACAACATAACACATAATTTGAACACGTTTATCATCATATGCTGTTCATAATCAGTCAAATTTTAATATCACAACCCAAATTCAACCTTGTTACTTACTAGCTAAAGCTCGCATTTCATGTTTCACATTACAGGCCCACAGTCCAGCATGAGAAATCCAATTATTTTGGACACAATCAACTCGGGATCATTCCGATATGTAGATGTCGCTACGCTCAAATCGAATGAGCGGTGTCGAATTCAACGAATGATTGGACTTATCGAATGATTGTTATTTGCGAATATCGAATTATCATATCGATATTGGAGATTTTGATAATAATGAGTGAAATGATGTTGTGAAAAACATGGCCGATTCAAAATTATTGCGTTATCGGATGGTTCCGAATGATTTTCTTTATTGTTCTTAAAACTATAATAAAAAAGTTTGGCTGAGGTTCATAGTTTCATTGTGGTATTGCAAAAAAAAAAACTGAGATTAATTACAACAAAATAAATCGCATGTTGGCGAAAATTACGAAAGTGAATGCAAGCTGAAAGAACACATGTATATTTTAGTTAGTAAAAGTCTGACATTCCAGACTTTTACTATCTGTTCGCCCATGATTTCGCGCCATTCGGTTAAACACTAAGATTATTAAAAGTAAAAGTCGGCATAGATTATTAAAATATTGAGCGTTTTATTTATAGGGTATGTAGCCAAGAAAGTAAATAAGAAGTTCTTCATAAAGTAGTTTGTAAACATCGAAAATAAGCAACCTTTCCATTTTTCCATATATGCTCAAGACCGAAGCGTTATGTATAGCGGCCTATATCACTTAAGATTAGCGGGAAAAGTCATTATTGATTTTTTTAATTAGATATAAACTAGTGCTTGACTGCGGTACCTGGTACCCCACCTGATGGTAAGCAGTGATGGAATCGTTGATGGTCAAGCACACTAGTTTATTAAAAGCCTATTCACTAGCTTTTAATGATTTTTACTTAAAAAAACAGCAGTGGAGATGAATATATAGCAAACTCCACGGACACTTTTGTTTCAACACTTTGATCATTTTCCACATAAAAAAAAGAAAAATACTTAGTAAAGATAATCTAAAAACAAGTTATGAATCCCACCTTTTTTTTTTTAATTGAAAATTTAATATTTTTTTTTTTTACGAACATATAAAGATTAAATATGATCATATAAATTATGATACGTGTACACGTCACGTAAACGTACGTTTACGTTTAATCCTTAACATCTTATCACAGAATTATACAAATAACATTTCCTTTGAATCATCCTATACTAACCCCCTACAAAATCCCTGTCATTTTCGTGATTTATAATCATAATTTTGATACTAAATCATACAACTTAGTGCTAGGAAGGTCGCACAAAGTTTATCGACAAATAAACCAATTGACAAGCTGAATGACTTGTTTTTCCATCCGACTATCATTCACTTCATTGTACTTCCCGCGAAAAAACTCGTGTTTACAATCCAAAGCGAAGTTTATGGGGAATATTACAAGTGTTAAGCGAAGAGCGATTTTTTATATTGTATTACATACACTACCGTTATTTTCTGTATTAGCAACATTAAAATGTATTTTTGTTACACTGACAACTGAAATGGAATAAGACTGGTAAACGTGGGGCAACACTGACATTAACAGATACATTTAAAATAATGCGCCACACTGTCCGGGGCATTGCATTTTAGTCAGCGAAGGAAGCAACAACACAGTAAGTTCTGCTAAGTTTATTAATTGATGATATTCGTGATAAAAATTGTCTAATAATAAAGCAAAAGTATGCCTGTTTTGTAGGCACTAAATAAGTTTCTTATAAAGTCGTCCTCTAAGGTTAACATGACATACATATTGCAACCAACTAGCTTAATTAGCCATTTTGTTGATAGCCAAGTCTGATAACTAAATAGCGGCGGCATGATCCAACTAGCAGCCTGAATGATAAACAGCCGATAAATCTAATACAACATTTAATGAACTAGCTGGCTAATCAGACAAATCAATAGCGCAATGTGCAATTTAACACAATGTCAATTGTGTCAAAGAAAAACTTAGGAGAGACACAGACAATCCAAACAGACCAAACCTATTTCGTGTTAGGCTGCTTTAAACATTTTACTGTCGATAGAAAATCGTCAAATAATTTCTGCCGCTCTTGGTGGAGTGAAAGAAAGTTTTAGACTTAAATCACTAATTTCGTCACCAAAAACACGTGGTGAATTTTTGAACTTAACCAAAATATTTATTTTGCTCAATCCATTTCCAATGACAAATTTCTAAAGTCGTAAACACGACCCGGGCACGCGAAAACACTCGTCGGACCAAACCGAAACGGGCGATCTGATGGAGATCAGATCGTTCAAGGTATTTTCAATGACACATTCTCCGTCAAAAGTCCTTCATTCTTAGAATTTATGTTTAGAAGTATGACTCAACTCATTATAATCAGGACGCTCAACTCCCATAACTTACACCACACCACAAGACATCCCCTTCTTGTACCACAAAAGACGGCGTTCACAAACCAGTCTGGGTACTTCGTAAGACCAATATTTTCTTCGTATAGAGGGGTTTGGTACTATAAATTCTATCCCTATTGATACTTAGTAGAGCATTAGTTCTTCTTTTGTACTTTGCAGGCTATTCAGTTGAAAAAGTGGCTTATAGATGCGTATAGGAATCTTTATGGGCAAGTATTAGTAGCTATTATTCTTTGGTAGACTTTATTATGTTTTTAAGATTAGGTATTAAGATATCGCTATTGTGTTTTAAGTAATTCTTGTTATTCATCTGTTATGCTTCGCATCCTGCACCTGCATCTGGACTTTCAGGGTTTCCTCCTCCTCCTTAGTCGTTCACTCTTGACAGAGTGGTCGTGGTTTGATAATATTGCATTTTCATTTGGCGAGTGAGGCCCCCGCGATGCGTTTCCATTTGTTCCGGTTTACGGCGTCTCGAGAACTCTGATCTTAAGAGGTTTGTGTTGCAGCTTTGATGAGGTCTGTTCAAGGTTTATACAAGGTCAATAACTGAGCTGTACACTTTTACAGGTTGCCAAATACTAGTCAGAATAAAAAATGGTTTTAGTTAATCGACACGAATACGACAAGATGCTGATATTATTAAGGTGACAGTAAAAAAAAGAGAAAAATAGAAAACGTTACGTATGTTCGGAGTTTTTTTTTGCGTGATCGAATCAAGAATGAAGATGTCCGAAGTTACTGACACAGCTCGAAGAATGGACTAACTGATGTTGTGTAGAGCACAATGCATACAGAACAGATAGTCAAGAGGGCCAGGTCGGGGTGTCTCGTGTGTGTGAGTTTACATATTTGTGAGCTCTCTCTCTCAACGATTTTTTTTTTATAATAGAAAAGGAAATATTTTTTTTTTTTGTGGTAGGGAAAATCATCCTATGACAACCCCCGCTCTTGAGCGAAGCGGGAGATAGTATCAGACTCTTACTGACTAAAAAACCCACCCCATTCTTTCAAGCCTTCATACCGGGGCTCGAGTTCTCTTTCGGATAACCCTGGCCCCAGTAGGCGGCGACGCGGCTGGGCCCCTGCTGTTGCTGACAACCCCTTGAGGCGCGCGAGAACAGCGCGCGCTGTCGATGACTTGTGCTTGGTCCGGATAGTTACCGGACGGTCGGACAGCGAGCTACCCATTGCTCACTGTCCGCAAGCCCGCGCCTACGGTGGCTGGAAATCGGGTTAGGAATCCCGGCGGCGGCAAGGTGCCTGATGCGGTCGGTCTCCTCCTTTGCGAGCATTGCTGCTGCGCAGAATTCGGCGGCCGCCTGCCACTTCTCCTCGCTCCAAAAGGAAAGATAGAAAGACTAAATAAAAATATGATTTTTTTATTCGTTTTTATAGCAGGTTTTTAATACAAACCATAACGAGCCTTTACAGTGAAAACGTTATTTTTATTATGGATAGATACGAGTAGCTAGATAATATTTCTCTCTTCTTGGTTAGGCTCGTGTTTGACCAATAAGTCGATGATGTAAGATGATGTGTTTGACGATGGATAACACTTGCCCAAAGTAACCTATTCACTCTTGACTTGAAAGACATCTAGAGCAACATTTTTTGTTTTTGTCCCACGGTTAAAAAGTATATAAAAATTGTAACTATTCCATTAGATTCATTTCCATAGAGTCACGAAATTCATGGGTCTATTTCAAAAAAATATAATAATTACAGAACAGACAGTCAAATTGCCACAGATAAAATGACTGTTTATATGCTCTGTGCAGGTTACAAGGGCAATAGTGTTATGCCCGTTACACACATGGCCTGATAGGGATACTGGCTGTTATATTTTATATAATATTGCGTTGATTTGTGCGTGTATTTAGGCGGAATAAACTTGTTTCTTTCTTAATTAATATATGTAGTTTTGTTTTCAGAATGATATTAAAGTTTTTTTTTTTATTACGGAAGACCAACTCCATTCAAGCAAAAATGACAATCGGTCGTTCACAATTTAGTTCCAAACTAAACCTTGCTTAACTAATCTGGCAATATTTGATTGACAACAAAGTGTACAGTGCAATTCGCAACAGGCTCGCCTGATGGCCAGAGGACTGTGATTGGCTGAGTTGATTGAAGCCTTTGTTCCAAACCCTGTTATTATATCCTTTGAAAATCTGATATTTTGGAACTCAAAAACAGGTTTATTCTATCAGCTTTGCGTTGCTAATCGGTTTGAACTTATAGGAAATATTTTTAAAATTATTCTTACTTCCGTTTTTCTGTTAGTTCTCAGAATAAGTTAATAATCTACCCTAATATTATAAAAAGGTTAAATTGACTTCTTGTTTGCAGGAGGTAATCTCTGAAAGTACTGATGAAAATTTTTAGCAATTGAATAGACAGTTGCTTTATTCCTGAATAACAGGTTATATTATACGTACGCAGGCGAAGCCATGTGCAAAAGTTAGCTTGATACTGTGGTATTATTAAGACATAGAATTGAATTATTACTAACTTTACCCAGCAGATTTGCCTACGTGAAAGTAGGAAATTATTCCAACAGAATAGATCGTCGACTTACTTGCAAGAACTTATTAACTGGCAAATCTTTGAATGAAGCCACTTTTAGTAAGTAAAAGTGGTAACGGTATATTCCAGGAATAAAAAGTATTGTATGTTCTATTCCATGACGATTTTAGCTATTTTAGTAATTATGATCAAATCAAAAATACATATCCTTGAAAAACCAGACACCCTTACAAAAGAAAAACTACTCCAAAAGCTCACACTCGTCAACAACATTTTAAAAAGTGCCATCGCACTATATCGGCCACCGTTCCACTCACAGCCACGCTATGAGACTCGTCGAGCGAGATCAAAGCGATGTTGCGTTTATAATTGCCACCCTTACGCCTTTCCCCCTCCGAAGGGCTGTGGTACAGTCAAGATAGAAACTGGTTCGTCACTTGAATATATATTTTTATTTCGTGCATAATAGAAATTATTTTTGCGACTAAGTGCCTATTAATATACCTGCTTACCATCAGGTATGATCGCAGTCAAGTTTTGATTTATTATCAAAAAACAAAAACTGAGCTTCTGAAGGCGGGTGGAAAACCGGTCCTTAAGGCCCAAGGTATGGAGCAAAGGCATGGTGGTACTTTTCTTTAAGAAGGGCGATAATGCCCTTCTTAAGAATTACAGGCCCATCTTGCTTCTGAGCCATGTCTACAAGCTGTTTTCCAGAGTCATCACAAATCGTCTCGCGCGCAGATTCGACAACTTCCAACCTCCCGAACAAGCCGGATTCGAGAAGGCTTCAGCACCTTGGACCACATACATACGCTGCAGCAGGGTATACAGAAGACTGGGGAGTATAATCAGCCTCTCTGCTTAGCGTTTGTGGACAAATTTGCTTTTATTCGATCGAGACGTGGGTTGAACTGCAGTCTCTTCAACGGTACCAGATCGACTATCAGTACATCGAGGTGTTGAAGTGTTTATACAAAAACGCCACCATGTTACTCCGACTACAAGACACGACCTCGAAACCTATCCTCTTGCCGCGGGGTGTGAGGCAGGGAGACGTTATTTCTCCGAAACAGTTCATGGCAGCATCGGAGGATGTCTTCAAGGTTCTGGAATGGAAAGGGCTAGGCATTAATATCAGTGACGAGTACATTACTCACCTTCAGTTTGCTGACAACATAGTAGTCATAGCTGAGACTACTCAAGATCCGTGCCGGCAATTGTAAACACGATGCTGCCGCCGTTCCGTCACCACTGTGTATACATTCGCCTCAATACCGCCACCGCATGGAATGGCGAATGCCGGTGTGGTGGCGGTTCGATGACGGCGCGGCGATAGCATAAAGTATAAGAGTACTCACGCTACTCGCTCTGAGCGGAGAGAGAGGGAGTTTCTATCTTTTCCTGACTAACTATATTATATATTGTTTGTAATATACGTAATTTATTAGTTTATGTATTGTATATACAGTAAATAGTACACCACGAATGACCTGCGTATCTTTTTCTCTTTCTCTATAAAATCCATACAAAAGTTGTCTGTAAAAAATCGCTTTTAGCGATAAGACCGCCCATTGTGACACCCAATTAATTTTAAGTTTCTCAAGTAATTTTTATTTTTGGTGTACAATAAAGAATCTATCTATCTAACCTGTATTTCTTCACTACCCACTGCCCTGGTAGCTTCAAACCTTGCTTTGATAAAGAAAATATTTTGACAACTGACGAAGCCATTAACGCCTTGACTGTACTTAACTATTAGGGTCGTATAAGGTTGGCGGCCATTGAGAACGGACTTGAAATGAAGTGCCGACCAGTTCAGTGGATGAGTATGGCTGGTTAATTTCGGGTTAAAATATAATTAACGTTTATGTGTGCAGTAGTTAGTTATAAGGTAGTTACTACACACTTTAGGGAGTCGTACCTACTAATATTTAACTTTTACTTCAAGTTTTATAGCTTTGGAGGTACTGTGAGACAAATTAATGCCGAGTGAAACTTTGAATAAATGACATTCAATAGGGAATATGCATTACACTAGCTGGAGGGCCTCCCACAGGTGGACCGATGACCTGGTGAGGGTCGCGGAATCTGATGGCTGCGAGACGCACAGGTGGACGCAAGTGTCGCCACACTGTTCATTGTGGTAACACGCGATTGATACCTAGACGCAGTCGCGTCGCAAGGTTATCACACGATACTGGCTCGAGCAAAGCATGCATTCATCATCGTAGATACATACTTTGCTCGAACCAGTTTACGCCACTCCGGGTCTTATGTCTCTATGGTCTTTTTTTTTGTATGGTGGGAAAAAAACATGCATTGACATCCCCGCCCTTGGGCAGAGCGGAAGATAGTGTCAGACTCTTACTGACTAAAAGACCCACCCCGTTCCTTCTAGCCTTCATACCGGGGCTCGAGCGCCCTTTCGGATAACCCTGGCCCCAGTAGGCTTCGACCCGGCTGGGTCCCTGCTGTTGCTGACAACTCCTTGAGATGTCTCTATGGTCTGATGTATGATATAAATAATATAAATTCATGATATGCGTCCTACTTTTAAGGCAGAATAGGATCCTAGAAGAAAGGAGACAATAACAGAATATATATTGTAGGAGACCAAAAAGAATAAATTAAAAATTCATCAAGATTTTATTTATTGATTCTGGTTTTTTTATATCGATATAACTTTTTAACCGACTTCGAAAAGGACGAAGTTTCTATGTTCAGCTAAATGTATGTTTTATCAGACAGACATTTCAGTTTTGCCGTCATACAATAAAATGATAAAATGGCTATGGCCCTTCGATTAACATAAGATTTAAAGTGCTACAGGACGTTTTAAGCATTGTGCATACCCGAGGTTTTTTATAACAAACTACTAAGCCTTCGATTTAATGCTTAATATGAATATTTATTGTGCTTTAAACAGTAGTAAGAATCATCTTCCCATCAGACAGACAGAACAAAATGTAAATGAATCTTTACAAAACATCCTTTATAACGCAATATCCTCTGACCTCTGCAACAGATACTGCGAACATGTTCCCCCGAGGGCCGACAAGGCACCAGTCACGCGTGGCTGCTGCTGACACCAAACTATCGGAAAACTTCACGCTGTGCAGGATAATATCACGATTGAAATAGATGCAGTATATCTAGCTCAAACATACACATGATAGAAATAACGTACTTTTATATACTATAGCACAACATAATCAGCCTTAAAAATTTGCCTGTTGCGCTCTTCCCATCCGATTATAATTTGAGTGTCTTCAAGGCTAGAGTGAACAGGCTCTTAATAAACTAGTGCGTCTCACCATCAACGATTACATCATGGCTTACCATCAGGTGAGATCGCAGTCAGGCACTAGTTTATATCAAATAAAAAGAAAATGTTCCCACTACTGGGGCTCAGCTACTGGGGCGGTGCGAACTGGTGGATGTCACATGTCTTCGAATTACCTATTTAGTTCTAAGGCATGCTGGTCTCCTCGCGATGTTTTCTTTCACCGTTTTGAGAGCAGTGGTGATGAAATAAATTACATAAAGTAACGCGTGGGTTTGAAGCCGCGACCTACAACTCGAAAGTCGGGGCCTTTACCACTCGGCCATTATGAGGTCCATTTGTAAGAAATTAACACTGAAACTTTGTCTTTGCTTTTCATACAGCTCAACTTTGCGGGAACGTTCGAAAGAGTGACCGTTTTTTTATTGCCTTACAATGCAAAGGCTAATTACTGAAAAACACAAGCAGTTTTTAACCAGTCAATGTCAACATGACGCTCCCGCTCTACCTTAAAGCGGAAGATGTCATTAGTTCATTTCCATCTAAAACAAAGAATATCTACTAGTACAATTCAACATTATGTTTAAATAAAAAGATTTAAATAGCATTAAAAATAAGTCTTGCAGTGTGAAATGAAATTACAAAAATTAAAGAATAAAAATGTAAGAAAACTGTTAAGGCTCAACACAATTGTAGTATCAGAATTTCTGTAAAGGATACGCTCAAATGACCAAGTAGATCGCATCACCATTTCAGCCTAAAATTTAAACTAAAAATTGCTTCTGCCAAAGTAACAAAACTAGCAAAACGCAACTAAATGCAAAATGGACAATGTTTGGACAACAGCAAGCCGCGGCACATGCAAATTATATGCGTGTGGCAACACTGGCAAACGTTACACGTATCCTGTTACACAACACGATGCTAGCAACATTTTACGTGAGCGCTTATCGAGTGTGAACACTGTGCGTTTATGAAATTCTGTACATTGTATCGGATAATTCTAAGTTGACATTAATTGACCCTTTTTTTGAAGTGTGAAACGTTACGCGTATCCTGTTACACAACACGATGCTAGCAACATTTTACGTGAGTGCTTATCGAGCGTGAACACTGTGCGTTTATTCAGTACATTGTATTAGATAATATTAAGTTGACATTAATTTGACCCTTGATTTGAAGTGTCTAACGTTACGCGTATCTTGTTACAAAACACGATGCTAGCAACGTTTTATGTGTAGGTAGAGTGCATATCGAGTGTGAACATTGTGCGTTTATTGTATGCATTGTATTGGATAATTCAAAGTTGACATTAATTGACCCTTTTTTTGAAGTGTGAAACGTTACGCTTATCTTGTTCCTAGACTTGATGCGGCTGAAAACCTACCTTTTTTCCTTCAGTTGCTTTTTGCATTAGGGCCGCCGTAACTCTTTCAAGAAAATCCGCAAAACTACGAAAACCAACAACTATACAAGTTATCCACATCCGGAACAAAGATCATTAAGCTATACAATAATTTGTTCCGTGCGAGAATAGAACTCGCAATACTTAGCGCAGCAGACAAACGCTCAACCACTGTGCTATTGTTACCATTCATTTGTCAACTATGCATTTTCTAGTTTAAATAAGCCTCCTATAATGTGTGTTGCCATACATTGAAACACCATATCAGCAAAAACGAACAATAATGTTGCAATGTGCAAATATCAGTTATGTTTGAACAATTTGTGTTACACGCGAATTCAGTGGGTTTCATGTTTTATCGTCAAAATCAGCTAAATTGCATTAGTATGTAAATGGATCCTGGTTATGTACAAATGCTAACAGTTACAAATAAAATAAGTAAGAAATTGTTTGGGCTTCGGTATAATTTTATTCAGTTTGTTTAAGACTCATAAACTCATATTTGAGTGAGTTTTTCATTTACAATCCGTAGTTTTTTAATAAACCGATACCAATACTTAAAAATAGTAGGTACCTTATTTTAAAGTTTTATCAAAATACGTCTATCAATAATCAAATATTTTATTTGTATAAACTATTCCATCTTTGTTATTTACTTTTATAAAATAATTTACAAAATATAGGTAACCTATTTTTATTTTATTTTATTCTCTTTCTTGACTACGATCCCACTTGATGGTAATCGGTGAACAATCGTTGCTGGTGAAGCCCGCTAGTTTCATAAAAGCCTTTCACTCTAGCCTTGAAGACACCTACATTATAATAGGACAGGAAGACCAAAAATTGTTAATGTGGACACCATATTATGTCCAGATAGTTATAAACATAATCAGCCTTATAATGGAAGATACCCCTAGAACTCAGACCATCTCTTTAAGAGAGAGAATTGGGCGTAATCCACCAGATTACGGTCCAGCCCCCCCCCCCCCCTAGCCAAGTTACAACCGTTTCCCTTGCGTCGAACGCTTCGAGTTGACCTTGCCGCCAATTTTTTTGTTCTGACCTCTGAGCGTTAATTCGATGTCATTGCCGTACATTAGAAGCTTTCTACAAGCGTTAACTATTGCAGATTAGCAACTTGGCTAGGGGTTCAGTTTTGAATTCGCGACGGGTTGTGGCTACTGCTTGCCACCAATCTACATCTTCTATTTTGCCGTGATACTAATTGTCAAAGTTATAGTGATCATCACGAAATTCTACTAATTTTAGCATAAAACACACAAAAAACAACTACTACAAAACAAAATCCAGCACAAAATCAAACACAAAAGGCTGCCTGTATAGTGCACGTACTCTCTAGCTTCATACATAATTGTATTGCTTCCGATAAAACCTAGGCTTTTAAAGTTTCCGCTGTATGTAAAATTCAATTGCGTCGGGTGTTCGACACAAACCGCTCTGAAAGCGCTGCGGGTTGTGGTGCCACGCGGCAATGCCTTGGTGACGTCACTACACACATAACACTACCTACCTGGGACTGAAACTTTCAAAGATGGATCTGGAACAAAAAAATGATGAAATTTTTGTTATTTCAAGAAACAAACTCAAAGCATAGCATTTGTTCGATTACAGAACATAGGCTGTATGTTGCCCGAGAGTATAATAACTCATACTGGTAGGTACTCCTGCTTTATATAATTTTACCTAACTGTATCTATATTAAGTAGTAACGGGTGGAAACATAGCGGATTGTGCATTTACTAATAGCTAGAATTTATATGTATAATGTACGATTGTTTGTTTCCCAATTAAAATAAAATAAGATTACACCACCCCGGGAGTACACCTAGTACTGGCATACTTAGTTTGAGATGTTACCAATATTTTTAGTATTGACTGAAAAAGTGTCTACCACATTTTTGGTTACATGGATAATAGGAAATATACATGCATTTTTTAAATTAAATACTTTTTAGTTTTGGTAATTGTTTACCAAAACTAAAAAGTATGTGAAAAAATAAGTAAATAACAGAAATCAGAAACATTTATTTCAAATATACCATTTTTAAAATATCGAACAGTCAAAAAAGTGAAGCTAAGTTGCACGTTTATCTTCATCAACAATGAAATTACATAAAAAGCTACAAAGTTACTAGGTACTACGAAAGAGAAGTCCGATATGGTCTTTGACGTCAAAGGCTATAACATCCGTGCGACCGCCATAGAAAACAGCGTCTTGGCGAGAGAGATAGATATATTTTGTTTCAAATTATTTTAGACCACAATGAATCCTTGTAATAGTGTTAGTAAAATCTTAAAAAATAATGTTAGTGTCTCTAAAAATATCCTAATTATAATCGAACCTCGCACTATCCACACATTATATCTCGTTTGCTTTCATAACAAAATTGATATTGTTTTCACAATTAGTATTCTATTTTTATATATATTTTATTGATAAATTAACAAATATTTTTCATGCATTTTCCTTGTTTGTAATAAAACGCTGGCTTTTAAAGTTTACACGCGTTCGATATAAACCGCTCTGAGAGCGCTGCGGTTTTTGGCGCCACACGTTATTACCTAGGTGACGTTACTACAACGTTATGCAATGTTATAAAGCTTGATGAAATATTGTGAAAGTGCTTGTTTTAGCAAAGTTATTAAAAATCAAGTTTTGTTTATTAAACTATTCAATCCAAAATCACATTGCACATTGATTTAAATTTTTTTAAAGTAGACTTTAAAGTTTATAATAGTCTAGCTTCTTCAGCGGCTTTCCTCGCGCTAAAGTAAAAACAATACCTAAAGGAACATAGTCCTAAGAAAAAATATTCTATATGCTGTTCTAAAGAGTTATAAGTATACATGTGAATAGACGGAAAGGGAAATGATGGCCAAAGAAAAGATAGATTAGATGGATTGTGTGAAGAGTGATATGTGAGAAAAAGGAGTTAGTGCGACGGGCAAAGAGACAGAATAGAAAAAAATAACGTCTTGTGCCGACCCTAAATAACAGGGAACAAGGGCAGGAAGTTGATGATGCTATTTTGTAAAACCTGGCACCGGAATGAAAGGCAACGAAAGAAACTAGGAGTAGATCTAGTCAGAAAACTCTGACACGCCCTCACGCTCCACCCAAAGGTTGATTTTCCATCGAAAAAAAAATCAAAAGGACTTAATCATCAATACGTGAGTAACAAACATAACGCACACACACACACACACCATCACACATATAACTTCGTCTCTTTAATATATGTAAGTATGACATTATTATTAGGCTATGATGTCTCACTGTAGCACAAAGGCCTCTTCGCTCTTTCTCCTTTTCTGCAGTCTAGTGAGATTGTAGGACAATCTTTTAGAAATGAGTTTAACGCATCTCCTTTTAAAGTTGCAAATTAGTTTTGTTTCATAATTTTTCTTTTTTTTCAAACCGCTTAGATTTCAAAGACTCTCTCTTAAAAATCATTGAAAACGTATTACGAAGCTACTCTAAAGACATTTGCAACACGCCATCTTTTTTTATAAAAAAAAAAAAAAACAGACACGAACCGTAAAAACATCAAAGTTATAAACACTTCGCTAAATCACCCTGATTTTTGTATTTATAGACGTAATATTTACAGAAAAAAAAAATTGTCGCCATCTGCCCTTCAAGAAAAAACAAACAAACATCAGAAAAAAAAATCCAATTCATAAAGAAGTTGCCTATTACAAAATATTTGAAACCTATTAAAATTAAGTCCCTTTGAGAAGGTTTTACGTTTCGATAGATGGATGTAAACGAACAAACAAACAAATACTGGCGACTAACATCAAAAAGAACCAAAAATGTTTTGAAGGATTCTTTGACAAATTTAATGTTACCTCAAGATTGGGGCTAGGGAGTCGGCGGGGTAGCCATGGTAAGCAAATATGTATGAATAAAGATTTTTTTAAGAGAAAGGCACGTGTTTTGGTGTGGTATAATGACATATATATCGGCTAATTTCAGTGGACTATATTATGTCTTGAGTGTTTTTTTTTTTTTGGGTGGGGAAATCATTCAATGACATCTCCCGTTTTTGGGCGGAGGGTTATCCGAAAGGGAGCTCGAGAACCGGTATGAAGACTTAAAGGTAAGGGGTGGGTTTTTTAGTCAGTAAGAGTCTGACACTATCTCCCGCTTCGCCAAAGAGCAGGGGTTGACATTGGATGAATTTCCCCACCAAAAAAAAGCGGGTGCCAGACTTTTACTAAAAATCCACTCCCGTTCCTTTATTGCCATCATACCAGGGCTAAGTTTTTCTTTCAGAAGCAAACCCTTGGCCAGTAGGTTTCGACCCTGCTGGGCTCCTACGGTTTGCTGACCTCTCCTTGAGGCACGCGTGAAACAACACGCGCCGTCGACGACTTGTGCTTGGTTCGGACGGTTGCCGAACGGTCGGCAAGCTACCCGTTGCTCGCCTTTCAGCTTTCCAGCCACTCCTCAAAGAGGGGACTTACCACCATAAAATTGACGTCCCCAACGTACCTACATCAACAACGTACTGGCTTGTTGATCTAGTGGTTAATGGCCCTGACTGCTATGCCATGTGGGTTCGATTCCCACCCAAGACAAATGATCGTGCTCATGACACAATGATGAACACGATCGATTGATTGTTCTGTGTCTGGGTGTAATCTTTTTAAATAATATCAATGCCACTTTTCGTTGTATTTTTAACAACTCATGAACGGGCTTACCTATCCAAACCAAATGTTTAGGCTTTGTTCGGACTATTTAGTAGATGGTTGTTACAAATGAGGTAGGGTAGAGTAAGGTAGATTAGGGTAGAGTAGGGTAGAGTTGGGTAGAGTAGGGTAGAATAGGGTAGAGTAGGGTAGAGTAGGGTAGAATCAGGTAGAGTAAGGTAGAGTAGGATAGAGTAGGGTAGAGTAGGGTAGAGTAGGGTAGAGTAGGGTAGAGTAGGGTAGAGTAGGGTAGAGTAGGGTAGAGTAGGATACAGTAGGGTAGATTAGGGTAGAGTAGGGTAGGGTAGGGTAGGGTAGGGTAGAGTAGGGTAAAGTAGGGTAGAATAGGTTAGAGTAAGGTAGGGTAGCGTATAATAGGGTGGAGTAGAAAAGAGCGGGAGCGAAGCCGCGCGGGCAAAAGCTAGTTTATCTATAATATGTACATATATAAATATATGAGTATGTTTACCAGTTGTCGAGTACTCACACCGCAAGCTTTACTTAGTTTGCACTAGCAGCGCTATCTAGTTAACTATAAGATTTTTTTTTCGACATCACATGTTCTGTTACTTACCATAAACGCTGCTTTCAAAGACGCACCCGAAACGTTTGAAAATGTTTACTTACAACACACCGAAAAGTAATTTATTTTTTTACTCGTCAAAGCGAATGTAGCGAAGAAATCATAAATCGAAAGTACATACCCACTCAATTCTCTACTTAGGTACCTATGAGTGTTTATTCAAGTGACAAAAGTACGTGGAATATTTTGTAAACATACATTTCAATTTATTTTTAATATTTTTATCATTTTATATACATAATTATTTAAGTTTATTTTTTCATTCTGTGGTGTATATATGTTAATAAAATTATTTTAATTTGAAGTACGGTTATTTTGGCTTCTAGTACCTAATTGTATATATAACCTCTTGATAAACGGTTATCAGGCTTTCATGCTCCTGATTATTCATAAGGACTCTCTAACTCCAAAGATTTACAAATGACAGGCCGGAACATTGGGTAGCTTGCTGTCCGGCCGTCCGGTAACTATCCAGACCAAGCCCAAGTCGTCGACGACGCGCACTATTCCCGCGCGCCTCAAGGATTTCTCGAAGCCTACTGGGGCCAGGGTTATCCGAAAGGGAGCTCGAGCCCCGGTATGAAGGCTAGAAGGAACAGGATGGTTCTTTTAGTCAGTAAAAGTCTGACACTATCTCCAGCTACGCCCAAGAGCGGGGGTTGTTATTGGATGATTTTTTCCCACCATTAAAAAAAAGGCTCCTGATTATCCATAACGACTCTCTAACTCCAAAGATCTACAAATGACAGGGCGGAACATTGGCTGAACATACTTTGTGATACATAGACCCTTCTATGCTTCACAAAGTTAGCTCGAAAGTGATCAATTGAAATAAAAAAGGAATTGCAATTAGACTTCCTGAAAAATATTCAGTTTTTGTACTGTTGATACGCTTACACATCACGTGTAAGCGTATCAACAGTACAAAAACTCCTCTGATGAAAAAGTGACAATATGGTAGACGATAAAACACGCTTACCTACCTAAAAACAATAATAATAATTTTATTGTTTCCAAAATGTACAAAGCATAAAATTAATGTAAGTAGATCTTGTTGACATTGTACTTAAGATTATGTGTTGTTGAGAATCATCTATGTCTGAACTAGATATTAAAGTCCGTATTTCAGACTTCTTTAAATCTTTGCTCAACTTTAATATAGGTGATAACAGCAATAAACTACAATTTATTATAGGTAACCTATTCACTCTTTGGCTTAAAGATTCCCAGGTTGTAGCTAAAAAATAGACTCCGGCAGGGAATTCCACAACACTAAGGGTGAGTTACACCATTTAACTATAACAATAACCAAACCAACACGCACTGGGCCCGCGTGGTGGATTACGGCCCATTCCCTTTCTTAGAGAGGAAGCTCAAGTCCCAACAGTGGGAACATTAAAAAGGCTGGTGATGAATAACCAAACCATAACCAGCCGTGAAACGTGCGCCTATTGATCAATTCGACGATTTGACAACTATTAACGGCTTTGTTATCGTTATAGTTAAATGGTGCAACTCACCCTTTATTTATCTTATAAAAGTTCACCTTGCTTACATACAAGCTACAACGTCCAAAGCCCGCCCCTTTACAAATAAAACTCCAACATGGCGGCTCTAAGATTAGCAACTAAACGAAGTGACGCGCGATATTGCCCACCACGTTTCCCATAAAGAAATTTTAATGTAATAAGCTTTCTTTGTGAGCTGGAAATTCAAAGGCTTTTAGTTTATTATCCCAGGTTATGAAACTACCGTTGGCGTACCGGGGCTTAAACTGCGCAAGAGATTTGGTTTAAGTTGGAGAAGATAGCGGACTTTCCTTGCTATAGAAGATTTTAATAGTGAGGTGCGTAATCGTCAGAGAACAAATCCGTCCCTCTTTTCCTTCTTCCAGCCGGTAGATTGCGAAGGCGGGTGGGACTTTTACTGACAAATAATAATAACAATAATATGTATGAAAGGTAAATAAAGGAGATAATAATATTTCACAACTATCACACAACGCGCTTCGTCTTATAGTCACTTAAGCTAAGCAGAGCTTGTGTTATGAGTACTAGACAACTGATAAACATATTACTTATACTTATAATAAATATATATGTATGTGTATTTTGTCTATAATTATGTATACTTTTTATTCTTGTTTTAATACCAAAATTTTCTTTTTGTGCGCCTACCATATTGTCTCTTCACCACCCTAGGTTGACTGGTAGAGAATGCCTAAGGCATTAAGTCCACCTATGTACTTTGTGTTGCATGAACATTAATTAAATAATAAATAGATAAACATACTTATATATTTCTACATGCATACGTTATATATAAATTACACCCAGACACAGAACAAATGATCATGCTCATCACACAAACATTTGTACTGGTTGGGAATCGAACCCACGACCTGCGGCATAGCAATCAGGGCCACTAAGCACTAGACAAACCGACCAGTCTATACAAAAAAAAAATCAGAACATAGGTATCTTCCAGTCCTGTATCCTTCGGTTGCTCTTTGCGTTCTAAGGCCACGGTCACACTTTCAAACGTTCTTGCAAACCTAGCAGGTATCTGCCCTTCAGTTTTGTTGACATCTCTTTGAGGCGCATGTAGAACACAAAGCGCCTTCCGGTCTTTCTGATTCCGCTCATCACTTGGACCACAAACGCAGCGATCCGCGGATTTATTTTGTTCTAAGTACGTGAGTAACACACCATGAGGTGGATTTTACGATTATTTACTTTGTAAGCTTTACTATTAAATCTTTAAACTAATTTATTACACCAAATCAATTGTATTTACTCAATACCTACTTAAATACTATTTTATTATTTTTACATCTAGGTTGATTTGTTTTTCATTGTTAGGTTGTTGTCGTAAAAGAATTTTGTTTGTTTTTTTTTTAAATAAAGAGTAATTTTAGAAGAACAATTTCAGGCCAATCCAAAAAAAAAAAACCATATTAGAGTCTGTGACAATTTATTGGAAAGAAACAAATAACTTTTTGTAAATAGTATTTCATCATATTATTCTTGGCGACCAGCTAACTCTGAGGTACGCAATTTTGCCAAAAAAAAAAACTAGGTATTTATTAAAACTTCTCAGATTTATAAATGCTGATGATGCTGCCATCTAACAAATAAGTTTATAAACTACATCAGCGCAAGCGAGCTGGTTCATCAACGTCGTTATTAGTTCAATACTCTGCTAACAGATGGCAGAAAATAGAGTTTCTACTTATGTTTATTTAGTTACAAAAACTGTAATTATAACATTAATTCTGTATAATTTACAGCTTATTCTATCCAAATAATGTGTTTTATTTTTCTGAAAATAAATAATAAAAATATTTTTCGGCAATGCGTAGACATCGTGCCTCTTTAGATAGCCAGTAGATGGCGTCTACAATAAGTTTAGTTCTTGGATGTTGTGAAAGAAATCTTCGGTGGCCCAGCAGGTTGAAGCCTACTGGGGCCATGGGTTCATTTCTGAAAGGAAAACCCGGCACTGGAATGAAAGGCAGCGAAGAATGGGTTTTAGTCAATAAAAGTGTGACTCGCCCCCCGCCTTGCCCAAGGGCGGGAGATGTTATTGAATGATTTCTAAACTAAAAAAAAAACGGCCCAGCTGCGAGTCAAAGCCTACTGGGGCCATGGATTCGCTTCTAAAAGGAAAACCCGGGGTATAGGCACGCGGACTTCTGACACGTTGGATGATATCCGACCTGCAGGAGTTAGATTTCTTCTTCTTCCTGCCCTTATCCCATATTATATTCTGTCCTGTCACCCAACAAACTATCAATAACTCCCTTTCTTTCATATCACTTCTCACACAATCCATCACACGTTGGATGATATCTATCCATGCAGGAGTTAAGATTTCAATAGGCTAAAAGTCTAAAAACCTTTGAATAAACTCTCTCCTACAGAGGAAGCCTCAGTCCCAGCAGTGGGAACATTACGTGTACACATTCGTGATACGAGTTCCAATCCACCATCTGGAGACCTTTTCGAGAGAAGACTTTTGGCCGAAAGGTGTCGTGTATCGACGTTACCGAGGACGGCTACGCGACACCACGCAGCGGAACACGACGCCGATGTTACATGTTTAATTACAAATAGTTTACTGTTTGAAATTCTTTAATATGTATTAGTTTAATATTTTGATAATAAGATTATAATATTATGTATTTTATCAATGGTTGCCTGACAATAAAGAAATAAATGAAAAATTAAATTAAAAGGCTCATTAGCATGGATGCTAAATATATTATCCTTAAAGTCTGAAATTATCAATACCCAGAGATCAGGTTGATCAAAACTGGATTTTTCCAAAAGAACCAAGTTTCTTGTGAAAATCAGGGTTTTTTTCTCAAATAGGTCTACATCAGATTTTTCACATCTCTATGTAAGATAATAGCGTACCTACGTAAAATTGAAATGAAAAACTGGGCAAGAGCGAGTAGGACTCGTGCCTTGAGGGTTCCGTACAAACTCATCGTTGTAAATAGTTCAATTCCTGAATCGAGTCTCAAAGATTTTTCCAAATCGTTTTTATTTTCGTAATGTCCCTATAGTGTCGAAATATACCTACGTTTTTTGTGACATAAACGGCCGTATCTTTTTCTATTATTTCACAGGTTTAAGAGACCAAAGACCTGAGTACCGTAAGGTTTTAATTTCAACTTGATATCTCCATGCATTCCAATTATGAGAAAAAGGTCTTGATTTTCTTACGATTGTAATCTTGTCTTGTTCATACAAGGTGCAGTCCTTCACAAACTTTAAGGGCTTGCTCAGTAGACGAAACTGAACAACTTTCCACAAACATTTTTCCTCACCATAGAAAATTATAAACTTTATTGGACAGTTTGTATGGCGAGGCCGATTTTTTTTTTCGTTTCTGAAAAAATAAAATTGTGGAAGATTGTTCAGTTTCGTCTACTGAGCAAGCCCTTAAAGTTTGTGGAGGACTGTCACTTACACCTTGTATAGGTACCATCAAAGACACTTCGGCCTGACCACCGTCAACCTTTCGAATGCCGTCATTAGACAATAGAAAGACAATGAGAGTGCGAACGCGTGTTCGCTTGGGGTTTAATGAATTGGACAGTGAGTAGTACTTCGCTCTTATATCATGTAATAGTAAAGTGCTTCATACAAAATAAACCTAATATTTAAGAATACCGAGCGTTTTATTCGAACCCCGTCCCCACAATAAGATCTATGATTTCGCAACCTTTCGTAGGTATTTCAGTGCATAATAGTACATTATGATATACTTAAGTATGTAATCTTAGTGATTACCGGTGATTACCGTCGAGGCGGTATTTAGAACCGAGCCGTGGCGAGGGTCTTAAGAGAACCGAGAATAGTAATCATTAATTACTCACATGTATCATACGACGTTTTTCAATGCACATGTGAAGAAAATAATTGTAAAGCTAGTAAACTTTTGTGGCGGTAAAAATCTGTTTTCATATGTGAAATGAGTAAACAGGTGTTGACCGGCGACTCGTGGGGGACGACTTGCGCCCATCCTAATACGATAAATGTAATATAATTATGGCGGGGGAGACGTTTAACAATAAGGTTTTAAATAAATTATAGCACTAGTGCGTAATGGTAATCAAAATGTCACAGTTTGGTAACAAGGGCCATTATGTACCTAAATGCAGTGCAATAAGAGTCACTTTCTGAGCAAGTGAATTGAAAAAGCTTGTAATAGAATACTAACCGACAGTAACTTCTAGTACACAGTGGTTAAATGTACGTAGATATATAAACCTCGACACATGAAGGGTGACGACAGATAAACGGACATTCAGATGCTATCTCAAACATACAACGTCGTCAATCACGATTATTGAGTATACTAAAATACGCGTGTGAAAACATAGCGCCAACCTAACTTGGTCTACAATCACTCAAAACATATAGGTCAGAAGAAGTCTTTCTCCATTGGTGTTAGATTTAACCTAGTGTAATTTGAGCCGTTGTAACGAAGTCGTTTCAAGCATCCAGGGGTCGTGAGATCTTGGTATTTACGTTCAGTAGTTAGCCTTGTGTTTATTTGATAAAAAAGTAGGTGGGAACATTTCCTTGTTGGTTCTTCTGTGGTGTAGGCAGTTAGTTCGTGGGTTTGGATATTTAAAAGCTGGTTAATTAAATTGATGGTGTTTTCAAGAACACTGCCTACTGCTTTTGTGTTTTCTCGCCTACGTGGGAAAATTGTAAAGAAGACCTCTTCCTTTTCGTTGTGGCATTGGATTCAGCTTAAAATTCAAGATAGGTACTTCTGCCTGATCACTTTAAAAAAAATTTGCTTGAATCCTGCAGCGCGGCGCCAAACCAAACCCTTTCGAAGTTTTCGTTTCGAGTGCAAGCAAAAATGAACTTGACACATATGCTTTTTAACGTTAAACCTTAAAGGTATAACTATCTTGCCTGATGGTAAGTTAGCAGTATATGTGTGGCCTCTATGGAAGCCATAGAATCTATTATTTTTATGGAAGGCAGGAAAAAGGCCTCGCTTCCCCTTCTATACTCCCAGGATTATTCTTGTAGATTCAATTAGGTAATACAGATCGATAGATGATCGCTCCAGTACTTTGAAAAACCACACCTGGCAAGACTCCAGGCGGTCGCCTCCTTCGGCGAAGCAGTAAATTTAGTGAAGGAGGCCACTGCCGGTATCCCGACCCCAGTTTCCAGCCACCGTAAGCATGGGCTTGCGGATGACGAGCAATGGATAGCTGCCGTCCACCTGCCAGATTAGAACCGAACCTGAGTCATCAACGTGTAGTGTTCCACACACACCTCAAAGAGATGTCAGTACACCGTAGGGGCTTAAAAGGGCCGATGCTCGCTGGGGCCATAGGATCCTGGACCGCGAAAGGTAACTGAAGGAACATATGTGGGTATTAGTCTGTAAAAGTCTAACTAGGACCCGTACCCTATCCTAGAGAGTGAGAAGATGATTTCCCGCTTCCTAAATACAAACCCTTTCAGGAAGAACCACGTAAGTATTCGTAAGTGACAGTTTGCGTTTTTTGCAGGACAGGAAGGAGATGTTTTTCTTTCCTAATTAAAAATTACTTAGTATCTTTTTTTTAAATTGTTACTTTTATTTCATACAACTACCGAACTAACAGCTTTCTTATTAACATATATACAGCCCAGTGGTATAACTTTAGTTCGTGGGTTCAAACTCAGCCATTGCTGTCAGAACGGTGAAGAAAAACATCGTAAGGAAACCAACATGTCACCATTATCATTTCAGCTGATATACGTCCATTGTTGGACATAGGCTTCCCCCAAGTGTCACCACAATGAACGATCCTATGCATCTCGCATCCATCGGATTCCCACAACCTTCACCAGGTCATCGGCATGGGTCCGGCATGTCCTAGAACCTAAAATTAAGAAATGTGACATTCACCTACCCGCACTAGGCCTGCATAGTGGAATATGGCCCATTCCCTCTCCCAGGGTCCGAGCCCCAGCAGTAAGAACAAAAAAAGCTGATCACGTTTATACTCAAGCATTAATACTTTTCAATTAGAAAAGGAAAAATCCTGTTCTACAAAAAAAAAAAAAAACCGTTGCTCACGTGTTTAAGGCTTGAATGTAGGAAGTGTGAAGTCATATTTTGTTAACATTTTGTATGGGAACCTTTTCAATTACGTGAAGGTTTTTTTGATGGTGAGTAATGTTGAACTTACTTCCTTTTAAAAAAATGTTGCTTGCTCGAACTAATTCTATAAAATATTTATGAACAGTTTGGGCTTCTTTCCTTCGACGTTTACCAATTCTCTTTAAACGACTCCTGAAAAAGATGTAATTATAAATTATTATTTCGTGTATTTACACGAAGAGGAAGTATAAAACGCAGGTTAATAAAAATGTTATGAGTTATACATGTGGATAGATGGAGAAGGAAATGGAGGCTTAAGAAAAGATGGATGGATTGTGTGAAAAATATTATCGATGAAAGGGGAAAATGGGTAATGGTATGACAGTTACGCAAATTAACGGCCATTACAACTGGCCACGGGACCTTTAACAAGCACCTTTCTGTCTTAGGAGTTACAGACAGTCCGCTCTGCAGAGCCTGCATGGAGGAGGACGAGACAGCAGCTCATCTGCTTCTAAGCTGCCCTGTGGTCGCTGGATACAGGGCAAAGTACTTCGGAAACCCAGGTAACCTTCGTGAAATGGTTAGCGACACCAAGGCGCTGCTGGCCTTTCTTGAGGAGCTGGGGTGGATCGAGTGACTCATTTATCCCACCCGTACGCAAAATACGCGCTTTAGTCGTGGAGTTGCGGACAATAGCCCGTTTTACCTAATACCCCAAGTGTTATTACAAGTCAAATTAGTGCTAAAAATATTGAAGAAGCAGGGTTCAAGCTAGCAGTGGTAAGGGATCCATAAACATACAGCTCCTCATAATGCTAGCTATATCGAGGAGCATTGCTTTCTCTAAAAGGCCCTTGATCCAAATTCGCAATGCCAGCTTCGACAGTTGATCAGCAGGATATTATATTTGTGTCATTTCATATGCACATGTCCAGCATTGAACGTCGGTCGTAGCACATTGTTTATGTCAAAAGTGAAATAGACCTGAAAGCTTTACAAGTATGATATTGTTTGTTTATAAATTTCCATATAGGAATTATTCATCACTTTTGTCCACAAAGGGCATCCCCATCGATATTATAAATACTGCGCACATAAGTCGATGGGCAACCCTTAAAGCCTGGGATGTCCGGTTAAAGCCCTGACCCTGAAACGTGCAGTCTCACTTACTATTAGATGGCTAAGTGGATTAACAAGCAACAAAATATACCTGATACTTAATGTAGATCCATTCACAAACCGGTGGGAACTAATACATAACAACATAGCCTCGAGACATAAACGAATAATTACAAAAATGATTGCGCTCATTACTTCAAACATCAGATTCAATCTTGGACCGCGTGAGAAAAGTCTTAAAGCTACGGTACAGAATTGTGCTATTTAAGTAAGGTCAGCATAAGATAATGATCATTATATATATAATAAAAAAAACACCAACTTCTTCTCGTCAATGACGAATTACGAAACTAGAATTAAGATAAAAACTATCTGGACTTGATATTTTCACGTAATTTTGCGTAATGGTCGGATTTGGACTTCATATGGATTAAGTGAGGCCATCTTTCTTATCAGCTTCGTATATGGTGTTCACTTGATTTTGTACTTAAGAGTTGACGAAACCATCACATAGTACAATTTGGTCTAATTGGGTATTTTCAGATATACACAAGCGTAATCAGCCTAATCAGTCTCACTGCTGGAACGCAGGCCTCCACTCTAAGACAGAGAATCGGCAGTAATGCGTCACGCGTGCTCAGTTCGAGTTGACGAATGTTACTTATCTTCGAAAATTTGGCTCTAACAAATGCAGGTTGCCTCATGACGTTTTGCTTTACCGTTATTAGAGCAGTGGTAATGAAATAAATGACATGAAGTAATGCGCCTGGCTCGATTTGGACACGCGACCTACCACTCGTAAGTTGAAGCCTTCACTTCTGGGCCACCACTGTTCATTTTCAGACAAATGAGGATTAATTTAAAAATCTAGACGACCACGTCGTCTTTCGAGACGTCCACTATTGCACACTTATTGTTTTTATGTTTATCCTTTATTAAGTTAAGGTGTGCAATAAAGTTGTATAATAATAAGAAGCCTCCCTCAAGCGTCGCCACAACGACCGGTCTTGTGCGTCTCTACCACCAAATACCATTAAATAGAAACATCTATTTAAGTTTTATAACAAAGTAAATCAAGCTAATATGATACTCGTGCACTGTTTGACTCAAGTAGTCTATATTTACAACCTATTAGTCTATAAACTTAGTGACTCATTCAAAATGGAATTTGTAAATTTTCATATCACATTTTCATTTATGAGGGTATTTGTGCCATTAAAAGAAAATATAAGCAAAATACAAATTTTACTCAAATATTTAAAGTACACAGTTATTTGCTTAGAGGGGCTTCTTATCTGATAAGAAAATTATGATACAAGGGGGCTCTCACAGTGTAATAATCTTTCCAATGCACACATCTGTACATCGATCCAGTTCAGTTATGATTATATTTCTAAAAATAAAACGCACTAATCCGAATTCTATTGAAACGATCGTTCAAGACATTATTTCGATCCGCCTATCAATCTAAATTCTACAAGAAATAATCCCAAAAAGTAATTCTTAACTCTTTGAGTAAAACGAACCGCATCTTACCCTATTCAAATTTTTGTGGCCCTCTATGCTCCGGCGAAAAAACCTTCAGTTTCAGGTCTTGAACGCTAAAACATGTAACATTTGTACTAATTTTTTATTTCCACAGCTTCGCCCGCATACATAAAATATAGCCTATATCACTCAGTAATAAAGCAGCTATCTACCGGTGAAAAATTTTCGCAATTGGACCAGTATTTTCGGAGATTACCTCCAAAAAAACAAAAAAAAACAAACTTTACCTCTTTAAATTAATATTATGAAGAGGTAAAGTTTTTTTTTTAATGATGAACATATTTCAAGTTTGAACCCTATTAAGTTAAAAACTATCATTTTGATGGTATTCCTAATGAATGAGATACCGGAAACGAAATATCCAGAGATGTCGAGAAAAAAAGTTTAGTCATCGGATCATGTTAAAAAAACATTACAACTATTTTTTATCACCTGTAGATCATAAAACGGCAATACCAATCAATGGCTGATTATAAAACGAAAGTATAAGGATTACTCGTAGGCAGAAGTAGTGGGTAACCTTGGTAGATAATTGATGGAACCATAAAAAGCTTAGGTGTGTCAGACTGTGAGTCTTAAGCGTAGATGCGATGGAGTTCCGCAAGGAAAAGAGAATGGTCCTATTATGTCTAGTTGACATTTTACTAATATTTGCACTAGCTTCGACTCGTGACTTAGTTTGCCAAGTTTTATTTATTTAATTGAAAGTTTATTTGTTTTATTTTATTTTTGGCTGGCTTAGGTGGAAATATGACTCAATTTGTAAATTTTGATTTCTTTACTAATTTATGTGAGCGACTTCACTTATAAAGTAAAATTCAAAATATTTCATAAGTATCAAATGTTTGATAGAAACTACATCTACTTAATCATTTAATACTTTCTTCTACTTTAAATCAATACTCGCTTATCTGCCTTCTCTTACTCTTACCTATTTACGTGGGATGGTGCAGTACATTTTTCTTCCATAATTCTCATAGCATCATCATTACTGGTCATATCGTCTTTAACAACCCGTCATTTGAGACAAACGAACTCAAACAATAATTCTACTATCTATGAAACAGTCACTAGTAATGTTGCTAAGAAAAATGCGATGCAGTGTGAAATAACAAGTTCCTTATTAAGGGTAAAATGAAAAGCATTAGTTATTGAAGACATGCCACTGCCTTGTACGTAGTAATGTGATATATATTAAATCCTAGGGTAATTAACGTGTCTGATATATAGGTCATCTTTGTGCTATTCATTAATAAAATACCCTTTTAAATATACACATACATAGATACTGCTGTAGGTGCAAGAGACTAGAAGAGTTCTACTATCCTTATCTAATAAAGATAATTTTAATAGCAAAAATGCATGTTTCCAATTTTGAACTGAACTAACAATATAATGACATCTTTATATACTCGTACTTCTTCTTTTCGTGTCGATGTTCTCAAGCTAGTTTTTTTTTACCAGTATTTGGCAACCTGTACAGCTCTATTAATGACCTAGTCTAGATCCTGATAATCATCTGATCCTCATCTTTACTTTCCTGAGAATCCTCCGATCCTACTGAAATTAGTTGGAATTACCAGTAAAAGATTTTTTTTTTTGTTGGTTATGTTCCACGACAAAGTCTTGTAGTTGTACCTCACAGATTGGCTGCTTTATCTCGAGTGATGGTCTCAAAATCTCGATTTATAAAAAGTGAGAATTACAAATTATCTCAATGTTCACTTTGTCCAATATAACACAGGAAATCATTAAGAAGTATATAATTTTGTATCAATTTAATGAATGAAGTTGGTAACTCAAATAACGTATTTTTTTATGAGACTTTTAACTTTGTCGGTAGCTTTAATATACTCGTATCAATGACAAACAACATTATGGTTGCAAACCAAAACAAAAGAAAACATAAACCTCACGAATTTAATATGATATTGTATGCAACAAAATCTCAGACACCAAAATTAGACAAATCACGACCCGACTCAACAATTTAAAATCTACTTTTTTTCGCATATCCAAATATGAAATGATTCTTTAGCCAAATACACATACGACCTTTGCGTGACTTCGCTTCATGTATGTATGACATTGCCGAAAAAAACTCAAGTAAAAACACACAGGCAGACAAGAATTCTTTGTGTACGTCTAGCCAACGACCTTCGGCAGTGATGAACGACTTTTTAGCTGGCAAAAAACTGTTCGGTGAATTTACCTAACTTTTTGTTAGCACTTCTAAGAATGAACCTAAGTCTTAGGTACCTAAATGCATTCTTTTCGTATAATAGCGTCGATATAAAAGTTGAATGCCATAATTTTGTAAGATAAGAATCGAATATGTGTCCGCGTAATTCGAATGTTTGTTTGGCCAATATTGGGATTCCTTTTAATTAATTGGATCTTTTCTAGGGCAGAGAAACGGATGTCTGGTTTGTTGTGCCTATATTTAGGATTTGTGGAAGGAATTTCGAAACCCGGTTTGGTTCGTTTCTCTGTAACTTGTGTGAGAATTTTATATCCCATTTGAATTAGTTTCTGAACTGATAATCGTGTAGATAAATTGCTTAAGGCAGAAACTAACGGTAATTTGTTAGATGACTGACCTCCCTACAAACGTAATGACATATTTTTGTGGTTTACGACATGTAATAGACTAATTAATTGTCGTATGTTCAGGGTTATATGAACCTTACTAGACCTTTAGTGAGGTCGATAATGATAGGCGTTTATCAAAGTAATGAGCAGCACCATCCTTAAATCTACGGAAAGGTTAGATTGATTCTTTGGTTATCATACTAATTTTATAATGGAAAAGTTCGTATGTGTATGTTTGTTACTTTTTCCCGATCGAATGGGTTTGGATGAAATTTGGCACAGAGGTAGACTATGTTTTAAAATAGCACCTAGGCTTTATTTCGGGAGCTTGTTCCCAAGGGACAATCTTCTACTTTAAAACAAGTTAGACCGCTGGTAGCAGCTAGAATTAATATAAAATTCAAATGCCCCATTGATGATTATCGTCTGAAAAGATTAACATATGATGAACTAACCCTTCATAACATAACAGGAAATAAGATTTTTTTATAATTATAGCAGCAAGAGAGAGAGAGAGGAGGCCCAAGTAAAGAGAGGAGGCCTGAATCGAGAGAGGAGACCTGAGTCCCAGCAGTGGGAAAATTAAAAGGCTGATTACGCTATCTATCAGCGAACATTTTAAATTAATTTTCAAGCAAACTAGTAATGCAATTAAAATCTGCCCACAAAACCTTCTTCATTGTGATTAACCTCATCCTTGACGGTAGCTTATAGGTAAAATGTCATTTATTAACCTGTCAACATTAGAGAATACCGCAAATTGATTTATTCATAATTACGAGTATGCATAATATATATATGCAAAACACCAGATGGATTCCTCATATTTGACAATATTTCTAACTTCATTCTCACATTAATATTTTGCGATCAATCTTTAAAGATTTACTTATAAAATAACTAGCACATAAAAAATATTTTGAAGGTAGTTTTCAGAAACCTTTAATGCCATTAAGACATAGCGCACACTGGTGACTTTTGTCACGGTGACAATTATTTTTTACTCAAATGTCACGTCTTTAAGTGCGCGCACTACACGTTGGGTTCATAAACATGATGAATTTTTTGACAAAAGTCATCAGTGCGCGCTATGCCTTACTCTTCTAAATAAGAACTTTCAATTCAATTCTATGAGACCTGAATTGTTTTATCGGGAGTAGTTTCGATAAAAAATAAATAATAACAACTTTTATGATTTACTTAGGTTTATATAATTTGTGCTAATTTTCAAGTTTATTGGCAAACGGAATAAAATTTTGTATACATAAAATTCCTCCTTTTTTACCCCCTTGAAGGATAAATGTCCCAAAAATGCTCGCCTACGTCATAAAAGGATGTCTTTTGCCATATTCTCAGTCCTGGCAGTTTCATCCGCGCGTTGGTATGTCAGTCAATCAGTTTCTCCTTTTATATATTTATAGAAGATTGACAACACTTTTTCTTTCTTATTCATTTGACAGGTTTTGATCTTTAAACCCATTCATGGTAGGTGTAAGTTGTTCAGTATCTATGATGGGTTTATTGTTGTGATGCCCTTTTTCACCTTTGCCTCTCCTTCACTATTGCTAGGGATCATGACCCTTATTGTGAAGAAATCTATGACTTGGACCTTGCTATGTGTACAAGAGCTAAGCAAGTATAATAATATGTGAATAAAGAGGAAGATACTTTTCTATATTAAATAACCCTAAAAATCACTGTTGCTTTGTGGTTCTTGTTGAACTCGCAAAAGTACTTAAAAATTCTGACACTAATATCGGTAGGTGGAAAGTAGAAAAATTTCAGCCAATAGACGTCCACTGCTGGACATGTGGACAGGTGATCGGTTTACCTTATGGCGGTACTTCAAACGCTGCGTTTTCCCGTCCGTGGTAGCCACCTTTTAGCCTCATGGACTATCTGTTCTGCAAGCAACGTATCCCGTCCACTGTCACTTAAATTTGGTAATTCTCGGGCTATGCCTGTAACCTTTTCCTGCGGATATCATCATTCCATATGCGATTATGCAAAGAAATTGTAACTGCAACATAGCCCTTTTCAATGCAAATTATAGTCTGACAAAATCATGAGCATAAGAATAAAATGCATCAACCTAAATCACGTCAGAACAAAAGTATGATATAATTTACAACACCAATAAATAAAATTAATTCAAAGAATCAACTTAATAATAAAAATGTTAAAGCTCAACAATTGTAGTAATCAATTATTATAGCAGACATTGCTATATTGATTATATGTTTTTTCTCGTATACGTTTAAGGGCCGCCTTGCGATCGTGACTGATTAACTCATAAATCCGACAATGGTAAACTTAATGTGACTCCATTATGTGGTGGGTATTATCCTTGCCTCCTACATTATACTGTAGGGCTGGCTAGACTAAATTATGCTAATTCTGATAATTATATCTGTTACAGAATATATTAGTGGAGCGACTTGAATTCCTGTTTTCATCTGCCTATCATGTTGCGCCGACCCCAAGTAAAACTGGACTAGGGCAGGAAGATGATGATGATGATCTGCCTATCATCGACATCGTTTCAGCCTAAAATAGTCCACTGTTGGATATAAGCTTCCTCCAAGTGTTGTCCACAGCCGGTTCTGTGTATCTTACATATATCAGATCTTTATCTGGTCATCGGTTCACCTTTTAAGAAGCCTTTCAACGTTGTATTTTCTGGCACGCTGTTATCACTCCAGAATCTTTCAGTTCCAACGACCACCTGTTCTGCAGCAATGTGCCCTGCCCTCTGGTACTTAAGTTTGGTGATTCTAGATTTGGATTATGGCGGCAACCTTGTTTTTTCCACATCCTGTAACTGTCTGTAACTTTCTTTTTTTCCAGAGAGAAAATGCACGTACATGTCTGTGGCACTTATTCTAAGGCCTGTCCTTAAGTCGATTAGGTATACCACGAATCATCAATTTGACAGTAAAGATTGTTATTTGAGTTTTTTTTTTTCCATTTTAATGGTGACTAAATTGGGTGGAAGTACTTTAAACTGAATTGATATATAAAATGGGGCGAAGATTTATGTGAACATAAAATTTAAATTCTTAATTATTATTATTTAAGGATTTAAGTTACAAATTATTATTATTTTAGTTCTTTTTAATCCACTACTAAGCTTGTTAGTGCATAGTTGTCTGGTTTGAATTTCTTTATTTTTAGTCTTCTTCATCTTCTCATCAGGCATTACTGCAGTGCTCCTGATCGTGCTAAAGTAAGTATTTAAACATTTCGTATACCATTCATCGTATTTTTCCTCCTAACAATTCAAATGCAGTGTGATGCTCGTATCTAAAAAGAAATATTTATTTGAAGAATATTCAAACAAATCAATGAGCAAAAGATTGATTCGAACATAAAGAAATCACATTCATATCATTCTTGTGAGCATCGTAAACTAATATTAATGTGAACATTTGAAATGAAAGGACGAGTCACCGCTAATTTCTTAGAAGGTTTTAGGACAAAGCATTTTAAGATGCAAAAATTGATATTAATCGTTTGACGAATGTGTTAGATCTTTAAGATTAATTTTGTTTTTTTTTTTTTCAAAATGCTTGATAAATTTTACTCAGATATTTCCATTTGCGTTGGTTTATCACTAAAATATTGCTTTAGCCGTTTCGTTTTACTTTTATATTATTATACTGTGTAGTTTTCTGTTCGATAACTTTAGCGGAAAAACCCTTACCAATTAAAATAAAAACTTTTGATAATTTCAGTTGCAATAATTTAAAAACTCATGACGTTATTTTATTTGGGAATATCATTCTGATTTCTAATAGGCAAAGTCATAGTTATCTTAATTTTCTAAAGATATATAAAAGGCTAATCTGACAGACATACCAACACACAGCCGAAACTACTGGGACTAATAGCATGAAATTTTGCCTAAAGTTTCCTTTTATGACGCAGGTGAGCACTAAAAGAGGATTTTCCAAAATTGATTCCCTAGGGTAATGAAATGGTCCAAAGTTTGTATGGAGAAAACTTTCTTACGCGGACAAAGAGGCTGGCAGAAGCTCAGTGCATGTATATGCACGTGTAGATATAATGACTTGGGATTTTTTGAATATTCATCATTATCATTTAATACTTATAGTCGATTACTTTTTATTAGGTTCTTCTATTAGTAAACAATGATGAAGATATCTTAATCAACCTTGATTATTGAACCAGTGTTGACTATATTTTATTTTACTTTAATAATTATCCAAGTCGATTGACTTTTTAGATAGACTCTAGCTTCATAGATGCATATTCGTTAATATATGCTTGGAAAGACACGCGACGGCACGTCGTTGCCGATTACTTTTTCGACAATGACGTAGTTTAATTTGTATGTAAGCTATGAGCAGGCATACACTAAGCGTATACTGACGAATACGCGTCAATGAAGCTACGCGTCCGTGGACAGTAAGCTTTAGACGTAACAAATAGCGTGGGCGACACTTACATAGGTAAGCTAGGATATGTCACTATTCCTATTTTTAATACAACACAATACCTTTTAATAAATAGGTGACAAGGTAATTTGCATAACTTAATCATTGCTGGTGAGCTAGCAAAGAAAATTGATTACCGAGAAAAACATTACGTGGTCTTGAACTTCCGGGTCTGGTATGGTGACTGATCTAAATATTGTGACTAATCGTAGCCTATTTTCTTGGATTTGTAGACATTAGACATCCAACCCTTCATCATCAGCCTTTTTAATGTTTCCACTAGTGGAACTTAGGCCACCACGCGGGCCCAGTGCAGGTTGGTGAATGTCACATGTCTTCGAACTTTTGGTTCAAGGACATACCGGTTTCCTCATGATGTTTTCCTTCACCGTTTTGAGAGCAGTAGTGATGAAATAAATTACACAAAGTAATGCGTCTGGCTGGGTTCTAACCCGCGATCTACACCTCTTAAATCGGGGCCATTACTGCCATCACTACACCAATCCAACCCTTACACTGTCATAAACCTTACTAGTTTATCGTACCGTGTAAAGTTTTTTTGAGGTTTGGGGCGGTTGATTTCTCTCAAGACACACTTTTATAAATTTACTAATCTGTGTGCATATACACTATGAAAATGTTCCCAAAACATTTAATGTTTTAATTTTTAATATTTTCTTTGGCCCCCCTCTCCAGAAAAAAGATGTATGGATTGTATGAGGAGTGAAACAAAAGGGAGTTACTGATAATGTGACGGATAACAGGACAGAATGCAAGATAAAAACGTGTTGTGCCGACCTCAAGTAATATGGCATAAGAGCTGAAAAAAGAAGTCGAAGAAAAAACTAATTTAAGTACTTAACATACCCTTGCCAACCCTGCAGATTCAACTAGGTGTGAAAATGACATGTGGATTACCGCCGTACCTAATAGACACCTAACTGGCAATTAATTGGGACCTCATAACAAGCATCATCATACATATTCAGTTAATGTTGTCTGTCATTCGGATCTATTGTTCAGCTGACACAAATTGCTCGCGTAGGCTCTCTTGGAGCACTAAGGTTGGGAGGTAGATGAGAGATGCAAGGTTTTCTGTTATTGGTTACTAGGGTCTATCAGGGACATTGCTGTAGCAATTTTTCCTTTATGGTAATGAAAATTCCATCTTATCAATTTTGGCCATAGTTACTGCATTCTTTGACTCCGCATGGTGGTTAAGAACTTAGATTTGCTTCTCTGTTACCAATATCTCCTGTGACTTGCATGTGGCCTACATATAGTTGTTTTCTGATTTTGGCTATCTTGTGTATGTAAGTTTATGTTTGTTGTCGCACTTACGATAAAAAAGTGGTTCCTAGTATGAGCCAACGTTTTTTTTTTAAAAGAAAAGTCTTTGACCGAAAATTCCAAACATATTGTCGTTAAGAAATTATTATTATAAGTTGTAGGAAAATAGATGTAGTCTTTTTAATGGTGAAATATTTCAAAACTGGTGAAATATTTCATCCTACGAGTAGTGTTAAGTTAAAGAGTCTCAATGCAGATTAACTTATTGAATGCCGTAATTAGAGACACAATAGAAAGACAATTGCTTATGTCGAACTGTGTAACATAAGACATTCAAAAGGTTAACTTTTAAAAGCAGAGTGCACGTTAATTTTTAAATACACAAACGATGAGTCGTGTGCTTTCTCAAAGAAGTAAATACAAGCCAAGTAGATATTTGTACGTGTATTTTTGCTGTCTTTTCAAGTTACCGCCTGAGAGTTCAGAAAATACCGAAATGATTGATGATGAACCTTGAATAATTTAAATTGAAAGCTGATAGAGATACACTTTCTTCTTCTTTCTTTGAAATTCGTTTATCGGAAAATATGAAATCCTTGACGAAAGGTCTTCTAAAATTCACATCAGTGAAAAACAAACCAATTCTAGTTCTTATAATATGTACGAGTATATTACTCGTAATATCACGTGTCACTGATTTATTTAATTTTTTGTGCATATTTTGTTGATCTGAGAATATGTTGTAGGTTATTTTTTAAACCCTGCTCCCTATTTTTATTTTTTTATTTTTTTGATATTTTTTTATATGGCTACATCACAACAACGTTGAAGGTCGAATTTTTGAAGGTCGGGAATCTTAAAATAACTCCTGCGAGTGGAGCCAGAAGAAATGTCAGAATTTTATTATAATGCATCTGTGTTCCTTCAGTTGTCATTTCAGCGTCGTGGTGACTATAATTATTGTCTTTTGCTGTGCCCGACAGGGTCCACAATTGTGTCTAATTTTTCACCTACCACCTATGCATGTACATTGTGGAATGCAATGAATAGTTGAGTATTGAGTATTGACTCTTTGCAATTTTCCTTCAGCCTAGATATGTGTCATCATCATCATTTTAGCCGAAAGACGTCCACCGTTGGACATAAACCTCCCCCAAGTGTCGCCACAACGAATGGTCCTGTGCGTCTCGCATCCACCGGATTTCCACAACCCTTACCAGGTCATCGTTCCACCTTGTAGGAGGCCTTCCAACGCTACGTCTTCCGTTACATGGCCGCCATTCTAGAACCTTTCGGCCCCAATGGCCATCTGTTCTGCGAGCAATGGCCATTGCCATTGTACTCCAAATACAAATATTAAGTCTAGTTTAATGGGGGAGAATTACACAATTTGTTTGCATTGCTGTTTGTTTTTTTTTTTTTTAATATTGCGTTTTAGAATGATGCACGGCTAAGCAAGCTTGATCTTATAAATCTCAAGGATATTCTTTGAGTAGAATTTCAATGACTTAATCATAAGGAAACACATATCATTAGAAAGACGTCATCTTTTAGCTCGGCTATAATTTATGACTGATCATGACTTTAGATTAAAAACTTCAACAGAAGGGAAATCTTTAGGTAAATTGTTCGAACTGTTTTATTAAGTTTAACTTGAAACAAATAATTGCTTTAGGATCGTAAAAATAAACCTTTTAAACCTAACATTTATAATTATTGGTGAGTATTTATTTAAAGATAATGATGCAAGTTTATGTAACTGTGGTGTGTTGAAATGTACTTGTTATAAATAAGTGTCTAATTGATTTGGTACTTGATAACCTTCAACCTAGGTAGGTAAGTCAAGAGTGAATAGGTTACTTCTAGACACGCGTGCTTTATGGTCGATTCATCATCGCTTACCACCAGGTGAGATTATGAAGAAATCCACCATGAGAAAAAAAATGGAGTTATTAGCTTTCGCCGCTCTGGGTGGAGAGAGAGGGAGTATCTGTCTTTTACTGACTAAAACTTATCTGTGTTTCTTCAATTGCCCTGGGAAACGCATATGCGGCTTCCAGTTCAGACACACTGAAACTAATCTTCCAGGGGCTTAGCATGCATCAAATCAAAACCATCGATTTCCGATCTTCGGAGGGGAGTGATGTGGTGACATCAATGGCACGACATGAAATTAAAAAATTCAAAATCTTACATAGCTCTATTAAAGTTCTCCGCGTGATTTGAACACATATAACCACCTGAAATCATCTATCGGGCAGTGGCCTGGAACAAACATAATGTCCGTCTGGTCTAAAGTTTCTCCCTTTTCTATAGACCTCGATACCTACAAACCTTTGCGGGACTTTACACCCAGTTCGTTCATCATCATCATCATCATTTCAGCCGAAAGACGTCCACTGTTGGACACAGGACTCCCCAAGTGTCGCCACAATGAGCGGTCCCAGTTCCTTATACCCTCTAAAATCATTAATTTCATTCTTAGCATTTTCTCTTTTCGTTTTGATTGACTTCTCAACACAAATTTTGCAAGACCAGTCCCCCTAGCCAAGTTACAACCGTTTCGCTTGCGCCGAACGCTTCGAGTTGACCTTGCCGCCAATTATTTTGTTCTATCGACGTGACTGAGCGATATGACGATGCATTCCCATACATTTGAGGCTTTCTACAAGCAGATTAGCAACTTGGCTAGGGGTACAGTTATTTCTTCGACAGCTTTTGGTGCCCAACCGGCTAGCACAAGCACCTAGTTGGGCATCAAGGGTAGCCTAGGACTGACAGCTGTCAAATTAATAATGATAAATCAGCCTCTTATACAAATTTATTCCAAAACATCAACTATTGCCACACATAATATTCAAATACATGAAGTTCTCATGATTTTGATGATCCTAATTATCATAAACATATTTCGTTTCTCGTTCAAGGGTATCTAGTATTTTTCTTAACAATTTTAGCACATTAACACCTTGTAAGTAGTATTTTTAACCTTGACCGCTAATTCGTAAGATTTTATGTAAACTATCACTTTTTTAAACTAGTCTTGTTCTTATTTTCAACTTGAGTAATGCCTTGATCACTCGTACCGAGTAAAAGGGCTAGACAGTAAAATGTTGCTCGGCCGAGACAGGATTTATTTATTTCTTTATTTATTAAAACTTTATGCAACGCACAGGTACAAAGGCGGACTTAATGCCTTAGGCATTCTCTACCAGTCAACCTAGGGTGGTGAAGAGAAAAACATGGCAGGTGCACAAAAAAAAACAAGGAAAAAAGAATAGATTATTAAGAAAAATAACGGTGCAAATGTATATATATAACTATAATAGACATACATATATATTTAATATAATATACCTACATATATATTTATATAAAGTAGCAGAAGGGGGGTTTTGAAACGACTCCGCTATTTGTTCTGAAAGTAATGCCGCAACTTTCGCTTAAATGCATACTGACTGGTGGCCATCCTGATGTCGAGAGGAAGCGCATTCCACAGAAGTATGGACTGTATATAAAAGGAAGAATGAACAAAAGAAGTAGTATGAGAGGGACAGAGCAGTAGGAGATTGTTAGAAGAACGAAGACTCTTAGAATGGGAAGACTTAAATATTAAAAATGAGATAAAAGATAAGAAGGAGGGGTAGGAGAGTTGAGCAGAGAGAAGAGTGTAGTCAGTGCGCGCAAACTTCTTCTCTGGCGAATGGGCATCCATTTGAGCTCCGATCTGTAACTCGAAACATGGTGAAGCGAGTTGTAAAGATAAAATCTCGGCTGCGCACTTGGCGCTGTGTTTACACGTACCGAGTACTCAGCCGGGAGCACTATCTCGCCTGATTACTGGGTACGTGTAAAAGGGCGAGACAGTGATGTAAGCGAATTGTAGAGATAAGCGTTCGGCCGAGCACTCGGCGCTTTGTTTATATGTATCGAGAATTCGGCCGAGAGGACGGTCTCGTCCGTTTACTCGGTGTATAATAGTCAGCATGCTGTCATGCTCTGACAAGAGAGAAAAATATGATGTGTCATCGATAACGATTCATAATGAAAAGAAAAACAAACGATTTTTTTTTTTAAAACGATTGCCACTCTAGAAGTTACTCTTGTATCGTCACTGCGTTCACAAACATTTAAGGGCCAAGCGCCCGAAAAGTGCCATAAAACTGTGACTTTCTGAGGCCTACTCCTCTGTAACGGCTTGGTCGATTAGTTTGAAAAAAATATATGTTTATTATAGATTCATGAACAATAATATCAACATTTGATTTTATCGTGCAATTAATACTTTTGTCAAAAAAAAAAAATTTAGCAATTTCGCAACTTGTCGTAACTTTTCCCTACTCCTTCGAAACGGCTTGGACCTTTAGAAACATTTTTACACGTAAAAATTGGTGGTTTAATATTCTTCAAAGTGAATATTGCATATGTAAATCAATCAATATCTCGCGGAGAAAATGGGTTTAAAGCGCTTTCCGGGCACTGCTGGCCGCAAATAAATGCACAGATTTGCGTACTACTGCCTAGGCGAGTGCGAGCGTTGCGTTCACATAATTTCGGTCAGATGGTTCAAGGGACTATACGCCTTAAGTAGAACTACATTGAACTCGCGTGGGCTACGTACGCAGATCTGTGGGCACACGCGGGCCACGTATGTACGCCAATCTCGGTGCATTGGTCTCCATACATTTTATATGGCGATAAGACTTGTAGAACTACATTAGATCTACGCCACGCGACGTAACTCTAGGTACAAATTAGTACCTCTACCATAAGTTTAAAGCTATAGTATTTGTCGATACTCGATACCGTACGTAAATATTTTGTGTGGCAAATTTTACAGCGCCTCTAGCGGTCACTTACGGAACCAAAATTTGCCATACAAAATATGTACGTAGTCGGTATCGACTATCGACAAATACTATTGATTTAAACTCTTGGTAGAGGTACTGAGCTGCGAAAAAATCTAACTTCAATGCAATCTTTTGATTGTATCTCATTCATCATTTATGTTTTAATATAGCCGTTTCTACCATGTATTTTGACATTAGCAAGAGAACCAAAAGCTATACGGTACTTCTCGTTGCCCTACAATCATAAAAATTGTCAAGAAGAATAATAATAGGAAAAAAAAATGAAAACCATAAAGTAGTTACATCACAAGATTTTTTATTTATTTTGAGCTTGCAAACTTCTTTGTTGTTGGTAACCTATTGCGACGGATAACAATGGCTAAGTTAAGTTTATCCCCTGACTCGATCTCCCTTACGTAGCTACAGCTATGTAGCTGTGGCTACGTGAACAGTTCGTCCACTGTACCTACATTGGTACGGAACTCTCAGTTGTGTGTCCGACTCACACTAGATTGTTTTATATGTATTTATATAAAGAAAGAGAGAAAGAGAGAGAGAGCAAAAGCTGTCTATTAATCCAGGTATCTTTTCTGTAGCTGGACGGTACTTAGCTTTCCGTTAATATTTATATAACTGTTGTTTAGATAAGTAACTATGTAAACAATATTTAGATAACACCTGTTTATGTGAGAGAGAGAGCAGGAGCTCTCTATTAATCCAGATATCTTTTCTGCTGCTGGTCGGTAGCTTTCTATAAATATTTGGATAAGTGTTGTTTTGATAGGTAACTATGCAAACAATATTTAGATAACACCTATTTAGGTAAGAGAGAGAGAGCAAGAGCTCTTTATCAATGCAGGTATCTTTTCTGCAGCTGGTCGGTAGCTTTCTGTTAATATTTGGATAAGTGTTGTTTTGATAGGTAACTATACAAACAATATTTAGACAACTGCTGTTTTGGTAAGAGAGAGAGAGAGAGAGAGAGAGAGAGAGGGGGGGAGAGAGAGAGAGCAAGAGTTCTCTATTAATGCAGGTATCTTTTCTGAAGCTGGACGGTAGCTGTCTATTAATATTTAGATAACTGATCTTTAGGTAGCTAACTATACAAACAATATTTAGATAACTTCTGTTGAGGTGTCCCCACTTGGGTTAGCGTTATGACAAAATGACGACACGGAACATTTAACAATAGTATTATGTAAAAATTCTTTCTCACAATAAGGCTGTACAAATATTGGCTGATGTAAACGATGTTCTGTTTGTGGTTTTCGGCCAAATATGGGGAGAAACTTAGATACGAAATACTCCCTTAAACGTGCAAACCATTCATTGTAAAAGTCATTCTAATTTCACCAGATTTTATTTAGTTCTTTGTTAAATCTTCGACTTGTGACGACGTAAACATCTAAGGAGTGGAATACCCAGTTCAAGTCCGAGGGTGGCAATCATTCAGTGACTTCTCCCGCTCTGGTTGGAATGTTAGACTTTTACTGACTCAAAATTAAAAAAAAAAAATTCAAAATATTTTATTTCACATAGACGGCCTACATGGGCACTTATAAAACGTTAGAAGCTAGTGCACGGTTCCAAATTGGTCGTTTCCTATGGAGAAGAACCGGCAAGAAACTCAAAACAAATGGTTACTCTTTTAAAAAAAAGTGATTGTCGTTACAATATTTCAATATTAAAGTAATAATAGATATGCAAAAGCACAAAAAAAAATAAACCAAATAAAAAAAAAATGTAATAAGAAGTAATCTAAGAATTCATAGAGTCTAAAACCACACCTGTGTCCTTCAGTGGCCTTTTCCATTCTAGGACCACGGGTTGCTTTTTCGGAAATTCCCCGCAGTCCTAGCTAGCAGGCATCGGCCCTGTTGGGCCGCTATGGTTTGCTGACATCTCTTTAAGGTGCACGTGGAACACTACGCTCTGTTGATGACTGGGCTCGGTCCGATCAATTACCGGACGGCCGGACGGCGAGCTACCCATTGCTCGACGAACGAAAGCCCGCGTCTATCATGGTCGGAATCTCGGTAGCTGGGGCGTGAGGACTTTCGTTCTTTCAAGCATGCGGACAGGTTTTAGTGAGTAAGAATCTAAGCGAGAGAACTCATTTGGAAGAGGAGTGATTACCCACTTGACAAAGACAAAGACTTACACAAATCCTTTGCACAAATACTTGAATGAAACACTGAACGGAGTTGGATGAAATTTGACACACGTAAAAGTACACTATTTTAGTTTCGCCTGTCCCGATGTTTGTCTGTAATCAAATCTTGCAAATTAAATTTGATCCTCTTTCCGGTTACCGATTGAGCTGAAATTTGTCATGCATGTGTAAATCAGATGACAATGCAAAATTATTATGACATGGAGCTGATCTGATGATAGAACAGGAAGGTGACCATATAGGAACTCGGTAGTTAAAAGACACAACCCCGTCGAGTTTGACCTCGTTTGATTCGTCTTGACGAGTACTTTGGTGCTAGATGTTAACCAAAGTCTGATGATGAACCTGGAAGATGACCATAGGACCTCAGTAATAAACTCAATAAGAGATATACCCTGCAATAAAAGCCTGCTGTGAAAAAATGATTTTCATTGAAAACTTGTTTTAATTCTCAGTATGAAAACACACATTTGCTTTGTCTTGTTCTGTTGTAAAATTCTTAAAAAGATTCATTCATTCAACACCAAAATGCCGTAGCCTAACATTTACTAGTCGCACACGCATAGTTTATAATAAACGGTTCGTCATAAGCTATGGTTATGTGCGGATGATGTGAAAACCGCTCGCCGCCAAGGTCTTGTGGTAACTGCTAACCTTCCGACAGCATTTGTGATTAGAACCGCTAATCTACGTTTCTTAACACGACTTTGTACTTGTATAGTATTCTGTTAACTAGGCTTGTTCTTGGAGGTTTTTTTTTTATAAACTTTTAAAGGGGATTTCTTTAGGAAAAAGTAGGGCTTTAATTGTTGTTTCGTTTTGTTTTTATTATTAACTAGCTTTTGCCCGCGGTTTCACCCGCGCACGTAAAATATAGCCTATATTACACAGAAATAAAGCAGCTTTCTACAAGAGAAAAAATTTTAGCAATCGGACTAGTACTTTCAAAGATTACCCTCTACAAACAAATTAAACATGCGTAGATGTAGATAGACTCGCGTTTGAACATTATCTCACCTGATGGTAATCGATGATGTGGCTGAGCAAGCTTGCCTAGAAGTAAGCTATTCACTCTTGACTTGAAGACTCCTAGGGTATCAGAAAACACAGTTCCCGGCACGGAACAGTTCCCGGTAGGGAACGGTGTGCAGGGCAAAAAAGGGCAGGGAATTCAACTCTTTAGCAGCACGCATGATGAATGTGTTCCCAAAACGCTTTGCACGTATGGGTGGGATGTCTACCATGTTTCAATGGCGCAACGCCGTTCGTCTAGTAGATCCGATGATGGAACGGACTTGAAGAAGTTCGGAAATTTTATGTTTTGGTGTAGGTATCACCCTACAATTTCCGAAACCAGCATGTCCTAGAACCAAAAATTCACCAACCGTACGGGGCCCGCATGGGCAGGAGAGGGAATGGGCCCGGATTACGGCCCATTCCCTCTCCTGGAGATGAGGCCTGAGTTCCAGCAGTGGGATCACTAAAAGGCTGACTATGCTATGTAAATACGTTTACAAAGTTACTTATTTCATTCAAAATCTCGAGTCTCCGACAGTCAGTTTTTTCTAAGACTAATCTGCTTACGGAAAAAAACTCAAAGGTGTCAATAATCGTGTAATCATTTCGAAACAATTGATTGACACTTAAGGCTTCCACAGATAAGTGGGATGCGACAATGATGCAACAATACGATAATCCTTTCCAAACTCCCTCCACTTTATGCAGATTTTTCAAGCCCGCGCTTTCTTTTTTCAGTTCTGACGATTTTGGGCAAAATATTTGTCTCATATTTGTCAGATTCGTCAATGGAGTGGGGAGAGAAATAAAACAGCTTTCTATCTATCTATCTATACTTTTAGAGATTACCTCCCACAAACAAAAAAAAAAGTAAGCTAGTTCTTGACTGCGATACTGCCTGGTGGTAAGCAGCGATGCCATCGTTGATGGTGAAGCGCACTGGTTTAGTTTAGTAGTTTTCTAGCCTTGAAGACACCTAAATTGTAATCGGACGCAAAGACTGCGGTCTTCAGCAGGGTTTTTTATTGTTTGGCTAGGTTTTCGTGTTTTTGTTTTTCAAAAAACATCACATCGCGCCTGTCTGTGGGGTCTTAAATAGTTAAGACTTAGGAAAACTTTGTTTCAGACGTTTAGCATTATTTATCACGCGGATAATATTAATTAATAAGGCAACAGTCTTGCAATCCATTATGCATTGTTGATTGATAGGTATTGTTTAACTAATGCAATTCGATATTGCAATTATGAAGTCCGTTTGTTGCACTTATTATGGGTATTGATGAAAATATTAATAATAACTATTCTAAAGTACTATAACTCTAGCTTGATAGGATCTGATATTTATGAAGATTTTAACTTCTGCTAGTGGTTTTGCTACGATGAGAGTAGAAAATTATTTTAAAAGAATAGTTATATAGCCAAATTATATCCAAATGCTTTTAATAGTTTCAGCGCGAAAGACTAACGAACATAGAAATATACGTAAATGCAATACAATTTAATTTTATACAATCAAACTAATTCCTATTTAAAATTCATACATTCCTTAAAATATATTATTTGTGTAATTATTTCACATGAACACCTTTAGTGTTACAGAAGGTGCCTGCTCAAAGGTATGAATTGATAAAGTTACATTGATACTTTTACGCACATATAACTTCAAAATGGCCCTGATTACCCCAAAAAGTGACATTTTGAAACCTATGCACACAAATAGATTGTATATTTCGGCAACAATTTTCCATGAAAATTCACAGCTGATGTAAAATTCCTTGTATAATTTTCCATCACTGTCTATTGTCATACGATTAGCCAACAATAAATATTATTATAGGTACCTATTTTTTATCATAATAAGTATGCAAATTATCATAACCGGACAAACCGTCTCCTCTCCCCTATAATGCCCTAATTAGGGTGATAAGCTTGCGCGGGTGCTGAAGCGGGCTCGAACTAACAAACGTATGAACTAATGAAATCGCCCTTTGCGCTTATACTGAAGTGACAGTTTCAGACTCCAGGCAAGCGAGTATCTACTGTTTTACTCATAGGAAGCAGGTGTAGTCACTTCTACCTACCACAATCTGATCAGTCACCTTCCTACCGCCTTAAAGATATCCGCAGGAGAACCAAGTTTACCGACATAGCTCGAAGAACCGTCAAACTAAAGTGGCAGTGGACAGGGCACATAGCTCGTAGAACAGATGGTCGATGACGACCACGTACCGGAAGACGTAGCATTAGGAGGCCTCCCACGAGGTGGACCGATGACCTGATGACCGTCACGGGAATCTGCTGGATGCGAGACGCACAGGACCATTCGTTATGGTGACACTTGGCCTGTTTCAAACAGTGAGCGTCTTTCGGCTGAAATTATGTTGATGAATGTCATTGCTAATGTACTTGGCATTTGGCGGGAATGCTGACAGAAAACTCTCTTGTCACAATCGGCTGTTGCACTATCTGTGCCCACCTGTTTACTTAGTCACGGTCGGCATTTCTCCCTCCATTGTACCTACGCCCCACCGCGTCTACACCGCCACTGCGCCCGCTCCCGCTATTCACACAGACTCACAGCGTGTGCACTTTGGACGAGGCCTTACGATTTGCGCAGTCGTCATGAGATGATACGCAAATACCCATTGTTCTGCATAATTACCCTAATTGCCATTTTCTCGTGTTATAACTTTCAATGTACGGAAGCCAATGAAATAATTGTGTGCACATTTGCATGTCATTAAATAGCTCTTTGTTACTATGATAGAAATCGAGTAACAAGGTCAGTTGCTTAATCACGTTAATTGTAGTATTAAGTGTTTAAAGATGATTACTTACTTCTTTATCCAATTTTTGTTCGGATTCGAGAGTCGGAATGGAAAATGCCCTTACACGTGCATTAATGATGACCGAGGTGAGGTAGGTCGGGAACTGACAAAAACCAGAACGCTGTACACGCCATTCAGATACTTTTACTTTTTTGCTGTCGAAGACCGACTTTCGTGTCACGAAATTTTTTACAAAGGTAATTGGGAAGAGTTTTCCAATTTTAAATTCCTGCATAAGTACCTTGTAAGAAATAATTATTGCAACAAAAAGAGTTAACTTCCTAAAAAAGAGTAGGTTACAAGTAAAGAAAATTATGCCAAGAAGATTAAGTATCGCTATATTTTTATCTATCATTACATCGTAAAATCAAATTGTTAAATAAATACATTACAATTGACTGTTGAAATTGAGATATTTATCATATATTTAAAACTCGTAACGTTTTGACAACAATAAAACCAGTTTGTAATAGGCCCATGAACGGTGATATTATTCAATGCTCAGCATACAATATATTGACACATACAATATTTTATTATAATGTTAAAACATATTAATGTTACTATTTATGTAGTTATTAGTCGTATTGACAGTTGGGCATAATTTGCAAGATAATTGGCTTTAGAAATTTTCGAAATAGTGAATTTATTTTAAGGCATGTACTCAGTTCTGAAGTTGTGGATACAAGGCAGGTTGTCGATTTTCGAAGCCCGTTTCTTTTTTAGGATTTCATCGAACCGGTATTTCTGGTGAGAAACATTTTCTTTCTTTTATAGTAAAATGCTTAAAAAGTAACTGTCGTCACTAGATGTAGGTATGAGGAGAGTAATTTATTGTTAAGTTTTTACAATTACTAAAACCGGGCAAATGCGAGTCAAACTCGCAAGCTGAGAGTTCCGTACAAACTTACCTATGAAAACAAGTCAATTTCTGAATTGAGTTACGAGCATTTTTCTGCATCGTAAATTTTTTTATTTGTGTCGTATACACTTTAAAGTTTATTTATTTATTTATTTATTTTATAATTTATGTACACACAGTAAAAGAAGAAGATACAACATTATTATAAATTTTGTACAAAGGTACTGCTTATTTCATGAAGAAATTTCTTCCAGCAGACCTGCGAAAGGAAAGATCAGAAGAGATGTAGACAATAGTGTGCAGAAATAAGTAAAGAAGAGTTAGCGAAATCTTAAACTAATAAATACTTATATAACTATATATATACCTTATACTAAAAATACATAATATATATATATATACAAATAAGATTATCACACAAGAGAGGAAAGATAGTGCTCTTTTACTTGAGTCTTAAAGAGAGAAATAGTTTTCAACTCACGAATGCTAAGCGGAAGAGCGTTCCACAACCTTACTGCATGGACAGAGAAAGAGTAGGAATAGTAGCTGGATTTATGAGGGGGGGAAAGTTGTTTTTTTTTTTCTACACTTGTGCTATGAAACCTTTCTTTATGAGATTTCAGGAGTCTAGGTCAACGGGAAGTACCTTATGAATTTTGATTCCCTTAAGAGTGTCAATATATTGGTACGTTTTTTGGGACATATACGGCTGTACTGTAGGTATCTTTTTTTCGTAAACTAAGAAGTTTTATTTTTTTCACAGCTTCAAGGGACCGCCAGACCTGAGTATACGTTTTACATTTCTACTTGATACCCCTACGCGTTCGCGATATAAAGGGTCTTGACAAACAGATAAACAGACAGACGGACAACAAAGTAAGGGATTCTATAAATGAACCATTTCTTTCCTTTTGAGGTACGGAACCCTAAAAATAAAGAAATGCAAATCATTTGCATACTTGCAGGAAATATTCTTTTATTTAAATAAGTAGGTTGAAAAATATTTGATTAATTGAAAGTTTATAAATGATGTAAGTAGCCAATACGTTTTATTGGAATGAAAGTGATCTAACTCAATAATTGCAAATTGTGAACATTGAGAACGTTGCCTTCAAAATGGATAATGTTGAGTAAATTTAAATGTATTTACCTCTCTCGTGTTTCTTTCTTACTCAGTATTTAAAATCTTTTCATCGCAAGGTAAGTATAGTAGAGAAGGCTTTTCATGGACTGTTTATCTATAATAAAAAGAGAAACTGATTGACTCACATATTAATGCATAGTGGAAACTACTGGGCTATTCCTAGTAGTTATGGGCTTAAAATTTTGCACAAGCCTTTTATGACGTAGACAACCCTAAAAGAAGATCTAAAATTCACTCCCTAAAAGAATGAAACAGTGTCCCAAAGTTTGTACGTAGTTAAGGTGGCTGAAGCCGCTGGCAAAAGCTTGTAGGAAAAATTTTGAGTACCTAATGCAAAGTAGACCTTTTCTTTCTGTTATTTTCCGTAGAAAATACATAATACTCATCATCAACTTTAAGACCTTACTTTGGTTAGGGAATCTATACATATAATAAAATCGTAGGAAAGTCAAAACTGTACATACATTGAATATTTTTTTAAAAGAGTGCTTGGGGCGTGATCTACAATCGATATCGAAGCCAAAAATATAGTTTTTAGAATTTTTGTCTGTTTGTCTGTATGTATGTCCGGGATAAACTCAAAAAGTACTGCATAGATTAACTTCAAATTTTCCATGAATATTACTAAGAGTTCGGGTCAACATATAGGCTACATATTATCACGCTATCACCTACGGGGGAGGAGCTGTGAATCTTTATTTTTCTTAAGCATTCTGTGACAGCGTGTAATCTAACGATGCATATTTAATTGTTGTTTTTGAGTAAGCCATGCTATCATCTAGCTTTACAGCATAAAAACTACGCCATTTAAGTAACTTGGGCAGAGAAACATAGTTTAATGAATGTGAGTAGTATAGAGTCAATTTTTTAAAGCAGCGCCATCTATGAGATTTCATGAAAATCAAATCAAGTTACATGTTAACACTTTTTGGAAATTAATAATTTAAATTTGATCATGTAGTTAGTTATTCTTAAAATTCATAGATGGTGATGTGATGTCATAAGCATTTTTTTCATAAAAGTTGTATCATATATTCCGTTTTAGCAAATTCAAGTTCCAACAAAACCCTGAAAAACTTGAGTAGAGTTGAGGAAGACAATTTAAAAAAAATGCGGTGTTAAGTATTACATTTGTGGTGTGAGAGGTGGCATTTTTCCAGCTCTGTGAAGTCGACCAGTTTGCGAGATCCCTTACGTATGACGAGGTGCCTTCATATAACACGTACGACCAGCAAAGGGGTGTATTTAACTGACATCGACGAGGAGGTGCTGTGGAAAGTTTTCCGGGAATTTTCAAGGACGCCGCATTGGGTAGGGTTTATACCGTGCATCCGAATAATGGCGAATGCTATTTTCTGCGGTTGTTACTTCACACTATCCGAGGCCTAACGTCTTTCGCCTTTCTGAGGTCAGTGACAGTCCCAGCCACATGCGTCATCTTTTTGCCGTCATCTTGGTATTTTGTGGAGTCGCGAACCCAGTAGCTTTGTTGGAGAAGTATCGCCATCGTCTGAAAATTTTCTACGAGCTTTGAGGCGTGCTACTGGAGACGAAGTCGAAGTAACTGATGAACGCGTGCTGAACACCTGTCTCAGTTCACTTCAAGATGTGGTCATTTCTATGGGCGGCAATCCGCTGATCGAATATGGGTTACCAGCTCCCCAATCATCACCGCATCAAGGCCGTGGAAATCGGGAGTTTAACGCCAAAACAAATTACGAGCCGGGCGAAATGACCACCTTACGAAATGACCATGTCACCGTGTTCTCTTCAGAGCAAAAACAAATGATACCGTCCTTGAAAGCGTTGGGCAAAACCAGAGTAAAATGTTTTTCATGGATGCTCCTGGTAGAACAGGAAAAACATTTGTTACCACTGGCATACTTGCAGAGGACAGGAGGCAAGGCAAAATTGCTATTGCTGTAGCGTCGTCGGGAACCGCTGCCATATTGCTTCCGGGTGGCAAGACAGCACATGTTTAAAATTCCCATCGATTTAGAGAGCGCCGAAACACCTGTTTGTGGTGTGTCACGTAACAGCGATAAGCGACACGTGCTCAAGGATTGCTCTGTGATCGTATGGGATGAGTGTACGATGGCCAATAGGCAGGCAGTTGAGACCGTGGATAGAACCCTGCAGGACATCCGCAGGAACGAACATTTGATGGGTGGTGTCACAGTTCTATTCAGTGGCGATTTCCAGCAAACACTTCCCGTAGCGACGCGGGGATCGAGGGCTGACGAGGTGAATGCTTCATTGAAACGATCTTCGTTGTGGTTACGATTTCGTACGCTGCGCTTGACCATTAATATGAGAACTCGGCTCGGCGGCAATGCACGTGCATTGCAAGAATTCTCCGATGTCCTTCTAAGTCTTGGCGAAGGCACTCTGACAGGTGGTGCCTCCAGAGTCTCTCGGTAGAGTGGTATCCAGCTTAGAAGAACTCATTTGCTGTGTGTACGGGGACATCAGTCGTATACTGCACCAGCTTCTTGGGTGTGTGAGCGATAACGCCGACGCCCAAAAATGATCAGGCTGCAGCAAATAACGAATGCATTCTCTAGGAAATTGAGGGGAATGAAGTGGTCTGCACCTCGATAAACACTGTTGTCGAGCAAGATGACGTCACACATTATTCCGAGGAATTTCTGAACTCCCTGTCAGCAAGTGGACTTCCAGCACATACCATCAAGCTGAAGGTCGGTGTCCCGATTATGCGTCTTCGGTACCTATCTCCTCCGAAGTTGTGTAACGGGACCCACCTTAAAGTCATCTCGCTCCATAGACACATAATTGAGGCGGAAATTCTTACGGGTTCTGGCGTCGGCGAGGCAGTATTTATACCACGCATTCCCCTCATACCTCACAACTTCCCGTTCCATTTCAAGCGCGTACAGTTCCCCGTGACTGTTTGCTTCGCGATGACCATCAATAAGTCACAGGGGCAGACACTGAGGGCAGCAGGTGTCTTGTACGTCGCTTGCTCCCGCGTCACCAGTACTGACTCTTTACATTTTAGCTCCTGGCAGCATAACTACCAACGTATTTTATAGGGAAGTATTGTAAGGTATACCTTTGTACGTATTTTTACTCTTTTGTGTCCTGGAATGTACATATTCCTGCATTATTTTCTATATTTCCTTCAGTCTCATCTTATGACTGAACTCAGCAGGATTCCCATATAACTCTCTTCACTTGCTTCGTTTGCAAAAAAACTTATATTTTAATGCTATTTTAAAAGTTGTTTACTTATAATACTATAGCGACTCTGGCATCTTAGGTATTTTTGGTGCTGTAGAGCCTTCACGCAGACGATGTCGCGGCCAGCAGCTAGTCATTAAATAATTTCTCCCGCTTTGGGTGGAGGAAGATGGAGAGTCAGATTTTCACTGACTAAAACCCACCTGTGTTCCTTTAGTGACGCTTTGCGTTCCACGGCCATGGCATCTCGGACAATCTCGCCCATCCAAGTTATTTTCCATTTTTCAAGTTGCAATGTCCATGGAGTTTCTTGTACGTTCTTCTCCAAAAAGATTTACTCTTTGGAACGTGCAGCTCAGCTTCACTCTTTTTTTTAACCGATTGACATTTTGACAATTCAAAAGTGCTTGTTATTGGTCTATTTGAAATAAAGTTTCTGATTTCTGTCCGGAATAAAAAGAAAAAGATAAATTCTCTTGTCTAAAATACTTAGATAGCAACCACCTCAGAACTTCCGATTAGATCATTCACTGAAGAGACAAAAGATTCCATTTTCAAATGATTGATCTTGAATGATTTTCAAATACCATTTGAGTGAGGAAGATGATAGATCCTAAACAACACTAATAAATACTGGCATAGACAAGAAATACATAATGCATCGTCGAATTAACGGGAGGTCAAACCAGCCATTCATCATTCTCCAATACTGAACGGCCATTTTATTTTGATCTCTGTTAGTACATAATTACATTCCTCAAGCTATGTTTTTATACCGGCGTAGATTTTTAAAACATCGTGAGGAAACCGGCATGTCCTCGAACCAAAAATTTGAAGACATGGGACGTCTACCAACCCGGACTGGGCCCGCGTGGTAGATTACGGCCCCATTCCCTTTTCCAGAGAGGAGGTCTGAGTCCCAACAGTGGGAACATTATAAGGCCGACCATGTAGATTTTTAAGAGTAGGCTGACGAGGGTATTCGCGCCAATAGGCTTGTTAACCAATACCATTTTTTGGATAGACAGTTTTTTTTAAAATAAAATTTAGCTATATTTTAAGAGCAGTGGCCCAGACTTATAAAATTGTAGGTTATAGGTTAAAATCTAACTAGTCGCGTAATTTTGTAACTATTATTTCATTTTCACTGCTCTGAAAAAAACGGTGAAGGAAAACATTGTGAGAGTACCTCCGGCACATTCCCCCTTCTACAGAAGAGGCCTGAATTCCTTCAGTATTCATGCATTAGGAACATTATAAAGCTAATTATGCTTATTATGTTAATCCTAGTATTATTGGAACTAAAATAGAAAAAAATAATAAAATAATTTTTAAAGTCAATTCAATAACAGTTGCCATATTTGATGAAGCGAGAGGTATATATTGCCTAAGGTATGAAATATTTCAGAATTGTATTGAATCTGTGGCAAAAGACCTTCGTATTTCAATTTATTTTTAGTATTTCCTTCATCATGCTAATACTGACGACTGTATCGTTAAGCCTCGCACGCAAAAGAATCCGTATTGTCTGTAGCAAAAAAACGCACGTTTGTTGTATGAGAGCCTCACTCAAATATTTATTTTATTTTGTTTTTAATGAAATTTGAAGACATGTGACATCCACCAACCCGCACTGGGCCCGCGTGGTAGATTACGGCCCATTCCCTTTCCCAGAGATAAGGTATGAGTACCAACAGTGGGAACATTATAAGGCCGACTATTATGGCTTTGTTTTTAGTGGTAGAAATACATCATCTGTGAAACAACTGGTAAGACAGACGGACACCGGAGTGATGGCAATAGGTCCCATTTTTAACCTCTGGCTACAGAAACCTAAAAAAGCAAAAAAATCTACACCAGTACTTAAAAAAAATGCGCTATCATTTTGAGCAAATCTTTAAGAATACACAGCTCAACTAAAATTGGCTAGTATTTCCAAAGTCGACGAAAAAGTGCGATGTTAATTTATATACGGTAAATCTCTTCCTGTTAGAAATAGGCGAGGTAAAGTCATAATTAATGTAAAGTTTGTGCTTCCACATTAATTTTGGATGAAGCCAAGGACTTGTTATTTTAAACGTAATTGAAATGAAATGTTAAATCGTGTAGGTTTTTTTCAAAAGACCATGATGTCATAGTCAATGATAGAACAGAAATATGAGAACAATATTATTCGAAAATATTACAGTAGAGAATATTGAAGATATATCAGCTTCTGCCAGTGGCTTTGACTGTACAAACTAGTGCGCCTCACCATCACTGCTTACCTTCAGATGGGATCGCAGTCAAGTAGTAGTTTATATTGATAAAAAAAATCCTAAGTGAAAGTAGGTTACTAAAATGGGATATTATCGTTTTATACTGGGAGTACCTTCCCAGTATAAAACGATAATATCCCATTTTTATTCATTTACGACTTTCACAACACATCGCAATTAACATAAAACTTCACGTAAAAAAAATAAAGAAATTAACTACCTATTTTAAACAAAAATACAATCTTTTCTTAAACAGTGTATGTCAAATAAAACAATATAAAAAAAACTAGGTATATAGGACATAGGTATACAAATATCTAATTAAGTTTAATGCATCTGGCATTAAACTATATAGACCTTTCTAATAATTAAATAACATATTAACAACTTGAAAACAGTTTACTAATTAAAGAAATATTAAACCTACCATTGTTAATTAGGATTTCAATAAAGATTGTGACAATGTAATAACAACATCTATTTATAAACACATTTATACAAATAAAAGTAATCTGGTTGCAATCTCTCGACCACATGGTGAACCAACTTGTAATTATTGCAGCTTATAGGGTGTCGAAGACGAATGGTTAATTTTAAAAACTAATTAAAATATAATACCTAATTCTAGTTAAGCCTAATGGGTCTATTGCAATGCAATTATCTACACATATGGATAATTACTTGAATCTTATTTAAATGTATGTATTATATCTGAAGGTGCTTACACTAAAGCCGAGCATAGGTGAGCAATTACAATAAATTATGTCGCTTTAAGCACAGATGAAAGCCGCTATAAGTGCAATAGTGGAGTTCTTTAGCTGGTACGTTGGTTTGTGTGTTCATGTCTTCTAATGTGATATACTGAATTTGATAGGACCTTCGAAGAAAAGCGTTACGAAAGTGTTTCACATTAGCAACAGTACATTTTGATATAAATACACAAAATTTGTCATTATTACGATCGAGGCAGAATTCGCACGAGCCGTAAGCCAGTGTGTTATAGAACCGAGAGCTGCAGTGACACATTTGCAAGTGTATCGAACGATGTTTTTCAATACACTTACAACGACGGGTAGATGCTGATAAAATTAAATAAAAATTATACTGCACTAGTGCAGAAAACAGTCTATTGCGTGCGTAAAACCAGTGGGATAAGAGCGGGTTTTCGAGTAAGTGTATTGAGATTTTTTGGTCTTGACCTTTATTCGCCATAACTATGTGACATTTTAATTTACACAACACCAAATTTTCGAAAAAAAAAATCGATTTCCAATCATCCACTTTCGACTACCAACATCCGCATTAAAACTTCCAAGAACAAAACCGAATTTCACCTACTCAACTTTACAAAACTGTCACAGCGTACTAAAATACCGTACGAAGTCAGTACAAGCAACTAGTTTTAAATAAAAAAAATGGAGAACGGCGATCAATCGAGGTTCAAGATCAAGGTTTCCCACGGTTGGAAACACCTGTGTCCTGTTGCCGCTGTAATGCATGTACCGATGAATAATGTGCCAACTTTATCAACGTAGCTGTATTTTTGTGGGGCGTTTTCGCTAATTATTTTCGTTTATTGCTCATTCTGCTGGCGAATTTGTTCGAAATTCGGTCATGACGAATGGTGTGGGGAAATGATAATTGGTGTTATTGTAATGGGTTACGTTGGCTTTATTTTGTATGGTTTTTTTCTTCAGAGGAAGTCAATTTATAGTGGTTTTAGCTTGAATCGGAAATATAGAGTGATTATCAAGATTTTTAATAAGAGGCTCAGAGAGCTCTTTCTCATCATCGCTTACCATCATTTCACCTGATGGTAAGCGATGATGTGGCCGACGGAGAAGTAACCGATTCACTCTTGACTTAAAGACCCCTAGGTTATAGCTATCAGGAAACACAAATCCCGGCAGGAGATTCTACTCCTTAGATGTACGCATAATTAATGTGTTTCCAAAACCCTTGTACAAATGGGTAGGATGTCAACCATGTACCGATGGTGCAACGCCGTACGTCTAGTGGTCCGATGATGGAACGAACCTGGAGGAATTAAATTGCGCAATTCCAACGCACACTCCGAGTTGCCGAGTTCATCTTTTTCTCTTCTTTTTCTTCTTTAAAGTTAAGAAATCTTCAAATATCTCTGTACTGCAAAACCCTCTAGTTTTATCCAAATCGGGATTCCTCCCGCTCTGAATCAGATTTTTACTGACTAAAGCTCACCGGTCTTCCTTCAGTTGCTTTTCGCTTTCCAGGGCTGTGGTGACTCTTTCGATCACTCCCACAGCCGTATATCCAACCCTTCCTCACTTGTGCTGCAGCAGTGAATGTAAATGTTCATTTTTTAAGATGTAGATTACCGTGGCGTTCTGACTAGTTGTAATAAACGTCCATGTACTCACCTTGGTCAAAAGAGCTGGGGTTTATGTAGGACAGCAGCTCCTGGTCACTCATATCCGTGAGACCCAGCACAGGAGCGGTCATCTCCGATTTAAATTACCCACTTAATCCGATTTCAATACAAATTGGAATACTAACATTTGTGTTGCAAATAAAAAACAGTTAAAGCTACTAGTAATACAGAAAACTTTAACATTAACAGTACCGTATCAGAAGAATCAAAATACCGAAGCATTCAAAACGAAGATCAAGAAAACGATGGATAAAATTGCAAACATCGCATCTGGCTTCATCGTATGACCATTAAAGGCCGGGATAGCTGGCAATAGTGCAGAATTAACTGCAATTATAAGAACAGTACGGGGACCGAGCCTGCCTAGCCGGTATTATAACGGTACCGAGCTGAGATGCGGCGGAAACTGAAATGGGGTGTGGTGCAAGAAAGAGGATCTAGTATTGACAGTTTCATTTTAACACATACGTTTTATTACGTCCTGGAATTATAATTAGTAGCTAAGGAGTGGAATTCCCTGCCGGAGTCTGTGTTTCTTGATGGCTACAACCCGAGAATCTTTAAGTCAAGAGTGAACTTTTACGTGAGCACGCTCCATCGTCGACCGCATCGTCGTCCATCAGGTGAGATAGCGGTCAAGCATAAACCATTCGCAATAAAAAAAAAATAACGTCGCCAACACTAGGAATTCCTCCTGTATCGTAAGTGCGTTTAGAAACTTTTGATTCCGACATCCAGATTCGGTACAACTATCTCCACACCACACTCAGAAAACTTAACACGCGGTGCATCATCCGATCGCTCACCCGAAGGACACGTTACATGATGGAGGTTTGCCCCGCTTGGACAGAGCACTGCCGTGTCCTCGTGGGGGCGATAGGCAGAAACGACCACTCGCGCTGGGCCATGTACAGCTCATGGCGATCGCCTCCTTATGCGAAGCAGTAAAGCTAAAGCTCTTAATGGTAATGGATGTGATCAGGCATTTTTTGTGGTGTTCTCTTGAAAATGAATAAATTTTTCCAATTTATTGCTTCTCACAAACTTACAAGGGAAATGGTATTCAGACTTAAAGCTTAAAAGCAAAAAATTATAGTAAAACACGCACACGCTTCCAAAACATGGACACCACGCAGATCATCTAAAGTAGATTCAAAACTAAAGGCCGCATCCACCACCCAACATCTCCCAACTTAGACCACAAACAAAAGCTAGAGCAAAAACTAGATTTTGTCACGCAAACGGCCATTAAAGCTTTAGAACGGATATGATGGCGTTATTCGACTCTAATTGGGTTTCTTCATTTCTCCTTTTGCTGGACCGACGGCAATTTTAGTTGTAAGCAATCTTATCACACACACATATCTCGGAATTTATCAGCACAGGTATTAACGACGATTGTTGAAACGGATCAAAGAATTATAAATGTAAATTGGGATAGTTCGAATATCATATATGTATATGGGACAACGGTAAATGGGAACGAGGTACAGTTGTTTGATTTGCATATGGATATGTAGAAACTGTGTTTATCTAGACTTAATGATCCGTTAAACTGCATCACTTTTTTTTGCTCTAAAGAAAAAGGACCCTCTACTTTATTCTATGTACGGGGCATAGAATAAAGTAGAGGGTCCTTTTTTATGTGGAAAATTATCAAATGACTTCTGTTTTATGATAGAGTAAGGACACGTGTCAGACTTTTACTGACACACCTCTGTTCCTTCATTTGCTCTTTAAATTCTAGAGCCACGGTAACTGTTTCAAATGTTCTTGTAAGGTGGAGGGTCCTATACGAGCTGAAATTTTACCAACCAGTACTGAACATGAACAGTTACTTTATAATCACTGATTAGTAATGGGACTGTGTGATATCAAGGTGCCTGAATAGATGCTTTATCTCTTCTGTGTTGTTACAATTTTCAATTGACGGTGGTAGTATCAAATGTTGAATTATGAAGTAGAGACGTTCTTATATTTTACCGATAACCGCTAGTTTTCCTCGAAAAATATGTAAATATTGTATTACACAGAGATTTTTTAATTCCCCGTTATTTTAAGGTTTAAGTCAAATATATGATATTGTTATCATTTTACTTTTTTTTTAATTAGCGATGTTTCGCTAAGCAGATAAAAGGCACCTCTCGGCCTTTTTTTTTCCTTCTGGCTTCATCATCAGATCAGTTAAATACATCCCCCCACCCTTTTTCTGAGAGTCAGTCATCGACTACACGTAAAAAAAAATCGGCCAAGAGCGTGTCGGGCCACGCTTAGTTTAGGGTTCCGTAGTTTCCCGTCCGTCACAAAAAGTGTACCCACTTATGAGTTTAAAAAAATGCTTGCATATACGATTATACTACAAACTTAGTCCAGAAATTATTTTGTAGAAACTTTTTGTCTTCTTGTACAAAATCTGTTCTTTCCATCAAGTTCAAAATAATTTTCCTAGAAAGTCCTTATAAAGTTCTACTTTTCAGATTTTTTTCATATTTTCTAAACTTATGGTTCAAAAGTTAGAGGGGGGGACACATTGTTTTTTCTTTTGAAGCGATTATTTCCGAAATTATTGACATTATCAAAAAATGATTTTAGTAAACCCCTATTCATTTTTAAATACCTATCCAACAATATATCACACGTTAGGGTTTAAATTAAAAAAAAATCACTTCCTACTTTACATATAGGGGGCTAACCTAATAAAACATTTTTTTCCAATTTTTATTTTCCCATTTTGTCGGCGTGATTGATATACATATTGGTACCAAATTTCAGCTTTCTAGTGCTAACGGTCACAGAGATTAAGCGAGGACGGACAGACAGACAGACAGACATGGCGAAACTATGAGGGTTCCTAGTTGACTACGAAACCCTAAAAAAGCAACTTTACTTGTAACCACAGTTCTGCTGTGATTCTTTGAGGAGTTCTGTTCCATATCTTCGAAGTTCACGATCAGATCATAACAATATTTCTATGGGACCAACTTGGAAGCATAACCTTTCAATCAAAAAAAGTTTTTTTTCAAAATCGGTCCACAATTGACCGAGATATCGGTGAACATACATAAAAAAAAAATACATTCAGCCGAACATAGAACCTCCTCCTTTTCGAAGTCGGTTAAAAATAACAACTTTACACTGTAAAATTTCATTATTCAGTTCATTTATACATATTTATTTTAGTTTGCAATAATAATATATAAATTATAATAATATGTTTTTGAAATTCTTGTCGTAAAATAAACTTGGATACTATTCGCAAAAACAAAATCCAAATTTTGCGAGGTTCACATGAACTGTTAGTTATGAATGGGCCTCCCGTGGCTTTTTTTTTTTAAATGCTAGAAATATAAATTACCAACTTTTTTTTTACATTTTTTATTCTTTTCTTTTTTTTAATCGATATAAATTATTGCTTGACTGCGATTGTTTTTGACCATCATAAAATTATTTAATTTCCTTGTTTTGTGATATTTATTATGCTAACAGGTTTTTTAAAAAGACTTATAAACGTTAATTTTATCGTCAGTTTAAACTATATGAGGCTGTTCATCAGGGACATAGACAAGATTTGACACATAAGACTGGTAATGATGTAACTTGCCAATTTTATCACTTCGATTAATTTATAGTTCGTTTCCAAAAATTGAGGCCAAAAGAATTATGTTTTTTTTTTTTTTTTTAATTTTATAGGTCAATTCCGCAATAAACCTAAGAAGAAAAATATTTTTTTTTTTTAAATTGTCTTTTTTTAAAAGAAACATAAAAATTTACATGATTTATAATCGTAGTTTCGCAATGACAATATCATTATAGTAACATCATAATTTCACTTTATTTTTATCATAATTATTATATTAAATGCATAATTTACCAATTTATTTTCAATAACCTTTAATCGATCAAGATTCAAACTGCTAATAATTTTCAATAAATTATTTCACATAGAAAAAATGTTGAACCACATACTTTTTATCTCAAATTAGCACTAACGTAAATTACTATAGATAGCCAGTATTTCTTGGCAGTGGCGGAAATCGGAACTACATTTTTGAGTATTGAATTTTATGACGTTTGCTGACGATTTGAGAGTAGTGGTGGCCGAGTGGGAAAGGAGAGGTGTTAACGGCTCACGTTTTAGGTGGTGGGTTCGAACCCAGCCAGGCACATTACTTTGTGTAATTTATTTCATCACCACTGCTCTCAAAATAGTGAAGGAAAACATCGTGAGGAAACCGGCATGTCCTAGAAGCAAAAATTCGAGGACGTGATATCCACCAACCCGCACTGTACCGGCGTGGTGGATTACGGCCCATTCCCTCTCCTAGAGAGGAGGCTTGAGTCCCAACAGTGGGAACATTAAAAAGGCTGGTGATAATGACGTTTGCTCTCACGAACAGCGCCACAGTCAAGGCTCAAGAAATACTGGTATTTCTCATCTAGATGTTATTAATAAACTAACCTCATACGATAAATGCAAGTCCAATAAATGGCTATCGGTAAGCATCCAATAAGCTTGCATTTTATTCTTCTTTTACTTTTTTATAGGCAGTGACTATTTCACCGCATCCTGTTGGGACCGTTATGTCTGCACAGATGTACGAATAATTTCTTCTATTAGATTATAAGTATTTTGAATTTATTTTTATGAATGTTTTATTGAATGTATTTGATATTGTTTTAAAACTTTTGCCTTAATAACAGCTTATAGCTGAAAACCCCTTTTTTAAAACTCGTTAAGAAAAATAAAATTGTCCATATTTAAAATCATTGAAATCCATATATTTATAATATGTAGTTTTTACTTAATTTTTTTTTTCGAGGTTGAGAAGAATCCATGTGATGGACCTACTGCTAATTGATCTAGATTTCTGTCAATGTCCATAGACTTTCTTGCACGTTCTTCTCCATAGAGATCTATGCTTTGACACGTGCAATTTAGCTTTACTTGTCTTGGACTGACCGACATTTAACTATTCAAAAGTGCCAGCAAATGGTCTATTTGAAAGAAATGTTGATTTGATTGATTTGGTTTGTCAGCTTTTGATAGCTCAAGTGTATTATAATATAGCGTTGTTTTAAAATCACTAAATACCACCTCCACTTTCATCTACATTCACTATCTTATCATCCCTGAAAACCAGATTGCCAAGATCTCTTCTATCCGCCCTTAATTACACCACAACTTGAATTGCCCACCTGTCGCTGCTCTTATTTTTATTTTCCATTTCATGGGAAAAGTATGGAGACACCTGTTAATAAGTAAAAAATATTAAAATTCACACCACGTTTCAGTTTTGATGATATTTCTGTGTTAATTCGCGAGCTGCATGGGTGTTGAATGGTCGATCATGTTTTAATAATATTTTATTTATATGGCAGATATTTTTTCATTTTGTTATTAAGCGAGATGAAATTTTATTGTTTTTTGGCCGATTCTCACTGAATATAGGTATATAGTGTGACTTTATAATCATACTATTATATTATAAAGGTAATGATTTATGTTCTTTCCAATGGAAAGGCCTATGCTTGAAGTTTCCGTGATCACACAGAAATGAAGATGTCCGCAATGGAACGAAGTTTACCGATGTGGTCCAAAGAATTGTCAAACTTAAGTGGCAGTGAGCAGGCCACATTACTCGCAGAACAGTTGGTCGATGGCAAAGAGATTTAAAGAGATACATATTGGTAGTATACAAGGTGTAAGGGACAGCCCTCCACAAACTTTAAGGGCTTGCTCAGTAGACAAAACTGAACCACCTTCCACAAAAATTTTTTTTCAGGAAACAAAAAAAAAAAACTCGATTGGACAGTTTGTATGGAGAGGCTGTCCCTTACACCTTGTGTATTTAATGTCTTTGATGGGGATGAAAGGCTCTGGAGTGACAACCACGTACCGTTAAACAAAGCGTTGGAAGGCCCCCCATTAGGTAAACCGATGATCTAGAGATGGTCGAAATCCGATGGATGCGAGACGCACAGGACTGGTTGTCGTTGCGACACTTGAGGGAGGCCTATGTCTAACAGTGGACGTTTTTAAGCCGAAATGATGATGATGAATAAAAGTCATTATAACGGCGACAGTTTGTGAGTGTGTGTGTGTTTGTTATTTGTATATCAGGAGTGTGTTTCCTTGGAATTTATTTCTATTATTAAGCTAGTTACCGCCTGTGGCTTCGTCCGCGTGCATAATATTAAAAAGACGAAAATTAGTATGTACGTATTTGTTTGATACTTCTTTAAGCTCAAACAACTGTTCGAATTTGTATTTTTGTCATGCGAGTAGACCATGTCCTGGGGCCTAAGTATGCTACTTTTATAAATTCGTTATTCCAACACGATCCCATTGTCATTTTGCTAAAAGTTTGTAATCTGCAAATTCATAATAATCGATCATTGATCGGTCGATGGTCTTGTAATAGAATTGTGGTAGAATGACAATATCGAGCTTATTAAAAGCACTAATTGCGCAATGACGTCGTAATGGTAGGTCACTGATCAATGTAACTGTCAAATTTTTTGCCGATTTCCGCATACGTCAGATATTCATTTGTCATTATGTAGGTACGAGATTACCATTCTATGTCATTTCTTTCAAATTCAATTCAGTGTCAGTGGTTGACCATCGGAAAGTAATGGTGACGCCATTATATTAGTAGATTACCAAAACTGGTCAAAATCAACAATTATGAAATCAATGATAGACCATTCTGACACTATTGTAATAACAGACTTGAGGCCCTGGAATCGGATACAAGTTGCTGTATTCTATCCTGAGAATAGGTTAACTTGGGATAATTTTCTAGAGTAAGAGTATGTATCAATAGAAGCTATAAGTTTGAAGATCTTGTAGAGCAAATAATATAATAGTCTGTCTTTGCTGATAGCTACAACATAAGGATCTTTAAGTAAAGTGCGAATTACTTCTAAACCAGAATGCTCCATCGTCGTTCACATTATCGCTTACCATTCGGCGAGATAATGGTGAAGCGTTAGTCTATCAATAATAAAACATATATAATAGATGTCAATTCAGGTGTAGTCGACTGTTAATAAAAACGAGTACCTATTTCAGTTTTAAATATAGATCTGGGTTTCTCCTGACTGACTTTTTTGATGACGCACGCGGTATTATCCCGTGTGTTGGTCTACTTACTTTTCAAACTAGCCAATTATTATTGCACTTCACTTAAGAAAACTTTTCCAATACAAGCTCGCAAATCCGACATTTGGTTTTTGTAAGTGGTAAATCATTAAATTACATCTCAAGTTTTGGGTAGAGAGAAAGGAAGAGTCAGATTTTTAGTGAGTATAACCACAATGTCTTATAGTCTAACTCTTTTAATATCACAGCTCTGGCAGGCATCAGCCCTAACGTGTCCCTTCAATCAAACTGTCATCTCTTTGATACGCGCATGGAATACATTATACAACGGTAACGTGGACCGAAGTCCGGTCCTCATGGGATTGGGAGTTACTTTCATTTTCTTATCACTTTTAAATATTCGTGCTTGGGGTAACACATTATTTATGTGCTGTCAGTTGTTTCTCAAAAATCACCCCATTTCACGCCATGTCATCTTTCATTCAGTCCATTTCTTTTTTTTCATTCGTGTCCTACTTTTATAACGATTCTCAATAAATTTTCAAGTACTATGAACATACTTACATATACTTATTCTTCCACACCAAAAAAAAAAAAAAAATAGTAGTACATTCAATATACCTGTTGGTAAAACAAAATTTTATCTAGATCCCATATATGTATATTAAGTATTTTTCATTTCTATAATAAATAACTATAGGATCTTAGGGCAAATTAGTGTGGGATCGCAAAATGTCATATATATTTTTTTATTATGATCATTTAATGCAAAAATTGATCTTAATAACCAAGAGATAACTTTTAAGTATAGCAATAATTTATCCAGTTCTTAAACATCTGAAACTGTTCTAAAGATTGATATATCAATATCATTATTCAAAGATGAATCGATAGTGTCAGTACTCACCTCCATCCAATATTTTGTCGGCAATCGGTTCAAAGGGGTATTTTAATTAAATGTACCGATCCTACTTTGTTGCCAATACAAGTTCTGGGAGTAAAGTAGCTTGCTTATGACCAAGCCGTATCTACTTTAGGAGCTAGAATAATTATTTAATAATGTTAAAGTTATGACAGAGCAAGCTGGAGCTAACAACGCCACTTCCAAGCCAAAAGCTAGAAAGCATCTGTTGCTCCAAAAAAAAAAAATACCGAAGAAACAAGCAAAAACTAAGAATGCATCTAATAGATCAATACACGAACGAGAACAACAAAACTCGATGCAATAAAACTAAAGTTTTTCATTCACATGATAATTTTTCTTTTCCTACGCCTGTCTGCACCATATATGGTGGCCGTAATATACACCGGTCCAAAGGTGCTGGCTACCACGTGGTTGCACAAAGGTGTTCTAAGCAAACACTAGTTAAGAGGCCGGAGTTCATTGCTCATGCGGTGATGTGCACAATAAATTATAGATCGTTGGAGATCCGTAGATGGTATTGATAAACGTGGGAGCACAGGTGGGATGTTTTGAAGATCTGGACTTGTTAAACACATCGCCAGCTGGTTCGGTTACTGACAAATTGTAGGGTAAGCGGCTGTAGCTCACCGTTAGGGTAAGCGTAACGGTAACGTGTTATGTTCCACATGCTTCTCATAGAGATATCAGCAAAATCGGGGCTCACAGGGGCTGATGCATGCCTGTTAGGAGTGCGGTATTGTTTAAAAGAATTAGTGTTATCCTGAAACGCAAATGGTATGCCTAGTATCCTTGGACGCAACATCGTGCCGTCGTCATGTCGTTACCGCCTCATCGACAGAGTTGTATAGTCTTGTATGTAAATCAAGAGTAAATAGGTTACTTCTAGGTAAGCGTGCTCCATCGTCGACCTCATCATCGCTTACCATCAGGTGAGATGGTAGTCAAACGCGAGTCTATCAATAATAATAACAAAAAAAATGTAAGCTATGAACACGCGTCCACCAAGCGTATGATGATTGATTGATGACGCTATCACGCTACTAATCCGTGCACAATAGGCCTAACTAAAGTCTAAAGGTCCTCTCGTAGATCCATCATCCAGAGCGGGACAAAGTATTTGATGATTTCCCAACTAAAAAGAAAAGTCGTTCTTTTTTACAACAGAGGCTAAAAATCTTTTCCAGAACTCAGTAGAATGAAGAAATAATGGCACTTATCACAGAAAAGGTACTAAAAAAACCGATGACGATATTGTAATTAATACGCGTTAAACTTTAGCAAGTAGTGCAGTAGCTAAAATAAAGCAAAAAATAAAATAAAGACAAGGATACATCAGAAAGTCGATTTAAAAACAAAACAATACTGATCAAGTCGTGAACACACTATTAAACGTGCGAAACTACTTAAGGAGTGTTCAGATAATGATGCGTTTAGTCTGAAAGGGAAACTCGATATCAAAATGTGAAAGGACATGCTGAGATAGTCGGGACACGTTGAATAAATAAAATGGAATATTTAATAGTAAAAAGAAGTGGAGAAGTGTCTGTACATAAATTAGACTGGCATTAACTGCGAGGTGTGCCCTCGGATTTATAATTTAAATTGCTAAAGCTTTCTGTGTTTTGCGTCGCTGTCTTTTAAATGGTCTCATTATGAACTAACTTTATAATGACGATAACGATTTATCTATTTATCTGGGATTGCTCATATTACAAGTAGACTTAACACATAGAATGCCAAGAATTTATACCAATCAAATTCAGTTCCCACCACACATTGTCAATATATACGGGAAATCTCATGGCGGGTGTCTTTATTAATTAAGTAAACTAATAGTGCCCATATACGAGAAAAATGTGACATCTGAGAAGAAATCATTTACGAGATATCTCATATATTATTATTATTATTATTCCATTTATTATATATATATACATATTATTTACATTTTTAAATATTTCCTAAAAAGTACATAAAAAAACATTTAAAAATATAAAAAATAGTAGCCCACCGGCATCGGGAACAGGGTCCAAGCTGCCGGTGGTCAGGGCTCCTGAGAGAGGAATCTCCTAACTATACGCGCCGTGTCCAGGAGTACTGCTTTCTGGATCAGGCCCTTGATCCAGCTGCCTAACGAGAGCCTCCTTAGATGTTGTTCGAGGCTCTTAGCTATTAAGCCATTGGCCGTTACGACTATCGGCACAATGATTGCTCTATCCACTTCCCACATGTCGACAACCTCGTGAGCTAAGTCAAGATATTTGATCTGCTTATCTTTCTCAGCTTTCACAAGGTTCTCGTCATGAGGGACCGCTATATCAACAATCATTGTGCGACGCTCTAGTCGATCTATCACCACTATATCAGGTTTATTGGCAACAATAGTCCTGTCAGTGATGATAGATCGATCCCAATATAACGTGATACTGCCATTGTCGAGAACTGGGTCGGGCACATACCTGTAGTACGGTACTTCTGATTCTACAAGATTGTATTTAAGAGCAAGTTGCTGGTGAATAATCCTGGCTACGAGGTTGTGCCTATGCAAATAGTCTCCGTTAGCCAGACGAGAACACCCAGAAATAATGTGACGGATTGATTCTCCGGGCCGGTGGCATGCCCGACAGATGTCAACCGTACCATCCTTCACAATGTATTTCCGGTAATTGTTCGTCATCATAACTTCGTCCATAATTGCAAAGACAAAACCTTCGGTTTCCCCGAAGAGGTCACCGAAACGTAGCCAAGATACGGACGCTAATAGGTCTACATCGGGCCCATGTAAAGCCCGGTAAAAGCGTCCGTGAAGCTCCTTGCCCTGCCATACTTCCCTGCGGTCATTAGTATCCATTACTAAAGGTTTGCGCCAGTTCTCGTTAGCTAAGGAGAGCGGGGTGAGGCCCTTGTCCACCGCCACCACATCTCGGTGCATACCCACGTCGACGGCTAGGAAATATTCCCTGAGACTGCATACCTCGCGGTTGTGCAGGGACTTAGCATTTAAGAAGCCACGACCCCCACACTTCCGCGGGATATACAGTCTCATCACCGATGACCGTGGGTGATGCATCCGATTTGCGGTAAGTAGTGTACGGACCCTCCTATCCAGGGCGTCAAGTTCTGTCTGAGTCCATTTAAGTATGCCGAAAGAATACATCAATACTGGCATGACCCAACCGTTGAAAGCGCGCACCTTGTTTCCGCCTGACAAAAGACTATTCAGTACTTTATTCAGGCGGCCAAAGAAGCGCTCCTTCAGCGATTGTTTCACGTCATCAGTATTGATGCCTAACGCTTCCGACATACCCAAATACTTGTATGTTTCGGTTGAACTGAGGGATCTAAGGTGTATGGAATCCGAGAGTTGAATTCCCTCGGATTCCATAATCTCTCCTCGCTTTACATGTATGACTGCACATTTGTCCACACCAAAGTCCATCCTGATGGCACTACTGAAGGTTTCAGTTACCTTCAGTAGCTCCATCAGTTGCAAGTTGTTGGGGGCAAAGAGTTTCAGATCATCCATGTAAAGAAGGTGAGATATGACCTGACCGCCTCTTTTCAACCGGTAACCTAAGCCAGAACCCTCCAGCAGTGTGCTGAGAGGGTTCAAAGCCAGGCAAAACCACAGTGGACTCAGACTGTCACCCTGGAATATGCCACGCTCAATCCTTATCGGTTCGCTGTTCTCCCAAATCTGTCGACATCCCGGATAGTGAAGGACTGTTCTCCACTGCCCCATACATGACATCAGGAAGGTGCGCAAAGTTGCGTCAACTTTATACAGTTCTAACACCCTCATGAGCCATGTATGAGGAACAGAGTCATAGGCCTTCTTATAATCTATCCAGCATGCCGACAGATTCTTTCGAGAACGTCGAACCTGTTGGCTAATGGCAATATCGATGAGGAGCAGCTCCTATTATTATTATTATTATTATTTATTTAAAAAGACAACTTTTGGTCCACATTGTATGTTATTAACACTTATTTCTATGTTAGATCAGAATTCACAAAATAGTTATAGTTCCCATAAAATAAATTAAATTACAAAAAAAAAAAAAAAAATGAAATAAATTATTAAATTAAAAATAAACGTATTAAAAAGAATTGTATTAAAAATCAAAATAAAATTAGATAATTGTATAAAATTAAATTTCAATTACATGTCACTATTAAAATAAAATAAAATAAAATAAATCCAAAAACCACTACAATTTCCTAACAGGCATTGGAATAGTAACATGTCTGGCACAGCCATGTCGGATATAGGGACAGTCTAGCCGGTCAGCGATCATTGCCAGTATGGCATTGGGGCTGGCCCACACCCGGCGCACCAGGGATGCGCACCGCTTGCGTATAGTAGTGTGAAAACAATCGGTACGCGCCTCCGTGAACATTCCTGATGCGCTACAGAAGCGGGGCAGCCCCACTACCACCCGGAACGCGTTATTGTACTGGACACGGAGGGCACTGTATGTCCTTTCAGTATAGTCAACCCACAGGCTGCACGAGTACAGGGATGTGCAGTACGCTCTGAAGAGCGTGATCTTCACCGCCCTAGAACATCGCGCAAACCGACGGGCTATCATATTGGCTCGCACTGACAGTGCATATGATTATGCATCATATGTGTCAGTTTGTTCTCAAGTAACCAAAACTAAACTAAACTACTACAAAGATACAAATTTTTATCGCTGATCGCCGCTGCATTTCTTCTTACATATTTTTCGTTTAGCCATAATTTTTATAATCCATTGATTTCCTTTTTAGATCAGAGGCACACATTATTGTTGATTTTTTTTCTTTTTCATTTGAGTTTCTTTATTGTGTGCCAAATAAACATGTTTTCTTTCTTTCTTAATTTTTTCAACCGTATTCCATCATCATCACCATTATTTCAGCCGAAAGACGTCCACTGTTCGATAAAGGACTCCCCCAAGCGTCGCCACAACGACCGATCCTGTGCGTCTTTTTTTTTTTTTTTTTTTTTATGGTGGGAAAAATCATGCATTGACATCCCCCGCCCTTGGGCGGAGCGGGAGATAGTGTCAGACTCTTACTGACTAAAAGACCCACCCCGTTCCTTCTAGCCTTCATACCGGGGCTTGAGCGCCCTTTCGGATAACCCTGGCCCCAGTAGGCTTCGACCCGGCTGGGGTCCCTGCTGTTGCTGACAACTCCTTGAGGCGCGCGGGAACAGTGCGCGCTGTCGACGACTTGGGCTTGGTCCGGACAGTTACCGGACGGCCGGTCAGCGAGCTACCCATTGCTCACTGTCCGCAAGCCCGCGTCTACGTTGGCCGGAAATCGGGATCAGAATCCCGGCGACGGCGGCGGCGATAACGCCGTTGCCTGATGCGTTCGGCCTCCTCCTTTGCAAGCATTACTGCTTCGCAGAAGTCGGCGACCGCCTGCCACTCCTCCTCGCTCCGGACCATGGCCTCAACCAAGGCCCGGCGCGAGAGGTCTCCGCCGATCCTGTGCGTCTCACATCCACCGCATTTCCGCGACCCACACCATGTTGTACTTATTTCCACATAACATTAAAATTCACAAGTACAACAAACATATAATTCAACTGTTCTACAGAACCCCGCTACATATCGTGTTGTAGTCATATCAATTTTATTTTAAGACTAGCTGACCGGAACTGCAGATGGCCAGCGCATCACATCCTGTGGCATCGAAGCACGATTGACAACCTTCATTGACAGGTTAAGGCTAGGTTCTATGAGGTTAGCGAAGCGGTAAACGGGTTATAGTCTGTCTAATAAATCAACCGACTTAAGAATTTTGTATAACATTTAATCATTTAAAAAATAAAAATATTCGATACTTTTTATAAGTTTCTTCTGTTAGTAAACAATAATTTCTATCTCTTTATCAGCGCATCTACGGCTATTAAAACAATAATTGTTCACCCTTGAACGGCACTTTTTCATCCTCAAATGCCACTTTTGAACTCTAAGCCATCCTCAAACGGAACTCCTTCACACTCGAACAGCACTTCATCACACCTTTCAGATACCGTCAATCTGAGTGAGACACAATAGTAAGACAATAGGTGCGCGAACGCCGGCGTTCGCTTGGGGTTTAAAGAACTAAAAGGCTCTAGCAATTTTATTAGACCTAGATTTCGATGAAATTTTCTACTCGGGTAGACCATGTCCTAGAATAGCATAAAGGACACTCTTTATCCCGAGAGTATTTATCACTTTCCGCTTTAACAATCGCTACCGCCCATCCCAAGTTCCGCCCCTAACATCCTTTTAACGAGCGGCTAAGCATTACAAAATTAAAACAACAGTTCGAACACTAATTACGGGTCCTAGGTGTCTTGCAACGGACCAATATGGTCAAGAACACCTGTCCACGACATCCTTAGGTACCTGTTATCACTATACCTGTTCTTTATTTAAAACTCTATTAGGTTATCAAGCCGTTTCATTGGCGTACCACGGTAGCTGGCTGTTAAATATTTATAGTATATAATAATTATTATTATAAGTCATACTTCACACTACACATCACACTTTTATCATCATCACCTACCTAGCTTTTTCCCAACTGACTTTTTTTAAAGTTGGAAATCATCCAATGACATCAAGTCAAGTCAAAAGTTTTTTATTTCACATATGCCTACATGGGCACTATAAAACGTCAGAAGCTAGTGCACGCTTCGAAATTGGTCGTTTCCTATGGAGAAGAACCTGCAAGAAACTCCATGGTTACTCTTTAAAAAAAAATTGTTGTACTTACAATATTTTCTTATTACAGTATTAATAGGTATTATTTAAGAACAGTGTACATCTCCCGCCTTTGGGCGGGGCGGCAGGGCATGTCAGACTATTACTGAATAAAACTCACTCCTGTTTCAGGGCACCGAGATTCTATTTCACATCAGCTATGGCCCTAGTAAGTTTCGACCCTGCTGAACCCCTACGGTTGCTGACATCTTTAGGCGCGCATGGAACACTACGCGCCGTCGACGACTTGGACTCGGTCCGGACGGTTACCGGATGATTAGACAGCGAGCTATTAATTGCTCGCCGTCGGCAAGCCCGCACTTCCTTACTGGCTTGAGGTCGACTTCTAGTATAACTGGACGCAGTTCCAGACCTACCCGTGTTTTATATGCGACTGCATACTTAAGGACCCAGTCACTGGTCAACACGATACTTCTTAGATAGACTGATGGTCAGACTTTCTGGCTGCCTGTAATAACTGTCAAATATGTACGAATGAGCTCCGGGACCCAACGGCTTTATGTGCTATTCCATTGAAAAGCACGCAAAGCCAAAGCAAAGTTGGTCCGGGAGCGAGGTGTCTGTAATGAGGCCTTACAACGCTGTGTCTTCCGATATGTGGCCGCCTCTCCAGGCCATCATGGCCCCAAAGACCATCTACAGCCACCGACCATGATCAAACGGTGAAACGGATCTGGATGACCTGTACTACACAAGGTAACTATCTCCTGGAATAAGAAGGTACTTTAAGTGCCCATACAAATATTGGTTCCAAACGGAACCGATCCCGCGACACGCAATGCAGCAGTCAATTGTTCAACTCATGCGCAACCGTGCCGTCAAAAATAAGAAATAGTAATCCCATCAATGTACCCATTAATTTAATGAAAACTGTTCGCTCTTAAAGCTGTCATGGACATCACAATATCTGACATATACACCATATTTTTTAAATTATTTTACCCAATGATAGGGAAATTTAATTGGAATTACAATGTTGCAGGATTATGTCCTAGAATTAAAAGTAGCCTTACTTGGGTCTATAAGTTATTGCATATTATCAAAAGATCAGAAACTCCTCAGGCAAATGACATTTAAATTCATACAGTTGACTTTTTTCATAAAACACCGCACACGAAGTATCAATGTAAATAAAAAAAAAACAAAATGCATAAATTCTTTCTTTCAACGAGAAACAACAAAATACGAATAAAAATCTGTAGAGCATTCATATCGGTTTTAATGATAGCTAACGTGAAACGTAGATAGGTATCGGACAACCCGATTCACTGAGGTTAGTGTTGGGGACATAAAACATTAGCCACACACGGTCAGAAAAAAAAGTTGGCCACACATGGTCAAAAAAAAGTGCCCAACATTATTGACCATCTTATTGAAGTTTTGGTTTGTAGTCCATTCTACAGAAATAACTATAGGAATGTTACTTCGTTGACCAAAACGTTCTCAGGCAAATAAACTTTTACTTTATTCACACCATTCACAGTTGGCCTTTTTTCACATGAAGCAACAATGTAAAAAAAAAACAAAATCAACAAATTCTCTCTTTGGCGAAACAACAAAATACGAATAAAAATCTGTACAGAATTCATATCGGTTTTAATGATAGCTGAGCTAACGTGAAACGTAGATAGGTATCAGGCAACCCGGTTCACTGATGTTAGTGTCGGGGACACAAAACATTAGCCACACACGGTCAGAAAAAAAAGTTGGCCGCATACGGTCAAAAAAAAAAGTGCCCAACTTTATTGACCATCTTATTGAAGTTTTGGTTTGTAGTCCATTCTACAGAAATAGCCATAGGAATGTTACTTCGTTGACCAAAACCTTCTCAGGCAAATAAAATTTTAATTCACACCATTCACAGTTGGCTTTTTTTCACATGAAGCAACAATGTAAAAAAAAAAAAAACAACAACAAATTCTCTCTTTGGCGAAACAACAAAATACGAATAAAAATCTGTACAGCATTCATATCGCTTTTAATGATAGCTGAGCTAACGTGAAGCGTAGATAGGTATCGGATAACCCGGTTCACTGAGATTAGTGCTGGGGACACGAAACAATAGGCCACAGATAGCTTTAAAAAAAGTGGGCAAAATATTTGACCATCGTCTTGGGGTTTTGGTTTACGGTCAAGTCTGCAGAAGTAACTGTACGTTTATATTATGTATGTCGCAGCAGGAGGCTGTACATTAAGAACATTCTAACAATTGTTACAAGATGGCGGTAGTAAGGTTATCCTATCTGTCTGTCGCTTGTCACTGTCAAGTAATGTCAGGTTATTTCACCTGTCTGTCAGTTGTCACTGTCAGTGTCACTGTCATTGTTATGACGGGTGCAAGTAGGGTAGGTATGTGGGGGCATTCAGCCGGGAAACGTGCGCATGGACAGTTAACCTCACAACCTCCATCCTTTTTCATCACGGATATTTGTGATCATTGTGATTCAAGAATTTAAGTAGTAATTAAAAGAAGATCAACACTATCAGTTTGTGGTATTATTTCCTGTTTCAGGCTTGCCCGAAGATAACATTTCTGCTGCCTCTCCGTCATGTAATTCATGAAAAACTGTCCCACGCAAGGAGTACTCCAGAGTAACCTTTCCAAAAATATTTTTTGCAATTGGCTTGTCAGTATCCGACAGTAGGTACAGTAAGCAATATATTTCTAACTTATACACAAAGTAAAACTTTATAAATTCCCAACGTACCTACAATTAACCTACGTAATAAAATATAGATTCACAGTTAATTAAAAACAAAATCGACTTAGTTTAGAAAATATTAACTAAACCCAAGTTAAATAGCAATAAAATTCCAACCACAACAGTGTACCCAACACTAACCAAGGTACAGTTTGACATTTACTCGAAGAGCCCAACTTTTTTATTTTTAAGCGGAGAAATGATCCTGGGCTATTTCCTCCGGCCGAGAAATGCGGCCTTGACAGGACACCGAACCTGCACTCAGTGCGAACAACTTTTTCTGCACGAAAATAAAACAGTACCCACACTGGGAACTCTCAATTAAAATTCGCGTCCATAATGTATAGACGTACAGTTACGGAAAAAATGGGTACGTCACTGTAAAGCTTTTTTGCTTTGTGCATAAAAATATCAACTGATCCTCATAATAATAATATCTCAAAATTATTCTGAGAAGCTAGTAAGAAATGACACTAAAAAAGAAAAGCGCATTACTTTGTCTAATTTATTTCATCACCACTGCTCTCAAGACGGTAAAGGAAAAAAACATCGTGAGGAAACCAGCAGGTCCTAGAACCAAAAATTCGAAGACATCTGACATTCACCAACCCGCACTAGGGCCACGTGGTTGATTACTTAATAAAGAGATGCCTCTCAAGCCGCCTAAAAAGGCCTGAGTTCCAGCAGTGGGAACATCAAAAGGCTGAAAGTAAGCAGGCAGGACTAGCTAGAAGGGCTTGCGTACAGTGAGCAATGGGTAGCTCACTGTCCGGCCGTCCGGTAACTGTCCGAACCAAGCCCAAATCGTCGACGGCGCGCACTGTTCCCGCGCGCCTCAAGGAGTTGTCAGCAACAGCAGGGACCCAGCCGGGTCGAAGCCTACTGGGGCCAGGGTTATCCGAAAGGGCGCTCGAGCCCCGGTAAGAAGGCTAAAAGGAACGGGGTGGGTCTTTTAGTCAGTAAGAGTCTGACACTATCTCCCGCTCCGCCCATGGGCGGGGGATGTCAATGCATGATTTTTCCCACCATAAAAAAAGGACTAGCTAGAAAATATTAATGAAAACTGCTAAATTGAAAATTGTTTCAAAGTGATTCAGTATAGTTTGCACAGATGTCTGCTAAATACTTCAAAAGGTATTATATACTTATTACCCTTTGAAGCAAGTTAATTAATACCTTTTTTACCTGAATTGACAATGAAAAGAATATAGAAAACGACGAATGTATTAACGACTAGACTGTACCTACATAATTATACTGATCGTCTTTTGAGAAAATATAACTACATTTCATTCCTTGTCGATTACACATAACTATGTGAAGGAAATTAAAAGCATTATTTTATCATTTCGATTGGCTAAATGGCCTGTTTCAATTTGTTTCAGATCACTTATTTAAATTATATGTATTCGAAACTGTACTATGTATTTTTATAATTAGCTTAATGGATGGTAAACAGGTAAGCTTACAAATGTAATGTGCTCGAATATTATCGTAATTATTGATGAGATAAACAAATTAGCAATCGTAATGTGTTCGTATTAACGTCCCAGAGAGGGTTACTTATTCACACATGCTACAGCAGCCTCTGAACATAATCTCTTCATCTCTTCGTTTAATTATTTATGAGTAGAGATGAAGAGACGATCGTCTTAAAATTCATAATGTAATGCGTGCAAGGAGACGTTGAGATCTGTCAGGGTTAAGGGAGTGTTCGAAAGAGTTACGGTAAGCCTGAACCGTAAAAGGCAACTAAAGAACACCAGTAAATTTTAGTCAGAAAAAGTTATTTAATGCTGTCCCACGAAAAAAGACAGAACATACATCTAAAAATTTTATTATCTATCTACATCTATACACATAAATAAAATTGGAGTGTCTGTTTGTAATATTGAAATAACTGCTTTTTACTACATGCATATGAATATTTAGGTATTATACGGTACATCAAAATATTTTTTTTTTCATTTTTTGTCTTTCTGTCTATCTATCTGTCTGTTTGCCCGGGTTAATCTTTGAAATAGCTGGACCGATTTTGACGGGCCTTTTTGTGGCAGGTAGCTGTAATAAGGAGTAACATAGGCTACATTTATTTTAGAAAAAAATAATTGAAAATCCTGTAGTCCACGCGAGCGAAGTCGCGGACACAGCTAGTCTCTTTTAAAAAAATACCATACCTAATCTATTCTAACATTGAAACTTCGTGTGACCCAAGGGCTGGCTTTTACCTCGATCAGAGATTAAGCATTACAACGTGGCAATACTGCCTGTCTTTTGGTCGCACTTCTAATTGACAGCGATCCATAGGGTTTTTTTTGTCGCTACGTTTTTGGAGTATGCGGAACAGGATATAAAGTCGCGCAAACCTCTGATGAAAAGGTAGAATCCTCCGACTGAGGCCCCAAGTCTGCTATTTTTATAAATTCGTCATTCCAACACGATCCCATTGTCATTTTGCTAAAAGTTTGTAATCTGCTAATTCATAATGAACGATCATTGATCGGTCAGTGGTCTTGTAATAGAATTGTGGTAGAATGATAATTTCGAGCATATTCTAATGGTAAAACACTGATCAAATAAACTGTCAAAGTTTTAGCAGATTACCGCAAACGTCAAATATTCATTTGTCAATATGTACGAGATTACCATTCTATGCCACTTCATTGGAGTGTCAGTGGTTGACCATTGGAAAGTCATAGTGACGCCATTATATTAGTAGATTATCAAACTTGTCAAAATCGACAATTATGACATCAATGATAGACCATTCTGACACTATTGTAATAGCAGAATTGAGGCCCAGACGGGGTTTGTGTGCAGTCCGGGCTACTGCCGGATGGTTGATTGTTGTTTATGTTCAAATCGCGCAGAGAACTCTCAATACCGTAATGTGGAATTTTGAATTATAGTTCCTATGTGGCGTCATAGATGTCGCTACCTGCTTACATGCATATTGAAGTTTCTACTTATAAACAATTAACCTGTAAATTGAATTTCTCTTTAAAATTTTACTGTAAATTAAGCAAAACATGCCACCATGAACTCCATCATCCATCAGGGCGTACGTCTTTACTCGATAAAAAGACTTTACGATTAAAAAAAAAGTCAACTGACCTTAAATAAGTCGAGAGTGAATAGGTTAATTCTAGGCAAGCGTGCTCCATCGTCGACCACATCATCGCTTACCATCAGGTGAGATGGTGGTCAAATGCAAGTCTTTCAATAATAAAACAAATTATAAATAACCGATGTTTTAATCGATTTAAAAAGAAAAGAAAAGACCAACTCGTAGCAAATGACTGTGGCAATGACAACACCCACAAAGCCATGACACATAGCGTATAGTCTTTTGTCAACACCCACTCAAACATTTCAATTAACTTTAAAAATTTTGGATTGGCACTTTTTTAAAAGCCCACTGTTTTTGTTATTATTTATAATGTTATTATGATCAGATGGACGGATTGCAAAAAAAAAATCAAGTAGATAGTAGGTAATATCTTAAGGGGCCGGCGACAGATGAATTTCCATACAAACGTAATACCACGCTCATTTGCAGTTGGAGCATATTTCCAACATGTTATGATGATATTTGGTTATAGACAATATTTATCTAGGTTCCTACGTCGAGAATATTAGAAATATTGTTATTTTTAATACAGAAAAAGCCAAATGGCATGTTTTGCCTTTTGCGCTGAAAAAAGTGCGAAATACAATTCGCTTACATTTCTTTTTGTTTTTTTAAAAAAGAAAGACGTCGATCGTTGATGCATAGGATTCGGGGGAGCGCCAACGGAATCCTAAAGATGATATCGGAAAGGCCAGAGTCTGCAGTGCTGGGGAGGCTTATCCAACTGCATGTAAGGTGACGCTTTGTTTTATTTTCTGTTTGTGTTTCGTTTTATTTTATTGACATTGAAATTTTTGACATTGTTGACATTAATATGAATTTTTGTAATCACGAATTGTAAAAAAATAATACTAACATAGTTTTAAGACCATTGTTACTAACAATACTAACATAGATTTTAAGACTTTTATAACTAATAATTCTATGGACATTATTATTATTTTTTTTTTAGTCCGAAATAAATGTATTTTATTTAAAAATACAATGATTTTTTGATACTAAAAAAGCGTAAAAGTCCAAAACATTTACTCAGTTTATCGTAACATATGAAATGGCCATTCATAAATAATTCGGTCATTTCACACGGTAGTCTGCCATTTTATGGCGCTATATATAAACAAAAATGCCGACATTTTACGCTTCATCATCACCATAATTTCAGCCGAAAGACGTCCACTGCTGGATACAAGCCTCACCTATGCGTCATCACAAGGACCGGTCGAGTGCGTCTAACAATTATTGGATTCCTGCGTCCTCAACAGGTCCTCCTCCCTCCCCGAGTCGTATTCCTCATTACTGAGGGTCGTGAAGTACCCACTGGATTAGCTTCTTATTGATGGAATCTCGCCATCTGTGACGGTTTTTAGCGTCATGAAGTGCGACGTGCAATTAGGTGTACAGTGTGGAGCGGACCTGATCTGCCCATCTTATTGGGCTGCGGCTTCTTGGTCGTTTGCCATCAACCATGCCAGTTACAAGCTGTTCAAGGTTTGTGGCCGTTTTACCTGGAAATGTGGCCAAAAAACTTCAGTACTCTGCGCATGCAGGTAGTCGACAGTCTGATCTTGATGTTCAGTTCTCTTAAGATAGAGCGGTTTGTACGGAAAGGAGTCCAGGGAATTTGAAGCATTCTCCTCCAGCACCACATCTCGAAGGCATCAATGCGGTCGTGGTCCGCCTTTTTTAACGTCCAACTCTCCGCCCCGTAGCTAATTATGGAGAAGACTAAACATTTGACCAGTTTAGTTTTGGTTTTGCTTGAAATGTTGCGATCCCTTCATATGCCTTGCAACTGCGACATTGCACTTTTCGCCATTCCTATGCGCCTCACCAGGTAATCAGTCTCATTTTACGCTTCCATCATCATCATCACCATCATTTTACCAAAAGGTGCTCATTGCTGAACAAAAGCCTCCTCCAAGCGTCACTACATCGACCGATTTTGTACATTTCGCATCCAACGGATCCCCGCGACTCTCACGAGGTTATCGATCTCATTTTATGCTTCTATCATAATCACCATCATTTCAACTGAAAACGACCACTGCTAATCATAAGTCTCTACTAAGCCTCACTACAACGCCCGATTCTGTGCATCTCGCATCCATCGGATTCCTGCGACTCTCACCAATCAATCAGTCTCATTTTGTGCTTCCATCATCATCATTATCATTGCAGCCAAAAGACGGCCACTGCTATACATAAGCCTTCTCCAAACAACACAACAACAGCCGATTGTGTGGCTATAACATCCATCGGGTTCTTGCCACTCTCACTAGGCAATTGGTCTAATTTTACGCTTCCATCATCATCATCATTTCAACCGAGAGACGGCCACTGCTAATCTCAGGTCTCCACTAAGCTTCACTACAACGACTGATTCTGTGCATTTTGCATCCATCGGATTCCTGCAAATCTCACGAGGAAATCGATCTCATTTTACGCTTCATCATCATCATTATCATTTCAGCAGAAAGGCATCCTCTGCTGAACATAATCCTTTTCCAAGCGGCGCAACAACGACGTGTCCTGTGGCTATAGCATCCATCGGATTCCCGTGAATCTCACGAGGTAATCGATCTCATTTTACGCTTCCATCATCATCATCATCATTTCAGCCAGAGAAAGATCCTCCCCAAAGCGTAGTCACAACGTCCGATCCTGTGCATCTACTGTTCTCTGGATTCCTGCTACTAACACACCAGACGACCAGCGATGCAGTACCATGCAATCTACGAAACATGTTCTATCTTACACACACACCCACACACACAGCATTGTGATTGACATATAGAAAAAAAAAAAAAAAAATATTGGAGGTCCCCATACTTAGAACTAAAACGCAATTTTTTTTTTTTCATATAATCCATACGTATCTATGGATAGGTCTTCAAAAATGATATTGAGGTTTCTTATATAATTTTTTTCTAAATTGAATAGTTTACGCGAGAGACACTTCCAAAGTGGTAAAATGTGTGTCCTTGATTATTGTCTTGTCCTGATTTATCATTCTCTTATTTTAGAAGTTACAGGGGGGGCCTGTAACTTCTAAAATATGAGAATGATAAATCTAAAAAAAAATATATGATGTTCATTACCATGTAAACTACCAACGAAAATTGATTTGAACGAGATCTAGTAAGTAGTTTTTTTTTTAATACGTCTTAAATCTAAAAAATACACTATTATTAAAACATCGATCAAAGTTACAACGAACTCCAAGAACTTTTATATTATGTTACTTGCTTCTACGGAACCCTCCATGGGCGAGTCCGACTCGCACTTGGCCGGTTTTTTTTTCTCCTTCTCTTCTTTCTTCATTTATCTACCGGAAAAGGTAAGCTCGCTAGCTGCAAAAGCTGAATCGAAACCAGTATCACACTGCACCTGAAACCAATTAATAAATAAATTAAAAGGTACTTGTCTCTAATTATTTTAATTACTTATTATGATATGTTAATCGCCATAAAAGTGCTCGGTATCTACTAATTAAAATAATCATAAACGTTTATAAATACCTACCTATATTTGAAATCGAATACCATTTCAAATGAATTCTAATAAAATTAGTTTAGAAATTACGATATTAAATTAATGCTTATTAATAAGTGTAATAAAAACCGGCCAAGAGCGTGTCGGGCCACGCTCAGTGTAGGGTTCCGTAGTTTCCCGTCCGTCACAATAAATGTACCCACTTATGAGATTAAAAAAATGCTTGCATATAATCGTATATGCAAGCATTTTTTTAATCTCTTATGTATACTACAAACTTAGTCCAGAAATTATTTTGTAGAACCCTTTTGTCTTTTTTGTACAAAAACTGTTCTTTCCATCAAGTTCAAAATAATTTTCCTAGAAAGTCCTTATGTCATATTTTTTAAACTTATGGTTCAAAAGTTAGAGGGGGGGGGGACACATTGTTTTTTACTTTTGGAGCGATTATTTCCGAAATTATTGACATTATCAAAAAATGATTTTAGTAAACCCCTATTCATTTTTAAATACCTATCCAACGATATATCACACGTTAGGGTTGAAATTAAAAAAAAAATCACTTCCCACTTTACATATAGGGGGGCTACCCTAATAAAACATTTTTTTCCAATTTTTATTTTACCACTTTGTCGGTGTGATTGATATACATATTGGTACCAAATTTCAGCTTTCTAGTGCTAACGGTCACAGAGATTAAGCGAGGACGGACAGACAGACAGACAGACAGACGGACAGACAGACATGGCGAAACTATAAGGGTTCCTAGTTAACTACGGAACCCTAAAAACGTTACAAATGCGAGTCAGACTCGCGCACAGAGGGTCCCGTACAAACTTACATAAGTAAATAATTCAATTATCGAATGATATATCGAAGATTTTTCCGAATCGCAATTTTTATTTTGTGACGTAACAAAAAATGTTTTTGTTTTCACATTTGCTCCAATACCTATAACTATATGATCCTGCTTTATGACAAATTTCAACGGAAATTACCCTATTTTGCCGCCCTTGACAGGTCGTATATTTTTTATTTTGTTAATAAATAGAAGTTTGATTTTTACACACCATCAAGAGACTGCAGATGTGAGTATATGGTTTTAATTTCAATTCGATACCTCCACGCGTTCGCCAGATAAAGGGTCTTGACACACAGATGAAAAATAAAGTGATCCTGTAAGTGTTCTGTTTTTTTTTTTTGAGTTACGGTACCCTAAAAAGTTATGAAGTAATGAAAAATATTGATTACATACCTTACCTGCATGCACTTAGTTATTTTTAATGATTTTAGTCAAGTTTTCAAATCCAATTAAGGATTAAATTGAATCATTTAGAAAAAGATGTTACTATGTAAAAGTGAACAAGCCGCTTTTAATTGAAAAATGGAAACTTTGATGCCTCACTTCTTAATTGAACATAACGTAGTAAAAAATAGCATAAACACAATACAATAATGGGTGTAATTTAACAATAATATGTATCTATGTATTTAGAAATGTACAAGTATGTTTATCAGTTGTCTAGTACCCATAACACAAGCTCTGCTTAGCTTGGGACTAGACGGCGCTGTGTGATAGTTGTGGAATATTGTTATATTATTAATAAATACTTAATTAAGGTCAAAGAAAATGGTGGGAAACTTTAAGCGAAAGCTTTTAAGTCATTCCAAGTATACGAATACGATTTCTCTGCTCTACATTCAAAATATCTAATTATATGCCAATGGCTATTCTTGAATTATACGCACCCTTAGAACGAAAGAGACCAAACTCCTGTAAATTCTGCCTACAGAGAAGAAGTGTTCTACGCTTGAGCATCGCCGTTATCCTCACGCCTTAGCTGCCACGTTTTCCAGCCACCGTAGGCGTTTGCAAGCAATGGGTTGGTCACCATCCGGTGGTCCGGACTGAGCCCAAGTCGTCGACGGCATGTGGTGCACGCGCTCCTCAAGAAGATGTTAGCAAAACCGTAGGGGTCCTGCAGGGCTGAAGCCATGACATGCCTCTGAAGGGAACGCATGACAAAGAAGGAACATAAGTGCGATTTTAGTCAGTAAAAGTCTGACACGCCCTCTCGTTCTTCCCTAGATCGGGAGAAAGAGTTATTGTATGAGTTCCCATCTCAAAAAAAAAACCTTACGGAGAAAAAGACCCACGGGCGGGCCATACAACACTGTACAGTTATCGGCACGGATCTTGAGCGCTCGGTGTCAGAGTGGGAATCACTTTGCGCATTCCATACATTAGCGAGCCAAGCGTCGTTGTTGTTAGTTACATGCAGCTAGCGCAGGGAACCAATCAGGAGTGACGTCTATGACACGATGGCGCGGCGAGCTAATCACTGCAACTTGAAGCCAGCGCACAAGATCCGTCCGATAACTTTACAATTTTTTTTGTTAATAAGACTTTTATTGCTGCTTTTGATTTTTGTTAACATTTTTATGATTATGAGATTGCAGTATATTTTTATCCTGGTTCATTGTTTCATTAACTGGTATTCCTTCATATCACTGGCCATTTCCTACCTACTCAAGACTTACACTTTAAAGATTACTTTCCGTGCTTTCATTAAGTGAGGATCATCATCATTAAACAAAACGTAGATACTTCATACTCTAAAATAATATCCAATAATAACATATTAACGTATATTGAAATGATTACAGTTCTTATTTAGACTATAATCCTATAACTAGACTTAGGGTTGCCAAATTAGAAATTTTCGTATTTTTAATGAATGCTAACGTTTACATAGCAGTCGCAACCATTCAAAACATCATGGGATTAGGTGAGGTTTTAACCAGTGTAATAGTCTATTACGCTTTCCCGCTCCACCCTAGGGCAGGAGAAGTCATCGGAAGTAAAAAAAAAAGTCAAAAACATCTCTAATTTTCCTACATAGTTACTGACCTACATATTATATGATATTGCGATTTGTATTTGAGAAATGTTTTTAAGTAGGACGGAAAAAGAGGCCGCTTAGTCCTAAAATGATGTAAAAGTCGGAAACTTATTAAAAAAATATGAAGTTAAGCATATATTTTTTTTTAAACGTAATAATATGATATTCACCACACAAATCCTTTTGGGAACACACTCATTGCACGTACTGCTATAGGCTTACTAGTCGATGTGTGTGTTTCCTGATAATTACAATTGGGTTTTTAACTCTTACTCATATCAACTTCTATTTAATATCTTTTTTTTTGTATTTTTGGTTTTGATATGCATTAAAGAGTAAGAGTGTTAATATGAAATGAATCAGAGTGACCGGAAAAAATTTAAAACGCTGAATTTTACCGCACTTGCATCCAAATCCCTTTTTTTATTATTTATAGGCTCATGTTTGACCACCATCTCACCACGAAGTAAACGATGTTGTTGCTAACGATGGAGCACGCTTGCCTAGAAGTAACCTATTTACTCTGTCTACCCCTAGGTTGTATCAGGAAACAGACTCCGGCAGGAAATTCCACTCTTCAGCTGTACGCATAATGAATGTGTTCCCAAAACGCTTTGTACGTATAAACTTATCTAAGTTAGGTTTTATCTACCTGACAACCTTAACTAGACTATTAGCCACTTATGGAAGCGAAAATTATTTTTATAATATCACACTTAGTTCACTCAGCCTGTGATCAGGGGCGACAGCTGTCAACTAAGTATGAATTATTCTTGCGTATGCGCACGAAATTGAATAAATAGAAAATATAGATTGTATCATAGAAATATTAAAATGTTTTAGATATAATGAGCTTTTATGACTGTTATGTCATAGTTTGTAGGTGACATTTCATTTCTTACTTAAAATAAAATAGTATTTTTTATATACATACATATAAAATATTTTTAGTCTACACTAGCTTTTGCTAGCGGTTTTGCCCACTTAGATGTAGAAAATATTTTTCAGGATATAGTCTATCTCTGAACCAAATTTCATCTAATTCTGTCTAGATATTTAAGTTTCAACAAACATATAGAAACCCACACACATATAAACATCCACTTTTACAATGTTAGTGTGATTTGTAATTTACTAGCATGGGCATTTTCGTCATTATTATTATTATGAGTCCGTTGTATCCCACTGCAGGGCAAAGACGTTCCTTCTATTCTTCTACTCTTCTCTGTCCTTAGCTACTTCTGGTAATATCTAGGACTTCATCGTCTTCCTGCTCTTGTCCCGTTATTTGGGATCAACGTAACACGATTACTTCTTCCATTCTGCCCTGTCACTCGTCATGCTATCACTAACTTCCTTTCTTTCATATCACTCTTCACACAAACCATCCATCTTTTCTTTGGCCTCACTCTCTCTCTCCACCCACCCACATGTATACTCATAACTTTTATAGTGACACACGTTTCATGCCTCCTCTTTACATGACCATATCAAGACATCGTTTCCCCTTCAACTTTTTAGTCACTGGCGCTATTTTTGACAGTTTTTGCCCGCGCGGCTTCGCTCCTACTCTACCCTACTATACTCTTCCCTACTCTCCCTATACTACCCTACTCTACACTACTCTACCCTAATATACCCTACCAAATTTCACATAAACCATCTACTAAATAGTCCGAACAAAGCCATTTAAACATTTGGTTTGGATAGGTGAGCTCGTTCTTGAGTTATGAAATTACAACGAAAAGCGGCATTGATTTGTATATAGATATTCATATCAAAACTGGTCGATGTGTCCGTGCTTGTAGGAACCCTATGTCTAGCAGTGGACATCTTTGTTTCATGGTTTTAAATAATTTATGCATCGTATATTTTTTCTCTAAGAAACAACTCTAAACGCGTGACTTGATCCCTTACCATTTAAAAATAATAAAAAAAAAATGTAATTAATAAAACCCGCCAGGAAACAATGTTGCAATGAAGACATAAACGTCATTATCTAAGTAAATTATCCACCATAACTAATTACTAAAAAGATACTCGACTAGGTAAAAGATTAAACGTCAAATTATGGTTACAACAACTATCTTGAAAAGACAGCTGACATAAAGTTTTTCTTAGATCATAGTAAATTACGTTATCTACAGGGTGTAGTATAGCATCGTATTATCAGCCTTTTAATGTTCCCACTGCTGGGACTAAAGCCTCCTCTTTAGGAGAGGGAATGAGCCGAGTTGGTGAATGTAAAAAAAAACATGTCTTCTAATTTTTAATTCTAGGACAAACCGGTTTCCCCATAATATTTTCCTTCACTGTTTTGAGAGCAGACGTGTCGCGCCGACCCCAAACAAAATGGGAGAAGGGCAGGAAGAAGAAGAAGAAGAAGAAGACTGTTTTGAGAGCAGACGTGATAAATAAATTACACAAAGTAATGCCCCTGGCTGGGTCTAAATCCGCTAACTACAACTCGTAAGTCGGGGCCACTACCACTCAGCCACCATCTGTGACTACAGGGTGTAACGAGAAAGAAATGAACAGAAACCGTTAGGGCCCAATAGGGCCGGCCCTGGTTTGTACCAGCAAAGCAAGCAAAGAGGCAGCCGAAACCGTGAGATGGAAACAAGCCTCACGGTGTCGAGAATTACAGGACGACTACTGGTCACCGTATGCGCGGCTTTATAGACGGTAATCTCTAAGTAGCGTACCGTCCGGCCCTCTGGCCTCCGCGCATCTCTTAACTCTACAATTTGCTGACATCTCTATGTTGTCAAACGACTTCTTTAACTTTGGTTGGAGTGGGAGTGGTCACTCCAGTCTCACAGTGTTATTTCAGTTGGCCTTTTGCGAGTTCCATCACACCCTGTATAATATTTACGAATTTGTAATAATGAATTCTAAAATAAAACTTATCGTTATCATCAACAAGCAAATGAAAACTAAACTAGCAATAATTATACATAAAAATTGGAATGGCAACACAAGACAAATATAATAAATTCTGAGTGACATAATGTGTTTGACGTTTCTATGTGCATGTTTGATTGCGTGTCTGTCTGTCTGTCAATTTGTCTGTTTCTTTGCTAGTTGAATGGATTATGTGCGTGTATTGAGATGATAGATAGAGTCTTTGAGAAAAGAAGAAAGCCTGTGAAAGTGTGAAAGCTTCACTATTTTATTCGCTTATTCCAAGGTGACACTAATTGTTTTCGTCATTAGTAGGCACAGTAGAGTGTGAGTAGGTACTCGTAATGCTTTACTAATATGTAAAAAACAATTAATTATACTATTGATATACACCGTTAAATTTTAAACGTTTTAATCCCGTGGAGGGTCGATCCGGTACATGAAAAACTATCAATTTGTAAAGATAAAATTAAAAAATAAAGTTTTTTTTTTTCAAAACTCATACTAAATAAATTAGTTTCTTTAAGCATGTACGAAATTAATTTCTTTAAGAAAACGTCAGCTGAGCGAGTTCAATGACCTGTAGGTAGTTTGTACCCAACACCGACTATTAACTACAGATCGACCCTCCACGGGATTAAAACGATTAAAATTTAGCGGTGTATTTTGCCAATACTTAGTGAGTTTAACAGTTGTAAAAATAATTACAGCAGTTACATAGTTGTATAACTATTTGTGTTTTTGTGCAATTTTATAAAGCTGTACAATGTCGTGGCCAGATCTTAGAATTGGTCACTTCATGGTTTGGCCTGCTAAAACTGGCCAGATGAGAGACGTTTAAACGTTAACATTTGATGATATGTCAAGCCCCGTTGGGCCATATCATTGATGTAAGATTTCAAAGATAATAAAATGTCGAAAGAAAGCAGGCCAAACGAGAATTGAAATAACATTAAACTTTAACGATTAAAACAATCTGGCCAGTTTTAGTTGGCCATATCAAGAATTGATCAATTTCTAAGATCTGGCCACGTCATATTATTTTACTTACAAAAATTATAAAGCGGTAAGAAATTAATATTTACATTTATAACCACTTTCCAAGTCACTTGCTTTCACATTCGCAATCGAATATGATCGTTTTAATTTTTATAATTACTTATTAAAATTTTCCAGCCATTTTCCACAGACAAACCCACAAACCAAGCTAAGTGTCACACATACAGGTGCACTCATGTCTAAGCGAGTTAGATCTAAAAATAGCTCCCTACGCGCAGATGCGCCTAAAGATGCACCTAACTCTTGAAAGGTCACGCCTATTTACATAGCAAATATGCACATAATATACTCAACCAATATATAATCTGCATTCAGCATATTTTGCCACTAATTAAACGTTGAATAAAATTAATCTTGTTGTAATTAAGGGCATATTTATAACTTCCTAACTTCATGTGCATTATGTTAAACCAGTTAAGTTCTCAGGAATTATGTTTTAAAATTTTTTGCTAAGACTAATAAATAATGATTTGCAAATGTTCCTTCGTTGAAATATTAATTGATTTATAGGGCAGGTTAAATGGTGTGTCGGTGATGGTAAAATTGTCGGCTCGTATGCTCAAGTCAGCGTAGGTTAGGTTGATATTCAAAGAACTTTTGAAGGTGGGAAATCATCCAGTAATTTCTCCCGCTCTAGGACGGAGTGGACTTCAGACTTTTACTGACTAGAACCCACACCTATGTTCCTTCCTAGCATTCGTTTCAGAACGCAGTGGTTCTCTTTCGCACAACCCATGGCCTCAGTAGGCTTAGACCCTGCCGGAACCCTACGGTTGTGCTGACATTTCCGTGAGGCGCACGTGGAACAGTACGCGCTACCAACCAGTCAGGTTCGGTCTGATCAGTTACAGGAGGGCCGGACGGTGAGCTATCCATTGCTCGCCGTCCGCAAGCCCACGCCTACGGTAGTTGAAAATCGGGGTTGGAATCCCGGCAAATGGGGCGTGAGGACGTCCGTTCCCTCACGTGTGCAAGCACCTCCTGCGCTAGGACTTTCAAAGTACTTGAAGCGATTGGAATTGTCATCTGTTCTACGCGATTTTATTACTTGAATAATATAAATTGTCCATAATGATAAGTTACTGATAGTGGAACAGGACAGAATGGAAGAAAAAAACGTGTTGCACCGACGCCAGGTAATATGGGATAAGGGCAGGAAGAAGAAGAAGATGGAAGGGGATATAAAGCCTTTACGCTGCCACACAAAGAGAGTGATCTTTCTGGGCCGCAGTGATTCTTTCGAGGAGTTTAAGAGAATAATCCATACTGTAACCTTTTAAACGTGAAAGTAACTCTTTTGGTCCGATTTTGATGAAATTTGGTAGGGAGTAATTTTTTTTTATAAATGTTCAAAAACGCAGTTTTAAAAGTACATTTCATTTTTATAATAAAAACCACTAAAGCTTTTACTGGCTTTTTTGTTTTTTTTTTTTTTTTCGTCAGCACTGCTCTCAAAACAGTGAAGGAAAACATCGTGAGGAAACCGGCGTACAAGAGCCAGAAATTCGAAGACATGTTACATTCACCAACCCGCACTGGGTCGCGTGCTGGATTACGACCCATTCCCTTTTCTAGAGAGGAGGCACTTAGACTTCCCAGTAGTGGGAACATTAAAAGGCTCATTATGCTATGCTTTAGCTACACCTAAAGGTATAAATAGTAAATCTAAATAATCCATTCACAAATCAACAGTCACAATCAAAAGGTCTATGCTAATGGTGGAAAACTGATTAATTATACATGATAATACCACTTGATTAATTAAATCTAACTGAGCTGGACTTATTGAATCATTTAAATACTACACGGAATACATTTCGCATAATAAATGTTTTTAAATATGCCAAGGTAAACCAAAATGTAGACCATAAATCTGTGCTTTTCTAACGCACAAATAGGACTATTAATTGGTTGAGATTAAATCAGAATTATAATTAGGTTTATGCTATTTAGTTTTAGACTAAAAACTCATGAGTTCGTTCAAGATACATATAAACACATTTCTCAATCGAAGTCCGTTACAGCAATATTATAAAGGTGAAAGTTTTACTGTGAGTGGGTATGTTTGTTTGTTACTCTTTCACACTGAAACGGTTGAACGGATTTAAATAAAATTTGGACACGGATAGACTTTACCTTCACATTATAAAATTAAGTGCCTAAATAAAATAAAAATGGAAATGGTTATTTCTCGACAGAAAAACTTGACTAGACTGCTCTCGTCGAGTATAAATTGTCGGGAATTCCAAAACCGAGAGTAATATTTATTATAGCCATGGTCCGGAGCGAGGAGGAGTGGCAGGCGGTCGCCGACTTCTGCGAAGCAGGAATGCTAGTGAAGGAGGCCGACCGCAACAGGCAACGGTGGCGCTCACAGCGCCCCAGTCGCCGCCGGGATTCCGATCCTGATTTCTGGCCAGCGTAGGCGCGAGCTTGCGGACGGCGAGCAATGAGTAGCTCGCTGTCCGACCGGTAACTGTCCGGACCGAGCCAAAGTCGTCGCACTGTTCCCGCGCGATTCAAGGAGCTGTCAGCCCAGTCGGGTCGGAGCCTACTGGGGCCAGGGTTATCCACAAGGGAAGCTCGGTCCCGATTTGAAAGGCACGAAGGAACGGGGTGGGCTTTTAGTCAGTAAGAGTCTGACACTATCTCCCGCTCCGCCCAAGACCGGGGGGGGGGGTGTCACTGGATGATTTTTCCACCATTCCACCATAAAAAAAGGGTTCCATTTTTCCTTTTTAGGTAAGGTACCCTAAAAAGAAAGTAAAGTAAACTTTGAGTACATAATATTGTATAATTGTATTATGTCTACGGTTTATATATCTATACAAATGTCTGTTTGTAATATTGAAATAACTGCTTTTTACTACATGCATATGAATATTTACACCAAAGATTGACTGGTAGGAAATGCCTAAGGCGTCCACTTCTGTACTTTTGTGTGCAAAAAATATTTAATGAATAAATGGAAATATGCCTAAAAAGGTCGCAACAAAGGTAAAATATTAGCAACTTGCGTGGGATGATCACCTATTACCTAATGCATTTGTTTTTCTATTTTTCCAGATGCATCACAAACCAAAGGATGAAAGGACACACAAATATGGCGATGACGTTCTCATTAATTTAAAAGGACATGCCTTTTAAAATCTTTAGACAAAAATAAAAGGAAATGACTAGTTTCTTGATGAAATTATAATGGTTTTACTGTATTTAGTTATATAAATTTTATTTATATGGATCTTATGACATCCCCCGCTCTTGGGTGGAGCGGGAGATAGTGTCAGACTTTTAGTGACTAAAAATCCACTCATGTTCCTGCTCTATCATTGTTCCAGGGCCCCGGGGATCTCTTTCGCATCATCCATAGCCCCTGTAGGGTTCGACCTTGCTGGGCTGACAACTCCCTGAGGCGCGCGTGGAGCACTAAGCGCCGTCGACGACTTGGGCTTGAATAATTACCGGACGGTCGGACGGCGAGCTAATTTACTTATATAGATGCAGTCGAATGTTGAAGATGGGTTATAACAAAAAATAAATTTCATTTATAATTGCCGGAATGCTGGAAAACAAAAGTGAATAGTACCTAAGTACTAAGCACTAGCCAAGCGCGTTCCGTCGTTCTATCGTCAAACACATCGTCGCTTTCCATCAGGTCAGATATTGGTCAAGCGCACCTTTCAAGGGAGGTTCCTCTGACCATACGAGTGCTGAGTCTGGTCCAGGCAACTACCCGACAGTTGATTTTAGGCTGTTCTATATGATCTAATCGAAAGGATACCTAATACCACGATGCAGGATTATGAATTTTAATTCCTATTAATTGACTCGGCGAACTTCGCCTAACAGTCAATGAATGTAGTATATTTTTCGACATAATCAGTTGATTGCGATAAAACAAAGCCCAAGTAATTTAACAAGTTACACACAATTTTAATATATAAAAGTAATTTAGATTGATTTCGTACATTTGTCGTGATGCGCGCACAACTAAAAACTTCTACAAATTGTTGATATGTATAGATGTTCCGTATAATAGATCCTCTCAGTTGGTCTACCATCAATTTTTTTTATTTTTTTTTTACAACTATCACACAATGCCGTCTACTCCCAAGCTAAGCAGAGCTTGTGTTATGGGTACTAGACAACTAATAAACATACATATATATTTCTAAATACATACATATTATAGATAATTGAATGGTTATGTCATGAAAAAATCATTAAATCGGGTTAGCAGAATTGATTTACTTGGGCTACTATCACTTGCCCTTAAAAAATACTAGTAACTTTATGAGGTTCTCCGAGAAGAAGGCAATGTAACTACATATTACTGTTACTACAAATATAGGTATAAGTCTAAGATAATAAGCCTAGCTTTTCCACGCAATCTGCTGTATGCAAATCAGTGTTTAAATGTCACTTGTAAGATTACTTGGAAAGGGTGATGACCTAGAGCGGAGTACCTGTATTATCACAACGATGAACGGGTACTGTTATTAGAAGATTTTATGAATAGGTACAAGATACGCTAGGTAGTTGTAATAATGGTTGAGGAATTTGTGCAATAGCGATGAGGTAGGTTACTAATATAGCTTGCTAAATTAATGTATGAATAGATAAGTAGACAGATATATTCTTGGTTGTAAGAAATAGCTCATCTATATTACACCGCTAAATTTTGATCGTTTTAATCTCGTGGAGGGTCGAACATGAAACACTATCGATTTATAAAAATAAAATTAAAAAATAAAGTACATTTTTCTTAAAACTCGTATTAATTTACGCATGTACGAAATTAATTTCTTTATGACGTCTACGTCAGCTGAGCGAGTCCAATAACCCGTAGGTAATAGTCGCCATTGCGTACAAAATACCTACAGGTCATTTGACTGCACTTTGAAAAAGGTACTTTATTTACGGTGCGGACTTAATGCCTTAGGCATTCTCTCCCAGGGTGGTGAAGAGAAAACATGTCAGGGGCACAAAAAATAGTTATGATTATTAAGAAAATAAGGGTTCAAATTTATATATATTATACATTTATAACAAAAAGTATATATATATTTATATACATGTATTTTCATGTATATTTGAATTTTTGTTTTCTTAATAACCATAACTTTTTGTTATAATAAAGAAATACATACATATAGAAATTAAGGATTCAAATATTTATAAATAAAATAAACATAGGTACATAATATATTGTATTTAAAATAATATACATATACCTGCTCATAAAGTAAGTGCGTACGTAAGTGCGTACGTAAGTGCTTTGGTTTTATAAGTGCCCAACTGCCCATGTAAGCCTATGTGAAATAAAAACACTTTTTTATGTAATTTTTACTAATAAAACTACAAAAATGTCCTCTCTATGATATTAGTAAAGATAAAGATAATATTAGAAGCATTTTCGATTGTTCTATATAGTTTATCAAGGACACACTGTCATATAATCTAGCGGATAGATCACTAAACAGTTACATATAGGCTTGTAACCTCTCTAAATACCGTTACTTAGAGGTTTCTTCATATTTAATTCAGAAAAGACCCTACAAAAAAATAGAAAGTCACTAAACCCCTTCGTATGCTGGTCGTGTAAGCGCAATCTCTGAGGGGAACTCTATATGGCTATCTCTGATCGACACCTTGTTGAAACCACGCTCGTACGTAATGCGGCGCCATTGACGTGTGCTGTGACAAAATTGACGGAAATGAGGGCTATTTATGGTGAGAAGATTGTACAATATAGACTAAATCTTGACAAAGACTTATTAGCACTTTTATTTATTTATTTATTTATTTAAACTTCATGTACAGTAGTGGTACATAGGCGGACTTAATGCAACAAGGCATTCTCTCCCAGTCAACCTTTGGGTTAAAAAGAGATCACTGTGGTAGGTTTGCACAATTAAGAAATAACAAATTATGAAAACGGAAAAAAACATAATAAGTTATTTATATATAATATATAATAAAATACATAAATATGCTAAAATAATAAACTAATAAATAATATAAAAAATATCAAATCTTAAAGAGAACTTAATAACAATTCTGACGAAGAACAAACTAAGGTTAAGAGGACTTCAAGTAGTAGTTCCGATTTTTACGTTTGAAGGAAAATTTACTTTCGGCTTTTTTGATGTATAAGGGAAGTAAATTCCAGAGTTTTATGGTGGAAACAGCGTAAGAATCGGACATAAAACCAGTACGGTGAGAAGGAATCTGAAGAAGCATGTTTTTGGATGCACGGAGGTTAAGATTATGAGAACTGCCCAACACTTTAAAATATTGTCTTAAATAATCAGGGGCACAAGGATCGTTCACTTTTAGCTGCAAATTCTCGGTAAGTATACACTTCAATAAGGTTCAAACTATCTACTTAAGACCCAAGGGCTGACTTTTACCTCGGACAGAGGATAAGCATTGCCATACAGCGTGGCAATGCCGCCAGCCTTTTGGGCACATGTGGAAGAGATTTTGACGCCATATTTTAGTTTGATTTTAATTAGTTGTAATTAGCGTAGGGTTTTTTTTTTTTTTAATATACTTCCCTTGTATTTCCAACCTTTCCTACTTTCACGTAAGCGAAGCCACTTGTAGCTAGCTAACTAGTACTTACACCAGAAATAAAAAAGAAAGAAAAAATTTGTCTATGTCAAATTGACCTTGTTATTTTAAAATGTGCAAGTAATATTCAATCTTATGGTACCAAAAAGAAGATCGATCCTTCTTTTTGGTCGTCCAGTAACCGTCCAGACCGAACCCAAGTCGTGTAACGTTGCACGCGCGCCTCAAGAAGATGTTAGCAAACCGTAGGGGCCCAGTAGGGTCGAAGTATACTGGGACCATGAGTTCGCTTCTGAAAGGAAAGCCCGGCCCCGGAATACAATGCAACAAAGGAACATAGGAGTGAGTTTTAGTCAGTAAAAGTCTGACACACTCTTCCGGTCCGCCCAAGAGCGAGAGATGTCATTGGGTATTTTCCCACCTAAAAAAATGGAATCAAGAAAATAAACTTCTCTGAATTTGTGGTTTAAATGATGAGTTACACGTAATTAAATATTCGAACGTACTCACAAATCTCCGATTACATTGCCATGTTGGTTTGTTGCATTTTCCGGATAAAAAACTCAAACTTTTGCAAAAATCGTGAACTAGATTAAAGTAGACGATACTACTTTCTAGCTCACTGCTTTTCTGCTCATTACTATACCTACCTCTGTAGTGAAGTTGTCAACAGCGTCGAACTTCATGGTCTGTCATGTAGCTGAAGTATGGGTCGCATAGCGTGGCTTGCGAATATCAATGATATCATGGCATTTGGTCGTATTGGAACCTCAAGGCCTGGTACGCATCTAAAGCAAAAAATTGCATAGCATAGCCTTATAATGTTCCCACTTCTAAAACACAGGCCTCTTCTCTAGAAGAGTATATGGGCCGTAATCCACTACGCGGGTTCACTGCGGGTTGGTAGATGTCACATGTCCTCGAATTATTGGTTCTATCGATACCCTTGCGCTATCTCATGTTCCTAGCTTGTCATACTGTGCTGGTGCTACCGTTGCAGCTGCAGAGAACCTCAAGAAGCGGAAATATATTAACCTTGAGGTATTTCAACCTGGAGTTTTTTAAATCAAGAATGGATAGGCTTTTTCTAGGTAAGCGTGCTCCACCGTCGGCTCCGTCATCTGTTTCTTTCAGTCGAGCGCGAGCCTATCAATAATAAATAATTTATAAAAGGAGGTATTAGAAAACCCACGCGCCAGCGCTGCCACAGCCGTTAATGTGTCTTATCAAATAATAATAATAAATAATTCTTAATATTTTTGTCCTCGATAGAGAAAAGCATTGTCTACTGTTACTTATCATTCCAAGCAAGTACTAAGGACCTATTGAAAACCATAGATGTGTATCTTCAATGATGAGTGTCTACGATGTCAGAAGGTGATAATTTATAAATAACCTGCCTCTTTTTTATATTCTACGACCATATTTATAAAACTGTTTGCATATTAATGAAGAGTAATTGATGTTACGCCAATTTAGTCGCGAATATCAATTGACAATGTCTGGGGTTCGATGTGTGCATTGGAAGTGCAATAAATTTATTTACTAACTACATTAAATTATGTTCTTACCTTTTCAAAAGACAAACTAAACTTGTTTGCCGATTAATTATAAAACAAATTAGTATGATTTTAAATAATTAAAATTTAAAGTATATTTCAGGCATCATCACGATGATTTCAGTCAAAAGACGTCTACTATTGGACGTAAGCTTCAGCCAGCCAGCCAAGCGCTGCCACAATTGATCACCATGGACCCTTAAATTTATAATAATCGAGTGCAACCTTGTCGGTGTACCTACTATGATTCATTAAATTCAATTACATGATTATGCATATTTTCTTCGACGGTTCTGTGCGTATCGCACTCTCACCATGCATTTAAGACATATAAATAATTGCAGTGTGGAAAAAAGCAATAAAGGTGTATTTATTTTATTTTAATGTTTCTCTCGGAAAAGTATCAAAACATATCATGCAGACGCTGTGAAATCTAATTGTTTTTCCTCCTTCTAATAGAATCGCAATAAGCAAGCCTCCTTTTTTTGAGGTAGGAAATCATCCAATGATTCCTGTCACTATAGGATCGGACGAGAGGCCGATACGATTTGATGTTTTATTTGGACTTTTTTTAATTTTTTTATTTGATTTGGGCATATTGGTTGCAGAACAGATGGCAGATGGGAACGAAAGGTTCTGGAGTAGCGACCACGTACTGCAAGACGCAGCGTCAGAAGGCCTCCTAGAAGATGGACCAATGACCTGGTGAGGGTCACGAGAATCCGATGGATCCGTCATTATGAAGACACTTGGATGAGGCCAATGTCCCACAGTGGACGTCTTACGGCTAAAATGATGATGATTGATCTAATAAATAAATGACAGTGATTAATCAATTTCTAAATATATATCATCGGAAACAAGGCCCCAAATTACAACAAACAAGCCTACCTTATTAAACTCAAAATACAATCAAATTCGTCAAGCCGTGCATTCATTGTTGTTAAGTTCACATAATTCAACATTATCCTAACATCTCAGCTACAATAGTCTGGCGATGTGTAGACAATCTAATACATAACGCTGTAGGCACGTTTAGAACAATGGGACCAAGCCTATCTAGCATGGAGATAGAGCACGCTAATTGTAGGGCTGCCAGTACTTTGTTAATTAATTTATATATTAATTACTAGCTTTTGCCCGCTCACAGGGACCCCGGGACCTCTGGGATCTCTGGGACCTTGGAACAATATCAAAGAAGGAACAAGCCTTCTTTTGTTCCAGGGTCCGAGAGGTCTCTTTCGCATCACCTATGGCCCCAGTAAGCTTCGACCCTGCTGAGCCCCTACGGTGTCTGACAACTCCTTGAGGCCCGCGTGGAATACTAAGCACCGTCGACGACTTGGGCTCGGTCCGGATGGTCGGACGGTGAGCTACCCATTGCTCGCTGTCTGCAAGCCCGCGCCTATGGCGGCAGCATTTATCGGTGAAAAAAAAATAACTACTCCTACAAACAGAATAACCAGCTTTACCTCTTTATAATGTTAGTGTAGAGATGTCACTGCCTGGACACGAGTTGCTATAGCCAACCTGGAAAACTCTAAAAAAATGTTTTGACTTTGACTTTGGCTCCGTACCCAGGTTGGGTGCAGCAGACAAACGCCACAAATGGGTGTTCTAGGTCGAAATTCTTTTAGTATTAGATAGCTTATTCATTAGGAAAGACTAAGCTATGTAACACCACAGTACAACCAAAAGGAGTGGAGTAGTATTGAAAATTAGTGTAAATATTTCCTATAACAACAGTTATAGTCCATTCAAAATCGGTTCCGGTTCCGAAAATTGGTATTTTGATATAACAAACCAATGGTAAATGGTAAAAAGCGGAATGGTATTTTTAATTTTATTTAAATAACTATAGATTAAAAAACACGTAAATTTTAGAAATGGCCTAAATCGGCCTAAAATATCTTCATGCTATGTAAGGTTACTCTCAGTACAGTGAAGACTTGCAAGAGATACCTGGCACAGTATGGTCAATGATTATCTGGGGCGATTATATTTAAGGTCATTGTAGCCATGACAATAATATAACGTAGCAGAGAGCAAGGTTAAACCTAGCTTGTAATATGGTAATCCAGATGCAATGCTCATAACAAAAACAAAAGTTATGAACACCTGGCGACTTCGCCCTGGTATAAGTCAAATATTATCCCCAGGGAACATACTCCTGGGATAAAATATCCTGGTTCAGGACATGTTCTACCTATAAGTTAAGTTTCATCCGAATTCGTACAGCGGTTTTAGCTTGAAGGAGTAACTAATATATATAGACAGCTGTATCAATTGGGTACCCCTCTCAGATTAAAATAATAATAATAATATATTTATTCAGAGTTAAAATAGTTATATAAAATCTTAGGAATAATCACAAAGGTAAGACTATGTTATGTGCTTGTACTCGGATAAACCTTTACCACAGTCGTAGAAGTTCTTACGCAATGGTTTTTGTAGAACAATAAAAGAAATAACAACATTTAACATTTAAAGTCTCGAAACAATGGAAAAAATAATAATTTAGTTTGTTCTAGTTTACTTAAACACTAAAAGTCACAATAATTTATTTCGTTTTTTAAATCTGTATCTTTTTTTTTTTTCTTCTTATCTGTATCAGTTACTTTAGGAAAGAGCAACAACTATTTTCGACTATTACTTACACATACTTATTATTTTTTTATTTTTTTCCTTTTTTTTTCGTCTATTTTCGATGATCAATGCAGTGCCGTAAGAAGGGTGGTGTTAGCAATGCCCAGGCACAGGGGCAGTCCCTTTAAGTACTCAAAAATGTTATCAGCATCAGCATCTCAGCCGAAAGTCGTCCCCAGTTGGTCCTGAGCGTCTTGCATCCATTGGTTTCCCACAACTCTTACCAGGTCATCGGTCCACCTTGTAGGAGGCCTTCTAACGCAGCGTCTTCCGGTACGCGAACGCCACTCCAAAATGGATGGTCGATCCCCATCGACCATCTATTCAGCAAGCAATGTGCACTGCCATTTAAGCTTGACAATTCTTCGAACTAAGGCTTCTGATTGTATATGTACTTAGAATTTGCTTTCGGTCCCAACTACAAAATAATTTCAATTTCAATCTAAAGTCAATCCGATTGCAATGTTGCAATTTTGACGTTACGTGATTTGGTACTCTTGTAAACAATATTGTCAACTTAGCCTTTTAACCGCCAACGTCGGATATATCCGACAAACATTTTCCCGTTATACCACCTAGGGTCGCACATCCACGACCAATCCACCTCGTCAGCTCTTTTGTCACCTATAGGGATTGAAGAGCTAAAGACGTAGCAAATACACGACCCTGGCGAATAGCACGCGAACACACTCGTCGGACACAACCCACCACTAACGGTTAAAGGGATATATGATTTCACTTAGTTCTCAAAATGGTCACGCAATTTTGAACCAATTTAGCGCTAGCATTGAATTCAAGGGTACGAAACGTCACAATCTCAATGTCGACCGATCGGAATCGAACTCAAGAGTAAGCCTGCTGTTCTACGACCAATGTTCCTTGCCCATTGCCACTTTGGCGATTCTTCATGCGTTCATGAAAATTATTATATCTAGTCGTTTTTACTTTAACTTCTGCCAGCCCTGTTAACCAAAACTAGGTTTAATGTCACCAATCTACTAACTACAAAGCAACGAACGCTACACCTACAGGGCAGTGTCAATCACGACCTACCTACAGCTATAAATCTTCAGATATCTTCTTGATCTAATTAGCATTAAATGCGACAAACACAAGTTAGTACTTATTGGGTTAGATCTGATGATCGGTTGGCTTTCAAGTCCTTTAAAGGGATTTGTTGAAAAGTCGTGTTTGTGGGATGAATGAAATTATAGGATTCAGAGGAGCATTGCATAGCTAAGGGACCACTAAATAATTTCACATTCTGTGATAAAAAAGCTGTAGTATCACTGATGTTGGTGTTAATAGTGTGTTAAATAAATCAATAAATTATTATTATTCAAGGACATTTCCTTTCACAATAAATCTGTTAAATGTTTAACTTTGATTTTATTATTTAATTTTAATTTTACCAATAATCTTTTTTATTGATTGTTTTTTTAATCATTACAATTTTATTTTATTATCTAGTTATATATAATTAATTTCAATTTAATAAAATTTAATGACGTACTATGATGATGATATGATTTAACTTAATTGATTTTAATTTTAAAACTGTAATTTTTATTGTGACTGTTTTGATTATTATTTTTATATTTGTTTAAGAGTCAACATTACTTACAATAAATAAATTATATTTATTATATAATGACATTTAAAAAATACTTAACTGACTGTAATAATTATAGTAAAATTAAAAAAAAATAACCGGGCAAGAGCGAGTCGGACTCGCATACTGAGGGTTCCATACAAAAACTTACCTATAGAAATAGTTCAATTCCCAAATTGAGCTACAAAGATTTTTCCAAATCACAAAAAAAAATATATTTTTGTTACGTAGCTATAAATTTACAGTTTTCAGATTTTTTCCTATACTTGTGCTAGAAGACTTCATGGTTTTAAGTTAACGGGAAGTACCCTAAGAATTTTGATTCCCTTGAGAGTGTCGAAATATACGTAATAAAGTGATCTTAAAAGGGTTGCGTTTTTTTTCCTTTTGAGCTACGGAACCTTAAAAATATTTAACAATTAACATAATGATTACAGTAAAATTACAGTAAAATTACAGTAAAATAAAAAAATAATAACAATAAAAACCCAAAACTAATTACAACCTATTAAAATCAATGGCTACCAAAAAACTCTTCTATATCACTGTCAACTCATAATGTGCCCAAAAGACTGTTAGCATGGCCACGCTGTATAGCAATACTGATCCTCTGTCAAAGGTTCTGTCTGTCACCTATTATAAGTATATTTATATTTATGTATTATTTTATTCATATTGTATGTAATTTTAAAATTGTGCACTGGCATTCTCTATTGTGATCTCAATGTTTTGCTGGAAGTTTTCTTCAACTTTGAGTTAGCTCGCCCATGTAATAAAATATTCGAGATATTTCTTTATTGTATTGATAGTTCAAAGATACTTCCGCCGGACCACAGCTAAGTTCATTTTTGCTTGCACTTGAAACGAAAATTTCAAAAGGTTTGGTTTGGCGCCGCGCTGCAGGGTTAAAGCGAATTTTTTTTTAAGTGATCAGGCAGAAATGACCTCTATGGTACATCAAGTCTATTATTCACTTATAATATAACTATCTCTAGTGTAGATACAATAAGGAATCCTTTCAATCATGAGAATTAGAGACACCATAGAAAGACAATGGGTGCGCGAACGCCGGCGTTCGCTTGGGTTTAAAAAAAATAAAAATTAGTGGTACCTACTCCTAGATCAAGCAAAGGTTTCGCCAGGTTTCACTAATTAGATTCTAGACTCATGTACTAATCTCTAGCTGTTTGTTGGTGGTCGTATATTTACATCGTTGGCGGTCCCATGTAAGAATGTAAGATTTTCGTGATTGTGCATAAACAGTAGAACATTGTAAACCTAAATACCTACTTGACATCTTTGGCTTCACCATATTGTGTATGAGTGACGAAATTATTCCTTCGTATTGTGTTCTTGTATTTATTTGAAAAAAATTGTCAGCTGTGCGCTGTATAGGAAACATTATTTTGAATTCATCCTTTCTTTTTAATGGGAAATCATCAAATCCCTTGCAGTTTTGGCTGGGGAGGGAATATCAGACTTTTGTGGACTAATACCCATTTGTGTTCCTTCAGTTGTTTTTACGTTAAAGGGCCGCGGTAATACTTTCGAACAAGACCTCGACTCCAGCAGTAGACTACGTCCGTTTTGTTGATATCTCTTTATGGCATATAAAGACCCGGGATACCTAATTCCTACCTAAAACCACATTCAACGAAATCCCAATGGAAGTTCCGATATATTATTGAATCAGAAACATTCTCTTCTTAGAATACATTTGAAAAGAATTGGTTATTAAACAACCTCACGATTTATCAAAGATAGCTTTCCCAGAATTTTACCTTAGTCATTTTATCTTGAGGAAATTTTGATGTCGGTCGTCGTCATCATTGTTTGACCAGCTAACCCACACCCTCTGTGTTAGCATGACAAAAAATGGTTTCTCTTTTATCCTTCCTATTGTATGAACTAAAGTAATTAGGATTTACAGTTATTCGGCTATGTCAAAATCGAACATGGGTCGCAAAATTTAAACACGAGAAGGTAAACACCTTTCGAGAATTTGTGTATCCTAATAGCTACAACCTGGGGATCTTTAAGACAATGAACAGGTTACTTCCAGACCAATATGCATCATCATCGACCACATGGTCGCTTTCCATCAAGCAAGATATAGTTCGAACGCGAGCCTATTAAAGGTAAAAAAATAGACTCTCCAGGTAATCTGCGGGATTATTCGAAAAAGTTACTTCGGCCTTGAAAAATAAAGCACAATTGGAGGAATACGGTTGGATTTTAATCTCCGGCTCCACACAGCGCGGGAGGAGACATACTTAAAAAAATATTAATAATATCTATACTTTAGTGGGACTTTGGAAAAGCAGTTCGAAAAAACACTAACAATCTGTGAAGATTATTCACCAAATGTTTCTGATCACTCTGAAAAAAATTTCCAAAGCTGACGTCACTTAGCGACAGTGCTTACCACGAAATATGAAATATCAGTAGATCCACTTCTTAGCGACGAACTTCTTTTCGTTTTTCTTAGGATCAGGAGTGGGTACTCCTCACAATTCTGCTTCAGGACGATCCATCTTGGTCAATCATCTTGGTTGATCATCGTGGTTAATTTTGGCAATTGAACTTTCTTGAGGCCTCTATCGATGTCAGGTCAATACCGAGTGGCCTCTACCTATCTTTTGTTCGGATTTATTTAGGACTATCTATACTATATGGTCTTCGCTACGTCTCATTACATAACCACACTATCTAAGTCGGAATTTGTCAATTCGGACTTACGCATCGAAATAATGAAAAAAGTTGAAAACTTTGGTAAAGGTGAAAAGATACATTTTTTTTAATCTTTCAAATCATTGGTAAAATAATAGAATACGTCAGAATACGGTAACAGACATAATATAAAGTCATAATATCAGTCAAGTCATGACTAAAATTTAGCAATTTTAGTTTTATTTTCGAAACTAGCTTTTATTTGTGGCTTAGTCGGCGTGAATGTAAAAAAGTATGAAGTCAGAAAAAAAATAGTATATGGCCCTTCTTTACCGATCAAACTTATTTCGTACCAAATTTCATCAAAATTGGTTCAACAGTAAAAGTGTAACTGACAGACATAGTTACTTTCACATTTAAAATATTAGTAAAGATTAAGTTTATTTACCCAATGTATTGTTAATACAGTCTATTTTCGCTCAAAATTTCTTTGACTAAAACTTTATAAAAGTTCGTACTTAGTTCTTGTTGACCCATTAACACACTTACAAAACTCAGTATCATCCATTGTATGATATGGTCCTTCTGTGTCCTACATTCCTAGTACATAGTTGTCCTAATTCGCTAACCAATATGACGTAACTTCGGCCGTAGCCGAATGGGGTCGAGCTTTGCGCACGCGTCGATTCTCTATCGAAATGTGTTCACATAAACATCTCGCTTGTATTACTTAAAGGATTAAGCAGACATACATAGTATATCTATGTATACTAGTAGGTACTTCCGTGTTTCATCAGATATGTGTTTAAGTCATAGCCTGTTGTCATCTAAATGACAGCGTAGAATGACGGGGTTCACCGCGAAAAAGGAAAGAAAGAAAAGAAAAAAAACGAAAGAAAGAAAGGAAACAAAGACAAGGGTAGATTGTATAAAGTAAAAGTCAGACACACTTTCTCGCTCCACGCCGAATGGTAGAAGTTATTGAATGATTTCCCGACCCCACAATAAAACACTTTTCAGCAACTGGGCTTAAATGGCTCATAAAGTGCGTGGCATTTTGTTTGACCCGGTAATCAAACTTAGGACCTTATGGTCAGAAGTACTACTTGTGACCAGTATCTAGACCAACGAAGCACTACGAGTGTTACCTATACTGCTATTATAGCTGTTCCTCGCAGTTTCACCTGCAACTTAATATAAGCCTTTAGCCTTCTTCGCTAAACGGCCTACCCAACTTTAAAAGAACTTTTCAATTCAAACCAGAGGTTCCTTCCTGAGTTTAGTGCGTTTAAACAAACTTCTATCTTCAGTTTTATAAAATTAAATATACATTTTAATGCTTTGTTCTATATAGCAGTATCGTGGTGGAAAAATCCCGGATTTCTGACCATGTAACCAAAAAGGCGAAAATTATTCTACCAAACAACATTTCCAAACATTCCATGTATAAACAGTTTCACCTGATCACAGTAATATTCTCTACAAACAAAAAGGTAAAATTGCTTAAACAGTCAGCCAAAAAACACGTCCAAAAATACATGTTTATAAAAAGTAAATTGAGAAGCATTTCTTACGAATGGCGTTTGAAAGTCATTATGTTTGTGACGGCCAAAGACCTAAGTTAATTAGAGATAGGGCGGACAAGGTTACTGTGACAGACGGACTGAATGTAGGTACTTGTTTTGGTGTAAGATTATATGGCTATAAGCCCGGCCGCATACGGGCTACTCGGTACAGCCAAAAATGCCGCGACCTAAAACTATTAGCGGCTGTAAATCGAGCAGGCGCATGCCATAGATGCTTGTGGTCGGGAGTCACTTTTAACCCATCCTTGACGAAATAGAATTTCTAATATACCTTAATAATTCTATATATGGATATATCCATTAGTCCGATTAACGGTAAAAAGACCACTTACATGTGTTACCTTTGATTAAATTGGTAACTGAAGCAAAGGCAGAGAAATGTGTGTATCGGCTTTTGAGTTGGCGTATAGTGTTCCTGGTACCAGCAACAACAAGGCAAAACCAGTAGCATCATCGTGTGTGGCGAGCCTTTATAAAATGTATGGAAACTAAAGAAAATAGGTCACTGGTAGCATTTTGTGGCTGTGGTCGGCAGTGCGCATGTGCGGCTAGCTTTAAAATTTTATGGAATTGGAGTTGGTATTTTCTAATGTGCATGACATGTTATTCTAATGAGATTGACCATTATGCAAATATACTTCCCAAAGTATTATCGCTCTCGCAAAAATTAGAACTTACTTTGGGCTTTTTCTGTTCGAGAAATCATCAAATAACTTCTTTCGCTCTGATTTAAGTGAAGGGAAGTATCAGACTTTTACTCACCTGTAGTCCTTCAGTTACCATGTTCAAAGGTTGCGGTGATTATTTCGAAGACACCCAATATTACTTTTTATCACTAAAGAAAAAACATGTAACTTGCTTCGCTAAGATCTGTCTTAGCGGAACAAGTTACTTAAAATGTGTTTTGTTTTTCGAACAAGTCTTTTAAAAGCTCTGGTTTTTAAAAGACATAGTCAAAAATCTAAACAAGGGTCAACAATAGTGTTCATTAAACCTCATAGTACACTGCATCACAATGCCAGAGCCAGATGCACTGGCCATTTTACACTACAAAAGATATAACGTTGACCACGGCGAGATAAAACGCATAGTGTCTGTGCAATAAATCTTGATCTCGAAGCGTATAACCCTGCCCTTACGAGTGCTATATCATTTGATTGCATTTTCCTCAATTAATCCAACACTTGTAACATAATGGCTGACAACTTGCGATCTGTATCTAGGAATGTCTTCCTATGTGTTGAGTAGCAGTGTTATGCAGTGCCGGCTAGTTCAATCATAGGCTATGATCGACCGAGAATATAGATTCAGATGATCATAATATTACAGATTCTACTGAGACTCCTTGTATTCATTCTCACTTTTGTTTCGGAATGGAAGTGAATGATGCCCAATTCCAAAGTCAAAGATTGTTGGATCAACTCACTAAAGAATTGATTCGATATTTTTCTTTCATTCCATTTTGAATGAAACTTTCCGGTATTATAATCATCATCAGATCACTTTGATGATACTATTTTCAAGATTCAGAATCGTTTATTTATTTATACTGCCATAGTTGCTTATAGGTCTTCATTATGATATCTATAAGAAAGTGAAGTTTTTTTGGTCATTTCTGATCTTCTCCACCAGTTCAACTTCATCAAATATTTTTTTTACTGCAATTTTGCCAGTGATTTTAGCATTTTCACTAAGCAATAAAAATGCCAAAATCACTGATTAAGAATAAGAATATTTGAGGAATTCCCTCGATTCCTTATGGATCCCATCATTGGAATTGGATTTTGAGAAATGAGATGAATATAGAAGCATATCCTTCCGAGTTCCAGACAAAAATGATTCAGCGAAAGCTGTCGAAAAATTCGAGCCAAAGTGCATAGGCAATATTGCAAAAATTTTTCGTTTGCAATATTGCCTTCTTTTGTATATTTGTTTTGGCAATTCACATTATACAGCCGCTATCCACCTACCACCAATGATTCTACTGTGTTAGGTGAGTTTCATTTGTGTGGAATAAACTGAAAAAAAGAAAACAGTTTTTTGAGGTGGATAATCATCAAATGATTTCTCTCACTCTAGGGTGAAACGAGAGGGCTTGTCCGACTTTTACTGACAAAACCCATCTATGACCTTCCACTCCCCTTCACGTTGCAAAACCAAGGCCATTCTTTAAAACGTTCCCGAATTTCGTCATTGCTCGAGTTAGTCGTAAAATGACGCATCAACAACAAAAAAAAAATTATGTCCTGTAAAGAGTGATATAACTCGGCTTATATAATTACTAAGATTTTTACATAGAACTTCTAAAAAAAATTCTTCTCTTTTTTTTGGTTTAACCTACGTTCTTCTATCTCCCATAGTTTCGGAGATAATTTTGGGCAAAGTGACATTACTAGCGGGATTTTGGCAAAAAAAGAAATCGTAGATATTGATATATTATTTATTATCCAATCTACTCATTTCACACATCCTGATACCCAAATCTTATCAAACCTTTTTTATATCTGCACGTGTCCAAAACACGAAAGGTCAGACAAAGAAAACAACCTTAAAGGAAAGACCATGAAGATTGCGCAGACGGCAAAAAAATCATATCGGGCAAATAATCTAACAGTAACTATTAACAGTACCCTTCGCTCTATTTACAAATGAGGGGAAGACATGCTGACCTATATCCTGTAGAGCATAAAGACCCACTGTCCTAGCACACACACATGGCTATACCCGTCACTACTTGCGCCCACAAACTCATCGATGTGTGTCACAGTGAGCGTGTGTGTCGTGTGAAGCGTTAGAAGATGTGCCCGAGTGTGTGTGCGTCTTAGAATGACATGTGTGTTTCGTGTAGAAACTGTGTAGTGCAATTGTAATAGGTTTTCAGTATATTTCTGTTCGATAGTTTTAGAGCCTTGATGTAGAATAAGCAATGTACCAATAAGTACTTATTCTAAATCCAACTTCTTGTAGACATTATATTTTCTTTTTATTATCAATTTTTTCATCTATTTCAAGCTAGATTCTAATTGGGATAGTAACTTAGCGGTGATGAAATAACCTTGTAGGAATCTGATTAGAAATTTCTTAGAACAAAGGAATCTAATTTTTTCGTGCGTCATTGTCATTGTATATTCAGCTTACAAAAATGTTATTATTTCGTTTTAAAAGTAATGTAGTTAGAAATATCGGGTACTCGAATACTTTCAAAATACATTACAATTTCAAATCTAAGATTTGTCTATGTAGGTTCGTCTGATCGTTAAATCAAACCTGTTTGTGCCTAACTTTGACCACCTATCTCGACAAAACTAGGTCTAATAACAGCCATTTGCATTTAAATGGTACATACAACTAAAATATACGCTATTAGTCAAAGACATGCTACATTGTATGAACTAAAATATTTAAATATTGTACGAAGCTTGCTTAGAAAATAGGTCTCTTAATAATTTAGGAGTATTAGTGCTATATGAACGTTGAATCATTTAAATCATAGAAATAAACTAATAGGAAAAAATCATTCGTATAACAACCTCTTTTTGTAATGACATCCATCTAAATTCAATCGTATCATTTTCCAAATAAAAACATGAATATTAAAAGAATAGAAATCTCCAGTTTCGATTTCCTAACCTTTAATTTGCATAGATTTGCATTTTCCATTAAAAGTTGTCATTTTAAATTTAATTGTTTAATCGTACTCATTTAAGATCGGTACGGATTTCTTTTTAATCTGACATAACAACACAAGAAGAGATCTGAAGGAGGACTTTGCAACCAAAGCTTTTACTCTTTTTTAGTAAAGCAATCAAGCAAGAAAAAGAGAAGCAAGATTTCAGACATGTAATTAAACCCTTTATTTTCCACCAGGCTGTACCTTAATCATCTTCCACTGTTTCCCTTTCTTGTCCTTCGTTATTTATGTTGTAATTTCTTTATCCAGATTCTTCTTTTTCCTCTGCTTATTTTCCTTTGGATCACTTGAGTGGATCCGTTTGATTAGAGGGTTCTGTACCGGTACTCTTGCAGGTCAATTCCTTACGCTGTCTCGATAACATGTAATTAGGAGCACAGACTTACTGAAATTAAAATAACAAGTTGTGAGGTATCGAAGTATAATAATAAGGACTTTGTTACTATTCCAGGAACAATCGCAGTATGTTAAGTATTTTTCATTGGGAAAAGGAAGATCCTGGATGATATCCTGATGACAAAAAAGAGATGATAAAGCTGTTCTTGAAACACTATTCTATTTAATACATTTCCCAACTAATTTTAATGAAAGTTTTAAACTTACGGCCCAGAAAAAAGAAATATTGAAACAGAACAAGCATTCTCCTTCGCCAAAATAAACGTGATTTCCAGGTACAACGCCCCAGTTTAACGTTCGTTCGTACAATATACAATAAAAAGTAGAATATTTAAAGGACATTGGTTCAACGGACTGTCTCCATAATTGCAATAAAGAGCAATCGAAGATCACTCTCCTGACCTTGGGAGCAGCCTTTTTCTTCACATGCCTATCCACAAAAACTTACTTATACATGTATTGAAATTGATTGCTGTGTGAACAAAAGGTTCTTTATTTAGTTGGCGTTTGCGATTTTGTTTTTTAAAATGCATTTTTTTTGTCTTAATACTTTGTTAAATTGTGTGATTTCTAAAGTTTTCTTGTCTTTTTCAATGAAAATTTAAACATGAGGTTTTTGAGTAACTATAATAATGACATTTATTTTCTTATCACAATACATAATCATTACAGTTCTTAGGGAAGTCATTGGTATAAAGTACATACAGTAAGCATACTGTGGGAGACTAGTGCTTAAACTAGGCTTAAGACCTGTATTTCAGGACACCAGGACTCTACCCTCAGGTTTTGTTAAAATTTTTATATTTGCCTGATGCTCTAACAAATAGTTGTCACAATCATTAACAATAATTATGTTATAAATACTATATACTTAGTGTTAATATAGCTAACCATACTAATATTATATGAGAATATATGAGAGTATATGGTTCTAACTAGATTGTATAAACGAATGAAAGGTGAAAATAGTTATTCTTATAAAAACATCAATTTTGAAACCTCTGTAACTTGTAACGAATTGATTGAAGTGAGCTGTATGTCCAATTTTAAACCTGCATTTTGGATGTTGATGTGACAATTATTAAAGTAAGCAGTAGGTAATTAAAGTTTTACAGTAAGCAGATAAAGTTCCTGAGATAATATAATAACTACTCAAGTCAAAAATATTATCTGCATGAGTACCTAGTGAAGAAGAGGGTGCTGGTAACACTATGTTTAATAAAGAAGATTCAAATCCCAAATTCAATCTTCAACGTTATTCAAAATCAACGGGTATCCATATTTCTATACAACTATTTTTGCCTTAAAATAAACACAATATAGAATCTTATATTTTTTTTGCCAAAAATCCAAAAATCTCTTTGATTCGACCTGTATATCTAGAGCCACACGTGTTGCATAAGGTATTGTCTAAACCATTGTTGTTATTATACAAAAGCATATTTTTTCAATCGTTTATAAAAACAATTCTAAACATGAGAACGCTTTTACTTTCTTCAACATTTTTTGTTGCTCCGGACAGGGGAATCGTCGCTGCTCAGTTTAATTTTTACAAGATTCTGCCAGCGATATCGCTCACCTAAATGTAGAAAATTATCCCAAGGGAATATATATGTATATGTATATAATAGGTATATCTCCGGAACAAAAAATATCATATGCGCATTTTCAGAATATAGCCATTCAAGTATTAAAAAGTAACAAACATACACACTCATACAAGCAAGACATCTATACAAACTTTCGCTTTCATTTGTGTGCATCTTAGCATACTCTGCATTCTATTAGGTAAGGTATTTTACTTAACCTATATGGTTTGAGGTACTGGAATGCTGACCGCAAACCGCATGACGCGTGACGTAGCGATAGAAGGCCTCTTTCTCAAGATGCATCAGACTTGATAAGGGTCACGGGAGTCCGTTGGATGCAAAAAGCACAGAACTAGAGGTTAGATTCAGTAATTAGTAAGTGTACTTTTCAGGTATATGTAAATCTATACCCGAATAGAAGTATAACTAGCATTTTTCTTTGATTTGCTAATTAAAGATTGATAAAATCCTATTTATAAACGTCACTAAAATTAGATTGTTTGTTTGAATTATGTTAGTAAACAGTGATTCATTGCATAGCGAGAGCCTTGACCACGATTAGTGTTTGGAAGAAAGAAAGAAAAAGTGTTTATTCACGTCAAACATGACGCATACCATAACAAAATAAATAATAATATTAAATATATATAATAAAAAAGTAGCACGTAAGATATGCGCCACATCCGCGCAAAACGGCCAGCGCTCAGCAAAATGCTGGGGCTCATGTAAAACAGAGCCACAGCGCTGATTTTCAGCACCAGCCGAGTTATTTTGCTTGTATTAAAATCCTGCTTACGGGATTTTAGCATATGTGTTAGAATTGACTAATAATGTAAATGCATACAAACTTGAGCCGCAACGATTCCCAACATTTACTTGAAAGCATATTGCATCGTTACCTGCACGCATTCCCACACTTCATCTCATATTCTATCTCCTATCTCTTTCACTTGCGCTACTGTTTATATTGCCGTCTCACTCCAGCAGAATATCCACTCACGATTCGACGTCATCTTTCACTCTCACTATCGATAGAAGTATATGTAAAAATATCAGATACAAATTAGTTACTTAACAGAAAACAATGAAAGATTTTTTGGTTTGGGTAAATTTTTTTCGAAAAAATCGAAATACATATCTGATTGGTGTATAAAAACTAAAGTTCATGATGTACTTTTATTATTATTATTTCATTCAAATTGGCTGTAGACAAATGTTTTGAGAAAAATTTTAGATTCTGCAATTTTTTTTACACATTTTGACTATTGTACTTAGAATTATCTAAAATTAAATCTACATTACCGTGGTCTGTGAAATTATATTACAAAAAATATGTGGTAAGTTAAACAAAAGACCTATGTATCATGTAAATAATTTAATTCATATTAAATTCGCATTCTCAGCTTTGTTTAAAAAACATGAATAGGCACACTAATTCTTATCATAGTCCATCACATTTTGTATTTGCATAAAAAAAACATGAACGTCTAAATTTTTCCATATACTATGTGTGACGTAAATATGTTCAACTGGATGAGCGTGCGCACTTTCTTCAAAACGAGACAGCGATACTCTTTTCTTTACGTTAGAAAGAGACGGGGCTAGAAAACAATGATGCTTGAGTTTTTTCCCTTGCAATGATACTCTGGCGTAACATCACTTTCTTTCAGTTTTTAGGAGTCCGCAATTGAATGAATCTATTGAATCATTGTGCTGTTTTATGTTCATTCTAAGGATTTTGGATGTGTTAATGTAAATTGACCGGAGATATAAGTAATTATGAAAATATTTTTTTTTAAACTTTACTTTTTCATACGTATCGTTTTTCAATAAATATTAATTACGCATTTATTGATCACGCATGCGGGATTACTCCGCACGCGTAACCCCAGCAAATATCCATTTATAAGTATTTATTAAAATGCGTATAATACGCATACGGGACGCGTTTTTTTTGCAGTTTAAAATTTTCTACTACCCGCATGCGTAATGAAATCCGCATAATATTAAAAACAACCTTAGTCAATATTACCAGGATGGCCAGATTATTCAAAAGAGTTACCTAGGCTGTGGAACAAAAAGGAAAGCAATAATAAAATTAGTTTATTAAGTATCTAAACTATGACCCAAATTGCTGTGTTGGGCCATCTGTTATGACGAATTGTGAATAGTGTTTAGCGTCAGTAGCTCTCATAGCAACCATAGGCTTCCTAGCAACCTTGGAGACAGTAGCATAACTATAGGATCGCAAGGCATTCAAAATGCCACGGCCCACTGTCCTGATGGGGCCCTCGGTCCGAAAAGCCTTGAACTAAGAAAAAATAAATATACAAATTAAAGTAAATTGTTAAGATTTCTAAACGCATTCAAAAGAAAAATATCAATTTCCCGTGGTATTTTGCCAGCCTGCGCCCATGGAAAGTCCGCCTTCGGGGACGAAATAAAAGTCCTCGTGTTTATATAGAAAACTTGCCGATTTACTAATTATAAAGTGATTTATCCAAATCAATTCATTAAACCCCAAGCGTTCGCTCTGTCGGTCAGTCAAACAAGTGAAGCTAAATTGCACGTTCCAAGGAGTAGGTCTCAATGGAGAAGAACGTGCAAGAAACTCCATAGACACTCTTTTAAATCGTATTTAGTTACATTACAAAGTTGACGTTTGAGGCCCTATCCAATGATTTTGCCACGGCCTCAGATGGTATAATTACGCCACTGCCTGGAGATGATATATTTTTTTTATCTACCCAAACGATAATTTTCCATACGAAAATGTAAACGAGAACACTACAACCGTGTCCCCTATTCGAACCTGGCCGTTTTTTTTTCTGATCTATCGTGTGCGATCCATTGACTCCAGTTAATTGGTGATAGAGTGAGAGTTTAGTGTCATTGTGCATGCGCCACTTTGCCACTTTCGACTCCGATGACTGATGATCAATAGTTTTTCTCCATTTAAACTGTCATGCTTGGAATGACGCGAGTGAAAATTGTTTTACTCTTTTGTTCTTAGTTTATCGATGCTTTCTATTAAAGAGTAGAGTTTTAAATTGTATTTGTGTTTGTATAAACTTGTAACAGTTGTAACGAACCGAATACGGACATTTTCCGAAATAAATACTACCACCACTGCTACTACTACTATTGGTACTGTTTACCTGAAATAATATGATTATTATTATTATTAACTTTATTTGTCACATTTTTTTTTATAAAATGTAAATATATCTTAAAAAAAAATAAGTTATTAGTATTATAAACATTAATCCGAGTTGAAATGTCCCTTTTATTATACATAATTAACTATAAAGCTAATTTATAGTTAATTATAATATTTTTTTAAAGAAGAATACATTTGTTAATAAGGTAATAACAAAACATGTACATGAGAAACTTAAATATTAACTAACTACGAGTATTTGTAACGTAACTACGTAGATACATACAAAAACAAATTCACCATTAATACCCGTAATGGTGTATTTGTTTTTACTAAATGGTCGTTTTTTTTTTATAATCTAAGGGTGAGTTGCACCATTTAACTGTAACGATAACCAAACCAAGACCAGCCTTGAAACGACCGCCTATTGGTCAATTCGATGATTTTTTTCAGAAACTGCCAATTTGAGACACAATAGTAAGGCAATAGATACGCAAACACCGGCGGTCGATTGGGGTTTAATTAATTATAAAAGGTCTTATTTCTAACCAAGTAATTATTCTTCGTCTATTGCTGCCAAAAAAATTATAAAATATAGTCTATGTCACTCAGGAATTAAACAGCTTTCTATCGGTGAAAATATTAATAGCAATCGGACCAGTACGAGAAATTACCTTCTACAAACAAAAAACAAACTACCTCTTTATAATATTATTAGTGTAGAAAATACTAACATAAAGATTGCTTGACAACCAATGACATTTTATCACTGGAAAATTTTCCATTTAGGAATATAAAAGTCCATATATGTGGTGTTAAATGTATTAAGCTTGATATGAAGATATAGTCATCACAGTGCTATCAAGATGGTTCATCATGAACTTAATTCCCATAAACAAAACTGTTCTGACACCATGCAATTACATAGCATTTTGTTTTCATAGTTAGTCAACATATATCAGGGAAGTTATTACATTCCTGCTTTTGTCACGCAGAGCTTAGTGTCTAGTTATTTTTCTATGCAAAGCTGAATTGCACCTGTAGTCGTTTTTGAGCTAGATGTTAAATAGGCACGCATAAATAGATTGTATAATTACTCTTCATTCTTGCCTCATACCTTCTATGGCAGAAGCTGTATTTATTTTAACACTAAGAAACAGATAGAATTAAAACTGTAATCTACGAGCATATTACGGTTAACGGTTTAACATACATGCACACACTTATCCACTCACCATCACACTTCACACAGCTTTTTTTTTAAATTAAAACTTAAACTTATTCTCAACATTAGTTATATAGTATATGCGAAACCCGAAGCACATGTCTAGTATTATTATGTAAAGAATCTTTGTACAAAATTTCATAACTGTATGATAAATAATCACAAAGTTATCAGCTTGTTATGTCAGCAAAAATACATAGTCACCGAGCCATCTAGGCGACGGAGTTGTTTTGCACTCGCACCCAGCTGTTTGCTGGCGCCTTATACTCGCTACGACATACGTGATCTGTGTTGTACTTAGTGGCGTTGGTGTCCAACTTGTGACCTTTTTAAATATTAACACGCTTATATTAGCTTCACCTGTATGTTTGTAACCAACGCCTTTGAGCTCGATTTTGACCAACTTTGGGCGATCAGATCTTCTTCACACTTTGCACACCCATCAAAGACCGATGACAACACAATAATCCTTTTTTTTTAGTGAAAATTAAAAAAAAAAACGGTTTTTTTACCTATATTGAAATTTTTTATAACATTATTATTATTTTGTACCTATATTGAAAATTATTTTACACTTTTTAGTTTGATATGCTATGAAAGCGTGTTTTTTTTTAGTTTTTTTAAACTATATTTTCTTTGGGAATAAATGTGCCGGAACAACTGTATCCGATGTAGCTGCAGAACATTGACTCTTATGTCAAAAGTCTCATCTAGTTTAGGAGGCAGGGTCCTTTCAAATAGCTAGAACCTATGTTTGTGAGTCATAACTTTATTTACAAGGTTTAATTCCTTATTATTATTTTATACGTCTTTAATAAATCCATACGCATGTGCGTTTAAAATCCTCTCGTCTTTCTCTCCATATGTATGTATACCAATTACGTTCTAAAATTTCAAAAGATTAAAATACACACAGATTTGTTCAATTTCTTCGCTTCGTTCACCGGATTTATAGAGCCTTTCAACCAGACAATGAGCACGTACAATACCTATTTATCCGTAGGCACACGTAACCTGCAATTTCAAAAAAAAAAACGCGATATATTTTTTTTTGCTCCCATTATTGCCTTACGAACGTGCTCACAAAAACTACTGGCCTGATCTAAATCGGAATTCTTAAGGGTCGCTTATAGAAAAAAATAGAAAGAGACAGGAGAAATCAGAATTTTTTGTTCGTCTGTCTTTCACATAACTTTCCCCGGAACACAATGGAGCCAGGTAGGCGGGGGCAAAAAAAGGACCTTCTGGTACCCTGATTGTATGATAGTGACATTTTATATATTCGAGGTCATGATTCGAAGGATTTTTTCTACCTTTTATTGGAATAGCGTCGAGTTTTAAAACTACTAACTTAGGTGTGACTGGTCTTTGTTCCCTATTTTTTTTCACGGAATTTCGTTTGGCGATCGTTACTATGTCGTTGGTGATTCATTTCTAAAAATACATCATGAGACTAAAACTGGCGTGTTTCTGGGCTAGATGCTTTTACGACTTCTAAAGCACATGTTAAATGTAGGTAATTAAATGTAAGGGGCACATAACAGCTTGCGATACATTATTATGGACTCTAAGTCGATTGGTTCAACTACTGAATAAGAGATGGCGCTGGCATCGAGCGAGAACTCGTGGATAGTGTTGAACAATCGTTTTTTTTTTTTTGTATTATTTTCATGAAAGAAGAGTTTATAGCATAAACATAGACAGCCTTGTAATGATTGCCCTGCTGAAGCCTCCTCTCCAGAGGACGGAATGGGCCATAATTCACCACGCGGGTCCAGTGCGGATTATTTTGGATGTCATATGTGAATTACGATATTAACTGAGCGTTCATTTTTATAGAATAATATGTATGTGTGTGTATGTTTTATGGAAAGTATTATTACTTTTAATGACGATTATTCCATATTCCATCATCTTTCTAAGCAAAATAATATATTAGCACTTACCAAAGTTTCATTACATTCAAGATCACTCTTTACCTCAAAAATAGAGCTATTATTCTTTGATCTTAGCACACTCTTGTTATTTTTCTATTTATCCAAGGATCTTCAAGGAGAGTCCGCGCAAATATGCCATAAGGTATAACAGAACTAATAAGTCTAATGTCAAAGCAAAGGTTACGTGTCCCTTATCAATTCGACCCTGAAAGACTGTCAACCTTCGCACATTCTACTTATGTTTGCTCAGCATGTTTGTACGTTTGAGCAAATAAGAATACTTTGTAGAATATTTCTTCGGCATTTTTTTCCAGAAAGTTATTCCAAGAAGTTTTTTTTGCATGCTAAGTACTATGATAAACTGAAGACGTTGTTGCAGCAAAGACAGCGCGACGCGATAATATGACAGCATGTTTTCATAAAAATTCAAAATCAGATCTACATATTATATATAATGTAGAATTACAGATACATTACAAGCACTTACAAAATTAACATCATTGTTAAATTCACTGTCGTTATTGTCACCAGCACTTTAATTGCTACACGTGGTCGGTACTATAGTCAAATATTATTCGAATCGAGTGCACTCATTATTTAATTAATAATCCCTCAATAAACTCTTTCCTTCTTTAATAACTCTATTATTATATTTTCTTGCCTATAACTCAAAATTATCATCTATAAAAGGTGTAAAGACCTTACAGATATATTGTCAAGTTCTGCTAGTTTGCTAAAACCAAAACAAAACTGTTTATTTATTTCGTGTCACAAAAATACTAAATAAATAGACCGTCTTTTTTAGTATTTTAATCAACCAGCTTAAGTAATGTCCAATCAAGCATGTTTGCCGAAACCATAGATATTCATTGAGATGTGACTTTAGTTAATTGCTTTCTTATCATCTGTAACTTCTTTGGGCTTTGCAATATTTTAACCAACGAGTGGCTATTTATAAACTTCCCAATAAAAAGATTTAGTAACGGACAAAGAAACTATCACTTGGTTCTTAAAGTTCTTAGAAACGATTTCAAACTCAAGACTACCTAGATCGTAAAAAGTCCATTTGTATGTTTATTTTTGCTACTGTTTTTTGTTACATGTATTTTTATATGCTCCCAGACTTTCTGTTACAAAAAAATAAAGAATGACTTGAAATCAAAGTCCATTTCATGAGAAACAGAATCATTAAAATAAATGTTCTCGTACTGAAATATGAATATCATTAAATCCGTTTCTCATCCAGTAATATTCATTAATTAAAATGTCACGATAATTTCACAATTTCATAACGAGATCTAAGCAGAATGATTTGCAAAACATGTCCTTTCTCACCGCAACTACTTGCATCCAGCGATAAATTGCGGACTAAACACAGATGGCCCCCTATTTGCGGAGCCTTTACAAGCTTACCACATAGAATTGCATCAAAATCCTCTAATAAACCTCTTTTAGATAACGTAGAAGTTATGAAAATTAACAAGTTGAAAGGAAAGTGGCTATGCACCTGGGCTGTGACGAAACATCGACTCATGCTCGCAATATGTGAAAGGGGATCTTGTATCGATATGGCCTATATCATTCTTTTTATTTTCATTTTAGTCTTGCTATTAGTTGTCTTAGATCAAGATAATTAGATCAAAAAAGAAAGAAATAATCTTCATGAACAGTATGAGAAGTGAACAGAAGAGATTGTATTACATAAGTGCAGCCAAAAATTAAAACTGTTTTACTCGAAGCAATAACAGCATAATTACAAACAAGTACAGCAACAAAATCAATCAGCGAAAATAAAAATGAACCACAAAATAAACAGAATATGTTTATTGAGCTAAAAATACAAATGCTAAATATAAATACGCAAGAACAGCATGGACCTAGAAGATGTGCGATGATTCACACGGTGGTCGTAATCTTTATAATCAAAGTTGGAGCTGTGACCCAAATCCGTGCAACCGCCGAGTACTTTCATTGTGAACGCTAAACTACTCTCACACTTACATAAAATACTAACACAAACCTAAAACATGCTATACCAACGCATACATACTAACACTAGCGAAAATATTTCGCACACTGATGCAAATATGAATATAGAATGTACACATTGAGTTACCAACACTAACGCAATTTGTGTCTAGATAGACGTATGCGTGAAAGACATTTGCATATATAATGAATTAGGTATATTAGGGCAAAGGAATTCTATTTTGCTTAATTTCGAGTTCATTGCATATATAACGGTATTATTATATATATATGGAACTTATCACAGAACATAATGCACACATAGACGGACAGTATAGGACAACACAAGAACACGTGTATAGTGTAAAGTACACTGCGAATGTGTGACAGTAGAGTATTGTGCTTCGGCATTAGAGCGAGAAGAGATGCGTATAATGTATCATTTAAGATCTAGGACATCATTCCCGCCTTGTTCTAATTACACATGAGAATGTAGAATTGATTGATGACGACAGCTAATACAGCTACTGAAGAATTGTAAAGAAAAAGAAAGTTAGTGGGGAAACGAAATTGTGGGTCAATAATGAAAGACTTGATGACATAGTGTGGTACCTATGTTGGATAAATTGACTATAACAGTGAAAGTGAAGACCATGTAATTGCAGCCAATTGTATAACAGTGAGCACGATAGTGTCACAATGACAAACATCATCAAAAGACGATTAGGCAAATAGGAAAATGAGCATAACAAGGCGGGTAACTTTGTCGTAAGGGTTTGTGTAATCCCATTTAGTAACGTTTTGCTAACCATCTCATTTTAACCGCTACAGTTAAATTTCAAGTCGTTACTAATCTCGTTGCTATGCAATTTCAGTGGAACTAACTCAAACGCAGAGCTGCAATAAATTCGTAACATATTATTTTTATTACAGGCTTGTAATGTGAATTTTATTATGCTAAATTCGAGTCATCGTGTATTCAGGGCACGCTTTCAAATTTCTAATACATTGCATCTGTTACGTCAATAATTTTTTTTGTGTGACCTTTTACATTTTTGTATCCTTTGTGTTGATTCAGTGATGACTTAATTAAGATTTTATCAGTGATCAAGGTTTAAGACAGTTTACTATCGCGCAATCGACACCGGAAGCGAATCTAAATGAAATTGATTACTTCCAACGATCATTCAAATCAGTGTCATACAGTCATAATCTCTTCACAACGGTTGCGTAAGTTGCGCTGGCGCTGCCGTGACGTAACTGAAACGAGCTCAGCGAAAGTTGCTACGGCAATTTCACTCTCCTACCTATCTTTCTCTTGAACTGCTATCTCTATCGCACATGCCACTTTCACATCATCGTGTCTTACTTCCACTTCTGAACGTTTGTGGTCTTTGTCGTTTGTATTGCTTTCTGATATATTGCTTTCTCTGTCTGTATCTTCTTCACGCTTGGTGTGGACCATTTTTTCGGTTTCGCACGCGTTGGAGGTGTTGCCGCTACGTAATCAATTGTCTTCTCGTTTGTTTATTCTGCGGTTGCGCCTCAAGCGAAATGTTTTTATCCAATAAATATGTTATTAAGTACAATAAATACACTGCTAATTGATGCAATTACATGTTGTTAAGTTTAAGGTTACATGTAAGCATATAAACGTCTTTATATGCTTTCGATAAGTACTACATCTTTAATATTAGATTAGTATTCCAATATGATTTTTATGAATGATTTATTAAAGTGGAGGCAATAAATGAAGTTCACTTAAATGCCGAGCCTATTTCCGCATATTTAAGCCGTAGATGTTGCCTTGAAATGTAGGTACCCTCACATTTAAATTTCTACTACCGTGTGATAAAATCCGGATAATTGTTTATATTAGTATCAACCACGATACATAATGGGTAGTATATAATAATTGGGACGAACAATCGTTAAGAAAGTTACCTCTTAGATAGAATGGATTTTTGTTAACCAGACTTTATTGAATTATTTATTGTTATTTGTATACCACAAAATTTTGAAATAAAATGATTACTTGTAGGTCCAAAACTATGCATTCAAATATTCCTAAATAAACACGGAAGCAGGTAACATACTACTAGCAGCACGTATTTCAAGGATCACATATTTCTAAAATAATCAAACAAATGTAGTTTGCCTTAAAACATAGACTGCACCTACTCTCAAAATTGTCCACAAATCCATTCAAATCTTATATTTCTAAACAGCCACGGAAAAAGCCTGCACGGAGTCAAAAGGGCGTATATCAAGGATCGGATATTTCCATGAGATTCGGGCGATTGTGGCTGCCTCAAGGTTGGTGATGAAAGTAGCCCCGCTAGCATTCCGGCGACGGTTCACAACGCACTTTCGTCCCACAAGGCTGCCAGCTCCCAATGAACTTATAGCGGCTATAAGTTGCTGTCGTGTATGAAAATGAGAGGAAAATATTAATAATTTTGCGAATTATTTATATTAATATTTAACTTGAAGATACTAACAAAGCTAAGGATGAAGCATAAAGTATTGTTGCAGATGTTCATAATCCTTTACAAATTAAAATAGTTAAAGGGGTACAGAGGTCAGACTTAGTAGAAAACCAATTACATTACAAATGTATTCACACGTAGGGCTATCTTATAGACATTTATGACAAACGGTTGTGTTGTAATTGCCTTACTGGATAGGACTGTGATTGATTTATCTGTTTACATCTGTACTAAAATGGGACTAGTGAGATGCTATTTAGGATATACACAGGACAAATCCATGAATAATATGAGAAAGGAGTTTTATTACTAGACATTTTGCAGTCTTAGCCAATGACAGAAGGTATCGATGTCACTTTAAATTTATTAGATTCTGTAATAGACTCAATAAAGTCTACGTATTTTTTAAATTTAAGTTTTTTATGGTTACCCAAAAGTTCATATATTAAAATTATATTTTTTACACTTTTGGTAAGTTTATTTAGTAATGAACTTACTAAAAATGTTCAAAGCTAATCACAGTTAATTTTCTTTGAGTCTATAGTTTTTAGGGTTCCGTAGCCAAATGGCAAAAAACGGAACCCTTATAGATTCGTCATGTCTGTCTGTCTGTCTGTCTGTCTGTCTGTCCGTCCGTCCGTATGTCACAGCCACTTTTTTCCGAAACTATAAGAGCTATACTGTTGAAACTTTGTAAGTAGATGTATTCTGTGAACCGCATTAAGATTTTTACACAAAAATAGAAAAAAAGCAATAAATTTTGGGGGTCCCCATACATAGAACTGAAACCCAAAAAAATTTTTTTCATCAAACTCATGTGTGTGGGGTATCTATGGATAGGTCTTCAAAAATGATACTAAGGTTTCTAATATCATTTTTTTCTAAACTGAACAGTTTGCGCGAGAGACACTTCCAAAGTGGTAAAATGTGTGTCCCCCCCCTCTAACTTCTAAGATAAGAGAATGATAAAACTAAAAAAAAATATATGATGTACATTACTATAAAAACTACCAACGAAAATTGGTTTGAACGAAATCTAGTAAGTAGTTTTTTTTTTAATGCGTCATAAATCGAAAAAAAAACACTATTATTAAAACATCCATCAAAGTTACAACACATTACAAGAACTTTTATATTATGTTACTTGCTGCTACGGAACCCTTCCTGGGCGAGTCCGACTCGCACTTGGCCGGTTTTTTTATTTCTTTCATCGATAATATGGATATCAACGAAAAAGATACTCTCAGATTAACAATACAAAATGGATCAGACATAATGAATTGTATCATTAATTGTCCTACGCAAGGCACAATTATAAATTCTGTTAACCAACTTCCACTGAATATTTACGACACAAACAGCAATCCTTTGCCTCCCAAATAGGATATATATCATCATGGTTGAAGTAGTGGGTGAGATAAACTACAACTGCACACCTGTTAGGACAGCCTAGCCAATACCCAAATGGCTGGGGGCACATTGCGAAGCATTGAAGATTGCCAGGTTAGAGCCATGGATTATCTGATTCTGGTCTTTGGTAACCGATGTTGTTATCTTTTGTGTTTTATGTAAAATACCTATACTATTGGATAAAGTAATTGTTCGGGTTGTAAGTACTGTGGGAATTTGTTTTGGTTTCTGAAGTTATTGGTCAATTTAAAGTTATGCCTAAATGGATATGCAGAAATAAGTTAGATAAAATAAACTTGTGCGCCTCGCCATCAAAGGTTGCATCGCTACTTACCATCAGGTGGGATCGCAGTCAAGCACTAGTTTATCTCAAAAAAATTAATAAATAAATAAACAAGTGGTTCCTTAACTTCGTATCATCTTCCTTTCCTCGTTTTGTTTTATTTTGGGTCCGGCGAAACAAGTTTTTTTCTTCCATTCAGAAATCAGGTACTTTTGAATTGTCAAAATGTTGGTCAGTCAAAAAAGTGAAGCGGAATTGCACGTTTATAAGCATAGATCTCTATGAAGAAGAACGTTTATTCTTTCTTGTCGCGCTATCACCAACTCCCTTTTCTTTCATATCACTTCTCTCATAATCAATGCCCTCTCTCTTCTTCTCTGCCCATCTATATTGATACTCAGATCTTACATTTCCTAACGTGGCAAGAGATGAAATATTATTGTTGTACAATTCGATTTTTTTTCACATATTTGTCTTGTAAGGATAACTTAGGGCTGACAAATTTATACTACTCCTGTTTAAGTGGGAAATTATCAAATAACTTCTTCGCTCTGCAACAATTTCACAGCCCTGACACATTAATAAAAAGTTTGCTGATGTTTTATTGAGTTACTTATTTACAAAAGTTTTCCTTTTTTTAAGATATACTCAAGTTCTTATCCAAAACTTTTATTCTAGTAGTGGTTTATTACTTGGATGTAAATAGGGCTAAGCTGACTTGATAACGAGATGATAGGTGGCTATCAAGTTGCGTTAAGTTTATTGCTTGTCATGTTAAGACATGAATTAGTGTTTCCAACTAGTCTAGGCTATAAACGCTCCCTTTAATGGATATTGATGAACAAATTAACAAACTTGTCGCTAAGTACTCTTTATTATTTAATTAACAAATAAGCAATTTAAACATTAACCTACAAATCAATATGCTCTAAACTAGTTAAAAATAAAAGGCTCGTTTTGACATTTAAGAAAGACGCTAGAATGTAACTCGGAACAAAACTGAATGAAACAATAAAATAATAATTAGGGGTCCAGTATAGTATAATCAACTTTGGGCCATATATCGAAGCAAAGGCTCAACTGGCTGCAAAAAAGCTGGGAATCCTCGCAAAAAGAACAGACAGTACTTCATGCCGGAATTGCTCTCATCTTTGGGACCGATCTGCCCGATACCAGCTTGATGCACTTGAGGCAATTGAGAAGCGAGCCAGAAGGATAATTGGCGATGATACACTCGTCGAGTCGAGGCTTCAAAGTCTTGAGCATCGACGCAGAGTTGCTAGCCTGTCGGTTTTCTACCGGTTGCATTTCGGGGAGTGTGCATCGGAATTGCATAACCTAATTCAGCCTAGCCCGTTCTATCATCGGACTGCCAGACGTACGGCTATGCGCCACCGGTACATGGTGGATGTCACACTTACACGCACAAAACGTTTTGGGAAACATTCATTGTGTGTGTAGCTAGGGAGTGGAATTCCTTGCCGGAGTCTGCGTTTCCTGACCCGGGAATCTTTAAGTCGAGAGTGAATAGGTTTCTTCTAGGTACCTATACGCGTTCCATCGTCGACCGCATCGTCGCTTTCCATCAGGTGAGATTGCGGTCAAGCGCGAACCTATCAACAATAAAAAATAATAGTAGTAGAGTAGTAGCTATTTTAGTAGTAGCTACACTACACCGGACAAGCCGCTAGGTAGTCAAAATATAAATGTCAAAATAGGCCTTTTATTTTTTGACATTGATAAAGGGAAACATTTTAAAGAAATCGCTATAGTGAGATCTATAGAGAGACACCTAGGTTGACGTATTAAAAAGTCAGTCGTGCTAGCGAAAAAGAGGGATGAATATATATATTTTTATCTGGAATCAAAGGGACACAGGTGTCGTCGGTTACCTAATCTAGACAAACACGATGATTTCTCCCGTAAAAAAATGCAACCAATAAAAAAAAAAAACCATTAACGCCTTCAGAGAAATCACAAAAAAGCCATAAGTTTAAACCACGCATCTTTATCAATAAGCCATCCACACACGATGACATAACATTTATAACATCACCCACAGATAATTGATAACAGGCTATTGAGTGAAAGTCCCCACGATAAGTTTCCCACTACTGTTGAAAAGATCTCGGGTCGATTTTACATAATGGTTAGTATAAATTCGTGATTACTACCATCGTTTTATTCGAATGTGTGAAAATAATTGCCTTGTATCGGCTTGGGAGGTTATAAGAAAGTAAAAACAAATGGAATTGACGTATTATAGTTGGTATTTTATTGGCAAGCGATTCTTTTTTTTTTAATAGCCTATTTTGTGTCCCACTGCTGGGTTAAGGCCTCCTCTTACTCTTTTCAAACCTCTCTGACTAAAGCGATCTCTGACCAAGTTTGGACCGCTAAAGGTCAAGTTACGACCGTTTCATTTCGAATCTCTTTCTATAGTCAGATCCATTTCCTTGGTTCGGACCACGTGACTTAGCGTTTAGATGATAAACAAAGAAAGAAAGGTCATTCCAATACATTTGAAGTTTTCTACTAGCGTTAAAGATTGTAGATTATAAACTTGGTTAAGCCCTCAGATCATCACGCCACCTTCGACACGGTCGACATTGACGGTAGCAGCGTCGATCCCCTCAGACGTCTAGCGAATTACATTATGGAATTCTTACGAAACAAAAGTTAGTAAAAAAAAAAAAAATACGTTACATCATTAAACAAATAATGTCAAATCAGTAAAATTAAAGATGTCAAATCATTAAAATTATTACATATACATAAATACGAGTAGAAGTCAAATTAGCATAAAGATATAAAAAAAAAATTAGAAAAGTTACAATAAATTGCGGCCAAATTATGTATGTATTTAGTAGACGACTTGTAAACAGTAAGTAATTGCTTTCCGAACGACCAAGAGCAGTGATGGCTCATTGGCAATAGTTCCGACTTATGAGTTGTAGATCGCGGGTACCAGCTCAGCCAGGTACTTTATGTTATTTCTTTCATCGTCACTACTCTCAAAACGGTGAAAGAAATCATCGAAACGAAACCACTATATCGTAGAACCAAAAATTCAAAGCCGGTGCGGTGGATTACCATGGTATTTAGAGCTCTTAGAGAGGAGGCTTGGATGCCAACAGTCGGAATCAATGCTCTCCAAATTGTGAAAAGTCCGTCAGGGATGAGCAAGATAATATTTTAACGACGAAAACTTTGAAGACTGACACCTTCACTAAGAATCACAAGAATCATGTACCTATTTTCACCCATATTTGGGAACCTGCTACGTTTTTTATATTCTTCTTCTTCTTCCTGCCCTTATCCCATATTACTTGGGGTCGGCGCAACACGTTTTCTTCTTCCATTCTGTCCTGTCACCCGTCAAACTATCACTAATTCCCGTTTTTTATATTATATGAAAAATAATCAACAACTTCTCCCGTTATAAGTGGAGCGAGAGGGAGTGTCAAGCTTTTTCCAACTGAAAGCCCATGATACCAAAAACGTATTGATATAAGAGTTATATGATCTACAGCACTAAACTTGCCATAAGCTAAATCCAGATAAATTGAGATAATATATCCAAGAACTTAAAATAATTGTGTCGAATCTTGACCTATTGACTGCGAGATAATAAATATTATTATAATATAAATTGCTTGAAGTAATTTAGAACTTTACACATATACAATATGTATGCTAAGATGAGATTAATCTGTAATACTCATAGATTAAGGTCTACTTTACTTTGGTCATAAAAAAATAATTCTCCTGTACCATTTATAATTAATAAGTAAAGCTTAGTAATAAGACTTTAATTGGATGGATAAATAATTATCCTTAATCCTTCACAGTGTTTAATTTATTATTCTATTAAATTCAAAGGATGCACTGAATTTATTTAGCACTTCAAAGATCTAACGGATAAGTTTTAAACACCTAGTAAATATTTAATTATGGATCCTGTTTTGATCGTGACCTGGTAAATGGGGATATCATAAATATTGTGAACACAGATTGTGAATATTTGAAATAAATTGACATTTAGGTACAACTGATATGTCAACGAGCTAAGGGGCTTACCACACGCTTAAGCTATGGTGAAGTTTTGCACGGAATACCGTGAGTGTAGTTAATAAAAGTCTTATAGTGGAGTAAAGCTGACGCTTACGCTACGCCATTGCATGACCAAGACCCCGTTAACATAATGACTAGGGTTTTTTATTTGGTTATTATAAATCATCCAAAATGACATCCGCCGCCCTTGGGCGGAGCGGAAGATAGTGTCAGACTCTTACTGACTAAAAAACCCACCCCGTTCCTTCTTGCCTTTCATACCGAGGCTGAGCTACCTTTCGGAGCTAACCCTGGCCCCAGTAGGGCTAACTCTGGCCAATGGCTAGGGATGGCGATTGGCCGAGGCCGGGCCCATGTTTAAGCGCACCAATGCAGTTTTAATACAAGGTGTTCTGGTGTAAAGTTTTTAGTTCATGAGTTTATAATAGTTTTATTATCAGGTCACCTTGTCAATTTTCACCACCTTCAAACAAGAGGATAAACCAATCTCACGCAGGTTAAAAAAAAGAGCAGTTCATTTATTTCTTTCCACCTTTATCTGAGTTTGTTTCGGTGTTTCTTCTTAGAGTACTCAGCTAGGAAACAGCGGTATTATCTAGTTTAAATTGAAGAAAAAATTGACGTATAAAAGTGTTTTTTTAAACCTATCTGCAAAATAAATAAAAATATTTACAAAGATAACATACATTTCCGCGTCAATCTGGACTGTTTAACCGCGTTTTTGCAGACATATAACAAACATGATACGTACAAAATGCCTTTTAAATCTTCCAATCTTGTATCTCACTCGCCAATTTGGTCCCGAGTCACCTTTAAACTGACTCATATCGGTATCTGTGACCTTTCCTTTTTATTTTTAGGTCTTAAATTACCGCCGGAAGTACCTAATCAGGATTCCTGAGCACCCTTTTTGGTAATACCGGACTTTTTTTGTTTGGTTTAAAAAGTTTTTGGGAATTCCGGTCCGGATTAAATGGTCTTAATGTTGTTTTTAGGTTTTGTTAGTGGATTTAGAAAGAGGAAAGGTTTTGTTTAGAATCCTATCAAAGGTGCTCATTGGTTTTTTGGAACTGGTTCAACTAAGTATGCAAAAAAGAGAATTGCAGATTTGTAATAGAATCAAGAGATTCCCATGGGAAAATTGATGGGACTTAAATAATTTATAAAATCCCGACCTTTCCGAAGTTCTATACCCTATTACTAAACTGTATTTTTGTCCGTATGTCAGCGTACTGTATTTTATAAACCGTAAGATGTAGAGACTTGAAATTGTCACGGAATGTATATTTCTATAGCTGCTACAACAAAAACTAATAAAAATAATGTTATTAATTATAGTGAGTTCCCTTACAAGAAACATTATTTTATCCACGGTTTTTATTTATTTATTTATAATTAATTGTACTCTAATATCACAATATTCTATTCGTTTTTGTTCGATTTTAATATAATAGGCTAGTTGCCGTAAAAAAATTATTTAATCCGTCTTTTAGATTATTCAAAAATAAGGGTCACGTATTTTTTTATTTGTAAATTAAACCAAAAATGACAACGATATAGCTCATTAAAGTTACGTGTAACGTCACGCCGTGCTGCATTTTTCGCACGTAGTGACGTCACACGTAACTTAAATCTTCGTTATTTTTTGTTTAATCGAAAAAGAAAAAATACTTGTCTAGTATTTTTTTTTATAATCTAAAACACGAACTAAATAAAATGTTATTATTTTGACCCTGGAAACTACCCCTTTATTGTAGTGTCGTGACGTGTGTGATAAGTCCGAGTTCTAGACAAGTTTTTTTTTTTTAGTTTTCTTAATACAAACATAAAATTGCTTAACTATTGCAACAATAGGCCACCACTATAAGTAAATAGATATCATATTGACATTATGAAATGACATAACCAGAAGTCAAAAGCACCTATTCAAACTTTTTGATGAATGATAATCCCAAGAATATTTATTGTATTGTTTAAGAAATCAAAAAAACTTCTCTTCAAACAAATTCGCCACGGTCTCTGAATGGGTCATTAGGCATTATCATTAATTATCATAAATCGCCTGAGGAAGTAGTTAGCTAAGAGAAAGTCGACGTAATTCGGAAGCCTACGGCCGAATCAACGAAAGCTTAGTTACGTAGCCAGAGACTTTATCAAGACTTCAAAAGTCGTGGTATTATGAACTTAAAAAATGAGTAGGTATACATTTTTAGGGTTCCGTACCCAAGGATAAAACGGGACCCTATAGCTAAGACTCTGCTGTTCGTCCGTCTGTCTGTCTGACATAAAAAAAAAATACTTGCTTCGAGATGTTATTCCTCTTTAGCTGACCATTTATAACATAACAAAAAAAAAATACGATAAAAGAGACCGCTATGAACTATGTTAATAACTTTTTATTCGTCAATAAATAAATCAAAGTTGTTGACGTCTTTTCCGCGGCCATTTATTAAAAAAAAAAATAGTTCAAATATCATAAGGTTTAGGTAACTCTAAATACAACGTTCAGAATTCGGTACTTAAGGGCCCAAATTTAAAAAGATCTAATACTAGATTTGAGTAGGGATTATAAAAAAAATCTGACAATGTTAAATCGAAAATTCGTGATTTAGGATTAAGTAGATACCGATCTTCTAAAATACCAGTTAAAGCTTCCGTTTTTAAAAACAGAACACAGTCGGCCATATTGCGTCATGACGTAATTTCTTCGAAACTCAAATGTCACTTTGACAGACATGGACACAAGATTGAAAAAGGAGCGAATCAAAACATGACACATACAAATAAAAGCAGGATATTCCGACCCTTAATAAAAATTCTAGGAAAGAGCTCACATAAATATTTCTAAGGACTTTTTCCTCTTTCAATACCTACGCATATTTTTGTTGATCTTGTTTCAAGGTTAAATGTCCAAAGACATTAGAGGTCGCGGACGATTTATGATTTTAGAAGTCATGTGCATGACTGTGCTTAAGCGTTCTGCCCCCCTACCATGACACCTTAAAACATAAGAATTCCGGCGTGAGAAAGTGACAGTATTATTCATTCTACATAGCTCCATCTCTCTCCTACACCAAAATACGGTTTTAATACATCAAACCAAGGTTTCTAATCCTACCTATCTAATTAGTATCTATAGGTAAATAATCCAATACTTTTTAATTTTAGCCGGTTTTAAAAATATCACAGTAGATTAGCGATCTGCTGAGAAAGTATTTGTTTTAGGTCCAGTCTTTGGGAGGAAAAATGTTGCAAAATAAAAGTAACAAATGGTATACTGAGCATCTGTCATTTAGTGAATGAATTTTCAACATTCATTTGAATCACTCGTCGTAGATGAATTTTTTTGAGAAACCAGATTAGCCTCGGAAAGGTTCCCGGGGTTTGTATCATCATCATTAATTCAGCTGAGCTGATAGACGTCCACTGTCGGATATAGTCCTCCCCCAAGTGTAGTAACGAGCGATTCTGTGCGTATTGCATCCATCGGAATCCTAAGACCCTCACCAGGTCATCGGGCCACCTTATGGGAGGTATCACTCCAAAACCTTTCATCCCCATCAACCATCTGTTCTACGAGCATTTCCTGCCCACTGCCACTTAAGTTTGGCAATTCTTCGGGCTACGTTGGTAGCCTTGGTTCTCCTGTGGTTCAACCGTTCCCAAAAATTGCGAGCCCATTTCTCAGATTCTCAGATTAACGGTCAGCCCTGTCCTTACTATCTATGTCAATGGTTAGAGGCGCCTTTTCACCTTCACTGGATCCGCATGAAAGTCTGTCCGGTACCTAACCTTTTCTTTTTACTGTACGATATCTAAATTCAAGGTGAAATAGTAAATTATAACAGTCTGGGAAATACCTAAATTAAATTCAATGTCAAAGTATGAATATTATTTCAAAGGAAATCCTCGTGACTTTTTTCGATCATAATGTTAATAGGTTTCTATGACAAATCTAATATAAATCATAACGGATTCTGTTTTTTAGTGTGTGTGGTAAAAAATATGTGTATTCTCAGTGAAAGTTATGCCATCAGTGCTTATCAAGACGCACTTGATCGGTAAAAATAAGGCCGATTTTCTGTTACTGCTTAATATGGCTTTTTATTGTTATGGGAGTTTTACAACTATTCTATATATGTAGGTACTATACAAGGTATAAGGGGCAGCCCTCCACAAACTTTAAGGGCTTGCTCTGTAGACGAAACTGAACAACATTACACTTAATTTTTTTTCAGGAAACGAAAAAAAAATCGGCCTCGCCATACAAATTATCCAATCAAGTTTATCATTTTGTATGGGGAGTCTAATTATTTTTTTCGTTTTCAGAAAAAAAATCTTGTGGAAGGTTGTTCAGTTTCGTCTACTGAGCAAGCCCTTAAAGTTTGTGGAGGGCTGTCCCTCACACCTTGTATATATTTCCTATTCTAATTTGGAACGCGTAGTACATGTCTAAATCATCTCTTGACGTCTTTGTGGGCTCGACGGCGCGCTTTCCCTATGCAGGAAACTACTGCGTGTGATCCTACCCAACGTCACCAGTTCTATTCCATTTAAGCCCGACTTAGTCAAATGGGAATTATTATTATTTAGACTTATTATAAATTGACAGTTTGCAGATGCAGGAAGATTATAATTACAAATTCTATCAAACGACTTCATTAATTTCTACAAAGCGCTCGCTTCCTGGTTATAAAACGTATTATTTATCATATTAAATTGATATATTAATTGTATATTAATAAAGATGAATTTTATCACTTTATTACCTATTTTATAATTACTCTTTATTGTTGTTGTTTAATGAACAAATTATTTTTTGCAAAGTTTTGTTCAGACTAGACACGTCGCTTTTACGATCACTCCTTCTAAATTATTTTTATTGGAACTTCATCTAGATTTTATAAATCAAACTAAGTATTACAAAATTAAAAAAAAAAACATGTTCTATTGGTTTGTATCAAGGTGAACACAATGATATAAATACGTACACTTATATATATATATTTCACTTGCAACTTACTTCTAATTGTTATGCTCACTTTAAAATCATTTAATAGCATAGAATACTGTCATGAACTAAATTTTTTGTAAGTAGTTTGTAGAATCATCTCAATTATCTATCAAATTTTTACCAGAAACTATTTTTGAGCTGGGTTGTATAAATTAGAATTCAACACGTGTAGTCCATCTGAACATCCACTCAAATCTGTGTGGTTCTTTCTTAAAAATACCATCTCAGACAGTACTCTGTATGGTTCTCATATGATTTGACCATTACATGTCTGCTGTATGGACTTCAAATTAAATATATATATGTATTTATTTCACATAGAACTACAATAGTACTCATAAAACGTCAGAAGCCAGTGCTCCAGTGTTAACCCCTGAGTTTGTTTCAACACTTGTCAGGGTAATTATCTATAAAACACCGGCCTCATCTAGTTTAAATTGCCGTGTAAAAGAGTTATTTAAAAACCTATTCGCAAAATAAATATATATAATTTATCATTTGAACTGAGCTTTACAAAATGACGATTTAATTAAATCTTGGTGCTCTTTATTATAATTAGATTAACTATTAATTAAATGGTTTAGAATACTTTATTGTATGACCATTACATTTAGTTATGACATCATTAACAAAGAATTACCTATTAAAACTTTGTTAAGTGAGACCACGTGAAACCCAGCTTGTAGGTAATGCAGGACATGTGTTAAAAGTCTAGAACTGGAAACAGCATTTCAGTTTCAAAGTTCCTGTTTCAGTAAGTGCCTATTCTTATTTCCTATTTTTTAAGTGAGAAGGCATCCAATGACTTCTCCTACTCTAGAGCGGAGCAAAAGGGTTGTCAGACTTTTACTGATTAAAATCCATTCCTATGTTCCTTCTTTGCCTTGCGTTCTAGGAGGGTTCCCTTTCGGATTACCTATGGTCTCAGTAAGCTTCGGTTCTGATGGGCCCCTACGGTTTGCTGACATCTCTTTGAGGCGGGCATGAAACACTGCACGCCGTCGACATCTCGGGTTCGGTTCAGATGATTACGGTGGCTGATAATCACGGTCGCGGTGCGGGCGTCTGGAGCGTGATTCTTATTCTGAATATCCATGAAAATCGTGAAGTACTTCTTGTCAGTTCATTTCCATTAGTAGACCTGTATACTTCACATATAAAGAGGTAGAGTTTGTTTTGTAGAATCTCTGAAACTATTGCTCCGACTGCAAAATCGTAGCAATACTTTCAAAGATCCTGCAATATAGCCTATATAAATAATAATATATCCTATGTAAAGCATTTTTCTACAGAGAAAAATGCTTTCTAAAGGCTATATTTTATGTACGCGAGCGAAGCTAGTGTGAAATATAAATGATATAAATTGGATTCAGTCTCCTAAAACATGAAAAATTCCAAAGAAAACCATTATTAAACACACAAGCACAATAAATAAAGGGATCTGTACTACCCACGCTTACACAGCGACCTACATGAGCATCCTCAAAGAAGTCAAAGTTCGCCTCACAACCTTCGAGGTACCCGAGGTACCTAATCAACTATCTAACGAACTGGCACGCAAAATAAATTACATGCATTCAACATTGTTAATAAATTTACCCATGGGCGTAACTACGAATATGTTTACGAGCCATATTAGATACATAAATATGTTATGTATGTAATATATCAATTAATTATATTAGTTGCATTTGCATACGATGTATAATAAGTTCCTAGCAGGTTATCTGATAGAATGGTACTTACTGAAATGTAATGTCACCGCATTCTGCTGCTAAAGTTGTCAAAAAATAAAAGGCCTGTTCTGACAATGTCAAAATGATTACTTGAATATGCAAAAAAATACTCGCAATATATTCCAAAATATTATTTAAAGCGCCAAAAATTATGTATGTGTGTGTAATTAATTATTATTTTATTATTGTTTCTTTCAATTTCATTCCAAGTAACATTCCTTTTTTAAATGTCAAAACGAGCCTTTTATTTTTTTTTCAACTTACAGCAAGATACCAAATAAATATACAATACCAAATAAATGTGGGTGTACTGCTTTCACACACCTTTGACCGGGTTCGTCACTTCGGTGGGACAGACTTCCACCGTATGGTCCACGTAGACCTCAAAGCGGTCCGCACAATAGTTACACCCTGGCATTTCTTTCACCTGAATCTGATACAAGAAACTCACGACTTTCACACCTTTATCTCACCTTGGGGGTGGATAGAAGTCTGATGATATATCATCCTTATTCTTTATTGTACACAAATATTTTTTTACAAAATGAAATTTCGCATTTGAGGAACCTTGAAAATGAACAACAAAAGAAATTAAAAAAAAAAAGAAAACATATAAATCGTCAATTCATATTACCTATTACATTTTCATTTACATACGCCATTAAAATATGTCGGCGGTTATTCCAACGTGTTTAAGAAGTTAATTATAGACAAAGGTAAGTCGTTGCGTGGACCGGAACTGTCAATATTTATGTTTTTTTTTTATTAAATAATGTCTTTGCCATTATACACCTGGTTGGTTGCACTTGGTTTTTGTGCTCGAAAAAAAAATAATTAAATAAGAATGTTATTTGCCGTTTAATTAAAATTGTGTAGATAGATTTAGCTTTGCTAGCAACAATGTTTGTCAAAAACGTTTTTAAATGAGTCGAATAGTTGACTCTTTTTTTTTTATTAATTGGTATCAAAAAGTACTTTATTCCAAATCGCAAGTAGTTTTTTTTTTCAAATCTGTTTAATATTACTTATTGAAACATTATATTATGAAGAGTTGGTTTTTTGTTTGTACGAAATAATCTTTGAAAGTACTGATCCAATCGCAAAAAAAATTTCACCGATAGAAAGCTGCTATATTCCTGAGTGACTTAGGCTATATAAAAAAAAAACATAATGTTATACAATTAAAAAATATTCTAAACACACCTTTTTAATATGTTTTCTGTGTGGTCTCGGTATGGCATATTACCGACCACCCGTAAATGTCATAGGCTAAGCTGGTTCTGTGCCAACCTGGTTTTACCAGGTGTGTGTACAGCATCCACCTGTGGACTTACTAATATGATTATAACGCACACATTTTGAGCCCATTAGGAGAGGAATAATATTAAGTTTGCATTGGATACCTAATAATCATGGATGGAAGAATTTTGTTGTCATCGTTATTTGAATTTCGTACAGCTGCCTATTGAAATACGTTAAAATATAAACCGACTAGCATTTGTCCGCGGCTTCGCCCGCTTACATAAAAGACCTTCCCTCTTTCTCCCCCTTTTTACCCTTTTTTTATTAAAAAAATAGCCATGTCCGTCTCCAGGGTTCCAAGTATCTCTGTACCAAAATTCATCAAAATCGGTTTTGCCATTTAGGCGTGAAGACGTAACAAACAAACAAACTCACTTTCGCTTTTATAATATTAGTAAAGTTAGATAAGCGTGAAATATGAAGTATTGGCTTTTGCATCTTGCTTTGGCACCGCCCGCGTACATAAAATATAGCCTATGTCACTCAGGAATAAAGCAGCTTTCTATCGGTGAAAAAATTTTAGCAATCTGACCAGTATTTCCAGAAATTACCTCCTATGAACAAACAAAAAAATAAATTTTACCTTTTTGTTATATTGGTGTAGATATAAAAAAAAAATACGGTCCATATTTCAGACAGTAAAAGCGAAAATTTGTATGTTTTAGGAGCAATATAGTCAATATTATGACAAAGCTAAAAATAAAAACAAACTTAATCTCTTTATAATATTAGTGTAGATTAGTCTCAGTCTATAGTCTATAATATAGAAAAGCTTAAATTAGGGCTTACCTAATTTCAGGCGGGCGGAAACCCGAACGTAGTTTATGACAGAACTATATTAGGTTCTGTTTGCAACTTAGCCTAATAAGTGAAGTGATAAAAGAAAATGATCCCAACGGGTTATAATCCCATGATAAATGTGCGGCATTCTGTGTGCTACGAGTATTACAGTCAGTCTACCCATGCGATAAATTTCAACCCAATTTTGTTCAGCCGTTTGATCATGAAGTCGTTGCTTGCACACATACATACATACATATTACCAGTTTTATAATATTACTTTGAAGTAGGTATGATATTTAGACTTAATTAAGCCACTTAATCATGCTCACTGAGAAGCTGTATATAAAATTATGAGTCAATCAAAGCTATAGTAAGTTTTTTATGTTCTGCAGTTTTGTTTTTGTTCTTATATGGTAGATTTTATTTCTCTGTTTCCATTAAAGTGCAGATATTGAATATGAAATTAACAGAACCTCAAATCTATTTATACATATGGAAATATAAAAAATTGAAGAGTCTGTTATTTTTGCCTTAATGTCCATGAAAGTATTTAATAAATAAAACTAAAAATGGTGTCCGTCTGTCTGTCTATTCCGACTAATATCCGAAATGCATTGACCAATTTTGACGGGACTTTCACTGATAGCTGGTATTATGTGGAGTAGGTGACTTAGTCAATTTTACATTTTCCCGTGGAAATAGTTTTTCACACGAAATGAGTCTTTGAAAGGGTTGAACAAATTTTGACAGGACGCGTATTGGGATTTAGCTGTATGTTATAATGAGTAACTCATTCTACTATTTTTCTAAGGGAGACTTGATTCCCAAGAGGAAAGAGGGATATCTTATTGAAGGAAAGATACCTCTGAATTGGATATAGGATAGCATTATATGTAACACATAATATGATTTAAAAGAGTGGCCATGGAGTTTCTTGCACGTTCTTCTCCATAGAGACCTACGCTTTGGAACGTGCAATGTAGCTTCGCTTTTCTTGGACTGACCGACATTTGACTATTCAAAAGTGCCTGCAAATGGTCTATTTGAAATAAATGCTTTGACTTTGACTTTGATAACATTTTTGACATAATTTCTCCAAAAAAGAGAGTAAATTTCTTGAACGATGTCACGAGTAACAGCTAGTAATAAAATTCGTGATAACTTTGTAATAAGTTATCACGAATTAATATACCTAACCAAATATTTTCACATAACTACATTATAAAATTCACTAATAAATTATAATAAAAGCTTATTAGCATAGATAAAATAATACAAAGGAAAATTGCTTATTCTGTGCATCGTACCCGCTGACCTCTGGGCGTAGTTTCGCAAACCCATGGCCGGGCATGGTCCCATGATGGTGTGGTAACCCTTTACACGATGGTTGTGAAATTTTTGTCACTAAGCCATGCCGGGATAATGGCAGCTTGTGCTAAGTGGCTAGATAAACTGCGGGATTATTATTTGTGAACATTTACTAGAATGTTGTCGGGAAAAGGATCTGCTGTTGCGCAAATTTTAAGACCTTTTATGATAAATATTTACGATAAGCGTCTATTGAAGAAAATTCTTAACTCATGGTACATTAAAGGTAATAATTTGTCTCTCTTTGCTAATCGGAACTCAATATTATTCGTAATTTCTATCATAAGTTATAATTTTGCGAATTTTGACTGTAATTCGTATTATGTTCGATACATTTTGAAAACTTGCTCTTATTGTACTACGGTTAGGTTCAACATGCGTACGAAATTAATTTCTTTAATAAAAAGTCAGCTGAGCGAGTTCAGTGACCTGTAGGTAGTTTGTACGCAACGCCGGCTATTAACTACAGGTCATTGAACTCGCTCAGCTGACGTTTTCTTAAAGAAATTAATTTAAACATGCGAAATTAATACGAGTTTTGAAAAAAAAGGTGCTTTATTTTTTAATTTTATCTTTAGAAATCGATAGTGTTTCATGTACCGGATCGAACCTCCACGGGATTAAAACGATTAAAATTTAGCGGTGTATATTACCCTCTTGTTTTTTTTTTCATAGGATTTTTATGTGCAAAATACTTTTCGTCTTATTATTTTATTTTTTTGTAAGTGTATTTAAAAACGTCGTAACCCTCGGCTCCTTATCACCCTGCCTGCGGCTCGGGCGAATTACGGCTCGATCGCAATGACAAAGTTTCTTCTCCATAGAGATCTACGCTTTGGAACGTGCAACTTAGCTTCACTTTTTTTTTCCTGACCGATATTTTTACAAATTAAAGGGACTGTTAATGGTTTATTTGCAATAAAGTTTCTGATTTCTGACACATATAACACTTTTCCCATAAATTCAGCTCGACGTTCATATATGCCACCGCAAGAATTCAGCCAAATATCAGCGTTAGTACTTTCATTAGGCCTTGAGGCTTATAATAAACCGTACTATGGTTTTTCTTATCTTCTTATCTTTTTTTTTTACGAACTATCAATTACTTACCTAGTTTAGTCACTTTCCTAATTTTTAATGTAGATTTTTTTTTAATTTGGTAACTTATTGATATTGGTGATTATTTCCGTTTTAATTTGTTTAGGTGCTTAGTTTTGTAACTTTATTGGCTAACCCGTATAAACTGTCAAATGCGCAAAGGCTAAATACAATTGATAAGCTTTCTGAAACTTTCCTTTTTCTTAGCTTTCTTAGCTTTTATTAGAATCATATAAATAGTGTAAGAAAACTTATTTTTGTTCTTTGGTTTGCGCTTTACCGCTATCTACCCTGATGGTTAGCGATGACGCAGTCGTCGATGGAACTCGCTTACCTAGAAGAAATCTTTTTTCTCTTGACTTAAGATTCCCGGGTTGTAGCCATCAGGAAACACAAACTCCGGCAAGGAGTTACACTTAATATAAAGATGAATGAAATCGTATGAACCAAATTTTCTATTTAATTATCAACAGTTGCTACTAACTTTCAAGGTTATCAGAACTAGTTAAACTTCACTTAGCAACAGACTAAGTTACTATAATGCACTAATGCAACATTAGTGCATCTTCATACATGTTAAGCAGCTCTATCACTGTACCGTCAGTGAATAGAATACTAATTTAAATGCACCGATTTTTACAACTGTCTGACAGACTGCTATTTATGTAGCTAAAACGTGCAGAAATAACATCAAGAGTGCATAATCAGTCTTTTTAATGTTCCCACTGCTGGATCTCAGGCTTCTTCTAGGAGAGTGAATGAGCCGTAATCCACTACGAGAGCTCAGTGAGGGTTGGTGGATGTCTTCGAATTTTTGGTTCTAAGAGATGCCGGTTTCATCACGATGTATTCCTTCATCGTTTTGAGAGCAGTAGGTAGTGATAAAATAAATTACACAAAGTAATACGCCTAACGTGACTGTTAAGTCGGGGCCGTTACCACTCGGAAACCACCGTTCGCGCTTACTAGCTTTTAAGATAGTTATCTGACAGACTGATATAGCTTAAATTTACATATGTATCATCCGAGAGGTGTTCATCAAGCCTTCATACCGGGGCTTGTGTTCCCTTTCAGATAATTCTGGCCCCAGTAGGCTTCGAGCCAGCTGGGCCCCTGCTGTTGCTGACAACTCCTTGAGGCGCGCGGGAACAGTGGAATTTGAGTTTGATCCGCACAGTTACCGGACCGATCAGACAGCGAGCTACCCATTGCTTACTGTCCGCAAGCCCGCGCCTACGGTGGCTGGAAAGGCAGGATGGAAGGTGGGACATGGTCTGTTGAGAAACGCCGCACAAACACTGAAAGTCGGCTAATATAGCTAGAATGATAAATTAACTTCGCGCTGTGGTTAGAACGAGAGTCAATCTTTTACTGATTAAAACCCACCTGTGATAATTCCATTGCTCTTTATGTTCAAGAGCTGCGGTAATTCTTCCAAAAACCCTACAATCCTTGCGACCTGTTTACCTACCTAAGGTTCAATGGTTTATTGAAGTATTATTAAAGCTACATTAGACCAAAGCACATATGGACCACGCTTGATTTGTACGTAGAACGACGTCGCGTGGCGTGTATCAAGTGTAGCTCTACAAGTCTAGTTTCCATATAAAATGTATGGATACCGACGTGCCCAGAGCGGCGTGAGTGTCACACGTGTACGCAGTGTAGTTCTAGGAGTTTCCTAGGAGTTTGGAATATTATACCATAAATTCAAATAAACAACGATAAAACGAGAATAACTATGAATAAAATATTAGATAAAGGCGAATAAAACAAACAAAAAAACACTATAATTTATAATACTACAGGTTGAGCTGGTTTGAAAAACTTATCTTAGTTATCCGAAATAAAGTGAGGTTTTAGTATTTTATTGTAAGCATAATCATCATTATCATCACCAGCCTTTTTAATGTTCCCTTTGCTGGGGCTCAGGCCTCTCCAGGAGAGGGATGGCCCAGTGCAGGTGGGTGGATGTTACTTCGAATTTTCGGTTCTAGGACATGCCGATGTTTGCCTTCACTGTTTTGAAAGCAGTGTTGATGAAATAAATTACACAAAGTAATGCACCTGGCTGGGATCGAACCCGCGACCTACAAATCCTAAGTCGGGGACATTACCATTCGGCCACCACTGCTCTGTAAGTACAAACCGACTTAAAATTAGATAAAGATGCTTCGTCATCACGAGGTGGGGGGCAGTCATCCATCCACATTGTGGGAAGCCTACCAACGCTGCATCTTCCAGTACGCAGCCACTACTCCAGATCCTTTCAGTCCCAGTTTGGCAATTTTTCGAAATCTGGATAAAATGCAACAAAGCAAGCTATAATTACATCGGAGACTATACTTTTGAGGAAATTATAAAAAAAAAAACACCTCGGTGTCAAAATTTTTCAAATTTAAACACCTGAGTTATTTCAGGCCCGCAAAACAAAATCAATTTAAATGTCAAAAGTCACCATGTACAACATCACGTGCATAGAGGACTAAATTTAGTATGGAAAGTTTATAGATTTCATGAACAAAGAGTTAGACTGTTTACATTTCATATTTTTACATAAATCACTATAAAATACAAAACATCGTTTCTATTTTAAAACTAGAATTAATTTCACACGTATCACACGTGCGGTTTACATGGAAAAACAATATCAACCTAGTTTAACCTGCCTAAAAACTAAGTTGTAATTAGGGCCCGATCTAAGGGGGGACAAGCTGGGCATTTTCCAAGAGCGGCAAACAATGAGGGGCAGAAAAATTTACTTAGGACCCTTTTCCTGTCTCGCGTATTTTAACCTGTCATTTGATACATCTTTTTCCTATCATGCGGCTAACACGCGCGCGGAACGTGGATTGACTGCGGGCGCGCAGCCCGAGTGGGTGGAGGGAGGCCTTTGCCCAGCAGTGGGAGAGTATCGGCTAGATATAATAATAATAATATAATAAATATAAATATCTTGACTTGGCTCGCGAGGTTGTCGACATCAGGGTTATACGAAAGGGCGCTTGAGCCCCGGTATGAAGGCTAGAAGGAACGGGGTGGGTCTTTTAGTCAGTAAGAGTCTGACACTATCTCCCGCTCCGCCCAAGGGCGGGGGATGTCAATGCACGATTTTTCCCACCATAAAAAAAAAGGTTGTCGACATGTGGGAAGTGGATAGAGCAATCATTGTGCCGATAGTCGTGACGGCCAATGGCTTAATAGCCAAGAGCCTCGACCAACATCTGCGGAGGCTCTCGTTAGGCAGTTGGATCAAGGGCTTGATCCAGAAAGCAGTACTCCAAGACACGGCGCGTATTGTCCGGAGGTTCTCTCTCAGGAGCCCTGACCGCAGCTTCGACCCTGTTCCCGATGCCGGTGGGCTTCTATTTTTTATATTTTAAAATGTTTTTTTTTTTAATAATTTATTTTTAAGGAATATTTAAAAATATAATATAATATGTATGAAAGTTAAATAAAGGATATAATAATATATCTCTAGTCTATACGGTCCCACAGCTGGGTAAAGATCTTCCTACATTTCTTCAATTGTCCATGCCATCGGTTTTGTCATGCATCAGAGTACCAACTATACACGACCACGTCTCACGGACAGTAAAAAGTTATAGAAAATTAAAATTAGATTGATTATTTTGTTTGATTTATTATTTGGGTTATTTTAAGGGCTGTGCTCGGAGTTTCCTTGCGTGAAGTCGAATCAGGAGTGAAAATATCCGCAGAAGAACCAAGGTTACCGGAATCACCAAACTTAAATGGCAGTGGCCAGGACACAATGCTCGCTGAACAGATGGTCGGATGACGCCAAAAGTTATGGATGGCCCACAAGATGGACCGATGACCTGATAAAGGTTGTATGCGATGCGAGATGTACAGCATTGATTTATGTAGCGACACTTGGTGGAGTCCTGTGACGCGGTTCAGTTGAAAACCAGCGTCAGGCAACTGCTACGTGATTGTCTGGCTGTATGCTGAACGGAACCTAGTTGGCACTACCGTGAGACACATTGTTGCTATTGTATTTTTTTTTAAAGATTTTTAATATTATTTAAGCTTTTAATTAATTTTTTAATACTTGTTTTGTTCACTGTGCGCCAAATAAACATGTTACCTTTCTTTCTTTCTTTCCTGCAGCTGACTAACTTGTGACTTCTTTGTGAAAGTGCTGGCTGCAATCGGAGACGCAGGTTGGATTCTATTTCATACTGATTTCTTCACGATGTTTTTCATTACCATTTTGGAATCAATAAAACTAACACCTGACTTATTGTCTCTAAGATACTTGCGAATTTTGTAATGAGATAGTCGTCAGCTTTATGTTACACTGCTAAGAAATAAAAGAAAAACTATTTATATGATGACTAGCTTCCGCCAGTGCCAGTTCGCCCGCATGAAAGTACAATGCGTTCCAAATGAGAATAGGATCGCCCGCCATGTTGTGACGTCACGATTCACTGTCAAATCGTGGAAAGAAATTTTTAAACATTAATTTATTTATCAACTGTGCACGATAAAAGTTTAATCAGAATCCAGTTCTTCAATTTTACTCATCTCTAAGTTCTTCAATTTTGCCAAAATTTCTTCGATTTGACAGTACGATGAGACGTCAAAACATAGGAATCGGTCCTATTCTTATTTGGAACGCGTAGTAGGTTTATCCATGGAAACTCTGGACCCCGTTTCATTCCGTTACGAAGGCAATTTTGGAAAACTATCTCTAAGTGCTCACCTACGTCATAAAAGTATAGCATAGCATAGGCGGCCTCATAATGTTCCCACTGCTGGGACTCAGGCCTCCTCTCTAGGAGAGGGAATGTGCCGTAATCAACCACGCGGGCCCAGTGCGGGTTGGTGGATGTTACATGTCTGCGATTTTTTGGTTTTAAGACATGCCGGTTTCCTCACGATGTTTTCCTTTACCGTTTTAAGAGCACTGGTGATGAACTAAATTACGTGCGTTTACGTCCGCACAATCTTCTCTCGCTTGTAAATGGGTGTACCCAAAACGTCAGTAATTTTTCTTTTTCCTTTTTTTTACAAATTAATAATAAAGCGCATGCAATCAATGCTGTCTTAACCGACGCCATCTTGCTACTGTTGACGAGGTTGGGCTTAAAAACGTAAAATGTCAGCGCGATTGTATCGAAACACACGCGCGTTTTCATCGCGTTTGTATCGCTACAAATGCGCGTTTGATCGCGTCTGTATCGCAACACACGCGCATAAATTCAAACACACGTTTGAACCCATACGGACGTATGGGTTCAAACGCGTATCTGAATTTATACTTAATAGTCTATCAGGTATACGGATGCGAAAAAATGTTAGCTGATTAAAACCAAAGAACCAAATTACTGCAAATGTCAATTTCAATCAACCAAAATTAAACACAAAGTATTTTTCCCCATTTCACGGAAAATTACGTAATTTAAATTCAATTAAAAACTTAACTTTAAACGTTATAAATAACACAATTAGTTCAGTTTCACTTTCGAACAGTTTATTTGTAAGGATTACGTCATACCGAGTTTAGTTTAACCTTCACGGTTAAATACGGATGAATAGTAAAGAAATTGTTCTCAAAATGGTTTCACGTCGATCTGGATATGAACAAGTCGTCGAGGTCGTGCGTAGGCTAGAATATTTTGTATTTGATTTAGTAACAAAGTTGCTTTTTCGCGTAAATTATTTTAGACTAACCTTTGCCTGCAGTTTCGCCCACGTACATAAAATTCTATCGGCAGCTTTCTATCGGTGAAAACAATTTTTGTACATGGACCAGTAGGTACTTCCAGACAACAATCCTACAATCCTCCTACAATGAAAAAAACACTTTACCTTTTTATTATATTTGTAGTATAACCGCAAAATATGGTAGAGATGTATGAGTACATCAGTTATTGTTTACTTAAGTACAAAGAATTTATTTTAAATTTAAGAATTTTGTATACCCTTGTCAATAGAGCGTATATGCTCTTAATAAACTAGTGCGCTTCACCCTCAACGATTGCATCACTGCTTATCATCAGGTGGGATAGCAGTCTTCTTCTTCTTCCTGTCCTTATCCCATATTACTAGGAGTCGGCGCAACACGTCAAACTATCACTAACTCCCTTTTCTTTCATTTCACTCGTCACACAATCCATCCATCTTTTCTTCGGCCTTCCTCTCCCTCTCCATCCATCTACAAGGTGGGATAGCAGTCAAGCACTAGTTTGTGTCATTTAAAAAAAAACGCTTAAATTAATGCTTGTAGTTTTAGTGTACATTTAATTTTCAGCTTACCAGACTTTTATGAACATGGTAACAAAGCAAACTTATCAATAACTAAAGGTGAATTTTAAAAGATGAAACCTAACGTGAACTAAAGGTACGTCTACGTTGCGTTCTAATTTCAAAGGATGAAACCTAACGTGAATTAATGGCACGTCTACGTTGCGTTCTAATTTTAAAGGATGAAACCTAATGAGAACTAAAGGCACGTCTACGTTGCGTTCTAATTTTAAAGGATGAAACCTAACGTGAACTAAAGGCACATCTACGTTGCGTTCTAATTTTAAAGGATGAAATCTAATGTGTACTTAAGGTACGTCAGAGAGCGTAAGAATTTTACTGACCAAAACCCACCAATGTTACAACACACCAACAGCTAAATCCTTTTCTACTTACAAGATTTACCTACCTACAAAATTTTAAACAATTCTTTAATAAACAATTTTTTTGTCGAAGTTAAGAATACATCACACAAGCATTTGTCTTAGGTGAAAATCGAACTCACGACCTCTGGCATAGCAGTCAGAGCAAATTACCAATAGACCAATAAGCCAGTCAAAAGAACCCCTCGAGTGCCATGGGATTTAATTAATTCGTAATTGCGCGTTTTGACATAAATCACAAAAAATAATAATTAAAAATATTGTTTCTGGATTTTTCTATGAAAACCAAGATGTTTATTTATTTATCAGCCTGTTCTCTCCCACTCCTGAGCAAAGGCCTCCCTCCACACCTTTCATCTTTTTCGCGCCCAGGTTACCTCTTGCCAGTTCTTGTGGAATCTATCTAGTTCGTCTCCACCCAGGACAAATCTTTGTGTGATGAGCATGATCATTTGTTCTGTGTCTGGGTGTAATTTATCTATAGTATATATGTATTTAGAAATATATAAGTATGTTTATCAGTTGTCTAGTACCCATAACACAAGCTCTGCTTAGCTTGGGACTAGACGGCGTTGTGTGATAGTTGTGGAATATTATTATATTATTATTATTATCTCCTTCGTGGTCTGCCGCGACCCCATCTCACTGCTGCAGGGCACCAACTTTATGCTACTTTGGCCTACAGTTTGTCTAGCATGCGGCAGACATGTCCTGCTCAGTCCCATTTCAGTATATTTTGGTTTTGGAGCGCATTATAATATAGCGTTTCGAACTCGATCCGTTAATTTAACACTTAGTATACTACACTCCATTGCTCATTGGCAAACCTTAAGTTTGGACTTCTGGATGTTAGTCAAAGACCAAGTGTGCTATGGCACACTGAAAAGAAAAGAGGACAAGGGTTAAGATATAGATAAAAACCAAAATTTTTGGCCCAAAACAATTCGTAATTTCAAGGTCATTCAAGTTGTACAGACGTGTGTACAATCGTCGCTCGAGGGGTTAAAATAATAAAATTGGTCCAAAAATCAAAAGTAACATCCGCAAAGTGCGTCCGATTCTGAAAGCGTTTGCAATAAACAATCTCGATCGACCCTGAGCCACGCACGTTGTACTAGCACAAGGAACACGGAAGAGGCTCTAAAAATTCACGACGCAAATCTGACGCTAGTAATTTTCGGTGGAGTACGTGTTGAGTATCTTCCTCGTAAGGTATGAGGCATACCCGGCGTATCAGAATAAGCCTGCCGGAAGATACGAGTAATTATAAATCTCGAAAGAACTTCGTGCATCTGTTTTTGGAGGTTAGATGAGAGAATGTTTTTTTTTTTAATAATTTGCCTGTCAGTATTATGTTTTGATTTGATTTTGGTAAGCAATTATAAGTGAAGGTGTGATGAGATTGTTTTTGTTCAACACCCTTGTAAAGTAACAAACTTTCTGATTGGATTGGCTTGGTCTTGTAAGTGCTTTCAAATGACATTCACTTTTGATTATCTATTGTGTCATTTTTTGTACTAAAATACTGTCTTTTCCTTGTATTTAAATGACACGAAATGAAAATACGATCTTAATCTGTCTTGATGCAAATAGAGAACCAGCATAAAAATTACATCATGTTTTATAGTTTCTGTTCTCCCCTTTTGGTAAAAATGCGTGCGTTTATGTGTGCATAATTTTGCAAAAGTTTTTAGTTTGATTACCTATACAAAGATAAAAATAGAATATCACAATAATTTGTTTATTTATTTATTTAGGTACACACAAACTCTTAAAATCAAAAAGAACAAATAATAACAATACTTTTTTATTTTAAAGGCGAAAGTTTGTTTTGTATGTGTATGAATGTCACTTCTTCACGCTCAAATTACTGAATAAATTTCTATTAAATTTGGGTTACGGATAGACTGTCCATGTCCTGAAATAGCACATAAGCTTTTTATCCCGGAAATATGTTCCTTTCGGATTACTTTCTACTAATATCGCAGGGGCAGCCGCTAGCAGCAGCTACAAGAAAAAAATACGTGTTAAAATAGAAAAATAAAAAGATTTGCCCGGTGTGCCTCCGAGGAAAATCGTCGGTGTGCGTCGGGGCCTATTTTACTTGCGCACGAGTTGCTCCGTCGTCTGCGCAGTCCTTTGAATGACAAATTTCATTGGGCCTTGGACATGTACATATTTTCCTCGTGCGTGATTCAAATGTAAAACTTTTATTAATGCGTTCGTTTTTGAGAATAGGCTTTTCGTCGAATTCGACAATTGGATTAAAGTTAAATAGTTTTTATAACGTGATTTGATTGAAGTGGTATTTAACTTGGTAAGGATCATTTTATTTTTAACTACCTTTTGCCCACGGCTTCGCTCGCGTACATAAAATGCAGCTTATGCCATTCATAAAACAGCTTCCTATCAGTGAAAAAAATGTTGCAATCGGACCAGTATAATAGCCATAATCAGTATAAGAGAGGGATTGGGCCGCAACCTACCACGCGGACCAGTATTTTCACAGATTACTTCATACAAACACAAAAAATAAAATTACCTCTTTATAACATTAGTGTAGATAAATTAAACAAACACCATCTCTGTCATCACCTTTGGGGCCATAGGTTCACTTTTGAAAGAAAAACCTACGAACCTAAAACACAAGGCAAGGAAGGAACCAATATTGGGTTTTAGCCAGTAAAAGTCAGACACGCCCCGAATTAATTCGATGATTATCCGCCTAAAAAAAATTAATTAAAAATTAAGCTATCACCTGTGAAGCTATTTTTCTGTTTTTTTTTTCTGTTCTTGTCTTTTATTTAATGTGTATATAAAATTAAATAAATAAATAAATTTATTGCAAATAACGTTTACAAAAAAGGTACATTAAGCCAACAGTAATAAGGATATTCATACAGTTCAGTGCCTAAAAATATACTAAAACTAAAATATTATTAAAGGTGCAAATAATCGTGGTTCCGATGTGCCATGTTTGTTAGTGGACTGCCCGAACTAGGTTAATTTTAACCTGTGTTTCAGGCCATCACTTTACATTTCAGTTTCAAAGCGACAGTAAAATTTAAAATTAGAGTAAAACTATTACAAAAATAATATATTCTATTTATAACTACGAAATTAAGCTTATGGTACAATAATACCTAAAAACTATAAATATGAGTGTATACAAAAATAAACATTGACGAGGGGATTAGATAAGCATTATGCCAAAATTTCTAGAAGTTGTTCTGTGTCTGTGTAATTGAGTGTCATTAAATATTCTGACAAAATCTTACTACATTTTTTATACCTTACACTATAGAAACTTAGTACTTTTTTAAGCCTATTATACAGAAAAGGTCCTAAAAACACGTAAAAACGCTTAGCAAAGGCATGTCTGGTCTGAGGCTTTATGCAAACCAAGTCCTTCCTTCTCTTATCGGATGGTAGAGGGTCAAAACAAAGTGTAGTATGCTGAAGTAGTACTGTATTCAAAATAAATAATTGCCGCACTGTAAGCACGCTATGTAAAGCTGATGCGTAGGAAAACTAAAAGGGCGAAAGGATGCAACCTTGAGAATTGCTCTTTGAGCACGCTCTAACGGGAGTAAAATTGTTTTAGCCGAACCGCCCCAAGAAGTTATGCAATATGTAAGAATGGATTGACACAAAGCCAAATAGACCTGTTTAATTAATTTGTAATCGGCTATGTTCCGTAAATTTTTAAAAACATATATTAATTTGCGCACTCTCGTACACAATAACTCAATATGTTTACGGAAATTTAGATTAGATATATACAGTACACTTAGTATAGTTTAAGACGAAGCGTTGGGAGGCCTTCTACAAGGTAGATCAATGACCTGGTTAGGGTTGCGAGAATCCGACGGATGCGAGACGTACAAGACCGCTCATTGTGGCGACACTTGGGGGAGGCCTATGTCCAACAGTAGACGCCTTTTCGGCTGAAATGATGATGATGATGTATAGTTTAAAAGTACTTAACTGATCTAAATACATTTTAACTCCTAACCCTTATTTAGATTCTGAGTCATCATCTCCCTAGGTTTTTCTCAACTAGTATGGAGTTAGTTTTCAGTTTAACCGATTGCGACCGAATACCCCGTGTTTTACATAGAATGACTGCCTATCATACCTCCACAACCCGGTAACTGGGCAACCCGACACTTCTTAGATAGACTGATGGTCAGACTTTCAGGCATCTATCTATCTGTAACTGGTCTAAAGTCATCTATGGTCACAGTTTTTTGGTGCAAACCAATTTCAATTTTCTTTTAACCTTTCGAATGTCTTAAGTTACACTGTCCGACATAAGGTAATTGTTCTTCTATTGTGTCTCTAATTACGACATTCAAAGAGTTAAAACTGTTGCATTTTGTATTATTGTATAGAAAATCATTACTCGAGGAGAGCGTGTCAGATTTTTACTGTATAATACCTATGCCCTCTAGTTGCCTTTTACGTTCTAGGAGCTCAGGTTTCTTTTTAGGCACTCTCCGTGGCCCTAGCGCGCATCGGCCTTGCTGGGCCCCTACGGTCTTACTGATACTCTTTGAGGCATGCAAGGAATACTACACACATTCGAATACTTAGGAAAGTAGTTGTAGGTCGCCCTTCCTTACTAAAGGGGTTCACGGCGAGTCGTCTGCAAGCCAGCGCCTATGGTGCCCAAGAAGCGCCCTGCGACTCCCGATGCCAGGGGCGTCTCTTTTGGCGGTCTGGTGTGTGAGCGGTCTGGGGCATGAAGACGTCCACACATCATTATTGCTTCACAAAAGGACGCCACCGCCTTCCATTCCCTCTCACTCCGGACCATAGCGGCCTTTCATGCCACCGCCAATCATCTCCGCGAGGACACGGAGGTGCTCCGTTTAAGCGATGCATGGCACACCTCCATCGTATGCTCCACCGACATTACTGTGCAGTGTTTTTAAATGACGTTCATCCTTGAAAATTTTTCATTTTTCTTTTCCGTCAAAAAACACATAGAAAAATCAGTAATTCAACGTTTTGCATAGAAACGCGGTGCATCAAAATCTTCAAAGAAAATCCTCTTTAGAAAACATAACGAGCTTCACAATAACGTATTAACATAGACACTTGAATGCTCTATTGTTGGTGTAAGCGAACAAGCAATTAAGCGACTATAAGCCCATATCAATTAATCAAATCGAAGCCCACGTACTATCAGCGTGGCGTGATACTACAACTGTTTGATTAATGCGGCCATGATTCTTGTGAAAATGGAAACAGTTTTGTATAGGCAAAGTGACGTTCAACTTGCGACAATCAATGTCAACCAATGTTTTGTCAATCAAAAAATCATTTGACTTCAGGATTGTGGGATTAATCGAAAGTTTTAACGAGGTCCTAGAACGCAAAGGGCAACTAATATAATAATATTAATATTTCCACAACTTTAACACAACGTAATAGATCCCAAACTTACCAGAGGTTTTAATATAAGTACTAGACAACTGAAAAACATACCGATATATATTTCGAAATACATAATAATATCTACATATTATAATTATAGATAAATTGCACCCAGACACAGAACTAATAAGTGTTAGTGCTCATTCCACAATCATTTGCCTTGGGTGGAAATCGAGCCGACGATGATCGGTGCTATGCCGGCTATCGTTGACAACTAACTACCTACTAGACTAATATGTCAGCCAACAACTGAAAGAACATAGGTGGGTTTCGGTCAGTAAAATTCTGATACTTCCTCTCACCCAGGGCGAGAGAATTTATTTGATGATTTCCTACGTAAATAAAGGTAGTATGATCAAAACTAAAAGAAAACAGTTTGGTTTTAGCCAATTTTAGTCTTATACTCACTCCCGCTCCACCCAGAGAGAGCGGAGTCGATGATTCCCCACAGAAAAACCCTTCCTGGCAGTCTGTTAAAAAAAGGTTTAGTCAACTAAAAATATCCTACACTTAATAAAACGTATCCACACTTCAAAGGACAAGTGCGAACCCTGTGTAGTCACATTGTTTTTGTAACAACAATAATTAATTAGTCCCGCGGTAGGTATTTAGGTGGGCTCAGATGTTTGCTCACTCTGTAATTGTCCTCCCACCCGCCGCATTGATCTCGACGCCGGCCCTGGCTTTAATTGATAGTACTGAACTTCTGGAAAATAAATGGATGGATAGTATAAAGCCGTCTTTCCACCAGCTAGCAACAGCGTTCAAGGCAAAAAACATTGTGCGACATGTTCAAGCGATATACCACATCTTTTTAGGGTTCCGTAGCCAAATGGCAAAAAACGGAACCCTTATAGATTCGTCATGTCTGTCTGTCTGTCTGTCTGTCTGTCTGTCTGTCTGTCTGTCTGTCTGTCTGTCTGTCTATCTGTCTGTCTGTCTGTCTGTCTGTCTGTCTGTCTGTCTGTCTGTCTGTCTGTCGGTCTGTCCGTCCGTCCGTATGTCACAGCCACTTTTTTCCGAAACTATAAGAGCTATACTGTTGAAACTTTGTAAGTAGATGTATTCTGTGAACCGCATTAAGATTTTCACACAAAAATAGAAAAAAAGCAATAAATTTTGGGGGTCCCCATACATAGAACTGAAACTCAAACATTTTTTTTTCATCAAACCCATGCGTGTGGGGTATCTATGGATAGGTCTTCAAAAATGATACTGAGGTTTCTAATATCATTTCTTTCTAAACTGAATAGTTTTCGTGAGAGACACTTCCAAAGTGGTAAAATGTGTGTCCCCCCCCCTCTAACTTCTAAGATAAGAGAATGATAAAACTAAAAAAAATATATGATGTACATTACTATAAAAACTACCAACGAAAATTAGTTTGAACGAAATCCAGTAAGTAGTTTTTTTTTAATGCGTCATAAACCGAAAAAATACACTATTATTAAAACATCGATCAAAGTTACAACACATTACAAGAACTTTTATATTATGTTACTTGCTGCTACGGAACCCTTCATGGGCGAGTCCGACTCGCACTTGGCCGGTTTTTTAGGGTTCCATACCTCCAAAGGAAAATATGGAACCCTCACTGTGTTGTCAGTCCGTCCGCCTGTCTGTCTGTCAAGCCCTTTATCTCGAGAACGCGTGAAGGTATCGAGTTGAAATTAAAACCAAAAAATCAGGTTTGCTGTTTCTTCAATCTGTGAAAAAAACAAACTTCTACGTTAACGAAAACAAAAAGATACTGCCGTTTATGTGTGTAGCAAAAAAAGTATATTTCGAAACTCTCAAGGAAATCAAAATTCTTAGGGTGCTTTTGTTGACATACAATTCTGAAATTTGGCTTAAAGCAAATCTTTTAGCACCTAGATATAGACTCTTCTTCTTCTTCTTCTTCCTGCCCTTGTCCCATTTTATTTGGGGTCGGCGCAACATGTTTGTTTCTTCCATTTTGTCCTGTCACTCGTCACGCTATCACTAACTCCCTTTTCTTTCATATCACTTCTCACACAATCCATCCATCTTTTCTTTGGTCTCCCTCTACCTCTCCATCCATCCAGACTAAACTTTATTTAAATATATACATCTTAACTATATAGGTATGTACAAACGGGTAAAAAAGGGATCTCAGAGGGCATCAAAAAATTCGTCCACATCGGTGTCAATGGGAAAAGTGCCCAGAACGCTGGCAGCCAATTTGAAAACAGTAAATTAGTTGCTACGAAACAAAAAAAAAAATTGAAAAAAAATTTCGAGGCTCGAAGTCTTGTTTAGCTTAAAATAGTCCAAGTTCAAGGATTGTCGTAACAACTGGTCATTTGACTGAACTGATTATGCAGGTAAAAAGAACAAAAAAATACATAAATAGATAACATACAGATATGCCAGGTGATTGACATTAACCAGTTAAAAAAGGGGAAAAAATAGGACTTTTATTTTTTATAGTATTCCACTGAATTTGAATAATTTTCGCTTGAACACGCCGTTCATGCCTAACTTCTGCTAATGTTATTTATTTGTTACGTCTATTGATCCGGTTTCAATTTAAACCATCTGCTCTCAACATCTGTAAGATAAGAATATTAATATACTCATTTATCTATCTATTTTTTTCATTTATTAAAAAAAAAATACTCAGTATTTAAATGATGGGTTAGTTAAGGCACCCGCGCCCACCTCTAATGCATGACTTGCATGACTGCAGGTTCGAAAACAAGCATATAGCAATATGAATTGTTCAATGCAATGCGTGCAATGTTTGTATAGGACATTAATGACACTCTGTACTTACTTCATAAGGCACGTAAAGTCATTTGTCCCTTGTTGTTACGGTTTTTTTTTTTAATATCTACATCTGCACTAATATAATGAAGAGGTAAAGTTTGTATTTTGTTTATTCTTTGAAAACACTGGTACGATTACTAAAAATTTTTCACCGATAGAAAGCTGCTTTATTCCTGAGTGACATAGGCTATATTTTATGTACGCGGGCAAAGCTGCGGGCAAAAACTTTTTTTTATAAATTTAGGGACTTCAAACCTATACACCACAGACTATTATCTTCATATGTTTTTTTTTTTTATTTAATTCATTAAACCCCAAGCGAACGCCGGCGTTCGCGCACCTATTGTCTTTCAATTGTGTCTGCAATTATCACAATTGAAAGGTTAATTGAGATAAACTAGTGCTTGACTGTGATTTGTTGATTATCTACTTTTTAGTTGGAAAGTTGAGTTTTTACAACTTTGGCAAATATATAATATTTTAGCTCCAGACCACCAGGTCCGTGGATAACAGATTGGGAACCACTGTTGTAGATAATAAGGAGGAAACACAAAGCATCTCTAATGTCTATATTAGCGATGACACTGATGATCCCAAGCCGATTACGTCATAAAGTTATAACCCCGCTAATCAAGCCAGATACGAATCTCTTTCTACAGAAATGTGAATTTCTCATTCACGTGAATAAAACATATTTCAGCTTACATATTACATGTATTTTATGACAAATAGCTATGGGGCCGTTCTTAAATTACGGTACACGAATTACACTATTTTTGACCCTTCTTCTTCCTTGCCTTTGTCACATTTGTGAAACTTTCTATAAAATCATCACAATGAAAAAGAAAATACTTAATATATACTTTATTTGCTTTTGCGATAAGACCGCCCATTGTGACACCCTATTAATTTTAAGTTTCTCATGTAATTTTTATTTGCCATCCAGCGTGGCAATGCTGCCAGCGTTCTGGGCACTTTTCCCATTGACATCGATGTGGACGAATTTTTTGATGCTCTCTGAGTTTTCCCGGTTTTTCAGCCTTTTTTACTCGTTTATACATATTATTATTTTAAGTTTGTATATACCTAGTGATTATTTCTTAAAAATATTATATTATATTTTTATTTTTGGTGTACAATGAAAAATCAATCCATCTATCTATCTATATATGGTAAGTAAAGTAAAATAGATATTCTTAAGTTTTTCGTTAATGATTAAATTTTCCGAGGTCGACCTGGGAAGAGGTGGATGCTGGATGACCTGGATGCCTACCGCGGGGACTGGTTCAATGTGGCTCGAGAGAAAAATACGCAGAAGAAGTTGGGGGAGGCCCTTGCCTAGCAGTGGGACAGTATAGGGTAATAAAAAAGAGATTGAATTTTCCGGTTTAATACTTATCGATTTCGAAATGTGACGTCACAAAATGTATAACTCCTCCCATCTCTTGTCACACAATCTCACTCTAAGTCGAACTCAATCTCCTTTCTCTGAGTTCGTTAATTTATTGAAGCAGTTGACTCATTTTTTTAATTAGGTATTTGTAAAAAGTAACTTTACCCAAAAACACAGAATTTTACAAATCCGTTAAATAAGTGAGATAACCTCTCAAATCTGGTGGAAGTAGAAACTTGTTTTCAAAAACAGATTTCTTTTTCGTTTTATTTCATTTAGAATTTTAAATATTTTGCACAAATAAATACAGGCAAATATTTCATTATTACCTTCCTATAGAAACAACACAAACACCTAAGCCTACCTGCATACCTAAACCAAACACCTAACTTCCTACATTTCAAACCAAACGAATAGCCCTTTCAATACCTGAGTTTCCTTACACCGCTGTGTCTTACGAATGCGCCTGGGCGCTAATTATCCATTGAGCGGCGATAATATCGAACAGGGCGCTATTCACACCAAGCGCGTTCACACTCGCGTTCAATTAAACGCGATACCGCGCAACGGGTATTGTGTTTAAGGTGTAAGTGAATGACGAAGAAAGAATTTTATTGCAATATTTGGTTTTTTAAAGATGATGGTATTTTTTTATAACTTAGAAAATCTGGGAATGGGCGAAGCGGAAGATAGTGTGATTGATGCCTACTTGTAACGATTAAAACTTACAGTGTTCTTTCAGTTGCTAATCCACAGACCTGGCAGGCGTCGTCGGCCCTAACTGGCCCTTACAATTTTGCTGAAATCTCTTTGAAGGGCGTGTGATATACAGTGTGCCGTTGACCCGGGCTTGTACGATGGCCGATAATCGTCTTGCGACTGGTTAAAGATGAAGAATATAAACAAATTAGACATAAATTAATACATCATTATGCACATCAATTTCGCCCTTTTATGAGCGTTTAAAAAGCTTTCCTAAAAGCTAATCACAAAATTCAATTCATGATTACGAAATGACTCGATCAGCAGTATCACCGGCGTAAAAGTTACCAACGATCCCAAGGTATTCAAGTCTATAGCACCAAATTTCATGCAAATTTGTTCAGCCGTTTATGCGTGATGGAGTAACAAACATACCCTCCTATATACATTCAAGCACAAGAGTGTGTGACTCACAGAAATCAGCCAGGAAATCGGTAAATATTAGAAGCACAGGCCACATAAATTCATCGCAAATTAAACAAGGTTGGTGCTAGCTATTTGTTTTTAGATCCCGTAATACAAAATCTTCTCCTGGCAGAAGAATACCTGGAAAGACTTGGGTGAGACCTTTGCCCTGTGGCGGGACAGTAATAGCTTGTCAGGAAATGACTAACTTTAGACATTGAAGATGATTTGATGAGGTCTGTCCATCTGGTAGGTGATCGACCGCGAAAACGTTGGCTGTTATAGTAAGTAAAGAAAACCAAAGGGTAGCAAAGATATAAGTAAAATTTCTCGTATTTCCGTACTCTTGACCCACTCGTAGAACGAACAGAGGCTGCAAACAAATCAACAGATTGTTTGATCAGCGATAACGACTGTCGGAAAGTCAAAATGTAGCGATTGACAACTTGAAATTTTACAAGCATGATCGTTTTTAGCGATAACACCGCCCATTGTTACACCTCATTAATTTTAAGCTCATACTGTAATTTTTTATGGTGACAAAGAGTATATCTGTATATCTATCTAACATTTCAATAACTTGTCAGTCCCATTCGTTTTGGAGATTTTGAAAATTATATTTCTTTAGCTGAGCTTTGCGTTCCAGAGGCACTACGGTTTTGAAGATATCTTTTTGATGCGCGAGTAGAACACTACGCTACTATCCGGACTTGGGCCAGACGGTTACCGAACGGTTGGAAGGTCAGCTAACCATTGTGGTGTGTCGTCGCCTGCAAGCTCGCGCCTAACGCACTCACGACAGCAACCTCTCTTTTACTAGCTTTATTGGTTTGCAGATGGAGGCGACCGCATGCCGTTCCCTCTTGCTCCGGACCATGGCCTGAACCAGGGCCCGGCACGAGAAGTCACCACCACCGATCAGCTCCACGAGGACACGGTGGTATTCCGTCCATGCAATGTTTTTCCACCGTATGGTCTACCGTGTCCACCATATGGTCCACCGTGTCCTACGGATTGTCCACCGTGTCCTCCGGGTGGTCCACCCTGTCCTCCGGATGGTCCGCCGTGTCCTCCGAATAGTCCACTGTGTCCTCCGGATGATTCACACAATGGTGACACTCGGACGTTTTTGCTGCCTGAATTCGGAATATCCCAAACTTAAATTAACAGTGAGGACCTGCGTCATGAAGAAGGTCGGGTCGCCGTGGTGTCTCTCTAGCTAATCCTTAAAGAAGGGATTTGAAGCCATTATTGTGGAGGACTTTTTACTAAATCTCGCTCTCGCTTATACCTTGTGACAAGGAACTATGAAAGCACTAGATTTAATGTTTTCCGTGTCGTTCGTTAGTAGCTATTGAACAAATTGTCTGCATGTTAATAGTTGGCCAGCGATGATTTAGAATGTGCCTTATCATTTACATAACAACGCCAATAAAATAAATTAATTCCTATTGTTTTTATATAACAAAGGATTCTTTATACAAACAGTTTGAGTTATGTTTTGTTTGTGTTAGATATAGTACTCACTACCTTAACTTAAGTAAGGTTGTTTTCTGTTTAAATGAGGTGTTAGAAGTGCTTGAAGTGATATTATTACATTCTTAATTTAATTCTTTAAAAGCGTCAATACGGTAACTTTATTGGTAGTTACAGTTTTAAGTTATTGTCGAAATGTTTAAAAGGTGCGCGTCAACTTTTCAAAGATATTTCTTACAAATCGATTCGTGTTATAAGTAACCAAAGTGAGCCAGCACTTTGGTTACTTATAACACGTTCTTTGCCCAAAAAGTTTGTTGTCATTCAATGTGGCAATGCTACCAGTCTTTTAGGCACGTTACTGGCTTTAGCACGCCGATGGCAATTATGTGAAGGAATAATTCAAAGCCAATTTTTTTATATGTTATTTGATATGTTTACGACGTTTATTAATTCTCATAGTACCTAAATATCAAAGTTATTTATGCACTTATAATTTGTTACTTACTAATACATAACTCATCATATCACGAACAATCGTTAACTTAAGTTGTTATATGTTGAATCATTTTATTTGATTTTGAGTGTTGGAAATTAATAACTTCATATAATATCTTGATTTTTATATAGAGATACTCCTTAATTTGCAGAACCAAAAGCAACAAATTAATTTGCTCCGGATTGCTCGAAAGAGTAACGGCAACCCTGGCACGTAAAGGGCAGCTGATGAAAGAGACACGGGTTCTTTTTTTGGTGGGTAAAAATCTTCCCAATGGCATCTCCTACCCTTGGGCGGAGCGGGAGATAATGCCGGACTCTTACTGAGTAAAGTCATTTATTCTTGCCTTTCATACCGGGGCAGAGTTACCTTTCGGAGCTAACCCTGGCCCCAATAGGCTTCGATCCAGCTGGGCCTTTACAGTTCCTGACAGCTCCTTGAGGCGCGCGGAAACAGTGCGCACCGTCGACGACTTGGGATCGGTCCGAACAGTTACTGGACGGTCGGACAGCAGACCTATTGCTCGAAAAGACATGGGTTGGATTCAGTCAGTAAGTGTGATACTCCCTCTAACCCTCCAGAGCACGAGACTTGTAATTCCGATAAACAAAAGAGCATGTCCTCTCAGTCCATCAAATGGTTGACTGGTAAATATCATTGTCAGCAATAAGACCGCCATTGTATTCATCGATTTAAGTTCGAGTACAAGAGCTGTGTGACTGATTTGGTGTACAATAAAGCTATTATTAAATGCCCTACTCTTCTATGCAGCAGCCACCTAAAAAAGGACTTGATATTTCTAAGCTAAATAGCCATAAGATGTCAACAAAACATCGAGATATGCCAATACAATAGTGACAATAACATCGAAGTAGAGCAATTTATTCGCCATTGAATAGAAATCGAGCATCTGATCGGACAAGTTTATTATAGGCTTTAAGTGTTAACTCGTTAATTATCGCTGTTTATTGCATTCTACATATTAATGAGGTGTTAAATCGATCTTATTGTGTACAGTAAAAGGATTTGATAGTATCTAATACCTACCGTTTTAGAGTATTGTGCAGTCTTAATAGGACAATTGGGACTTGTCAGAAAGCTTAAAGTCTCACACTTCTTGAATTAGAAGTTAAGATATCCGCAGGAGAACCAAGGTTACCGACATAGCCCACACAATCGTCAAATTCAAGTGACTATAAACAAGGTACTACTTTGCGCAAAGCAGATGGCCGATGGAACCGAAAGGTTGCCGACTGCAAACCGGAAGATACTGTAATTCTAGGCTTCCTGCTAGGTGGCCCGATGAGGTTTTCGGGAATCCTATGAATGTGACACACACAAGACCGGTGATTGTGGCGACACTTGGAGGACGTCTATGTCCAGCAGTTGACGTCTTCTGGCTGAAATGATGATGATGATAATCAAGATAATTAGGTAATGGGATCTCTCTTATTAGGCCAGCTATTATCCCAGTTTATTTGTAATCGGCACAGCAATGTTATTTCTTCATTAATCTCTATTCGCCCTTATCTCAATAGTAACTTTTTTCCCGCCTCTTCAGTCTTCACATTATTGGTCCATCGTTAAATTTAAAAAGAAAAAGTTCGTGTTTTATTAAAAGTCGCATTGTAGGATTGCGATTTGTACTGGATTTATTAAAATTTTAACAAAAATTATATAGTTTTTGGCCTCTTGTTGCTGCGTACCTTCATGTTTGCTTCCGTTTTTGGGGGTCTATTTATTGAGTGTGCGAGTCACCCGCTATAATATTACTTATATATAGATGTGTATTAAGAACACTGTACAGGCAGGGGCCATAGTATTTACTTAGGTTCTTCTCCATAGGAAACGACCAATTTCGAACCGTGCACTAGCTTTTGACGTTTTATAAGTGCCCATGTAGGCTTATGTGAAATAAAAAGCTTTTGACTTTACATAGTTTTTGGTAACTAATCCACTTAAGTCTACCAAAACCAAAGCATATGTCGCTGCAATAGTTTCCCACCAACCGGTTGTCATCTATAGGTGCGCTAGCTCGGCACGTGTAGGGATAATCGTCAGCTGGTACCATGCTCCATGAAAAGTGTATAAGGAGCTTCTGCGAGTTGGTTTCAGACACTCGTACTCCTTCCAAAAGTTCAGGACTTAAGGGTCTTGAGATAAATAAATATAAAATAATATATTTTAAAATATGTTCTCACAGTCTTCCCTATGTGTCTTGACTTTTGTTACAAGAGAATAGCAAAACCTGCACTTGAGAAAAAAACAAAAACAGTCTAATACAGATAATAACTACCCAAGCCTTTTTCTATACCTAACCCTTTATACAATTAATTAACATTCAGTCACTAAGTATGATTTATGATAACACGATCGCCTTATATTTACAAATGCTGATAATATTATGACGGTTACCCTTAATTGATATACAATGAAATAATAATTGATAGAGCATGTGATTGTTTCAGACTTAACGTCCTTTACTAGCATTCGATTAAGTGGTTATACGTATAATAACTAGGGAATCCAATATTGATCTCGAATTACCGGGATCCCGTATATCGGATTCCGCAAAGAGCATGCTTTTGAAATCTTATTGCGATTTGCTGCATTGGGTACGACGTTTTCCCGTAGTAACTTGCGCGTATCTTCCATAACTATCTGTTTTTTTTTTTAATAATTAAAAATGATAAGAACACAGCAATGGAAACACTTTAAGGAGTTTTGTCCAATGCTCCATGAAAGAATAAGCCACAAGCTGCAATGAGTTGTTAGGGCTAACCCGTATGCGATGTACCAGAGACGCCATCCTTTTGCGATTTGTTGGTTGAAAATAACAAAAATCCTGAACGCATTATTGTATTGGAAACGCAGGACACTGTATAAATAAGCTGACAGTACGCCTTAAATTAAGTTATTTTTACCTGTGCAATACAGCGTGAAAACCTACGGGTCAGCATATTAATTCTGACCAGGTCCACATCATCTGCGAGGGCATCGGTGACCAAGTGGTCAAGGTAATTAAAAAATAATAATAATCTTCTAAAAAAATGGAGGATCACGTAGTGCAGATTACGGGATCCCGTAAAAACCGAGACTACAAAGAACATACCTATTAGATGCCGTATTCAAAACAATAAAATGTACCGTTTGCCAATAAAATCTGTTTACGAGTCCAATACAGTGGTTGAAAATATTACATACGTGAATTATGAATACTTAATACCTAATAAACTCAATTATTTTGTCACGAGTATGCCTAGTTTGAAATAACACCTAAAAACATTGAAGTAACTTTGAGTTCTGACTTTAGCTATCGTAAATGATTCACACTTAAATACCTGAATATTTTTAGTACTAGCAATCAACACTGAATAAACAATTGGTTGACTGTTAATGAAAATAATTAGCTAGATATAGAAGAAACTAAAGTCCTACAGATTTATCTGTCATTAGTTGCTATTGAAGTGTCTAAAATCCTCGCGTGACTGAAAACCTTGAAATCTAAGAAACTGTTGAAAACAATTAGAAATTATCTAAATAAAAAGTCTAATTAAAATTACTACCTATCTGTGTCTAGGTCCCAACAAAAATTACTTTAAATTTTCTTCAAGCAATGGCGATAAAAGCAAAAAAAACGGCAAGAGCAATTTATTTTCAATGTCTATTAAGCAACAGTGAGCAAAAACTAGTAATTTCTACAATTCAAACAAAAAGTTTAATAACAATATAATAAACACAGCAACATAAAGAAACATAGTAGATACAATTGTACTATGAATTCTTTGCTCAAGGATCTTACGAAGCTACGCTAAGATAGAACGTATGCTACAAGTACCGTCATCTTCCCAGCTGTTTCCTTAGGATATTGGCATTCGATTATATAGGGGACCATCCCCTATATAATCGAATGCTGCTGAAAATAATTCATTTTTCGGCTACCTCTGCGCCAACCCAGTAACTTGGTACATACAAGACAGCCTTGAGTTTATATGTTTTCATAACCCACTTATGATTTGTTTTTTATTTATTGTGTCCAAACTGAAAAGAAAGGTTGTCCACCTCAAATTTAACACCTTTCTCTGATCTACTTGCAATATATTACTGGAATTTCATCAACCGTTTCATCATATTATTTGCTAAAATATTACCATATTCTGACTTTCCAGATAAGGAAGTCTTACCTCATCGTTTACATCTTCCTGCACTTGTTCCATGTTACTTGGGGTTGACGCAACACGTTTTTTTCTTACATTTTATTTTGGTAACCGTCACTTTCATTCACATTACTTCTTACACAATCAATCCATCTTTTCTTTGACCCCATTTAGTAATGCAGCGCCGATCGCAAATAAATTTGTATTCGGGCAAAAGCATAATTTTCCTAACCGAATTTCTATAACAGTGGCCAACTTCAATGATAATGCTTATTTTCCTTTGCATGTACGTAAAAAATATGGCTATAATATGCACAAATATGTGGGCACTCTGTTCCTTTACTATGATAGCCTGATGTAATGGCAATCTGACACGATCGACGAGCTGATCAAGCAACGGCTTAATGTACTTTCCAAAGTACCAAACACACCAATTTTCAAACTATTCTACGGAGTGATTCGTTATGAAAAAAACCAATAGCATTTCTGTCTGATCCAAGAATTGAACGTAGCACTTCATGCCCAGCAGTTCCACTTACGATTTGAGCGGTGCATCACCGTGCCCTCGTGGGGGCGATCGGCGGCGGAGACCTCTCGCACCGGGCCTTGGTTGAGGCCATGGTCCGGAGCGAGGAGGAGCGGCAGGGGGTAGCCGAAAAAAAAAAATCCCACTTACGATCACGAGATCAAATGGGCAATTAAGTTCAAGAAGAACAAAAGTATAATAACGATAATAATAATAATAATTGCAATTTTCTTTTACTTTGTTAGCCTTTTGTCCAATGCAATGAAGAGACAGAGCAATCTGCCATGATCAAAGTGACTGGGTAAAGAGATGACTTATAATTCTAGGCCAAGAAACCGCTCGAAACGTCTGAGCTTTGCTTGACCCTTATGTCAAACAAAACTAACATATTATAGTACAAACAATGTATATCAAAGCGCAAACTCGGTATGCTAATGATGTTAAAATCCATTAATGTAAACATTGTCATTTGGTGCAAGTCTTAAGCAGATAAGTTTGGTGCCACTCGGTCTGGATGAATCCTAAATACAATTTTTAAACAATACTAATAATATTAAAGAATATCAAGATGTTTTTTAAATCTGTCGGTATAGATATGTCATTATTATTGCAAGATACTTTAGAATTCTGTTGAGTTAAATTAGTCAAAGACAGTTTCCATGTAGATACCACATGGAAACTGTCTTTGACTAATTTAAAAAAGTTTGATCTGAAGTCTGATAAAGGTTTTGCATAGGATCTCTCATGCAAACAAACACAGTCGAAATAATATTACTGTTATCACTTTTGAGAGCGCGGCTACTCATTCTCTAAATTATTCCCTTTTGTCGTCTTTTAAGACCAAGTAAAGCGTGGGAGACCTTCATTTGTATCAAAGGCTGCTCAAGAAACATAACACCAATATTACATAATAATAATGTCAACATAAACACTATACTTATAACAATCGCAAGCAGGAATTCTCAGCTTGGCATTCAATTGAAATAAACCAGTGTACCTACAATATTAGCATTGTCTATCTGGTATTCTTAAAATGTAGAATGAATAAACTAAACATGAATAAATATTGTTCATACCGTGTAATAATAACAGGAACAATTAATGTTTCCAACAAAAAATTAATGGACGGAAGCAAAACGCAGAGGACTTCGTATGTTACTATAGTTACTACGCATGGCTATAGAAAAGATACGATGGTGTTCAATCAAGTCAATATGATGATGATCTGCTAAATGTTAATGTATCTGAAAAATGTTTGCAACTAGAAAATTAAAAATAAGACGGCATAACCAACGACTAACACAGGTGTTGGTTTCATAGCAAAATACTTGACTTATGATATTAGAATGTATCATGATTGCAACTAAAAAACCTAAAACTGACAGCATTATTTACGACACAGGCATGGTTTCATAGTAAAATATTCTTGAAATGTCATGATCAATATCGAATATGTAAAATTACGCGTATCTAGATCCCATTATTTCGCCTATTACTTATACTTAAATCTTTATTTTTCTGTTTGTCTACAGTATGTCTGCTATCTGATGTGTTTTTTATAGGCCTCAACCTAAATACAGTGACAAAAGTCTCAGCTATACGGATATACAGACTTCTTTGGCTATTATCCTCGTCATCTTTCTTAGTACTTTCCTGCTTCCCATCTTCCGCTTCCTCCTATGGCATGTTACCACCATAAACCCGATGGTTACAAATAGTTGGAGACAAAGACGCAGCCTTGAGGCAATTAATTAGATTCAGTGCGTCGACATGCATAACGTATGCTGAACCTTATATTTATTTATTGATATAAAATTCTTTTAAAGTCCGATTACTATGTTGTGGTTGCAAGCAAAAATTGTTTCAGTTGTGTTTTTCTTTGTCAAAATTTTTGATATATTCAGAACTTTCTAGATTTTACACTCCTAAATATAAGTCTCCTTAATGTCCCTTACAAGATTTTTTCCTAATTTCTCCAGGAAATTTTATACTGACCAAAGTTCATGTTATTATGTTCTGTAGAATTATAAAATTCTATAGACATATCTATAGACTACCATTCCTAAAACGGGTAGATGAAAGAAAAAGTCCGGTATTATTATATTATTATTACATTATTACAACACAGACGTTGATTTATTGAGATATACGGATAAATCAAGATAAAGAAACAATTAAAGGAAGATAAATATCACCAGAGTACTGGTTTTTAAGAGCATACTAAAATTCGTTCAAATAAAACCCAAAAAAAAAGGAAACAACTAAACCCAAACACCCAACATCTGGCCGAAATGTTACACAATTTCAAAGTAAGAACCTTACCAAGTACACTATGAGAAATTCTCACAAAGAAAAAATTACGTATTCCATTCAGCGTAGACTGCCTAATTTTAGACGCATTATTAACGCATTACAAGGTCTTCCTTTGTGCACAACAGAGGTCTATTGTGCCTAGGCATTAATGTGCTGGTCTAACAATTTCAAGGGAGTCATAATTAGCTAGACTGTGTGCGATTGACTTGTTTGTAAGTACTTGATGATTAACTTGAGCAAAGCAAATAAATTGATTAGTGAGAAATATTGTGTGTAGCATTTTGTGATTGTTGTTTACTGCTATCCTTCATCCAATGCGTCCGACAGTTTTTGTCTTATGATTTAAAATAATATTTAAACTGGAAATACTTTATTTTCTGCATATTGTATAGCCTTGTATGTTGCCAATGCTGGGTAAAGGCCTCCCCTTTCTCCTTTAAAACCTCTCTCTCTTGTCTTGCATAATCTCCGGCCAAGTTAATTCCGTAAACGTGATCACGTCCATTTAATAGGTACTTTCCTCATGTTTATTTTATCATAAATTCAGAAATAGCTATAAGAGAACTTAGCAATGTCTAGCAAGAAATTACGAGCTACTCAATAATCTCAGTGTTTAACAAATTTTTAAATCAGGTTTTGTGAACGTAAAGTTAAATAATGCCCAAATGTAGAATTTCTTAAATCAAATCACCCTAATGAAACCAGTAAACAATATCAAAAACACTCGAATGCAGTGCAACCGTATCTACTTTACAATTAAACTGTATAAATTGCTGTCCTATGAATTAAACATTTATCAGGATATTAAAACTAACGCGAATGCAAAACGGAAACACTAGATCACTTTGATACGATCGATAAACCAAAACTGCACTTGCCGTTTTTGGGCGACAGGTGGCGCTTGCGACTAACTCTAATCACGTACTCACTGACAATGCAACCTTACTAAAAAACAAGCAAAAATAATCTCTATAGACAGAGAACTAGAGGTGACCGTTCCGTTTTTTGCTCGCAAAATTATACCAGGACTGCATAGACATAACCTTGGGAAGTCGGGGTATCGCAGCATATTAATAACGTATCATGTATGCAATCACCGTTCAGAAGACATAGCCAGCAAGGTGGAAGAAAGGGCATGGTATGTCAGCTAACCTCAAGGCCGACCACTCTGTATAATCCAACTATGTTATATACTACGGTATTTACAGGAAATCGCATCACATATTGTACATATTATACTTCCCCGCATTATAGTTAATTGCCTGCAGTGTGATGTTCGCTTAGAAGGTAAATAATGTTTAAGTACGATCCGAGGTTAAGATGCTTCTTTTCTAAAATGTCAAGGGTTTCTCTCTAATCTTCATTAAGCGTAATAGTTATTACTGACGGGTTATTTTGTTAAATCGTCTAGAATTATTATGTATATTATTGTTGTATTATAATAATTTTGTCGGCTTTTCTGATATATTTTAAAGTGTCAATGCCATTGGACGGCTCGGCGTCTCGCGTCGTGTTATTCAACAAAATTGACGTTATGTTGCGTGTATGTAATGTTTTTCACAAGTAAATATTATTGACAATATTGTGCCTCTATTTACTTGGTAACTACTAGTACTTGGAGATTTATTACGTTGCTCAGATCTTCACATACTTAGGTTCTATCGTCATTCACAAGACTGCAACCAAACTGTTACAGCTTACATACTATTATCTAGTGGTCGAAATTGCAGACGGTTTTGTTTACCAGGGACAGTTAGTCTATTTAGGCAGGCCTTACTTCGAGAAAGAGGCCAATCAACAAATGCAACTCAACTGGGTCGTATTCAGGAAGCTATCCATACAACATACCCCAGTGTCACAAGACGAAAGTATTTGACCACTGCGTGTTGTCAGTGATAACACATATGTATTGTGCTTATAAAACCAGAAAGCTAAAGTTACCCAAAGGAAAGGGCTATACTCAAAATTTTCTTTCGTGATCGAATCAGGAATGGCGATGTTTGCAGGAGAGCTAAGGTTATCTACATACACTGAAGAAGGGTAAAGCACATTGCTCGCAGCACAGATGGGAGTGAAGACCACATAACGGAAGATATACTGTTGGAAGACCTACCACAAGGTGGACCAATGACGTGGTGATAGTCGCTTATGATGATAACGTAACGTAAAGTAGTCCTTGGTAATTATTTTTAATAATAGATATTCCTGCTAAATTAATATGGAAAAACATATGAATGGAGTAATCTATGTTTTTCCATATTAATTTAAGAATAATGCTTCTTCTATTCGTCTCTATCAGATATCATACCATTGTTCACATTTTTGCTTGCAATATTATCTTTCTTAAAACCTTTCGATCGATAAATTTCTAAGATCTGTCTGAGTTCTAATAATAACATGCATCCACTTTGATACCTTTCCATTGAATATCAATAAAATTAAACCTTTGATGTTGCGAAACCGTTTAACATCATTGATACCTACCGCACCTTTATCGATTACTACTATTTAAATTTGACTTAAACTAAATTGGATTGAATTGATATCATAACGATACTGACTTATACTAGCGGCTTGACCCACATGAATAGGTATTCCTAGGATAAAAGGTAACCTATGTCCTATTTCAGGGAATAGTCTATCCGTGTGCCAAATGTCTAAATCCTTTCGAGTGTTAAGAAGGTACAAATTACCAATTTTTTAGAGATATCCGGTACAGAATTTAAAGTCCCACCTAACTCTATTGACAAGAGAGGATCCGCCAATCGGACGGGTGTTTCAGTCTGATCCAGACATCTGCTCGATAGATGATTTCGGGTTATTGTATATGTTCAAATCACGCGGAGAACTTTAATGAGAGAGTTCAGAAAAATTCACACCACCAGTTGGCGCCACTGAACCGTCGGGTCTTTTCCTTTGAAAACGTTGACGTGTAGCGTATGACGTTGACGTTGATGTCTAACTAATGTCATTAACATAAGCGTTTTGATATTTAGGTGGCTGGACCTGACGCCTCAATGTTGCCACCTGTTGAACGTCATTTCAGAATACTCTCATTGCACGATGCAGGATTTAAAGTTTTTAGTGCCAATGTGGCGCCATAGATGTCGCTACAATTTTTATTCCGGTAGGAAATATATTTTCTTTTAGGACATTTTTCTATCGTTGCGAGCGCAACCACTGGCAGATGGTAGTTGTAAATAAAATCAAATAAACTTAAAACAGTAGTTAGTGTTTTAATCATAGAAGAGGGCAAAAGGGGAATAGGTTGGCCATCTGGAGGCGAACCATCCAGAACAACCTGCTGACAATGAGCCTAACGATAGAAATGTCGCTAAATCGCTTATAGACGTAAAATTATCAGGAGAGATGACCCCAAAAGGGAACAAGCCAGGGGATTGATTGATACATAAAACAGTAGTCATGTTCTTGACTTCCAGTTCAAAGTGACTAATGGTAATTACTAACTATAGGTGGAAATTACGGTTTCCTTTTACACCACATCAATTTTAAAACGAAACAAAAAACCTCGGCCAAGTTATTTCACATTACCTTAGCTATGTAACGACCAACACATATAAGCCTTTACATAAAAAAAAACGTGCATTGTGAAGGTAAATAACTTGTACTACAAAGTAAATAAAGTATTTTCTAACATCTATAACAGTGAGTAAATTATTTACTGTTTGAATCAATTATTTGTACTATTCAATAATAATCCTATAAATTGCTATCCTTTGCTTGCAGTATCTATAGGGAAAAACTATGCGATGGAAGTACGTTCAACAAGTTATTTATGTGTAGTTTTATAGTAAGTTATAACCATAGTTATGTGACTTATGGGGTACACACAGACAATAGTTAATGTCAGTTAGTGTTTTAGATTGTACGTGATTTTATAAAGAAATTATGTTCCACAAAATTAATTTTCTCTTCTTAGAAACAAATACTAAATAATTCTAAGAAATTGAAAACCTTTGAATTGTCAAAATGTCGTTTAAAAAAAGTGAAGCTGAATTTGAAGATGGCAACAATAATTTGGCTGCAAATTTTAATACTTAAAATATTTTTTATTAAAATGTAGATTCTATAACAATTCAACGTATGCAATGTAAAAAAAAAAATAATTGCATTTATGAGACAATTGCAGTTACTTACAAAAAATATAATAACAATATTCCACAACATGGCAGTTTTTTTTACAGAAATTGCCTTATTTTTTTAAATACGTGATAGATAATGATTTACCATGCTGTCAAATATGATATTTTAGTTATCATCATTATCATTTCAGCCGAAAGGCGTTTACTGCTGGACGTATACCTCCCCAAAGGGTTGCCACAATTACTGGTCCAGTACCTCCCACATCCATCAGATCAGATTCCCGCAACTCTCACCAGGTCATCGGTCCACCTTGTGGGAGGTGTTCCTAGGCTGCATCTTCTGATACGTGATTGCCCCTCAAGAACCTTTTACTTTCTTCTCTGCCCAATGCAATGTGTCCAGTGCACACTTAAGTTTGGCGATTCTTCGGGTTATGTCAGTAACCTTAGGTCTCCTACGGATATTTTCATTCCTGAACTGATCACGCAAATATTTTAGTAAGTTACTGTTATTATCAGGGAATTTCTGATAGCTTTCTTCACCTTGTATTTTCTTCAGCATAAAGTTAAACAGTCATCGTTTAATCCCAATATATTTGCTACCGAAACGAAAAGTAATTATAACAATAATCCGCTAAGTCTACTTAAATTTTTCTTACGTTCATGGATACTACAAAGTCATAATGCCGCCCTCCCATTCATTGACAGTGTAAACAAACAATATACCACCCCACTGTACTCAAATACGATTGATTGCGACATACCAGCATTCATACAATTACGGGCCATTACTTCGCTCCATATCCACAAGGCCGTCTTCGTGTGAAGTCGACGGCTGATGCGTTGGTACAGACGAGGAAAGAATTACTAAATATGTTTTCTTTGTGACAGTACTTTATGTGCGCAGTACGGTTGTAAAGATTGTTGGGGCTAGACATATGTCCGTAGTACATTAACAGTAAGTAGGTATATGTATAAGTTGGTGACGGCATCAACTGCGTTTGGTACTGTTTACATACTAACATTGTTATTATGGGTAAGTGGAAAAATATGTAGTAGGTACACCTCGGAGAAATTAGTATTATGTTAGTCAAGATTATGATTACCTCCAGCTTGTATTTAGAGAATATTGTCCGTAGGTGTTTCTTGTTCTTCAATATTGTACAGAACTGTAAAATGTTTACTTACTACTTTAGACTACTTATCTAATTCCCACGTACCTCTTTAGTTAATTCTATTACTAATAATAACTGTCTAACATTGCTGTTGCCTTGGTCGTTACCTCGGTCTTATGAAATAGGTATAAAGCAAAAAGCTATCTCATCTTTTGCATATGAACCAATTGTGACACTACTGCAAACTACTTCAACAAATAGAATGAAACCAACCCTGTCAATCTGTCGCAATTTGCCCGCAATAAAATTTAAAGGAACCTGTAGCTAATAAAATAAATAGGAGCTATTTACCTAATACAAGAACTGCAGACTAAGAAGGACATGACCAATTTCATTTGAATGCAAGTTTTACAAACTGACAACCAGTGGACGTTACAAATACAGTAAATAATGTAATGAAAGATGTAGAGCTCCCAAGATTGACTCACAATAGATGCTTAATGACTGTTACAATTTTGAAATATATTTACCAATATTTTGTGTAAATATTAATTAATAAAGGATTTGATGCCATAATGGAATGTATAAGTAGTAATATGAATGCAACGGGAATCAGTGATAGCATAACGGTTGACAAGACAGATTAGAAGAAATAACGTAAAAGCAATACGTAACATGAGATGAGGGCAGAAAAGTGATGATACTCAAACTCTTGCCTTCACTTAATGCATTTGGGGTCAGTGCAATATATTTTCTTCTTCGGTACTAGTCAGTCATCGTTCAGTTTATTACTTTTTATATATTGTAATCTCACTTTTTACCTATATTATTATCACACAGTTCATCTATTGATTCTATGGTCTTTCTCTCAACTTGTAGCTATCCACTTTCATATTAAAAACTTTCTTCATGATATTTTTCCATTTTTCTGCATCACATCCTACGATAACCGATTATCATTCAACGTTTGTATAATACCTAAAAAGTCACATAGTAACCTATGCTTATTTTGACTGCCTCCCGAAAACTTCCACTCATGACAATGTATGTGCATATTCCCTATCTTGAAAAAAATGCGCATAATTTTTGGATAGATATTAGAATATTTTATATAGTTTCATATAAAGCTAAAATGTAGATGAAAGGAAACTTATTCATAATTTGGAGAATTTCGTATTCAGCATCAACAATTTAACATTTAACGAGACACCGTTCCTTTGATCCTTTTAGCATGCATGTATATTTCATTTATATACAAGAATGTGAGCTATCTAATTTACATATATGCCTACATAATGTCGGACTTATGATTCTTTGGAGGGTAAGTAGAGTTACAATTACGAGCTGACGACCTACTCTGAATTATAAGTTGATGATGATACATGTTGTATTAAGTCACCGAACAATTTTACTTATTGATTGACTTGATGTAAAGAATTCTTGTTTTTAGTTGCTGCGGACTCGTGGCAACTTGATTCGCTGCATCTACTGGTTTGCAATTTCTACTTTAGGAGTACTTCTTAGGGTAAGTAGTAGTAGTAGATAGTCAGTTTAGGTTAGGTAGTAAAGGTTAGGTTAATTTTATTGCAACTTTTTTTTAGATCATATATCATCATCACCTAATCATCTAATGACATCTCCCACCCTTCTCGGTAGGGCGGGATGTCAAACTCTTACTGACTAAAACCCACTCTTGTTCCTTCTTTGCCTTCGTTTCAGGGCCAAGGTATTCTCTTTCGCATCACCCATAGCCCCAGTAGGCTTCGACCCAGCTGAGCCCCTACGATTTGCTGACATCTAGAGGCGCGAGTAGGACACTACGTGCCGTGTACCCAGGCGCAGACGGGGCACACCTCTAACATATGCTCTACCGTGTCCTCCGGGCGATCCACAAAATGGTGTCACCCGAGCGTTTCTTCCGCACGAACCCAATGCAGAAACCTCCCGAACTAGCCGTGTCAGGTGGGGGACCTGCGTCATTTTAATGGACCTACCAGTACGCGTGTAATGTCGTTGACACAATCTATTTAAAATTAGTGACAATAACCATTTTCCCATTTGACAGGATCGTAATAATGATGAATTATATTTATATTTCAAATAGGTTATGAATATCACTTTTACACGTGCAATTTTTATCTTGATCATTTTATAAATATTAATTTTGTGAACAAAAAAATAACCTCATATATCATATTAATAAAATATGAATTTAGATATTATTCATAAATAATATCTCTAAATTAGTTCTCTATTACTTAATAAGGTAATAATATAGTTGTTTGACGAAAAGGTCATTGAAAAATTTATTTTTTTGGTATGGTTGACTCACTTCCGCGCAATTTGCAGCATTAATTTGATTATGATGATCGTTTTTGTATGAAATTATTATAAAACCAGCTTAACTTCATTTATTTTTAAAATAGCATTGCAACACAGAAAAAGCAGTAAAGATTTTTTCTCTCCACACAGTCTTTACCTTATTCTTTTTGTTTTTCTGGTTATTAGAAAAGACAAATAAACGATTATTTACTTAATGCCATAAAGTATTCTAAAAGCAAAAATCATAAAGAAATGCATACTTTCATCGTGAGTATTAAGTTCTACTAGTGACCTTCCTGGCTTTGCAATCTATACTGATATCAAAAAAGGAGAATGATTTGAATTTTTGTATGTTCATGTTTTTGTTGATAAATACAATTAACTCAAAAACGAATGGACCGAATTTAAAAATCGATTTACTAAGAGATGCCACACATAAACATCATATTACAATTGCCGAAATGGATCTTGAGCGCTCGGCGTCAGAGTAGGGATCGCTTTACGCATTCCATACGTTGGCGAGCCAATCGTCTTCGTTGTTAGATACAAGCAGCAACGCAGGTAACGAATCACGAGTGACGTCTTTGACGCGATGGCGCGGCGAGCCAATCACTGATACTCCCCGCCCCCGCGTCTCACTTCGCACCTCTAAAGAGACCGAATTTTTGACTTCTGCGCAACTTAAAGCCAGCGCTCAAGATCCGTTTCAGCAATTGTACTCTTATACATTTCACCGGAAAATTGTACGCCGTAAGATTGTAAAATATCGTGAAAAATTTTTAAACTATATTTTCTAAATAAGACAAGGCTATGTTGGAAACTAATGAATTTATATTTGGCTTATCATTTACAAAACGATATTTTAATATTTCGAGAAATTACAATCTAATAAAGATGTATTATAATCATACGGAGTCTAGAATTTTTCGGTGACATAAATACATATGATTTGATGGGTTTACAATTTTCGTAACAGACATTCCACCACTAATAGTGCCATATTAAGAATGATAATACCAGTGAAGAATGTGTGAAGTCATGCTTGGACTACGCGAAGAATGAAGAAGTAAGATTTGCACTCTGATTGTGAAAAGGTCAGCTTGAAAGAAAAATGGTGTTGAACAAATAAATAAATCAACAGAATGTCAGTAATAAATTAACCAGAACAATGAAAAATTCTATTTATAGTACAAAAAAGGGAAAATTCGTTTTACAATAAATCAGTAATCTTTTGAATCTGAAAATAAGTGTCTGACCTTTTCCAGTTAAGAAAAGTAGGTTAATTTTCACTAAATAATAATTATTCTTATTTCAGCCTGGCCGTGTTTTTCCTAACAGATGCCAGGGAAAAAACGGCTACTCAAGTAGCAGATGCTAGCAGATACTATTTGAGATATGGAGCGCAGCGTGGTGTCTCTAACGCGATTTATTAGAGATTGCCCTAGACAGTGAAGTTTGGAAGAAGAAAGAGGAGGTCTTTGCCCAGTAGTAGGTTACAAAATAAGCTTCAAAGAAAAAAAAATGTCTTTCCTTTTTATTATGTAGTTGTTTTTAAGCCTAGAGTCAACTCTTAATAAACTAGTGCGATTTACCATCAACGATTGCATCACTGCTTAGTGCTTACCACCTAGTGCGCCAAGCACTAGTTTATATCATTAAAAAAACGTTATCTTTACTATCGGCTGCTCACCCATCGATGTCCTTGATTAACGTCAATTGATTGATGTAATACATTTGGCTATTTTGGAATCCGAAATTGTCGGTCAACATCGACAGATCTATTACTCCCAAGAGCAGCAAAGATGAAATAAATTACATATGTTCATAAATTTAAGTTTCTAAAAACCTCTTCAAATAAAACATGCAATATTAATCTAACATCGATATGTTCAGTCCGACTGTACACGCACATCGCAAGTGCGTCCGCACACCGCGGAATGGAGAGGAAGGTCGGGAGATTTACAACCTTTTGTGTAGCTCCTAGATGCGTCTGACGTTTGAGCAGTTTGCGGTAACATACAATAGATTGTTTATTAATATATTCTAGTGTTAATACCTATTCTGATTAGGAGTTGTTGTGGGTGCTGTTTGTAGTATGGTAACAATGTTTTAGATGATAATGCCTCTATGTATTATATTTTAGAAGCTAGAGGTCGTTGATAAGGCAAATGTAATAGATGTCAGTATGTAAATGATACTACACAAAGACAGACTTATTACAAATCTTGGTCATAACAACAGCGATGGGAAAAAGTAACAAATGGGAAATTGTAATATTAGTAGTAAAAGACCGGTTACTGAATTTGGAGATAAAATCTTGAGAAAGGTTACTTCAGTTCTAAATTTTGCAAAGTTTTCAGCTTTGACAAAAGTCAACTTCGTAGTATTAAATCAGAAAAAAAGAAATACAGTAGATATAAAATATCTTCGTGTATATCACAGACATCCGCTTCTTGCTGTGTTTTATGCAGGATGAGCAGATCCGCAACAAAGTAAATTATCTACTTGGCGTAATTATTAACGAAGATAGACAGAAACATGAACGTAGAAAATTTAATATTTGTGTAATTAACCCCACATTCTTGCCTATTTTCCCGTAGGTTTATAAACTTATCAACGAGCAAAATTTTTGGCACAGCATTGCTAAGCAACTTTCTTCAAAACGTGTTTAAAAATGAAGTATTTTAAAACTACTCATAATTATCATCATTCTGTCAGAAGACGTCCATTGGATATACTCCACCCTAAAAATCACCAATTCGAGAGGCTCAGTTATTTTTTTACTTCCAGTGTACTCTGACAACCCTCAGTAATGCAATGACTTATATCAGTCCAACACATAGAAGGCCTTCCAACACGTTCACCAGACTATATTCTTTCGGCCCCATCGGTTATATATTCTACGTTTTACTCCTCAACATAAATCACACCTAAACTTTATACCTACAACACACTAGTGTCAATTACATAAATAATTTTGTCAATTTCCAATACCACTGTCGCCGACATTGAACCGTTGTGACATTTACAAGAAGAACATGTAAATATAAACAGCAATCGATGTTTCAAGGAAAAACCTACAAAAATGTATAGAAATACGGCGATTGCTTAATTGTTGTGTGAGAGGATTGACAGTTTGTTGAATAGTTTCTTATTAGTATTGTTAATGACGTTTTCTATGTTTAAATCTTCTCAATGATTGTGTCGTGACCTTTGTGAAAAACTTTCCGCTACCATTGCTTTGAAAATAATACAGTAATCAAGCGAGGTTACTCTGAGAATATATACTACAGGACTTGCATTGCCAAGCTAGTTATATCAAGCTACATCATCACCTTATCAATTATTTTTCTTTTGAAGTTTGATCAGGGTCAAAACTTTGGATGGTCTCTAATAACATCAAAGCACCTATGTAGCTTCTAAAGCGGTCGCCCCAAAGGTTCATCATACTTGAAAGTCATAAAACGCTAAAGTCCTCATCAAATGTTTTCAAAAATTTATCAATATATGTTTACACAAATTTTATTAGATCAATTCATGGATTTGATTATTTCATGGACAATAGTGTGGGGTTATATAAATTTTACCCTTTTATACCTCAATATGTAACTATATTTTATCCCTATACATAATTAAAAAAAAAAAACAAAGTTGAAAAAAACAGCTCTCTATAACTCCAATGGCATTCGGCATTCCTAAACACAAAAATGCTGCTTGGCGTCAGATATATTTAAAACTGGCATTAGACATAAAGAATCTTATTCTGAGTGATAAACTACTGAACTAATAAGCTGGTAAGCTGTCATTATTAATCGATATTTATTCACCTCAGCTCTCAATGGAACATAAAAATAAATATGTAACGTGATAATAAAGCCACTAACGCAAACTGAACGAGTATACACTTGGCAGAGATAATTGATTAAATTAAGTGTTATATGGATTATATTGGTCCAATATGGTAACTTTACGCGATATGTGAGTGTCGCAGCTAGAAGAAGAAAAGCATATGTATTATTTTCTTGACGATTTTTATTTCATAAAGAGGCAAAGTGACATTCGTCTAGTGATTGGTTTTTGGAGATTAATCTTGCGATTCCGGTCACGCATTTCCGCCGTATACATTTTTTATATTTAAATAAGTATATTTTATAAATGACTTAGATATAATTTATCAGATATACTACCTACTAAGGTATTATTGTGATATTTAGTATTATGTACGTGTATATTATATGTTTACACGGCATCTATCTTTCTTTTTTATTAAGTCTCCTTGTGCGGGCATGCAGAAAGAGATTTCTTCAGAATACGCTTTATCTTTATGTCTATTTCATAAAATACATTTTGTTACCTAATCAGGTAGCAGGAGAGAAAATTATTCTAAAGGTTTGCGCTGATTACAACAGCTTTCTGATTTAACGTTATTTTTGCAAAAGTTGCTGTCAAAGACTTACTAAGCTTTAGTGGTTTATAAACTGCCTTGTATCTATCTGTTTTATTTGCTGATATTTTTCTAGCTCATTAAGCGAAACCTATGATAAATTGATATACATGCTAATCTAATTCTACAGTCGTCATTATATACCTCTTTTTAGGTTAAATAGCATCAAATAACTCCTCCCACACTGGTTAGAGTGAAAGGAAGTATCAGACTTTTGCTGATTAACTCCATTTGTGTTCCCATTAATTTACAAGTGACTCTTTTAAACAATCACATAGCCAATCATCATGTACTTAAGCTATGTAACTAAATCGAACATATATTCAGACAAATTTCGACCAATCCGATATTTCAGATGCTATCAAATATCTTCAGATATCTCTACTTTACTATTTGACTGCAACATAATCCATATCGCACCGGTATATTATGATAATGTGACAGCTGGCGCCACTCGCAGGCATTCTCATCACGAACTTAATTTTATTAAGACAAGTGCACGTATAAGTATGTAGACCCAGGTAAAAAATGAGTAACGCCATGCAAGAGAACAGGAACGCATGAGATAGCATTGTTACTCCCACCAAAGAATTAGTCAGTCATAATGTTGCTTTAGTAAAAGCTACTGAAATTATTTGGAACTTATTAAAAACCAACTAATCACAAAAAAGTAGAAATGGAACATTAATGTTTGGTAAAAATGTAATATAATAAACTGTAAAGATTGAAAGTTCCAAGATTACCAAGGAGCAAATGATCTAAAGTTGTGATAGTTAGGGAAAGAAGAAAAGAAAGGTAATGCAAAAGATAGAGTGATAACATTGTTGCCATAGCTACAATTACCTGGAACTCAATTTCAAGTGATAAAGCGAATCGTTTTTTTCTTCCATTCTATCCTGTATCCCATCACACTAACAAGAAGACAACCAATGATATAATATTGTAATGCGTGCCGGGCCAGTAGAAGTACCAGTGAGTCGGGAAGGGAAGACGCATCCCCTGCATGCTTGGTAAGTCAGAACAGACTGCGGTGATGCTCTAGTCAGTCAGAGTGATGATGTACCTGTGAATCGAGATAATGCTATAGATTCTCTTGGGTTAGAGTGATGTCGTGCGATGAGAAGGTACAGGCTTAGGATGCCGACCAGGAATGTGCGTTCGCTGCATGCTCGTAGTCAAGTACCGTGGGCTGCTATATGTAACTCGTAGGTCGAGAGCTTGAAAAAGTCTTGATAATGTCACGATAAAGTAGATTCAATCACGGTTGATAAGGAAAAATCCTCCGACCAAACGAGTGATTTGTCTAAGTGTTTGTTGTAAGCCTTTTGTATCTTTTTCAAATTACATGGATAATTATAGATACTGAGTGTAAGATTTCTGTAACATAAGGTCTATAATTTGTACATGGTGGCATAGAATACCTAACTTGGTAGATAAAAAGCCTAAAATAAATACAAGCATGTACCAAAATCTGTTATATTAGGACCAAATATAGAAAACAATAAAAACTGACAATCTCTTGGAAAATATATGATATCGACACCCTATCTTCTTTATAATGTAGTTTTTCTTGCTCATCTAACCACCAGACTGTCACCGCAAACCACTTAACATAATTCTACTTATAATCTTCCTACGCCACTCAGGGTCAATAGGATAGGTAAAATACATCTCGTTCAAGCAAAAAAGACAATGCATGTGACCTTGGCAGCTAAGTCAAATTCTTCTGATGGGCCAATGTGTAGGCGACCGCAAAAACTATCCTATGACATTGCCACGCCTTGTTACCACACGGTCCTAACTCTAATACAATCATAAACTAGTTGGAACCTTGTTGGATTAAGAACCAGCTTGAATGTTAGCTGGACAATTGCTTCAACCCACACCTCTAAGTATTGTTGTGGGGTATAGTACAAGCGATGATGTAACTATAAAATAAATTGTCTCACGGTCCTAACATGTGACTTGTATAATTATAGTTTTATTGAAATGGGCGTGAAGTTTACTTAGATATCTCATGGTCAGGGAAATAAAAGTATATTGCCTACTTGTATTTACGAGAGCCGTAATATCATAAACTTTAGCTATAGTAGTACTAGTGTTAGTGTTAAAATTATTATAACCAATATTTTTATCGGTCGTTTCTTTTTGATTTGTGACACCGCTAATAATATTTAAGTTACTTGAACATTTTTTACTTCGAAAAATATATTATCTCCAAAATCGTCGTTACGCGTGGCTACGTAAACAGATACAAATAAATTCGTACCTGAATAATGCGACAATTTTATTCAATTGCATTATTAATAAATATTACTCTTAGTTTCAATCCAAATGTGTTCGGCTGTAGGTAATTGATTTATACCGTTAAATCAAAGTCCATGAACTAGAAAATAATTGTGATTAATTTTTTAAATTATTTAAATTTACACACTGTACAACAAATAAATTTTGACTTTTCCTTATTATTATTATTCTCATTTTTCCCTTTAGTTTCCGAACATGCGATTGTAACACTATATTTTTTAAATATTAATGCAAAATACGACTTTTATTTGAAATTCATAGGAAGATTTGATACACTTCTCGATTCTTAAATCAGTAATTTTCACTCTATCTTTCATACAGTCAAGCTATGTTACCAAGTCAATTTGCATCTCAAGGTCTCCTCGCTCCATCTTCGCTTACATAGTAGCGTCTGCCTAAAGTCTTGTAGCGTAGGCGAGGAAATTTCGGCAGGTAGGTAGCCTCATATTAATTTAGCATGCAGGATCTTTTGTTGATATCATCGCGTCGGGTTCTGTTGCATTCACGATCTTAAGTGCATTCGTACCAAGTTCTGATTATTTCACATTGAATATTTAATCGCCATCAACATTTTTGGGTTCTTTTGTAATTATATATGTAAAAGGTTTCTGCACTCGCTATGGGAGTGTTTTCCATTCGTGTGTAATTTTACGCTTTGTAACTTTGTTTCCACATCTTACAATTTCTGTTCATGATCGTCAGTAACAATTGAATGTAAATTTTGTTTGGACTACACAACAATTTTCTTTGTCTTGAATTTTCCAATTTTTTTACTGAGTTTTTGTTAGTGTTGTAAGGATTTTTAGAAGAGCATGTAATTTAAAATAAATGGTATCTTTTCAAAAGATCTACTATGTAATTTTAATTTCTTTGTTTACTACTTAATACTACTTTATCTTGGGAAGCCATCTCAAACATAGTCATTTCCTTTACATCGTCCATAAAAACGTAAGAATCAAAGGAACAAAAAATATCTTGCACGTGTAGGTACATTAGAATCTTGTTTTCTCTTTAAAGAATTAATTAATCAATATATACCTATAAGGTAAAACCATTCATTCTTCTATTAGATATCTTGCATCATAACGATCTTGTTTGAAGTTTCCTCGTTTTAAATCCTTAACGTGTCTAAAATTTTTACATTTTCGCTTCGTATAGGTACATAATAATACAATACAATATTCGTGCTACTAATGCTCGGATAATAACTGTGGAAGTATTTTTTTATTCTCGTGTAAGGTTATATTTTTTACCGAATAAGTAATACAGACATGAATGTGCTGAGAAAATCTTTTGTCTTCTGTTTAGTGTAGTTTTTGGTTACATTTTCTGAATTCTATCAATGTGAAACTCGAATTTATATACTGTTTGATGAGGTTTTCATAGAACAAAAGAAGACCTTGTCAAATTGACAGCTCACGTTGTGTAATTTGTGAATTTTCATTTCCTCGGCGCGAGGTCAAGCTTTAAATAGACATATCATGAAAATTACCTGTTCTTTTCTCGTGTATAGGTATAATGTGAATACAATGGGAGTTTCAATTGTGATTTTATCGTTGCTGTCGTTTGTTGTGATAGAGATTTACTGGTTAAGCCAACTATGCAGCCGTGTCTTTTCTTGTGGGTGTCTAATGAAACAGCTTCTAGTACTTCTACACTTTAAATTAGATCCTTTGTTATGCTTTGTACTCGTATGTATGATGGCTTATCTTTTAATCAGAACAATAGTGCCTGAATAATACCGGCCTAATCTAGTTTAAATTGATAAAAAATTTACGTATAAAAGTGTTTTTGAAAACCTATCTGTTAAACAATTATCTAGCATATTTATCATTCAACGGTCCTGATATACGAGTTATACGCCAAGGGTTAAAAACTCAGGCAGGTACTTTACTTTGTATAATTTATTCTATCACCACCGATCCCAAAACGGTGATGGAAATTATCGTAAGGAAAACCGGCATGTCCTTGAAACAAAAATTTAAAGACAAGTGACATCCACCAATCTGCACTGGGTCCGGATGGAGTATTGTGGTACTTTCCCTCTCATGCAGAGCAGGCCTGAGTCCCAGCAGTGAGAATGTTTTGTGGCTGATTGTCATTATCATGATTTTAGCCGAAAGACAACTGCTGTCGTCCAGAAGTGTCACCCATAACGACCGATCCTGTGCGTCTTGCGTCCATCGGATTCCCGTGACCCTCACAAGGCCATCGGTCCACCTTGTAGGAGGCCTTCAAACGCTGTGTCTTTCGTTTCAACGGTACGTGGACGCCATTTCAGAATCTTTCGCCCCCATCGACCATCTGTTCATTATGCCCCTGCCCACTACCACTTAAGTTTGACAACTCTTCGGGCCATGTCGGTAACCTTGGCTAGGTGGCTAATTAGGTATGTTATAGTTGAATTGATCGGCAATTTCGATGTTCTGAAGCAGATCAATAATATTATGAGCCATATCATCCATTGAATGATTTTGAATGAATTTAAAATCAGCCAGTAAGTGTAAATGATTGTAATTGTAAACACAATTGGTAAATACGTCGGTAGTAGATTTGCTCATTCATTACCCTTTTCAGCCAATGAATCTCACAAAGGACTTACGATACGACGTACTCTTACAACCAACAAAATTCTTACAACATGAACTTATATTCTAAGAACCCACTGGAACATATTTAAAACAATAACAATTCGATCGGAATGTTTTTTTGTCATGATGAATTTTTTACTCGCTTACTATTAAGGCGTATAGTCCCTTGAACCATCTGACCGAAAATATGTGAACGCAACTCTCGCACTCGCCTAGGCGGCAGTACGCAAATCTGTGCAATTATTTGCGGCCAGCAGTGCCCGGAAAGCACTTTAAATCCGTTTTCTCTGCGAGATATTGATTGATTTACATATGCAATGTTCACTTTGAAGAATATTTAACCACCGATTTTTATGTGTAAAAATGTTTCTAAAGGTCCAAGCCGTTTCGAAGGAGTAGGGAAAAGTTGCGAAAAGTTGCGAAATTGCTAAATATTTTTTTTTGACAAAAGTATTAATTGCACGAAAAAATCAAATGTTGATATTATTGTTCATGAATCTATAATAAACATATATTTTTTTCAAACTAATTGGCCCAGCCGTTACGGAGGAGTAGGCCTCAGAAAATCACTGTTTTATGGCACTTTTCGGGCGCTTGGCCCTTAAGAGGCCCTTCCCAATCCGTTTATCATCTACGTGACAATGGTTTAAAAGCTTGTTATTTCATCAAGAGGCAAGAGGTTTGACAAAGAAACAACGCGAAAAAAGCGAGATAATACCTAGGGACAGGTTGGAGGCTTTTGAAAATAATGTCACTCACTCGAATATTTAACAAAATTTGTTACAGGAAATAAAGTTTTTGAGAATAAATTTCGTCGTTCAGAATTTCGATGAAATGTACAAGATCCTATAAATAAATTTTCTTCACTTTTTTTAATCTATGAGTACAAAGAGCTAAAATTGACGCAAAGTAGCATATTTTCAGAGGCGAAAAATTGCAATTTTTTAAGTGTAAAATTAATTGATTTTGTTTACACTTTTTTTTATTTTCTATATAAACCTAGATAATATCCACAACATATATGTTCCCAAAATATATATATATAGAGATACATTAATAATAACGTCATAGAACGAGCGATTGTATGAAAATGTGTCTCGGGTTTGGGGCTCATAAGGAGGACGATCAATCTTTTATGTGGCTAATACAATAATTCCATGTTTTATGACATGACTGTTTGTATTGAACCTCGTATACAATACACTCAGGTTTTACCGAAATAGACAATCTTAATTGTCCAGAAAATTGCTTTGATAGGACAGAAAATGAGTCACAATAAAAAAACAAACATACTAACAAAGGTATATAAACCTATCACGTATTTGTCACGTAAATTACAATGATCCATTTCCTTTGATTTTTCTTGTGTCTCATCTCTCTTTCATTTTTTTCTCTCTCGAAACCAAAGATGAGAGAGAAGATGAGATTTTTGGTTTTTATTGTCACTATCAAAACATTTTAGTTTCATTTGCACGGTTGACACAGTGGCTATTTAATTGATTGTTAGCGCTGTTGCCCTGTATGTCACGGGTACAATGCCTGCACATGTGTGACATAATTTATAATATCTAATTTTTGACCGCACTGACCTGGCCTTTTTCACTGAATTGGAAAACCAAAAATTTGTTGCTGCTAACACTGACCAAACGCCTTTTTCAGTGAATTGATTATTATTATTAAATCAAATAGGACAATATTGCTTGTTTTATTGGAGTAATTTTCCGAAACATTTCTTTTTGTAAACACATAAACCATATTATTCACGTGATATCTGCTATTAGTATCATTACTTACATTTGCAACTTGTTTTCTACATCTGACGTCGCTTTCTCAGTATTTACCGCCTTTCTGTATATATCATCATTCACAGTGTCCGTTTCTTTAGTATTCCTAACTCTTATAGCCACTACTATAGTAGGATGATATAGTACTATAGTAGGTTAGTACCTATTGTATACTATTTTATTCGTCAGTATTATACTCGGGAAGTATTTTGGGCCTCTGAAGGTGTTGTCTGGTTTTTTGTTCATGTTACGTGCAGTCTCTTTGTGTGAATCAAACACTCTTTAGTCTGGCGCGATATTAGATGAATCATTCATGTCTTGATCTGTATTGTTTTGTTCTTTTACTACTATACTTTGTTCTAATGGCTGTGTATATTGTTCAGTCTGTATGACAAGTGCTTCAGATTTTTTGTTAGCTTTATTTAATTTGTTGATTGCAAAGGGAATGTTTAAGTGCATTGTAGTCGTGCATAGATCGTTAGTATTACTTACAAATCAATTAGTTTAATGCAGTTTTTTTGTGTCAAGTGCAATTAGGTTTAGATTTTTTATGCCACGTCCGTTCGACTGTCAGAAGTCAATTATTCAACAGGAGTTTATTAAATGATTATTTCTGCTTAAATAATTATCTTAATTTTATTGCTATATCCTGAGCTTTATTACGTGCCTCTACTCATGAGAATATTGTGTTGGACTGTATTTTGGTTATTTTTAATTACTTAGAAAAGAGAAAACTGACTAACATATTAACACATAGCCGGAACTACTAACTAGGAGCGTGAAAGAAAGAAAGAAGAAAAAAAACTATTTCATTTGACATACACACTTATACACACAATGTAATATCAACATATAAACACTCTAATTATTATATAAAAATGAGACAACTAACAATGTATGTCTCACAGCGGCGCCAAGCGTGTTTGGCACAAAAAAAGCCTCTGGCAGAAGCTGGTACAAAAATGTTTAGTATCTGCGTATAGATCTGAAGTAGGTGAGTAATTATACGCGTGATAAACTCACCTCATATCAACAGCATCTACTTATACCGTCATCAGAGTCTTAAGGCTGTGGGTGTAAGTCCGTACACCTCGGAGATCAGAGGCGTGACGGTTGTTATGTTTAAGGTCGTTTGATATAGCGAACGTGATCTTAATCCTTACTTACCTACCTAGCTGTAGGTAATTAATGAATGAAAAACAATGTTGTTTTGTAAGACAAGCGAATTTTCTCACACTACTACTGCCTATATAGGTATATTTTTGTATGGATAGTTTCCATGAAGAAAGAAAATTTAAAATAATAAATAAAAGGGTCTTGAAAAATTCACAGCAGAATAATTCATTTAAATTATATTAATCATCATCATTTTACCTTGCGTATGCATTTCACTACGCGAGCCATAAGGATATGTCAGCAAACCGTAGGAGCCCAGCAGGGTCGAAGCCTACTTTATGTTTTCCGTTGGGAAATATCATCCTATGACAACCCCCGCTCTTGGGCGGAGCGGGAGATAGTGTCAGACTCTTACTGACTAAAAAACCCATTCCGTTCCTTCAAGCCTTCAAACCGGGGGATCGAGCTGCCTTTCGGATAACCCTGGCCCCAGTCGGCTTCGACCCGGCTGAGCCCCTGCTGCTGCTGACAACTCCTTGAGGCGCGCGGGAACAGTGCGCGCCGTCGATGACTCGGGCTTGGTCCGGACATTTACCGGACGGCCGGACAGCGAGCTATCCATTGCTCACTGTCCGCAAGCCCCCGCCCCAGTAGGCTACGACCCTGCTGGGCCCCTACAGGTTGTTGCAATTCATAGGTAAAAATCAATTGGAACCGTGCTCTAGTTACTAACTCTATACGTGCTCATGTGTAGGCCTTTGTGAAGTAAAATGTTTTGAATTGAATTGAACCAGCAAAGTCGGTTTAAAATCGTAGCAGGCTACTTACATTGTTGTAGCGCATTTCGCCCCTCGCATAACCCATGGCTCCAGTAGACAGTTTGTTGCAATCCATAGGTACAAATCAATTGGAATCTATGCTCTAGTTACCGACTCTATGAGTGCTCATGTGTAGGCCTTTGTGAAATAAAATGTTTTGAATTGAATTGAACCAGCAAAGTCGGTTTAAAATCGTAGCAGGCTACTAACATTGTTGTAGCGCATTTCGCTATACAGTTACGCCCTGCACAGAATGATAAACAGCCGATTCACCCGACGATGCTTGCTCTTAAATTAACATAACATTCCATACACTCTGTAACGGAGTTGGCAAGTTTTTCGATGATTCAGTTCATAATAATCCTTATAGGTTCTAGACAATGTGCAATTTTATCGGCAATGACGACTTTCATAGTAAAATGTTTAGGCAGTCCTAAACCACGCGACAATTTGATAGTGAATATCCACCTCCATCATTTTCGTCATCATCATTTCAGCTTAAAGATGCTACCACCGCTGAACATATGCCTCCTCCAAGTGTCACCATATCCCGTGACCCTGACTAAATCAATCTTCCATAACTATGTTACTAAATCAGTCCACATTATGGGAGGACTTCAAACGCTGCGTCTTCCAGTACACGGACGACAGCAGGCCTAGACCTAAGTTATTACCGTTTCGTTGCGATTCTCTTGCGTTGAACGCCTCGAGTCAGCAACGTCTCTGATTTCTTTGTTCTGACGCCATTTCGACGATTAGTCACGTAGTTAGATCAAATGAATCGAATGCCTTGTTCACACGTACCGAGCAACCGGGTGAGACGGTGCACTCGGCCGAATACTCGGTACGCATAAACAAAGCACCGAGTGCTCGGCCGAGTATGTAACTACAACTCGCTTACATCAATGTCTCGGCCAAGCAACATTTTACTGTCTCGTCCTTTTACTCGGTACGTGTGATCAAGGCAGAAGGCGTGGTTCGACGCAAGAGAATCGAAAGGAAACGGTCGTAACTTGGGAGACAGTCCGTTGACTGACGAACTGAATGTCGGTAATAAAGAAAATCTATCCAGGACAGGATGTCAATCGATCTAACAGCAGTTATCTGCATTTAAACGCTACATAATGGTGTTACTCATTATCATCACAGTCGCGTCAACGGAAGAGCTCCAAGGACAACCACCGTAAGTATAAGCCATTCTCGACGATCCAATGACTTATACTATTTAGACGTAACTGTGTAATATATGGTTTTTTACAACTTCTTACCCAAATATAATGAATTTTCCAAATTATCTTGCAAAAAAATTTTGGTTAATAGAGAAAAGGCATTAAGTCCGCTTTTGTACAATGTTTATGTGCACAAAGTTTTTAATAAATAAATATTCAGTAAAAGATTGCTTGATTAAGTGTTCATGTTGTTACATTTTTTAAAGATGCATTGCAATCTGTAGCAGTTTATTTCATGTTATATATTTTTTTATTTTTTCATTCATTTCGTCGATTTATTTTATACTGGCTTCTGCCAGCGGCTTCGCTTGCGTACATACAATGTGTGTAATATGGCTAATGGCACTCAGAAATAAAGGAGCTTTCTACCGGTGAAAAATTTTTTGCAATCCATCAAATAAAAAAAAAAAACAAACTTTACCTCTTTATAATATTAGTGTAGATTTGATTCCATAAACTACATTGTTTTTTAATTTTCTTAAAAATATAATAAAAAAGATACTATTACTACTTACTCTTTTTTTAATATTTTTATGGTGTAGCCATATTATTACACTTTTCCCCATAAGCAGTTCATTATCCCCCCGTCAGTTGATTCATGTTATAACCAAGCCGTTTATTTTTAGACCAGCATTCCTATCATACCGTTACTGGTTAATAAGATCAACCCAATTCTAATCACACACACAGTAGGTTAATGCTATGTGAGAAACAGTGTAGAGTGCAATAAGTAGAAATGTGCAGGTAATCGTGCGCAGTTATACGATCGGCCGCGTAAGGTTGCAGGTGGAGGACACAACGCTGATATAATACTTTACAACGAGCTACGAATATTGTGATAAGACACGTTTGTAGGAGGCATTGTGCGCATAGCTATGGAATTCCCTGCTGGAGTCTGTGTTGCCTGATAGCTACAACCTTGGAGTCTTTAAGCCAAGAGTGTGTGGTTATTTCTAAGCAAGCGTGCTCCATCATTCACGATTAATCTGTAGAAGACATGAAGGAGAATTCGCGGCGAGAACTGAACTTAATTTCGGAAACAGCGTTTAAGAAATGTTTTGATGATTGGATTATTCGTTAGCGTAAGTGTATCGTTTCTGAAGGGGAATACTTTGGAGGTGATAAAATAAATCTTGATGAAGAAAAAAAATGTTGTGTATTATTGATCTTTTCCCGGTACTTTCTTGACAGAGTAGTATGTCCTGGCCAGATCATAGAATTTGATCACTTTATGATTTGGCCAACTAAAACTGACCATATCATTGATGTAAGCTTTGTATGGTAATAACAAGTCTAAAGAAAGTAGGCCAAATGAGGATTGAAATATCATCCGACAATTACTTGGCCATTTCATGAAGTGATTAATTTCTATGATCTAGCCACGACATATCATCATCATCATTTCAGCCGATAGACGTCCACTGTTGGACATAGGCCTCCCCCAAGCGTCGCCACAACGAACGATCATGTGCGGCCCGCATCCATCGAATTCCCGCTACCTTCACCAGGTCGTCAGTCCACCTTGTAGGAGGCCTTAAAACGCTGCGTTTTCCGGTACGCGGTCGCCACTCTAGAACCTTTCCGCCCCAACGGCCATCTGTTCTGCAAGCAATGTGCCCTGTCCATTTCCACTTAAGTTTAGCGATTCTTTTTGCTATATCGACAACCTTGGTTCTCCTGCGGATATCTTCATATATGATTCGATCACGCAAGGAAACTCCGAGCATAGCCCTTTCCATTGCTTTTTAGGTGACTTTAGGCCTTCTAATGAGGCCCATTGTGAGCGACCACGTTTCGGATCCATATGTCATCACTGGCAACACACACTGTTCATAGACTTTCGTCTTGAGCCACTGTGGCCACGGCATATAGATAATCTTAAAACACATTACTACATACAATCAGACCAACCAAGGTAAACTTTCTAATAAAAGAGTCAATGGCCCAACCAATTTTGTATCCTTCTTCTGATTACGAGAAGGAAAGTGGAAACAAATAATTATAACGTGTCAAAAATAATGATATCAATAAAGGAAATGCTTATCTTGTTATTTTTGACTGTTCACTTGGTAACCAATTATATTAAACATGTTTTATAAAATTATTACACTCATTTTAATGTTATAGGGAATATGCATGAAAAAATATTTGTTATCTAACCAGTTGATTAAAAAATACAAAAATGGAATACTAACCGTGAACACATTATCAAAATAGGTAAAAAATCAAACGAGATGACAACAATTTTCAACAAATGTATCCGTCTCTTTCTAAGACGCCGTTTTCTAAGGCGGTCGGACGGGTGTGAGGATTTTTGACGTCAAAGTCCATATAAGGCTTTTATTTCTTACTAACAGCTTTGAAGCTTTATAACTTCGTTATTGACGAAAGTATTTTTTCGAAAAATCTATCATATTTTATAACTTCATGATGTTCCTTCAGTTACACTAGCGTTTCCCACAGTAATTTCATAACTCTGCCTTCACCTTCGGAAAATACCAAATGACGCGAGTTACATAATTATGTTTTTTTTTTAGGTTTATTTGAAATCATTCAATGACTTATTCCGCTCTTGGGCGGAGCAAGACAGCGTATCAGACTTTTACTAAAAAAACCCACTCTTATGTTCCTTCTTTGCTTTGCGTCCCAAGACCCTCAGGATCCCTTTCGAGGAACCCATAGCCCCAGTAGGCTTCGGCCCTGCTGGACTCTTTTCCTCTGGACTTTTTTGGTGATATCTCTTTGAAGCGCGTGGAACACTACGCGCCGTCGACAACTAACGTTTGCTCTCGCGTGGAACACTACGCGCCGTCGACAACTTACGTTTGCTCTGGAAGGTTACCAAAAGGCTGGACCACGAGCTTCCCATTGCTCGCCGTTCGCAATGCGTTTCAGGGCAACGGTGACTCTTTCGAAAAAACCTCTACAACCTTCGGAGAATAACTACTGGTGTGAGTTACATAAATGTTGTGTTCATAAAATAATCTCCCAGCCTTGTCACATCCACTTTATTTAATACATCACCAATCAGAGGTTTTACACAAGCAATTATTACTAACATCGAACAAGCAACGTTCACAATTAACTGATCACCCGTGAACGGAACGCGTAGTATCTACTCGTTACAATGCTGAGACATGAGAGAGGGATTATGTTACTACGTACTCTTAGGTCTCTCGTGATGTAGTAAAGACTGTCGTGATGATCCAATGGTTAAGTTACCCACTTTTCATGCATGAAGTAAGGGTTCGAAACCGGGCAAGGGGACATGCCCATCAACTATACAGTGAATTTTTGCATTGACTGGACAAGTCCACTCAAATCTGTAGGGACCATACAAACGCTCAAAAACCATCTCAGACACTAATCTGCATGGTTCTTATGTGATTAGTTCATTACATATTCACTGTATAGACTTTACAGGAACTTTGAACCCTGAGTTTGTAAACAATACATTTGAAAATTTTAAAATGGGTACTTTGGGCCATCCCTAAATATCACTTTTAAAATTCTCAAACTACTAGAAAGCTCTAACGAGCGACCTATTAAATTAAAATTAAATTAAATTAAAATTCATTTATTTCGGAAACCAAGTCAATATAGGTACACAGAATATTAAATTAAAATCACACTAAAATATTAAATTAAAAATAAACACATTACAAAACACAAAATTAAATACAAAATTACGTCAATGTCACAAAGTAAAAAAATAATAAATTAAAGTCATTAATAAATAAAATAAACTATACATTAACTATCAGACCTCCACAACCTAATGACTGGATAATACAATAAATATCCCTTGGCCATCATAGCATAGTCGGCCTTATAATGTTCCCACTGTTGGAACTTAGGACTCCTCTCTAGGAGTGGGTATGGGCCGTAATACACCACGTGGGCCCAGTGCGGGTTGGTGGATGTCACATGTCTTCGAAGTTTTGCTTCTAGAACATGGTTTGCTTACTATGTTTTCCTTCACCGTTTTGAGAGCAGTGGTGATCAAATAAATTACACAAAGTAATGCGCCTGGCTGGAATTGAACCCGCGACCTACAACTTGTAAGTCGGGGCCGTTACCACTCGGCCACCACTGCTTTAACTGCTCCCCTTGGCCAGATTAGTGTCAGATTTCCTAGGTCCTGACTCTCAGTAAGGACAAAGTCAAAGATATAGAAATGACAACCAAAATCAATAGCTTAACATAGTTTCCGTTACACGAAGGAAACTCAATATATGATAGACGGTTACCCATACAAATACTAACTTCGATAGGCGTAGCTTAACTTCAAAGATAAACCACAAGCTCCAAAACTGAACGTTAAATATTAAACAACGCTTACCCACAATTTAAACCTATAATATTTCCGTCAAGGCGTCCAAGTTTCGCAACAGCAAGCCATTCAAAACTTAATTGCATGTTAAACAAACCCTACATGAGCATATAAGCTTAGTAAAATCGCTGTAAATTATTAACAGACTGTTTACCTATAATTACATACATAGAAAATAATTAAGCTGTCTCTCGAAATATACATCGAAGGTTTATAATTACAGTTTAATAACTGTGTTAGTTTGAATAACCTTTTAGTTTACAGGCAGTAATTAGCAAGTACTGAACATGAATTTTTATTAAATTAAACTGAATGTTTTTGCTCTACTTTTAATTTCTGTTTGATTTGTGTTTTATATCAATTAAAATAGATGTCCTAGGCGTATTATTTTTATTTGATGGTAATATCAAATAATAATTCCTAAGAATAATTCTTAGAAATTATTATAAACCCAATTATACGGATTGTTGGTGATTAATTTATTCATTTATCTACAACTAGCTTTTGCCCGCGACTTCGCACGCGTACATAAAATATAGCCTATGTCACTCAGGAATAAAGCAGCTTTCTTACAGTGAAAAAAAAATTAGGAGTCGGACCAGTACTTCCAGAGGTTATCTCCTACAAACAAAAAAACAAACTTTACCTCTTTATTATATTAGTGTAGATTACAATTTCCATATGTGGAAATATTGCTTTAATATTATGGTTCACATAAACATTAAAATTGAATAAATGCAATTGCTTGCTCGAATTAAGGGCGTCTTCACACGTACCACAACTACACCACGTCGCAACGACAAAATGCTGTCAAGCAGTGGTTACGTGTAAATACTGTCGCTGCAGCTTTTTGTAGTTGCGTTTTGGTACCGACAAAATGTAGATGTGGTTGCGTTGTGGTCGGCCACTAGTTCGCTGTGTCGCTGGGCGGTTGCGTTGTGGTTGCGATGTGGTCGGTATCACACACACGGTCGACAACGACTGCAAAATGTGGTACGTGTGAATAGTCCTAATTAAATACACTCGAACACGATGTGTGGTTGAGGTGTGGCTGTGGAAGCCCTAAATCAAAACAAAATGCTGTAAGTATAGTCTCTCGAAATGGAAATCCTATTTTCTACTCAAACAATTTTTGTTTCGTCTGTCAATAAAGAAGATATAAAGCCACTAATAAATAAATTGCATTCAGATATCACTACAGGAGTACCAGGGCGACTCCCGGCAACCATAGGCGCGGGTTTGCGGATGACGAGCAATAGACAGTTCACCGTTTCGCCCACCGATAAGGTCCAAGCATAAGTTGATAGCATATTATGTTTCACGTGCGCAATAAATAGGAGTCACCAAAACTAAAAGGGCTCAGCGGGGCCGTTGCCTGCTAGTGTTACGGAATTGTTGGGCTCAGCGGGGCCGTTGCCTGCTAGTGTTACGGAATTGTTTGGCTCAGCGGGGCCGTTGCCTGCTAGTGTTACGGAATTGTTCGATAGAGTTATCGAGACTCTTGAACGCTAATATGAACAAAAAGAGTTTTAGTCAGTACAAAGTCTAATACGCTTTCACTCCACCCAAAGCGGGAGTAATTATTACAATTGCCAAAGCGGATCTTGAGCGCTCGGCGTCAGAGTGGGGATCGCTTTGCGCATTCCATACATTGGCAAGCCAATCGTCTTCGTTTTTAGATACATGCAGCAAAGTAGGGAACGAATCAGGAGTGACGTCTATGACGCGATGGCGCGGCTTGCCAATCACTGATATTCCCCGCCCCCGTGTCTCACTTCGTACCACTAAAGAGACCGAAGATTTGACTTCTGTGCAACTTGAAGCCAGCGCTCAAGATCCGTGACGGCAATTGTAGAATGACTAAAAAAAAACTATTATTAGAAACGTTGCATAGAAAACAATCATTGACACTGCCATAAGCCAAACCTACAGCTATCCTTATCTAATAATTCTAACGAACTAAATCTTTACAAAACTCTCATTCTAAAATGCCGGCCGTTCCATAGAGAAACTAAGTAGGCCCAAACTATTTCGTTCTTTCCAAGGTCTACAGCATTCTTCAAACATTTGTTTTAAACAATGGTTGCCTAGCAACGCTTGTTTTAGAATATCGTTACGACACCACACCTTCTTTTTGCACTTAGGTCCTATGTGGTAACAGTGACGTCCCATTTCAGTCAAGGCTCTAACTTCAACCACTAAATCCATAGATAAAAGGACACAAGTATCCATTACTTTACACAAACAAAATTGGCCTTCTGAACTGTTTTATTAAGGTACATATTTGTATAGCAAGAGAACACTGATGATACTGTTCCACGTCCCTGCCAAGGTCCTACCGCGAGGCAGTGCACACATTTGCATAGGCGTGCTAAAAGTCTAAAGCTTTACGCAACTTTTATGTGAATTTAAGACTTAAGAAGAAGAGATAAGGTTGAAATTTATGTGCACTACTTTATATAAATAACACGTTTCACTTATAGTAAATTACACAAAGCAATAACGATAGTATTGAAGTGTTACGCCGCTGTACGTGTAACCACGAATGTCACGTACTTTTAACCATAATCTACTCTTGATTTTTTATCTAGTAATACACATAAATTTTCTAAAATAAACTCTAGCAAAAAAGTAACAAAGTTGAATTTTCTTTGAAGGGTTACGGTATCAAAAGCTTTAGTAAATTCCAAGTGACATAGAAATTAAACCTGAGTACCGCAGGGCATTGTGGTTTGGACCAGAAAGTATGTGATTAAGATTAATGCGACCAAAGTGTGGGTGGTGGACTGATTAAAGATTAAATATATTGTTATTGTTCCTCGGAGCTATGACAAATAATTAGTTTTGGTTGTTAATAAATATTTATGGATTGTCGCGGCCTTTTCCATCACAGCTTGTGGAGCTAAAAGCTACCGTTTGGAATTAACTTGTTTCTTGACTTGGTACCGAGTCGTTCAACAACTATTGAATTTGGTTGTTACTGTCAAATCCTGGTGTATTTAGGACGCTTTCAGGGCCTGTTGTGCGTAACGGAATTATTTTGTAAGCGCACTAGCTAGTACTTGCAACCACACCTTCTTAGTCAATTGTCATTTAAATCAAAATGTAGCGTACAGCATAATTGAACTAAGATGTTTCACTTGCCGGTCCTAAGTCTCTCTCTTTGCGAGGCAAGCAGCCATTATTCCAAAAATCTAGCGTCGGGCTGCTAAATTTTCCTTTTTTTACTTTCAATACAACAAAGTCTAAATTAATCCACTTATTTCATTAGATGCCGAATTTGCTCAAAATCGCCATTCCATTTTAAAAGCATTGATCATATCTAAAAGATTTACTTAACATTACTTGCAGAAGCAGTCTAAACAATCACCGATTAAATGAAAATACATCAGATACTTTCTCAAGTTTTCGATCTGACGATCTCATGGATTGCGGTAATTTCTGACATACCAACTAACTAAGCGATCATGGAAAAGCTTTAGTAGAAAAGATCACGACTAAACGGAATATGTCAATTTGTTAAAGTAGGGATATCTCAGCGAAACGGTTAATCAATGCGAATGTGTTGACTATACCCTACCTACTTTCCTGTCTATAGACTTTCTAAGCCTACAGTCAACGGCCCATGACACGAAAAGAAGAACTGAATAAAGTATCTCATGAATGATCTGATCGAATTCACTGAACCTCCCCCAAATGTCTTCACAATTACCAGTCTTGTTCATCTCGTAGCCATCGGATTCCTGTCACCCTCACCAGGTCATCGATCCGCTGCGTCTTCAGCAATTAATCAAACAAAAAGAAAAAACAAACTCAGATAAAATCTAAGAGAAAAAATCAGAAATTGTAAATAAATTTCAACATTAAATAAGATCACCAAATTTTAAAAACAAATAATGAACAAAAACCATAACATTTAGTTAAGTTGTACAATTACCAGCGGTCGTTGTCGCTGCCTTACAATGACGTACTATTTCTGTACATTTGAATACAAACACTATTGACAGAGATTCTTTTACAACCTGATATTGTTCTAATACCTGAGTGAAGTCAAATGCAAACAGCTTTATTGGGCAATATATTTAAAAAAATACCATTATCTTTTTAAAATATTTCTAGAATCTTCTTTTTTCTGTCTTTATCGGGTGTCTGCAACATAGTTCTAGCTTTCAAATTATTTGCAGAAACCATACCTTGTTTCTTATTTATTTCTATCTTATCATCTTTCCTTCTATTATTTCATATAGCATAATAATCAGCCTTTTAATGTTCTCACTGTTAGGACTCAGACCTACTCTCTAGGAGAGGGAATGGACCGTAATCTACCACGCGAGCCCATTGCGGTTTGGTGAATGTTACATGTCTTCAAATTTTTGGTTCTAGGACATGCATGTTTCTTTTCCATTCCTCTGCGTCTCATACTAACACCATTATCAAGAAAACCAATTTCCACACCTCTAGTTTGTCCTTAAATAAATAATTAATTCATTGATTGAACGTTCCTTTCTTAAAAGTCACTTGCTCGTCGTAAAATTCATCTTGGTTTTTTAACCAATAAAATTAGCTGCAGGTATATAACTTAACATACTAACATAGCTATGTACATAAGACTAGTAATAGAAGCAAGGCGGATGCGATCGAGGACGTCTGTATACACGAAAAAAGCGATGCAAAAGTGAACGGAGCATAAATGAGTATATATCCCATTGTTCAATTATCTTTTTCACGTACCAAAAGGTCGTGAGTTGCTTGATGAGAATTAGTTCCGCTATCAGATTTTGGACTTTAGTCCTTGGAAATGAATCTTTTGGAAACTTAAAAAGGAAAAACTAGATCTGATTCGATTTTGTTTATATTTTTTTTAAGATCATCATTTCATCATCATTCAAGGAAACCTGTGTCCTAGCAACGGGAACATTACTGCTTATTTATTAATTTTTTCCACTCTAAGTGGAGTAAGCAGGAAAGTTAGATTTACTGACTGGAACCTGTGTATCTTCAGTGGCCTTTGGCTTTCCAGAGCCAACCACAGGTGTAACCCTTTCGAACAATTCCGCAGTCAATGATTTGAATTGTGGATCTAATCATCCATCTTATACTTAACATTTATTGTACACTTTAATTCATTAAACCCCAAGCGAACGCCGGCGTTCGCGCACCTATTGTCTTTCAATTGTGTCTGCAATTATCACAATTGAAAGGTTAATGTACAATTTTTATTTATGTGCACAATAAATATATGGAATGGTAAATGCATCGAACATACCGATCATATCATTCTCTTATATTGACACCTGTCGATCAAATCAATCAGTATCTTATTTATGTACCAACACAATACTTTCGACAGGTTTATAGCTAAAGAAAAACTAGTTACACTATTGCTATTACGTCCACTCTAGCCTTGGAATAAACATGTCCAAGACATACCATGGCATGTTAATTATTTATTAAGAAACCAACTTAGAACTACAAAAATTCAAGAAATTTCCGTAAGATTAGCATTAGCATGTTTATTTGAGTTACATTTAGTCACAGCCAATAATGGTGTCCATAAAAAAATCAAATGTAATGGCAGTGCAAAAAAAAAGTGTAACCCAGAAACAAAACGAAATCGACAGTTAAAATGCTGTCCAAAGAAACAGTCGAAGTTCGCAGAACTTAAAAAAGGACCAAAACATTAGCCCACAATTTGATGATCCCTTATCTATATATATAAAAGAAAGTCGTGTTAGTTACACCACTTATAACTCAAGAACGGCTGAACCGATTTGGCTGAAAATTGGTGGGGAGGTAGCTAAGAACCAGGAGAAGGACATAGGATATATATTTTTTATATATATATTTTTTTTTTAGGGTAGAGTAGAGTAGGGTAGGATAGAGTAGGGTAGGGTAGAGTAGGGTATAGTAGGGTAGAGTAGAGTAGGGTAGGGTAGAGTAGAGTAGAGTAGGGTAGGGTAGAGTAGAGTAGGGTAGAGTAGGGTAGAGTAGGATAGAGTAGAATAGAGTAGGGTAGGGTAGAGTAGGGTATAGTAGGCTGAAGTAGGGAAGAGCGGGAGCGAAGCCGCGGGCAAAAGCTAGTGTGTCACTAAAGAAACTCTATTGTTCCCAAACAGTATATAATCACTTATTTGTCCGCCGAAAAAAAAGCGGTCGATCCGAAATTTTAACAAAATGGAGGCAAAATTTCGCGTTGACATTGAACACGCGCGTTTCACGGTCTTTTCGGACATGAGTTCATTGCAACTCTTATTTGCATACGAAAAGGCATAGTGACGGCTTTGACTTTGCCGGTATCTGTCTCGACTTTCGTCGAAAAAGGCAAAATACAGATCATAAACGACGCAACTACCCAGAATTGTTTTTGCACTAATAAAATCGTAAACGCTCATTTGTCCCACTTTTTGTCGCATGATCCAATTTTTTTTTTCGAAAGCCGATTTCAATGGCAGAATTATGTCGTAATGTCTGAACAATGGTTTGTTTGTGTTGGTTCGTTGTAGGGGTCTTTGACGGGTACCGAAGGGGGTCGGAAACAAAAAATATGTTAGGCCAGTGACGTAGCCTTCTTTACTTTCGATTTCAGTTTAGTGAAGATTATCAAAAGAGTTGAACAAACAACGTATTAATTACTAGCTTCGCCTGCGTGAAGTTTCTCCATACGAACTTTTGACCCCCATTTCGTCCCCTTACGGGGCGAATTTTGGAAAATCCTCTCTTAGTGTTTGCTTACGTCATAAAAAGAAACCTTGTTCCAAATTTCACGCTCCTAGTCCTAGTAGAGTTTCGGCTGTGTGTATATGTTAGTCAATCAGTTTTTCTTATACCTATATATAACTAGCTTCCTAGGTTTCTCCATATAAACTTCCAAACGCTTTTACCCTCTTATGGTTGAGTTTTAACCTTAGAATTTATCGTCATTATTATTTCAGCCGATAGATGTCCACTGTTGGACATAGGCCTCCCCCAAGTGTCGCCACGATGGACGGTCCTATTCTTAGCGGATGTCAATATATTATAAGGAACATACTTGCCAAATTTTAAGTTTGTTTTTGAAATTTCGTGATTAATCATTAAGTGATATTTCGCTTTTATAATATGGATAGATATTATTTTATGTTTCATAATTTTTAGAATTTTTTATTCCCTCCCGGTAGTGTTGTTTTCAACACGCATTTTGAACTCAGTTTTTGCGCTGTGACGTCATGTTCGTTTCAACGTTCTCTTTTTCAACATAATATTTGATATTACTTAATGATTCGCTATCACTTGTCTTTACTTCGTGTATAACTTTCATAACAACAATATTTTACATCGGTGAAATCGGTTTGTAAGACCAAATATGTGTATGTCTTCATATTATCAAATAATAAATCAATCAGCTGCAGAGGATACGTATAACATATAGAATTTTGATTAATAGTAGAGGCCTTGATGCGAATGTATATAACTTCATTAAAAGCAAAAAAAAAATATCCTTGTGATGATAATGATTTTCATCGTAATCATTTACCAAACCAATATGTCGGTCCCTAAGGAACATTTTCTTCTTTGTAAATCAGGAACGCTTGCAAGATACAGAGATTTTTTTGAGGCCAGAAATCATCAACTGACTTCTCTCGCTCTAGGTGAAACGAAAGAAGGTGTCAAACTTTTACTGATTTTGTTCCTCCTCCTTGCGTCGCATTCCTCAATGCTAAGGGCCGTGACCTCCCTGCTCATCACTCTAACCTCATGATATTCCTCCATCTGTTTCTGTCTCTGGCGGTGTGAAGGGCATTGTAAGTCGTAGAGTCAAGAGCGGTGCGGATCTGGTCGGACCAACATATTGGGCTGCGCCCGCGAGACTGATTTTATTAAGGTCGGTATATTATAATCATGTAAAGTAACTCAAAATTCAAAATTTGGCTATGACGGAGCGACATAGTCAATATTGTGACAAAGCTCCTTAATAAATATTAAAAAAAAAAACACTCAATATCATTTTCTACTCTACGATGGACCGGAAAGGCCTGTCAGACTTTTACTGATTATACCACACCAGTGTCCTTCAGTGGCCCTTTGTGTTCTAGAACCACGGGTTCCCTTCAAAACAATCACTGAGCAACGGCGTCATCCGGAAGGTAAAGACGCCATGACGCCACTCAGGCCTCTCCTCAAAGAGAGAATGATTTATCGCCATGATTATAGCGTGTCTAGAAACTAACCTACTGAATAAAACTCAGCTGTACTTCTTCCTCTACTTACTTATGGCGTTCCAGAGCTAAACGTGCGGTAAAGCTAGAACTACATTAGACCACGTAAAACGCCTGATTTGTACGTAAAACGACGTCGCGTGGCGTGGATGAAGTGTAGCTCTACAAGTCTAGTTTCCATATAGTTGACTGGCCTGTTGGTCTAGTGATTAGTGACCCTGATTGCTATGCTGAAGGTCGTGGGTTCGATTTCCACTCAGAACAAATGTTTGTGTGATGAGCATTATCATTTGTTCTGCGTCTGAGTGTAATTTATCTATAATATGTATGTATTTAGAAATTAGTATATTTAATTTTATCGGTTGTCTAGTACTCATAACACAAGCTCTGCTTAGCTTGGGACTAGACGGCGTTGCGTGATAGTTGTGGAATATTATTATTATTAAATATAAAATGTATGGAGACTGACGCGCTTTGATCGGCGTGTGTGTCACACGTGTCCACGTGTAGTTCTGCCTGAACTCTTTCGATCAATTCGGCAGCCCAATCCTTGTACTAATAGATGTATTTCCCACGCGAGCAAAAAAGTGTAAAATACTTTATCACCTTCGTTAACCCTGAAAATGCCAAATTGCTAATACTCCGTCTATGATATACGTTCTAATTTTTCATTCGCGCAATCCGAACTCTGTAGGCATAATAAAATATTTGATCCAAGTTAAATTGATGGAGATTACAGTCATTAAACATGGCCTTTGTTATAAAGATACTTTAGTAATAATAAAACTGGTGTTGATGACCGAAAATAGTAGCAAAGTTAGGTAAGGGACCATTGTTTGGTCCCTTACTTTTGATTTCAAAGGGCTTTTGTTGCGTAATTACAAAAATTGGCCTCGGACCTTTTTTTGCAGGTAAAGTGAAAGTGAGAGTTCTTAGTTGTTGTAAAGTTTTATTTATTTGCTACTATGCTCCATTATTTTTATTCTTTTAATTTTTATTGCAGGCCTTTTTGTTAGTAGGAAGCTCATAGCGCTTTTACTTTCTAAAAAAAAGGCAATTTTTATTCATGCAACTAATGTTTTGGGTAGTTTTGCCGAATGCAAGGACGAAGATGGTGTTGAAGATTATTTTTATTGCTTTGCTTTTGTTTTTGTCGGCTTCTTTAAAGGATGTTTTATATTTTTGTGTTTAATTCGTGAAAGGTATCTGTTCATGACATTTTATTGGAGTAAAAAGTAAAAGAGAAAGCTTTGTAAAAGTTTCTTTGATAAATAGCTCACTCACTAGATCTACTCGATAGTTTGAAATTATTATTGTATGCAAAACGCAACTGAAGGAATACGGGAGGGGTTTAGTCAGTAAAGATCTAACGGTTTTTCTCGGCCCATGTAAAGCGGCAGCAGTAAATATGTAAAGGGGCATTGGGCTGTTAATTCAATGTACTGCGCTGACGACTCGTCGCTGTGCCAGCGCTGCGCTTTCTTAGAGAATAGCACCCCTTGGAGGCCTATGTGAAATAAAAACATTTGAATTTAAGAAAGAATTGAATTAGTGGTCCCAAAATACTACTCAAAAACAAAAATGTTTTTATAGGTAGAAGTTGGGACCGTGGTCCCGGTCCGAAAAGCCCTATGACCCAATATTTGTACTGCTGAATTCAGACATACAGTTAAAAGGGGGCGTGGTGATCGTAGGTATATTGTCACATGTCTTCGATTTTATTTTTTTTCCAATTTACCTTATAAAACTCACTAACGACATTTTAATTGTAAACATATTAATTAAGATTTCTTTGGAAATGATGATCGAACGTGACCTAAAAGAGATAATAGAAAAAGCATTAAGAAAACACATTTAATTGCTAAAATCATAATGTTAAAGAGGTTAATTTGATACAAAATCTGGTGGAATCACGATAGTTACGATATAGGAGATGATTTTTATTCGAATACACCTTTTCTCCCGAAAGTAAGTAAAAATAGATTACCACGGGAATAGGGTCGTGGAGCTCTTTGGACCCCCCCGCGCGATCCAAACTTCCAACTATAAAAATATATTTTTTTAGTAGTATTTTTTAGCAGTTTTTTTACCACTGTAATTTAATGCCTTTTTCCTTGTAGTCTTAAAGTACTACTCAAAAAAAATATGATTAGGTTTTTTTTTAATTGTTCGTGTTCACACACTACAATATTGAAATCGAGCAAAAAAAATCGTCGACAATATAACGTCTTTTGTATGGACATCCTCTTTAATTTTTCCTTAATTTTAATTTTATTATTTGTTGTGGTAGCGGTAATCGAAGTACACATTCTGAGGACTCTACCTCTTTCGGTTTATGAGGTACAACCCGCTAACAAACGGACAAACAGACAGACGGACGGACTGACCGACGAACAGCGGAGGCTTGGTACAAATACATTTACCTAATTTTAGTATCCGTATTAAGGTATTTTTTTTATCTAGCCTTTACTGTCCCAATTCTGGGCAAAAGCCCAAACACTTTTTTCTCGCTCCATTTCAAACTAGTTCTCGTAGTATTTACTACCTTTGCCTTCTTTGCTACCTTTACCTCCTTTACTACCTTTACCTCTACCTGTTCTTTTATTTGGTATGTTTTGAACATGCTACTTTTTAATTTACCTTATGGAGATAAAACCACCTTCAGTAATTACATATTTCCCTACAACTGAGATAACATAATTAGTATGAGTTTCACACGTTAACATAAATTCTAATATCTACGATATTTTCATATTAATGAGATGATGGTAGGTAATATTTTCCCGGACAGTTAGGGTCAACTCACACCGAAAGAGCGGCGAAGAGCAGCGCAGTTTCAGTGTCATATGAATTTTAACTTTATTTTCATTTCTATAATACTTATTATCGCATGAATTCCCCCGCCGCAGGAATTCCCCAGAATTCCTGCGGCGCCGCGGGAATCCGCGCGACACGTTCGAGTTTCTCATGCGATAATAAGTATTATGGTAATGATAATAAAGTTAAAATTCCTATGAAACTGAAACTGCGCTCCGCTTCGCTGCCCTTTGCCGCTCTTTCGGTGTGAGTTGACCCTTAAGGGCGACAAAGAAACAGTTTATTACGCTGTGAGTCGTTGTAGGTAATTGATGATACTTCCTTGTTCAATGGATTAGCTTTGCATATTATTTAATAAAATGGTGTTACATAATATCACCTAGACTAAGATCTTCTTCACATTTATCTCCGTAGCTAGTCGTTTCTTTAATATTCACAGTTATTTTTTTTAAGTCAAAAGTTTTTTATTTCACATAGAACTAGGCCTTATTTTCTTAGGCACGGTTCGAAATTGGTCGTTTCCTATGGATAAGAACCGGCAAGAAACTCCATGGTTACTCTTTTAAAAAAATGATTGTTCTTACAATATTTCCATATTACAGTATTAATAGGTATTATTTAAGAACAGTGTAAACCAGTCTATATTGTACTCAAAAGCACAATAAAAATAATCATTTAAAAAAAGTGAGTCAAAATATGAAGTAATCTAAGAATTGAATTTCTTCAGGTTATAACTGATTAGTTGACGGAATTCTCTATGCATTACAACAACCACACTACAATCGCCAACCCAGGGTTCATAATAAGTGTAGGGCCCCGAACCCCAAGGGTGCCGAACCAGACGGCGAGCAATGGGTAGCATATCGTCTGGTGGTCCGGGAACCGTCCAGACTGAGCACAAGTCGTCGACAGCGCGTAATGTTCAGCGTAATAGCGTTGGTATTAGTATTATTATAATATAGTCGTATATACTCTTAATAAAATTATTATGATATCCCCATAATATTAAAAGCACAACGAAAAGATGGCCCCTAGTGCTTGGCTCCCCGTCTACCCTTGACTCCGGTAGCGGTCAAGACTGATAACCTGGTGAGGGTCACGGGAATCTGATGGATGTGAGACATGCAGGACCGGTCGTTATGGCGACTCGAAGGCTTATCTCTAACAGTAGATGTCTTTCGGCTGAAATGATGATGATGATTTTGAAGAAGGCAAGAACGAAGGGACCAAAAATATACCTAAATGTTCCATCGAAAGAATTGGCCCGACCTTTCTGGTATTAACGTCAAATTGTAAGTTGATTAGCTCTATAGAATTTGTAATTCAAATACTATCAAAATATAATTAGGTATTACAAGTACACTCGCTCTGTAATATGCTTTAAACAACCTAAATATCATACCAACTAAATCTAAAGTCCAAACCAAAATAATCTTAAATCTTAATGATTCATAAAGTTACACAAAAGCGGCGAGCTAATGCCGCATTTTAAACAGATTAACTTTCGGGTCAGTATGAAAATTAATGCTCAGCCTTAGATACGCAAGATTAAGTTATAAAAACGTCTGTCAATGCCGCACGTACGATCCGTCAGCTGTCAAGAAATTTATCCTTACATCAAGTCGCTATAAGAGTGCGTTCTCACTGAGACAGTGCTGGCCGAAGACAAGAGAAGAGAACTACGAATTAAACAATCACAGTGTTCGAAATATCCAATCTGAAACGAAGCTGAGTGGGGTGGAGCACAGTGGTGCGAAGTGGAATGAAGCAGAGCGGAATGAAGCAGAGTGCAGCAAAGTGGAGTGTAGTGGAGCTGAGAGGACTTTCGAATAAAACAAATGAACACGTAATCTCAAGGCAGACAGAAAGGAGTCACAAAACTTACCTTCTCTGCTTTAATGGAAATACAAGCCTCTTTAAACTACTCGTCTCTGCTTGACTCTGCCGAGCTTCGCTACAATGAACACGCACCATTAAGATGCGTCTGCGCTTGAACGGATACTGGACGAAGGTTTTAATTTAAAGAATAATTTCAACAGAGTAAAATAAAATACTGGAAGCAGGTTCAAGTGTCTACTAACCAGGTTCTTAGCTGGACCTATTTGACTTCCACTGAAATGACTGGACCGTTTCAGAAGCGAACACAGGTATATGGGACACCTGTTAGGGTTGCCAGATTTGAAAGAGTCACAGCGGGCTCTGTCGAAGCAATGAGCAGTCAAACTATTGACTGTGTCAAAATAATTAACAGTCGAAATTCAGACTGACTCTCCTCTGGAACGCCAATGGGTAATTGAAGGAACACAGGAGACTTTACACTTAGACATTAAAAGTCTGACAATACCTCTCGCTTCATCCAGAGTGGGAGAAGTGGTTTAATGATTTACAATTTTCAGAATAGAAGGGGAAAAACAGAAAGAGACTTCTGCTATGGAGGGGAACGAAGCTAATTTATTTTTTAATAAAAAAACCTTGATCCAACTTTTTTTGCCTGTGTCGTGGGTAACTTACAAACACAAGACACCCAGCCCGGGAACATCTATCTATAGGCCATAGCCTATCGCATAACCACTGCGCCAACGGAGCCGTCATACGCAATTTTATTAAATTGCGGTATGAATTTTAGGTTCTAAGAATCGCCGTATTTATTTGTGCAGTGAATTTTGTGGAATTATCTATACCTAAATTGGATTTTAAACCAAGTCATGTTTACCAAGAATTCTCATTTAGTACTGCTAGGTGGTAATCGGTATGTAAATAAACAAACTATTAGAGCCAATTAGTGCTAGAAGATATTTATTAATTTTTAAATTAAATTATGCAGTTCAAGTAATAAATTGCAAGATAATTAAAATCACCATTCAACTCAAATCACGATACTCTACACTACAGTTTATAGCAAAAGTTTTGCAATATTCACCCAAGTTATAACAGAAAACATAACAAAAATTACAAGATAATGCTACCCCAATAAATGATTAAAAAATTATCCATTGTTTGAACCATACGCACACAACCGTATTGTACCTAGGTACCCATACTCACAAAACGTTTTGGGAACACATTCATTTTACTATAGAAATCCCTGCCGGAGTCTGTTTCCTAATAGATACAACCTAGGTGTCTTTAACTCAAAAGTGGATTGTTGGAGTGGAGGTTACTTCTAGGCAAGCGTGCTTTATCGTCGGCCACAACATCGCTTACTATCAGGTCAGATAGGGTCAAGGAGGAGGCCGACCGCATCAGGCAACGGCGCTCTCGCCGCCGCCGCCGGATTCCAATCCCGATTTCCGGCCACCGTAGGCGCGGGCTTACGGACAATGAGCAATGGGTAGCTCGTTGTCCGGCCGTCCGGTAACTGTCCGGACCAAGCCCAAGTCGTCGATGGCTCGCACTGTTCCCGCGCGCCTCAAGGAGTTGTCAGCAACAGTAGGGAGGGACCCAGCCGGGTCGAAACCTACTGGGGCCAGTGTTATCTGAAAGGGAACTCGAGCCCTGGTATGAAGGCTAGAAGGAAAAGGGTGGGTCGTTTAGTCAGTAAGAATCTGACACTATCACCTGCTCCGCCCAAGAGCGGGGTTGTTATTGGATGATTTTTCCCACCATAAAAAAAAAAGATCAGATAGGGTCAAACGCGAAAATATCCATTGTGAAAACAAAAAAAAAATGAAATTCATAGAATAAATAACACCAGTTAAGACAAAATGTTCAAAGATTATACATACTTACTCGTAATTTGGGTTACAATAAACTTTTCTTTTGAGAGAAAAATAGTCACTCATTTCAGATCTTTAAGAAAAAAAATGTATTTTGACACAAAAATTTTGTCCAAAGGTCATATAACCAAGTTAGTTAATTCTTCTCTCGTCTTTGTAATTCAAATTCTTAGAACTTCATTGTTAACCACATCATCGCTTACTATCGTCAAACGCGAGCATATCATCAACATCAGCCTTTTTAATGTTCCCACAGCTGGGACCCAGGCCTCCTCTCTAGGAGAGGGAATGGGCCTAGTGCGGGTTGTTGAATGTCACATATCTTCGATTTTTTGGTTCTAGGACATGCCGGTTTCCTCATGACGTTTTCCTTCGCCGTTTTGTGAACAGTGGTGATCAAATAAATTACACAAAGTAATGCGCCTGTCTGGGTTCGAACCCGCGACTTAGAGCTCGTAAATCGGGGCCATTACCACTCGGCCACCACTGTTTTATGCTTAGTTAAAAAAAAAAATATTTAAATTGATATTTATAGAATAAGTAACACCAGTTACGACAAAATGTTCAAAAATTATACCTACACACTTAAATTGGTTACCATAAACTTCTCTTTTGGGAGAAAAATAGTCAGTCGTTTTAGATTTTTCAGAAAAAAAAAACCTTTTTAACGCCGAAAGTCTTTACAAAGGTCATAGCTACATTAGCAAACTCTTCTCTCCTCTTTGTAATTCAAATTCATACAACTTGTCCGTCTGACTGTACGTCTATGTCCAATACGTTGCCGTCCACCACTGTCTTCAAGCCGTCATTTGTCAGATGTCAGTCCATTGAAAACCATTACCTTATACAGAACTGGTCGTTTATGCAAACATACATAAATATAAGACGTGACGTCATCACGTCACAGAACTCCACAAAGGACGTACCTAGTGGTTTTCTCTTACTTTTTTTAGTTTTGGTTTTTTGTTATGTAATTTGCAACTCTCTTTAGAAAAGTTTTTAAGCTATCGCATAGCTTCTATCGCGGGCTTTGAGTGAGGAGACCGAATCCAAAAATTCCGTAACGAAAATAACCTAACACCCCCCACTCATTTGTTTTCTTATCAGTCACCACGCTCAAAAAGTGTAACTTCAATTAATATCAAAGAGAAAAAAAAATACTGCATAAATAAAATAAATAAATAATTATAATTGCATAAGTTGATAAAAAATGCTATGCAATAGCTTTACCGCGGCAGTCCCCGAGTGCCACACGTCTTTTTATAAGGTTTTCAAAATTTCAAGTGAAAATAGGAACATTACAAACCCAAACATTCAACTCATGGTCATAAAAACGTGTTGCTAAGTTGTTTAAAGCCTTAAACAACACTTTTCTAGGTTATTATGTGGATGGGTTATCATCTACCAGTATATGTATAGTCTTCTGCCAGCGTTTTAACCTGCTTGGGAGTAGATATCTCCATAGAAACTTTAGACTCCAGCTTCATTTCCTTAGGGAATGAATTATGGACTGGGACTGGGTTCAGCAGCTTGCAGCGTGCAGCTTCCTTTGTAGTCGTTTCTAGCTTCTCGTGGCAGCGTTTGTGGCTGTGGCATGTGGTTCGTGTGCGACGACGACCCTAAAGGAACACGGTGGATTTTTATCAATAAAAATTTAACACTTCTTATCGCTCCACCCAGAGTGCGACAAGTTATTTGATCATATTTCTTCTAAAAAACAGTTACCTCCTGCAGTCAAAAGATAAATGTGAGTGTTGTGAAAAACGTATTTGAAAAGTATACTGATTATCATGTAAAACGCAATGACATCAAGACATCAAAACATAATCCAAGCATCCTGAAGATTACCTCCCAAAACAACAGCTTACCTAAGATTGTCATTCATAACACTCTTCTTAAACCTGACACTGAAATCTCCCAACAACCTAATTTTGCGGCAAACAGTAGTTTCCGTCTTAACACAACAAAGACTGACGAACGTCAGCTTTAATCCTTTCTTCCTGATCAGGAGGATGATGCGGAGATGTGGTCAGCGATGAGTCACTGCCAACCTTCTAACGAGAGCGTGAAGTGTGATTGGCGCAAATTATCAGAGTTTGTGTGAAAAAGATGTAAGCTTATAGAATTGTCGGATCGTTTGGTTATGTTACCGTGACCTTGGAATGCAAAAGGCAATTTAAAGAATACGGGAGGGTTTTTGTTATTAAAAGTTTAATACACTCTCTCGTTCTACCCGAGACAGAGAATTTAGTTGATCATTTAGTTTTAGTTGACTGTAGTAAAATGCTGACTGAATTCAAAAGACTTATCAGTAAAAGAGTAAATTACGTTTAGCCCAAATTTATCAATTCGAAAGATACCAACAAAAAAAAAACACCAGGGTCTGTTTAATTTTTTTTTAACCTTACTGAGCCAAAAAAAAGTACATAATATGTATATTTTTGGAATGCCCTAGAGTCAAAACGGCTTATTATATTTCAACTTGAGAGATGTCGTTACTTGTGAGAATGACACTGGGTAAATCAAAATTATTTTTGCCTGGAAAATCTAAAAAGTACCGTTTCACAGTTACACACGTAGTACATTTTAATTTTATTTTTGTTGATTAAAAATAGTATGTGTTGTGATAAAATAAAAATAGCTTCATAATTCAATGGTTTTACGGAAAAAAATAATAGAAATAGTGTGAGTTGCGCATGTACAAAGCTATTTTTATACAAAAGTGTGAAACGTCAAACGGTACTTCTTAGATCTGCCGGCTTTAAAATGGAGGATATTTGGCGCCAAATTATGCTTTTCCGTGACATAGTCATGTAGGGTATAAAATGGTTCGAGAAGAAATTTTTAAAATATTACTTACTAAAATATAATAAATAAAAAGAGTCGACAGTGGCAAAAAGCCAACCACAAAAACACAACTAAAAAGTTCGAAACTAACGTTATTTTAAGCAGTCTGATTCAGTTGATAGAGTTAAAATTATAATCGAATTAAGTAAAAATAAATTCCAACTGCACCAGTGTTTCATTTTAAGTTTTTTCGTTTATTTTTGCGATCGGGGTTTTTGTTTAAATCAAGTTTTCTCTATTTCTTTAAAAATGTTAATTGAATATATTAAATCAATAACATTTTTCCAAATCGACAAAAACCCCAAACAATAGTCAGCTCAGATGGTGCAGTATTTTTGCTCGAGTAGTTTTTCACTACAGAAGTGACATTAAACAAATCAAATCAAAGCATTTATTTCAATTAGACCATTTACAGGCACTTTTGAATAGTCAAATGTGGGTCAGTCCAAGAAAAGTGAAGCTAAATTGCACGTTCCAAAGAGTAGGTCTCTATGGAGAAGAACGTGCAAGAATCTCCATGGACACTCTTTTAAATCATATTATGTGTTACATATAATGCTTGGTTACATATTACTTGTTGCTTCTATCATGTGAGCACAATGTCGATAATGAAATAAAAATGTAAAATAATTAAAAAATAGAAACTGAATTAAGCTACTGGCAGCTAAGAGATGACCAGTCCCATCTGACGGCACCCGTTCACGAGCATAACGCGTGCATCAGCCCCACTCAGCTCAACCATTTTGAAGGGAACTGAACGACCCAATAACACGTGCCACCAGCGAGACATTTGAGTGAGCATGACAAACTCTCAACTGCCATGCTCGTAATGTCAAAAAAAAAATCAATTGTAACTGTATTAAAGTTCAAAATAGTATGCACAGGACCAGTGGCGCCTGTTCCAGATCTTGTGTATATATCTTTTTAACTGTGACAGCAAAAGCTCTGTCTGTGCTAAGCTGCTGATCACTGGGCTGATTTCATCAGATTAAGTTAAGCATTAGATTTTGGTGAAGAGACTGGAGTCCCAGTAATAAAGGCCCCGACTTACGAAGGTTTAACTGAGCTAGATTCTTTACTTTTTGTAATTTATTTAATCACCACTGCTATCTAAGCGGTGATGGAAAACATCGTGAGGATATATCCTAAAACAAATCATGTGACATTCACAAACCCACACTAGTCTCACATGGTGAATTACGGCCCATTTGATCTTTTAAAGAAGACGCCTGAGTACCAGCAGTGGGATCATTATAAGACTGATTATGCTATAGATGTATGCTAAGTTCTATCATGATTCAATCGTGGAATTTCATACATAATAATGAGTCATGGAAAAACAGAGAAAAACCTGCTAAGTAGTTTTAAATGCAAATTATACCGTCGAGTGACCATGGTAACTTTCGAATGAATAATTTCGGGCGTTTCGTTTCGTGCAATTCCGTATGCCACTTAACCATCCGTCCGTAGAAAATCGTGATTATAAAATAAAACGAATGCTTTATATGTTTCTAAATAACTATAAGCCCTTTACTTACATTAAAATGCTCACGAGATGTTATTACAGGGGATGGAAGCGTGAATGGTACATAAACAGAAGTGCATTCGGAAGTTCTAGTACGACATTGAACCTTACCACAATCAGTATACAATTCAATTTTGCAGAACCAATTTTTCTGATCTTGAACACGTGTGGCGCTTAGAGTTTTCAAATTGCAACTCTAAGACGTTACAATAAGATATATAGTTGTATGATTGTTGAAGTAACACAAATAAATAGACATCACTGCATGGATATTTCATATTGTTGCAAGGATACATATATTTCACTATGTGCACAAAACGGCCAATTATATGTATATCATTTTTACAATTAACATAAAATAGAGGAGCATTAAAATTTAATTATACTAGTTAGTTACCATGACGAATAATGAAGAATTCCGAACAACAATTAAATATAAGACTTGTGAGTTGAAATGACAATGAATGGAAGCAATTAAAACGGGCGACAACGCGACTGCGAGCTATCATTCAAAGAACACTGTTTTATTAGTCATAAAATATCTTGAACTATTCCCCTGAATGTATGTATATAAGAATAATATTGTACGCAAGTTGTATACAAACAACTCAAAAAAATTAACATCGTGAGGAAACTTATATGCTCCAGAACCAGGGCCACCTCTTAGGACAAAAACCAATTTAAAGACAAGCTATGTACCTACATCAACCCGCTTGGCCCCTCGTGGTGGATTACAGCCTCTACAAGAGTATAAATCTGAGTCGCAGTTATAGGAACATTATAAAGCGGATTATTTAACTACATCAGGTTTTACACTCTTGTTCCTTTTCATTGTCCATGATTTAACTACTTCATCTTAAGGACCAATTGTTTTCTCTTTGGCATGTCCAGTTTCATCATCCCGCATATGGTAAATCTCTAATTTTGATTGTTTCGATGCGACTTATGTATACGATAACTGGTCTACCAAATCAATTTTATGGCTTACTCATCTAGTATATAATCCATCATAACTAGTCTAACTATATGTGAAAAGATCAATGTTAAAATAAATTTAAAGTTCTTCGTTCTAGAAACAAACTATCGAACAACTTTTCGATCTTAATTCATTCTCGTACGCTTCTTTTCACTTAAACGCAGAACATCATCATTGATTTCCTCTATTTGCTTTTCGATAACCTGTTTATTTGTTTTAGTATTTTCGACTTTGTCTTTTTCATCATTAATTACAATACCACTGTCACCCACTAATTACTCCGAACTTTTAACCACTTTACATTTAAAATAGATCAATACAGAACTGTCTCAGCTCTCAATCATGTGGGTGTGATCTTGTGAGCAGTTAATTACTAGGAAGGTGTTGTATACTTAATGGGTTTGCTCGTAAATATAATTGGATAATCTGTTGACTATCGCTTAATCTACTATTGTTCGATTTTATTGTTGTTTTTCTATTGTACTGTTCGATGTTATGGTTCTTTTTTTTTCAATTAGAAACTAAAAATAAATTTAGGCGCGGTATGGTGTGTTCTATTTCCTTGCTATTTTTTTTACAGTCTATCTATACATACATATACAGATTTTTTTTTTTAAACTACTTGTTTTGTTTACTGCTTTGTAGGGACCTTTTCCATAGTTTTCTAATCTTATTTGTGTCAATATCTAAAGCTTTACACCATTATAACGCCCACTGCGTAAAAAAAACTGAACAATTACAGAATAAATTTTATATTTTAAACATTGTAGTTTATTTCTTTTTCCATCTTATTATTTATGTAAAAATGCTCCTTAATCTTTTTCTAACTAAATATATGCAGGTTCCTAATATCCCTATAACCAACTCTCTACAATTATCTTGCAAAGACTTTCTTATATTCTACAACGACTTTTTATTTGCCATTCTAAATATTTCCTTACTGATGATTAATCTGGTAAGTACTTGCTCTAAGTGCGTCTACTCAAAGCCACGTGCAGACTATAATGTACACCTACTGAGTTCATAGATCATACGACATAAGTATTATAGTATCGATATTCACTGACTAGAAATTATAATTGATTGCCTTAGCTCCCTGACCATTTAACCTTGCTCAGCGGTCTGTTGCTTGGTAAAAGACAAAGTCATCATTCTCTGGTCCTGTGAGTGAAAAAAGATTAATATGTAATTAGTCCTCTTCACCGTATCCAGAAACAGCAACCCAGGTTATTACAAATTTCCTTTCCATAGTAAGCTCTCGTGTGACGGGTAAGTTACCAAGGAGGTCAGAAAAATTGTTTTTTTTTTAATGAATTTACATTGATAAGCTTTATGGACCGTACTGTTGGGCAAAGGCTTTCCCCATATCCTGCCAGAAACAGAACAACAGATGATCTTTTTGAAATGAAAGTATGTACTACGCGTTCCAAATGAGAATAGGACCGATTCCTATGTTTTGACGTCTCGTCGTACTGTCAAATCGAAGAAATTTCGGAAAAATTTAAGAACTCAGAGATGAGTAAAATTTAAGAACTGGATTCTGATTAAACTTTTTTCGTTCACAGTTCATAAATAAATTAAATTTTTCGTAAATTAATAAGTATTTAAAAAATTATTTCTTCAATTTGACAGTAAATCGTGACGTCACAACATGGCGGGCGATCCTATTCTCATTTGGAACGTATTGTACTTACTTTCATCAAAAACAATTCTTGGACCATAACGCTGAGCAGAGACAATCCTTAAATCCTACCAGAAACATTTACACCGCACCACATCGAACCAACCTTCTTTTTACAGGATAATCATAGTTTTTCCTCCCGAATATATTTCTTGGTGATCCGTGCTTCTATATAGAGAGAGGACAAATTTAGTGCGTCTGCACTCTTTGCAATTGACGCAACTTTACCATTTATGACACCACCACAAGCAGTGGTAATCGTCATCACTCAAAGTCGTCATTTCAACGGCGCTTAGCAGTGAACGATGACACATTGATATTAATATAAGTGAGTGATTAATCATTATTTAGTAAAGTATGAATAACAGGACATCGCTTGCCTATCACAATGACTGTCATAATTCGATCACTGTTTAATTTATTTGTTTCCTCAGTATATTTTTCACAGTTTGAAATATGGAAAAGTTTGTCATGGCCAACAAGGTCCAAAATTATAGTGGCTGTAGCTAGTGGTCCCAAAAGGAATTTACTAACACTAACTATTCTCAATTTCAAAGAGTGTCGGATCGCTTCTTATTATCTACCTACGTGGTATCTGCGTGGTCATTTCTACCTAATCACTTAAAAAAACTTTCGCTTGAATCCTGCGACGTGGCACCAAACCGATGAAGTTTTCGTTTCGAGTGCATAAACATAGCGGTGATCAGGTGGAAGTGTCTTTGATGGTACATACATAAGTAGTTTCTATAATTTTATCTGTTCAAGCAATACAGACAGAGTAATGACGGTGTTAGAATTTTGAAGTATTTAAAGACAGTTCGCCATCGCTCACTTATTTTCACTAGTTACACTTTAATGCTTTCTATTTATAATATAATGGGGGTCTGGAGTTCTAAAATAGATCTAGGATTAGTTTAGACTTTAGATCCTCCATAAGTTACTTTTTCTTGCCAAACTTGTGCTATCCACTAATAGTTTTTATACTATTAAAGAGTTCTTTGACAAAAAAACATTAATGACCTAACTGTATGCACAAAAATTTGCACGCTTATAATGTTAAGCAAAAACATGCATGCTGTGTATGTTAATCTTTGTACAATCTTTTATACCGTGTTTTTTATGCAAATAAATGTTATTCTATTCTAGACTATCTAATGATCCAATCAGTTTGTCTAGGGCATGCCGCTATGTTGGGGCCCAGTGGTAACCTATCCAGGCTCTCAAGACGATGAAGGAGAACATCGTGAGAAAACCAGCAAATCCTAAAAAATTTAAGACTTGTGACATCCATCCTACTGGACCCACGTGTTGAAACGGGGGCCCAATGCGGTTGCAGACTCAGGAATGTGTGAGCATTCTGAGACTGATAACGTGTGCTTGGACAATGAAGGAGAACATCGTGAGAAAACCAGCAAATCCTATAATCCTAAAAAATGTAAGACTTGTGACATATATCCTACTGGACCCACGTGTTGAAACGGGGGCCCAATGCGGTTGCAGAATCAGGAATGTGAGCACTATAAGGCTGATAACGTGTGTTTGTACTATAGTTAGGAAGCAATCTATTCGTGTCGTCATTCAGATCTTATTACCAACATCATTATAATAATTATGACGAAAGGAAGCAACAAGGGAAACGTGAACGATATCAAAATCCCTTCACATGATTCAGCCAGCAATTACAATCATGCCCAAAGGTTACAAGTGATTGGTAGCAGAACTGATTTGACGATGATCACGATGAAAATCAAAGGAGTTACGTAACATCATGAAGTGTACGACCTTCACCTTTTGCGTCGTGGTAATATCGTGTAGTTGTGCTTGATGTGAAGTGTGAGAAGGAGGGAAGAATTTGATGAGATAGTTATCTATTATGGTATTTGTCCTAATCCGGGAGTAAAGAAAAACATTCCAAAATAGCATTTTTTTTTTATTGTTGATAGGTTTGCGCTTAACCGCTATCTCGCCTGATGCGAATGAAAGTGACAAAATATTTGGTTAAGACCAACCTATAAAGCCAAAGCACAGGCGTAGGGTAGCCATCTTTTCGGTATTCTTTAAGATTCATTTTGCAGAGTGTGCGTGGGAATTACATGACTTAATTCCGTCATCACCTTTCTAACATCGGACAACAGTCAAGATGGCAAGTGTCCACCCTATTGTTGACACTTCTACGATTCAGGTTAAGTATTTCGCCTTGTCGTTTATAACGCGTACATCGAAAGACTGGAACAATTTGCCTGCTGCACTTGCTAAAACTAACTTAAATGGGTCAGGGCAGGACATGTTTGCCGCCTGCCTAACAAGCTACGAGCCCGTAAAAAAATGTGCCGTGGCAGATCACGAAGGAGATAGCGGGACGACCTGGATGTCTTTCTTGGGAATTGGAAAGAGGAAGCGATGATTCGTGATCGATAGAAGTAATGAAAGGAATCCTTTGTCCAGCAGTGGGATAACTGGGTACTGTGGCGTAATTTACGAGAATCCCCTGTAAACAAACAGTAAACTTTGACACAACAGGTTTAAATACACAAAATAGCAAAAAAAAACTTCTTCGTTATTTCTGCCACCGGCTTTACCAGACAATATGTAACACTCAAGGATAGAGCAGCTACATGTTAGTGAAAGAATTTTCAGAATTGATTCAGTCACTTCAGACATTACGTCCTACATACAAACAGACTTACTGTTACCCCTTTATAATATTAGTATAGATATCATTTAATTGTAACCATAATGTTCCCTAGAAAAAAATACAGGTGTTGATCGCGAGTATCATTAGTTTGGTACATATTAAATCAAAACCTACAAAAACATTTGTCATCTAGTAACTCCATCACGGCTTACCATAACCAACCACGTGTATCATAAATACAAGGACTTTCCCACACCTTCAGAAAGGTTTTGTGTCCATAAATCAAAGTTACGAGTACGTGGATGAAGTTTCAAAATGTATGCAAGTCATGTAACGATCAGAAAGGGAGAGGACGTGTTAGAAAGTCGATGTTGAAATGCGAGATGGAAGCCTAGGATTAATGAAATATCGTTGATATTTACATATTTTGAAATTCACATTAAATCGCACGTTTTATTGTAATAGGCTAGAGTGAATAGGCTCTTAATAAACTAGTGCGCTTCACCATCAACGATTGCATCACTGCTTACCATCAGGTGGGATCGTAGTCTGGCAGTAGTTTATTTCAATTAAAAATAACTATGAATATTATATTTATTAATTTTAAATCGATGTAAGTATATTTTAGATGTAATTTTTTTTTTTTGTTTTTAGTATAAGTTCGTATAGTTCAATTACGGTTTATCGATAGATAACGCTGTCAGTGGTAAGAAGAGCCCGTGAGGCGATATGACAGCCATTGTACCCATAGATTAAAATTTTTTACTTGTTTGTTTGTTGTTACTACTGTTATGGTATACAATAAAATTTATTCTATTCTACATTCAGTTAATACAAAAAATGCAACACGAATTTCTTGAGAAAATATATGGTCTTGTCTAGATACTTTTGCACCATTGCTGCATTGGGAAGGTACAACTACTAATTCTAGATATGATTCATAGTTTAAGAGATAATGGTCTTATTTATGTGAAATAACCATATCCATTTTCGGAAATTCATCTCTGATGTCACTTTAGTGTATCATTTTACTCAATAAATTTATTACTAAGGTACGGTGGGTACCTAAGTAATAAATTAATCACTAACACAATGTCACTTTGTACGTACATAGTAACATTGTGTTAGCGATTAAAAATCAAGAATCGAAGAATAAAAAATCAAAGCATTTATTTCAAATAAACCATTTACAGGCACTATTGAAGTCAATCAGTCAAAAAATGATGTTAGTTGCACATTCCAAAGCGTAGATCTCTATGGAGAAGAATTTGTAAGAAACTCCTTGAACTCTATTTTTAATCATGTTATGTAATATCTCGGTTACATGTTTCTTGTAGCTACTGTTATGTGAGAACAATATAAATAATGTAAATTATACTCGCTACAGTGCCTGTTCAGAGTCATGACGCGTCTATCAGCACCACCCTGCTCAACCATTTTGAATTGAACTGAATGATCCAACACACGCGACGCCATCGGAGAGATATTTGAGTAAGTATGAAAACCTCTCTACGAAGTCTCTTTAAGATCTTAAAGATCTTAAAGAGACTCTTTAAGATCTTTAAGATCTTCAAAAGTCCAGTATGTGAGATTAGCCACGTGACATTTTGCCTGATTTCAATTTCTTGATTATATTTTGGACTGTTTGATGATTTATCGCTATCGCTGAACAAGCACTATTTCGTTGAAGATCTTATAACTGAAAAAGGAAAAGAAAAAAATGTGTAATGTTACTTATGTTGATTGACCAAAGAGTGATTAACCAGCAGTTTAGAAGAAAATGCAAAAACTGTACAACCACAAATGTGGCGGCTGAATATGGTAAAACTCAAACCACTGCGTAAAGATTTTTACCACTGTATGTTGCCACTGTGCATCTGCGGCCTTTCTTATCAACATCAGAAAAATACTCAACTAAAAAAAATCTTTTTTTTCCAGTGCCAGGAATGCAGAGTTTTGTCTCAAAACAAAAGTGTGATTTCAAAACGGTTAAAGAACACATCGTGAGGAAATCGGCATGTCCTTGAACAAAAATTCGAAGACGTGTGACATTCACCAACCCACACTATGCCCGCATGGTGGGTTACGGCTATTCCCTCTCCTAGAGAAGAGGCCTGAGTTCCAGCAGTGGGAACAATAAAAGGCTGATTATGCTATGCAAAATTTCTATATTTTCAGCTAGTACTATTGTACTATCTAATTCTAAACTTACTAACAAAATAATAAGAACCGACTTAAAAATGGCTGTACAGGTAAACCGCCATATTATTACAAGAGTAACCAAAAACATGCCCATAGAAATAACTAATGAATGATCAGACATTCATATCCAACCGGAAATGGCCAAAGCGTAAATTGTCCGCAACATACAAAAACAGCTTACAGGACAAAATTTATTTTATTAATTAATTAATAAACCCAGTATCAGTTCCTCCGTGGATACCGGGAATATTTCTAATGATTTTCCACAAACTGGGGAGTACATTTATAATAAATAAGAGTTATTATTACTTTAGTACCGTGATCTGAGTCATGGCTATGTATATATGTACATATTATTAGTAGTAGTCATATATTTAGACTAGCTTCTGTCAACGGCTTCGTCCATGTGAAATTGGTTTCACCTTAAAAATTTTAGATCCCCGTTTCATCCCTTTAAGGGGTCTTGACTTACTTAAGATCCTATGACCCCTAGCTGGGGCAGAGGGCGTCGACAGTAGTCACCCTTCGCGATCGGTCTTGGGCTTTACGCTTCACCTCACTCCATGTCAATCTGATGGCCGTCGCTTCTGCCAATACGGCCACGCTTACTTTTCCTATGGGGATTCCAGTCCAATGCCTGTTAAGGTATGTGATCGAAATCCCTCCTAAGCGTGTGGCCAATCCATCTCCACTTACGACGCTTGATATAGAGGCTCAGAGATCGGGCTTTCTTCGCATTTCTCCAACACCCATACATCTCCTATAGGGGGTGGATTTTGAAAAATCCTCTACGGGCTTACCTACGTCATAAAAGGAAACCTTGTGCAAAATTTGACACTCCTAGTCCTAGTAGTTTCGGCTGTGTGTTGATATGTCAGTCAGTCAGTTTCTTCTTTTAAATAGCTTTTGCCAGCGGCTTGGCTCGCTTGAAAGTAATAATAATAATAATATTTCACAACTATCACACAGCGCCATCTAGTCCCAAGCTAAGCAGAGCTTGTATTATGGGTACTAGACAACAGATAAACATACTTATATATTCTTATAATACATATTATAGATAAATTACACCCAGACACAGAACAAATGATCGTGCTAATCACACAAACATTTGTCCTGGGTGGGAATCGAACCCACTACCTCCGGCATAGCAGTCAGGTTCACTAACCACTAGACCAACAGGCCTATCAAAGTAGGTTTCTCTACAAAACTTTGGACCCCCATTTCACCATTTTAAAAATTGTAATTCTAAAAATCCCTTTTTAGTATCCGCCTAAGTTATAAAAGGATGCCTTGTGAAAATTTCACATAGTCCCAGTAATTTCGACTGTGCGTTGTTATGTCAGCCTGTCAGTACCTCTTTTTATTTATAAAGATAAAAGTTATTATTACATCAGTACCACGACCTGAGTCATAGCCAGTAATAGTGTTATATACTTAGGTATTTGTACCTTTGTACGTTCGATGATTGCTCTTTTATGGTGCATTTACATGGCAGAGGGAATTAGACACGATTTATGTATAATTTAGTCAATGAGATCACGAGAAGTCAAAGGTGATTGAGGCACGATCTAGATGTCTTGTTAATTTAGTCTTACAGTAGTCAAAGACTAGATATGCCGCGAGTTTTTTTTCGGTGGTAAATTATCAAATGACTAGCTTTTTCCCGCGACTTCGTCCGTGTACATAAAATAATGCCTATGTCACTCAGGAATAAAGCAGTTTTCTATCGATGAAAAAAAAGCAATCGGACCAGTACTTCTAGAGATATACCTCCTACAAACAAAAAACATAAACACCAACTTTACTTAATTATTATATTATATTATATTATATTATATTATATTATATTATATTATATTATATTATATTATATTATATTATATTATATTATATTATATTATATTATATTATATTATATTATATTATATTATATTATATTATATTATATTATATTATATTATATTATATTATATTATATTATAATAATACTAATACGCTAATACGTGCGAAGCCCCTGCGCCGCGCGCGTTTTGTACGTACTTACATGAAATATACGCGCGCAGTTTGCAAGCGGCTCGCGAACGGCTCACGAGCGGCGCATTTGCCTGATATGGGACGCACCTCTGTCTGTGACGTTTCGATGCCTAATCGACGGAAAGCTGCTTTATTCCTGAGTAACATACGCTATATTTTACGTGAAGCTGCGGGCAAAAGCTACTTCTGAATAATTATACAAGTAGGCGAAACAGCTGCCTGGAGCTAGTACGCAATATAATATTGTAATGTAAACCTTCCTTAGGCACTCATTCAGCGGAGATTAAAGTTCAATGCGTTATGATCAACAATAGTAAAATACCTAATCATTACATAAACATTTTCCATGAATATAATTATACCTACGAAGGAAACTGCTTTACTGCATTCGACGTCTATATTTTGTTTAGACGCTAATGTTTATTTAAAAGCCATTATGTATATGTATATAACTGTAGGATTTTTTTTATGGTGGAAATATCATCTGATGACAACTCCCGCTCTTGGGCGAAGCGTGAGATAGTGTCAGACTCTTGCTGACAAAAAACCCACACTGTTCCTTCGAGCCAGATCAGGTCATAACGGAGTTGAGTTACTCTTTCGAAACTAACCTTGGCCCCCGTAGGCTTCGACCCATCTGGGCCCCTGCTGTTGCTGACAACTCCTTGAGGCGCGCGGGAACGGTGCGCGCCATCGTTGTCTTGGGCTCGGCCCTATTTTTTTATTGCTCCCGTCCGCAAGCCCGCGCCTACGGTGGCCGGAAATCGGGATCGGAATCCCGGCGGCAGCTAGGGCGCTGTGAGCGCCACCGTTGCCTGATGCGCTCGGCCTCCTCCTTTGCTAGCATTACTGCTTCGCAGGAGGCGACCGCCTGCCACTCCTCCTCGATCTGGACCATGGCCTGTACCAAGGCCCGGATAGCTGTAGAATTAAGTTGATAGGTTGTACCTAGAGTTGTCGTTCGTCGTTGATAATCTAGTTCTTTTGTGAATGTTAGTTAGCTCATTTATGTCCCATTGCAGAGCGAAGGCCTCCCTCTCCCTTTGCCACACACGTCTGTCTTCGGCCATTGTTAATGTATTTTTCTGTAAAAACTTAATGTTGATAAAAGTGGCCTCTTTCATTGAAATAGGAAAAAGATAAGATTTTTTTTTTATACACTACTTACTTATACATCAAATCATATTACATACACTTATTTTCAGAGTTAGCACTCGCGGATGCCAACAGCGATGGCCATACCGAGCTGCTGCTGCGTGTTGAGTTTGAAAGTATGGTGGTTGTAACAAAAAATGGCATCTTGTCTTTTTTAAGGCGTATAGTTCCTTTAAGATCTGGCCTTAATTAAATGGACACATACACTTACTGCCGCCTAGGTAGCAGGACGAGTATGAAGCCGATGGCAGCCAGATTGAGGCCAGCGACATTTTTTTTTTTATCCAGGGGTGAAGTTAAGATGCACCATACCCTACATATTTGTCTACCATCAGGTGAGATATTGCCCCCTCGCGGGGGCAATTGGCGGCGGAGACCTCTTGAGCAGGGCCTTGGTTCAGGCCATGGTCCGGAGCGAGGAGGAATGGCAGGTGGTCGCTGATTTCTGCGAAGTAGTAATGCTCTCAAAGGAGGAGGCCGAACGCCGGGATTCTGATCCCGATTTCCGGCCACCGTAGGCGCGGGCTTGCGGACAGTGAGCAATGGGTAGCTCGCTGTCCGGCCGTCCGGTAACTGTCTGGACCAAGCCCAAGTCGTCGACGGCGCGCACTGTACCCGCGCGCCTCAAGGAGTTGTCACCAACAGCAGGGACCCAGCCGGGTCGAAGCCTACTGGGGCCAGGGTTATCCGAAAGAGATCTTGAGCCCCGGTATGAAAGCTAGAAGGAACGGGGTGAGTCTTTTAGTCAGTAAGAGTCTGACACTATCTCCCGCTCCGCCCAAAAGCGGGGGTTGTCATTGGATGATTTTTTCCCACCATAAAAAAAGTGAAATATTGCCAAAGATGAGCCTATTAATAAAAATCTATACTCTGGACACAATGCCATATCAACAACAAACACAATTATTTATGCACAAACGACTAGAAATAATGTGAATATCTGATTAAGATAGATAGACGTTTACTGTATGATTGACTGCCCAGACCTGCACAGTAAATCAACGTCTGACAAATATCTCAAGGCAGATGATGAATACATTAAACTCGGACTTATCATAACCAACACAATGCAAAAACTATTAGACGATATTATTATGTAAGTAATGTTTGAATGTATCTTTGAAATGGAAACGGAAATTAATATGTTAATAGTTGGGCTATGAAAAAGACGGATGAAAAAAAAAGATCTCATGTAGCGGAGATGAAAACTTGTAACCCACGGATGCCCTTAAAGTTGAAGGGTACAATCTACAAGTCCGTGATAAAGCCTGTCATATTATATGGATCAGAATGTTGGGCTGTTACAAAGATGAATAAAAAAAGATTGCATATAGCGGAGATGAGAACTTGTGGTCCATGGAAGCCCCTTAGTTGAAGAGTAAAATGTACAAGTCTGTGATTAGGCTTGTCATACTGTAGGTACAGATTAGAATGTTGGGCTGTGAAAAAGATGGATGAAAAAAAATTGTAGATGAGAATATTGAGATGGATGTGTGGTGTAACGAGACTGCGTATAGTAAGAAATGAGTATGTATTAAACCCCAAGCGAACGCCGGCCGGTGTTTGCACACTTATTGTCTTTCTATTGTTTGTAATTTCCACGATTGAAAGGTTAATTCATTAAACCCCAAGCAAACGCAGGCATTCGAGCATCTATTGTCTTACTATTGTGTCTCAAATTGACGGTATCTGAAAGGTTAAAGAAAATTTGAAAGTGACGCCAGTGACTGAAAAGTTGAAAGGCAATCGATTGACTATCAACTAGTGAATGACGTCTCATTCGTCCACAAGCAAGGTGGATTTGAGATAAGAAACTGGACGTCTAACATGCCGTCTGTACTTAAAGATTTACCGTCCTGTAAAACGAATACTAATAAAAGAGGTATGTGTAACGTGTATACATGTGGGTGGATGGAAAGGGAGACGAAAGCCAAAGAAAAGATGATTGTGTGAGAAGTAATAGGGAAGAAAAAGGTGATAGTGATAACGTGATAACTGGTAGCTATTACAGGTGTCCCTAGACTGCACCTTAAAAAAGCTATCCACTCGTTATAAAAAAATCTAAAGCAAGGCCCACAAATTTTTGAACAAAAACACATACCTGAATCACCTATAAAGCCTTATTTGTGAAACACTAACAACCTTGCAGGCCTTTATTACATACATCTTATACTACAACTTTGTTCTATGACGGAGCAGATGAGCAGGGCCTCAAGTCTGCTATTACAATAGTGTCAGAATGGTCTATCATTGATTTCATAATTGTTGATTTTGACAAGTTTTGGTAATCTAATAGTATAATGGGGTCATTATGACTTTGCGATGGTCAACCACTGATACTCCATTGAATGAAATGGCATAGAATGGTAATCTCGTACATAATGACAAATATCTGACGTATGCGGTAATCTGCAAAAATTTTGACAGTTCCTTTGATCAGTGACCTACCATTACGACGTCAGTGCGCAATTAGTGCTTTTAATAAGCTTAATATTGTCATTCTACCACAATTCTATTACAAGACCATTGACCGATCAATGATCGATCATTATGAATTAGCAGATTACCAACATTTAGCAAAATGACAATGGGATCGTGTTGGAATGACGAATTTATAAAAATAGCAAACTTAGGCCCCAGGTCACACTTATATTGACCCAAAATCCCACTCATGTTCTTTCATTTGCCTTTTGCGTTCCAAGACCATGAGTTTATCCCTTTCATAATCAATCCCAAATTCTACAAATTAATAATTTTACAATTAATGATTACCGCGATAAGCAACAATGTTCTGTAAAAGTTGTTTAACAATCAGTAAAAGTTGTACCGTTCAATGAATATGTTTATTTTTATGCATATTGGATTGACATAAATCACGTTTTAAGTACCGGACTTATTACACCGGTACCGAATGGATAGATGGCTCGTTGATTAAGTTCAGAAATAAAAAGTGAAGAAATTGAGTACATAACATCAAACCACTTCAAAAGTACCTACTACTCCAAACTTCCTGTGTATACACTGCTAATTTTTGATCGTTTTAATCCCGTGGAGGGTCGATCCGATACATGAAACACTATCGCTTTGTGAAGATAAAAGTAATAAATTAAGTACCTTTTTTTGAAAAATCGTTTTAATTTATGCATGTACGAAATTCATTTCTTTAAGAAAACTTCAGCTGAGCGAGTCCACTGACCTGTAGGTAGTTTGTACGCAACGCCGACTATACCGTATCGCGCGCGAGCCTTCGACCTCTGAGCTGTTAGTCGCGTAACACCATTATCTCATGTATCTTATGTACAATAGTGATAGTTCACCCGTTCTGCTGCAAACCCTGTTAAATATAAGTTAAATAATGATTATAAAAAAAAAGTTTCTTTGGGAAAGTGGTCTGTTATCATGAGTACAACCACGTGTATAATTATCGGTCACTAATTACCAGTTACCCTATATGTTATGGCTAATAGCCGAAGTGCAGCTACACCCAGTTTTAGCCGGCTAAAACTAAGTGCAGCCGGCCACATGCGATTAAACATAGATGTATCCTACTTATCTTCGGTTAGACCTACGTTTAGCCTTCATCATAGCGGCTAGAACTAGATGCAGCCGCACACTGGTGGTTAAGCTTAGATGTCTCCTATTTATCAAGGGCTGAATCTAGGTTTTCAGTGTAGTTAAGCTTTAAGATTTTATTTTGAGATATTTATCTTGTTTTTCCTGATTGCTTCAATTATATTGAAAAAATAAAAGTCAGGGATGTTGAAATGACAAAATATCATAAATATTTTCTTTAGAAGTAAAAGTTTTTATGTTTAATTATTTTATCTTTGAGCATAAGATGTCAGCGCATGTGATGAAGGCGCATAGTGGACTACGGCCCATTACCTCTCCCAGATACGAGGCCTAAGTCCCAGCAGTGGGATATTAAAAAGGCTAATTGTGCTTTTTTATGCAACACACTTTATTTCTAACACTTACATAAAGGTGCATTTTCAAGGCATCATTAGGACACATTAGATACCAAAATACTAAAAGGATCTGGTTTTTGCATCCGATCAAGTCTTGGACCATTTAGAATCTCAATGTCAAAAGTGGCAGCACTAAATGGGGAAGGCATATGTTATTATATTGTCGTTAGGATAATTATTATGCAGTGGAAAGAAACTAAATTAGGATCAAAAGTGTAGGACGCATTTTAATGGCCGGATAACATTTATCAGTACAAGTTCAGATCAAAATCATTTTGAACAAACTAATTGGTTTTTGCATTGTGCCTAACTCTATTAAACGAACGTGTTCAAAGTTTCTACATAGTGTTTTAATCGTCATGAACAATGTCAAGGAAAACATAAAATCAATCGCTGACTTGAAGTTTTTAAGAGAAGTCAACAAAATTCTGACAAGCACTCTCGCTCCATCCTATAGCAGGAGAAATCATTTAATGATTTCCAAACTCAAAAACTCTTTCTCCTGTTTTCCTTCCGGTTTCCTTTCTCATTTTCATACACTCACTTTTTCATTCTTGAAGCTATGTTCAATTTCGCACAATTATGGGTTAATTAAGAAACAAAATTATTACAAAGAAATATCGGAAGCCCAAAAATTCTATTAATTCGTAACGGAAAAACTTTGATATCGTTTTTCTTCTTTAGTGTAAGTTTAGTTTTAGTTTAGTATACGTAAAGTACAGTACCGACGAGAAACATAATATTCGAAATATTCTTGGAATGATTGTGTCAATAAGTAGATTCCTACTTATATCTTCACGCACAACATCCCTTGAAGGCTAAACAAAGATATTAATGGACAGTCAATAAAATGTTTGTTGTCTCTCAATACTATGAATTGTGATTGTAGGTACTCACCTATTAAAGATAGATATGGTGTTTATTATTGCACTAAAGTAAAACTACTGTACTCTGATTTTCGGACACCGAAGGCGCGGGCCTGCGGACGGCGAGTAATGGGTAGCTCGCCGTCCAACCGTCCGGACCGAGCCAAGCCGTCGACGCAGATCTAGCAGGGTCGAAGCCTACTTGGGGCCATGAGTTCGCTTCTGAAAGGAAAACCCGGCCCATGCAAGGCACCGAAGGTACTAGGTTTTAGTCAGTGAAAGTCTGACACGCCCTCGCGCTCCGTCCAAAGGCGGGAGATGTCATTGTAAGATTTCCTAACTAGAAAAAGTAATTTAAACTACAGCAAGATCTTAAAATTAATAGGGTATCACAATGGGCGATCTTATCGCTAAAAGATAACAGCATCACACATCAGCCCCCCTAGCCAAGTTACAACCGTTTCGCTTGCGATGAACGCTTCGAGTTGACCTTGCCGCCAATTCCTTTATTCTTACCACGTGACTGAGCGTTAAGACGACGTTATTCCCGTACATTTGAAGCTTTCTACAAGCGTTAACTATTGCAGATTAGCAACTTGGCTAGGGGGGCTGTTCACAAATAAATAAAAATCTGGATTCTAATAAATAAATACACTTGGCATACACAACGCTGTCATGCGCGTTCCGCACAGCATCTGATCTGTCCATCACTGTGGGAATTTGGAAAGCATAATCAAATACTATAACCTCGCGTAAGACTAGTGTTTCAAATCTAAGCCAAACGCAATTAATCAAAATATTTAAATTATAGGATATGTATCGGATTTACTTACTTTACTTTTATTTTGTGCAAAATTATATGGTCTATAGGGTGACTGGTAATTAGTGTACGATACTTAAACACAGGATTGTTGCTCATGATATCAAACAATTTTTATTATGGGAGCAAAGCCGAAATCGCAAAAAAAAATATCAGCTGTTCAGTACATTAGGCAAACATAAATGTACTGAACAGCTGAATTTTTTCGCGATTTCAGGTTTGTTCCTATAGTAAAAGTTGTTGGTTATCATGAGCACAATCACGTGTTTAAGTATCGTACACTAATTGCCAGTCACCCTATATACGTTTTATTTATAGGGAATGTAAATAAGATGTTCTTCATAAAGTAGTCTGTAAGCATCTAAAGAAAGCAACCTTTCCTTATTTCCATATTTATACCTACTAAAATGCAGAAAAGCCGATGCGCTAAGCTGTATGCTCTACACTTTTCTACGCTTTTCTTCAATTATCGTTTGTCTTGGTATGGTCATGCGAAGAGGAGGGATAAAACGCATCTTACTAAAAGAATTATGAGTTTACATGTGGATGGGCGGAGACGGAGAGGGAGACCAAAGAAAAGGTGGATGGATTGTGTGAAGAGTGGATATGAAAGAAAATGAGGTTAGTGATAGCATGACGGGTGGCAGGATGAATGGAAGAAAAAAACGTGTTGCGCCGTCCCCAAATGACACAGGACAAGGGCAGGAAGATGATGATGATACCGTACACTTTTCGAGTCCAGAGCGCTGGACCTAGTATTATCAAACAAATTAGCATTGCCATTCAACGAGGCACTGCTGCCAGCATTCTGGGCACTGTCACTATTGACAGCGATTGGGATGAATTTTTTGATGCCCAGTGAATTATTTTTATACGATTTCGTACATGTAATTCTTTTCAGTAAAAGTCCAATAAATGATAAATGTATATTTTACTAAGTTGTCCTACTTAAAATACCGTACTTTGAATCGGAAAATATCTCCAAATATTCGGAAAAAGTCGACAAACTATTCGCTACACACCATACTTATGAAGCCTGTACGTTTCGTATATTTGATTAGTCCCCCAACTTTGTACGTTTGTTAGAAATCTTTGAAACTTTTGGCTTTACCTAATTTCACACTCATGAATCACTCTGTCATTGCTGCAAAGTGCATGAAAAACTGAACTGTATTTTTTCAAGATTTTGCGTTCAAACACACGGTGCAAAACTTTGTTATAATTATATAATTTTAATATAAACACAATTTTTGCTTCCACTATAGTCCGAAATCTATGTTAATAAAACCTTTTTATTGTTTTGAAATCCTTCCCCACACACCGAAAGTGCTCGCTGCTGAAACGAAATATCTCCAGCGGGGTTTCCATGACGTTCTAAGTAAGATTGTTTTAACCTTGTTTCCGTGTGGGTAAGAGATGGCGCTAGACAACCTGTATAGCTCTGTCTCTTACCCACACCGAAACAAGATTAAAACAATCTTGCTTTAAACCTCATGATCTAGGTCCAGGTTTTGCATTTTCTAGACAACTAAATAATCCGAAACCAACATTTACTATTTTACATACTCTTCTTACGAATTTACTTTCCCTTTTCACGAAGCATTTCTATTAAATTTTCCGACGCTTTCCCTACGAAAAACTACACCCTACCTCGATAGATGGCGTTGTTAGGTCAGGCGCCATTCCTGAATCGCGCTATGGTTTCGTTACAACAGCCCTGTATAAGCCCGCTTGATTTATGAGCAGTCGAATAAGTTACCGCGACTATGTGAACTACAGTGTTGTGTGACTAGAGTGAAAACTACCGTCTAGTCGCCTCGCGTCATCCGTATGTGATGCGAGTGTGGCCGATCAAAATTTTTGCAAAATCGTGAACTCGCTCACGATTTTTATTAGCTCTTGTTAAATTAGAACTCAAACATAATATGTAAATTATGAAATTGAAACAAGCAACGTTGGGGATTGACATAAAAAGAAAAATAGTACCTTCCCCCCAAAAGGTTACCATCAACTTGCTCCTTTTTTCAGTGTTATTTAGGATCAGCTCAAAACATTTTTCTCTTACATTTTGTCCTGTCTCTCGTCACGCTATCACTCTTTCCTTTGACCTCCCTGGCCAGGAAAATACAGGGAAACAAATATAAAGCCCACTAAAGTAACGTGTGACGTCACCCCGTGTGAAAAAATTCAGCACAGCGTTACGTTACACGTAGCTATATCTTTGTCATTTTTGGTTTAATTTACAAATAAAATAATACGTGTTCCTTATTTTTGATTAATCTAAAAGACGGACTAATTACATTTTTTACGGCTAATAGCCTATTTTACTATATGAAATTGGGAGGGTTTTCGAAACTGATACAAGTTGGGTCATTCATATAACTTAGAGATTTTTTACCTTCCTTCTGTTTCAAACGTTACGGTTTCCTACAATCATTTTAAGGCGTAATTGCGTATAAATAAACCATAAGATGAGAAACATGGACAGCAAGTTACACAAAAGCCTTACGGGAAAAAATCTTAGTCAGCTAGATATTCTGTTTAATTGTTTATCATATAAATTCACAGTAAGAGCTTAAAATTAATTAGGTATACCTGACAACTCCTTTTAGCCATCAGACGACTTATCGCCAAAAGCGATTTCATCCTGGTCGTCCCGCTAACTCATTCTTGGTCTGTCGCGGCCCCGCGTCGGTGTGTCTAGGCACCAGTCCTGTGTTTTACGGGCCCACAGCTCATTAGACATGCGACAGACATGTTCTGATCAGTCCCATATAAGTTAGGCAGTATAAGACATGTTATTAGCCAAATTTTATAACCGTACAGATTAGGTCAAACTTTCATACAGTTTTGACTAACTTCATTTAAATCTATTACTCATTCGTGACTCCAAGAAAACGATATAAAACACAAAGTACACAAGTACCTTCATAAATCGACACGTGATGTATAGGTAGTAGTCACCGATCATTAAAGCTATAGGAAATGATCGGTTGGATATAATTGTAATATGTAAATATCTGATAAATACTGCGGACGGTCACGGTTTAAATCCCTAAGTGCTGGTACTGCCATAAGGACTTGCAAGTTGTGAGTGTAATAATAGACCATCTTGAGATGCGTCCTTGCTGACCGAGGTATGCGTGAAGATCATTAATAAGTAGTTATAAGAGTCATTAGAACCCTACATAATGATGGGTAAGTAGGTACATCCAGTACATTCTGGGCAGTCAGCCTCACAATACTAACCATCGGTGGACGTCACATCCACAACTCACTTTCATTGTACACACAATTTAATAGAGGAGTCATCTGCCGGAGTATTTTTCCTGATAGTTAAAATTCAAAAAGAAATAAAAAAAAATCAAAATTCAAAACCATTTAATTCAAATAGACATAGCACGTTTCAAAGCGTAGATCTCTATGGAGAAGAACGTGCAAAAAACTCCATGGATTGATAATAAAATAAAAAAAATAATTAAAAGATAAACTGAATTAAGCCACTGGCAGCTAAGAGATGACCAGTCTCGACTGACAGCACCCGTTTGTATCAGCCCCACTCAGCTCAACCATTTTTAAGGGAACTGAATGACATAATAACACGTTATTACCTGGGTTTCTTTAAGTCAAGAGTGAAACACGGCACTGCTTAACTTCAGGTGACATGTTACATTTTTTTTTTCACATTTAAAGCAGACTAAATACGTCTTTGTAGAGCGTTATCTCTTACTCATATTTGTGAAAAGGAACAGACTTTTATCATTATCATCACCATTTTAGCCATAACAGGTCCACGACAAGATATAGTCATTTTCATCACGTCTCCCCCCAAATTTCGAACTCCCCCAAATTTCGTCACAACCATCGATCCTGAGCGTTTCGCGTCCAATTTTGATTCCCTCAACCCTCACAAGATCATAATGTGGGTGACCTTTCAGAACTCCATTGTCGATACCTACACGAATACTCCTCCAGAAACTTACGGCTCCACCGACCATCTGTTCTGCGAGCAATGTGCCTTGCTTACTGCCACTAAAGCTTCACTTTAGACTTCAGTATCAGACAATCAGTAACCTTGGATCTTCAGTACTCTCTCTCTCCTGGATATTCAATACTGATTAAGAAAACTTCGAGCATAGCGATTTCCGTTGCCTTTAGGATAACTTAAATCCACCGATATATCGCCTTTACCTAGGGTTACATATGTCAATTAACACAGTAATATAAACAAACAGTTTCGTCATTCATATAATAAATAGATAGGCTAAACCGCAGGTAACAACTAGACTACAGCCCAGACAATAAACAAAAAACGTAGATATTAAGATTAAATTCTTTCACATTTTTTGTAACAACATGAGGCAATAGGTCCCGATGACGTCACTCTCGATATGGTCATGAATACATACTATGTTTCTAGTTTAGTTTTCACGCTACATTTATTAAAGGTGTGGTTCTACTATGGGTTTCTTCATTTGTAATTTATGGTGAAAGCATAATTACGTAGAGTTATCGAGAGATATTTATGTAACTTGTAATTCAATGAACGATCTTATGGGAAAATGGTCTTCGTTTGCCCGTTCGTTTTTCTCGACCAGTCGTTCTTAATAAACTAGTGCGCCTCACCATCAACAATTGCTTCAATGCTTACCATCAGGTGGGATCGCAGCCAAGCTCTAGTTTAAATAATAAAAATAAAATAAAAAAGAATGGTAATTCAAAGAATTGTTGTAACTAAACGTCGGACAATAGTGATATTTTTAGAGGTGGGAAATCACTTAATGGCTTTCCCCGCTATAGGGTGCAGTGAGAAAGTATGCCAGACTTATACAAAACCAGTGTCTTTCAGTTGCCCTTTGAGCTCTAGGACCACAGTTTCCCTATTGGGTCCCTAAGGTTTTGCTGTTACGCGCTGTGGACGATATAGACAAGGTCCTTACCGCTCAGTCGCGTTGGACGACGAGTTACCCAATGCTTGTCGTCTGTAAATCCGCACCTACAGTTGTCGGGAATCACCCTGAGACTCCCGAGGTCCGGTGAAGGCTTGCGTCATCGAAAGGAGAAGGCACCGAATACCCCTCCAGACAAAGAGGGTGACTTACCGTCGTGATTGTGACGTATCCAGACAATATTAATGCGCTCTTAATGTTATCACTTACTTTTTACATTCACGATGTAAATAAACAGAGTCGTTGCCAACGAGAGTAAGCTACGATAAAATAAATGTTAACAATCTCATGTGACAGTGACCGACTTTTAAAAAGTGTAAAAAAAAAATCGAAGCCTTATTTGTAGACTTCGACCAGCTATTAACCTTGATAAAATCTATGATTTTCATTTAAATCTACACTAATGTTATGAAGATGTAATTTTTGTTTTTATGTTTGTGGGAGGTAATTTCTGAAAGTACCTACCGGTCTGATTGCGATATTTTCACCGATAGAAAGCGGCTTTATTCCTGAGTGACAGAGGCTATATTTTATGTATGCAGACGAAACCGCAGTCTAAAGCTAGTAAATTATATTCCAGAACATATTTTGGACCGGCAAAATAATTAATGTCTTACTAATCTAATTATGGACAGTGACATACATATGATGATATGTCATAAGAAAGTATAGAAATATTTTTTTTTTATCCTGAAAATGCTGTATCTTAAAATAGTGCCAGTATTAGTTGGTGTTTCAACATCAAACACGCAAACTAAAACGCACGTATAAAAGCCAAAACATTTTCTCTCCAAACGACGCACGCGCAACTTTAAATTCAGATTTCGTTCAACTACTATTAGATACCATTTAATCAGTTACAAATCGATATTAATAGAGGGAAGCATTGCAATTAAATATTTGATTGCAAATCATTGGTTAATTATAAAAAATTACGCAAGGATTAAACCCTTTCTAGATGATGCAATTTTTCGTTATATTTCATAGTTGCTTAATCCTGTTTTAAACGAGAGTGATTTTCGAGATTGCTTTACAGTACGCCCGACGGATCTTGGCGAGCCTAAACATGGGTTTTCCACATCTCTCTCTCTCTCTAACCTCGTTCACGACAAAACGAAAGAGAGATGCCAGATCCTATCTTCGGGCTCGCCAAGTTACGTTGGCCGTATTGTACTTACAGAAGCCTAGGTGACTTGGCTCATTTTGCTTAAGGTACACAGTAAGTCTGTGTGTACGTGGTTTAAAGTGATAAGAAAGTACACGTGATTATAGACTTTAGTGCCAAAAAAATAGAATTGCAAATAGCGTGAGTCATGAGTATAGTCTGTTTAAAAAGTCAAAAGTCAAGCAACTTGGGATTTTTTATAGAACAATGATCAAGATCTCTTAATCAACCTTGATTATTGAACCAGTGTTGATTACATCAGATTTCATTTCACCCTAACAATTACACAAGTCGTTTGACTTTTTAGACAGACTCTAAATAGCTTAAAACAATAAGAAAGTACCTACACGCGATTGTAGACTTAGGTCTGCAAAAAATAAGATTGCAAATAGTGTGAGTCATAAGGTAGTATGTAATTTGGCATTCAGGGTGAAAACAATTCCTTTTTTCTCGTAATTATCTCTGAGTTTTTGTTATTGATTTCAAGTAAATAGCGGTTATAAATCTAACGGGACATTCGCAATTTTGTAAGTTATGTTGCTGAATAATTTATGAATTTATTCAGTGATTAGGAATTTTTTTTTGCATAATCATCTCCTTGAGAATTAATAGAAAGATATGGCTGAAGGGTTAACAATTTCAAGAATTAATGACGATTATTAGACAAAACATACTTTATTTCGAAAGTAATGCATTTGTTCAATATCGATCCGACACACATTGTTTTCACAGTCTCATCCAATGAGGAGAAATCCAAACACACATTATTTTCTCAAAATGTATAACATTAGTCAGAACCACATAGGTATATATAACTATATAATGTTGGTATACATATCTCTATGTGTTTTGTTAGTATAGTACATTTACTAAAGGTGACACCGAGTGCCTCTTTTACAACTTTGAGACAGGATGTGACTCAATTCGTTGAGCAAAAAACACTGATATACACTTTCTGTTAGGTTACGTATACTTAGGGCTGGCTAAATCTTCATTTTTAGATCAGTCGTACCTGTTCTTCTGAACTTCGATATATCTTAAATCACTCATCAGTAACATAAAGGTTTGCTTGCTTTAATTGTAAAACTAACTTAGGACTTTATCATACTAGCGGATTGCAAGCGTCTTCAAACCGGAGCGGCTGCGCAGAATTGAAGGAACATATGTGGGTTATAGTCAGTAAAATTTTGACACTTGGATCAAGGTCAAGGGAAAAAATATTTGATAATTTCCCACACAAAAACAAAATGTAACTTAACTAGTCTTAAGAATGAATCTACTTTTGTGTAAGTTCCATAAACTTAAAAAGTTAATTTTTAAGAAAAAAAAAACCACTTCATCTGAATTTCCTATCTTCATAAAAACCTTAAAAAAGGTATTAATAAAAATACCTTCTGAGGATTAATAATAATAATTATACCATAATTATACCCCAAAAAAAATAACAATAAAAACAAAATGAAACCTAATCAATATTCTAAATCAAAACAATTAATTGTGCAACAAAAAAAAACATAAAAACTTCAATATGCACATCCTTATTCCGAAATATCAAGATGACAGCCCTAGGCATGCATTGTAGCGACAAATGAAATAAAGGTCATTCCAATCATTACTTAGATACGACTCGCTTTAGGGCACAATGAATTACGTCTTATTTAATTGCTATTAGTGTTAAATCATTATTTTAATAGATACCTACAAAAGTGTTTGTTTTCTTAGAAGCACTCAAAATCAAACACAGGGTCTAATTAAATTAGCTAAGAAATCTTTTTTCCGCGTACGTCGAAGAACTGGAACAATTACCTGCTGCGGTCTTCCCGTCAGATTATAATTTGGGTGTCTTCAAGGCTAGAGTGAATAGGCTGTTAACAAACTAGTGCGCCTCACCATCAGAGATTGCATCACTGCTTACCATCAGGTGGGATCGCAGTCAAGCACTAGTTAATAACATTAAAAAAAAAACTGAGCTGATTTGGCCAGTTTATCGATGATGTAATGAAAAACCAGCGATGTGCGAGTCGGATACGAAAACGAAGGGTTCCATAGCATAAAAAAAATCTAGACTAATATTACAAAGGGGTAAAATTGCTTTTTGGTCTATATATTGTTTTGTTTGTATGAGGTAATCTCTGAAAGTACTGGTCTGATTGCAAAAATTTTTTCACCGTTAAAAAGCTACTTTATTTCTAAGTGACTGTTATATTTTAGAAGCCCCAGGCAATAGCTGGTATATTATATATTTTATTTCATATACTAGCTATTGAAATTAATGTACATATATTGAAACCCTTCAATTTAATTTAATAAATATTATTAGTGGTTTTCCAATAAGCACTCTGTAAAGTTTCAACTATCTACTTATTACGGTATCGTGCATGTGTGCAAGGACTGTTGCCTCCAGATCCCACGGTGGTAGGCCAGCCAGAAGGGCCTTAAGGCGTATAGTCCCTTGAACCATCTGGCCGAAATTATGTGAACGCAACTCTCGCACTCGCCTAGGCGGCAGTACGCAAATCTGTGCATTTATTTGCGGCCAGCAGCGCCCGGAAAGCGCTTTAAATCCATTTTCTCTGCGAGATATTGATTGATTTACATATGCAATGTTCACTTTGAAGAATATTTAACCACCAATTTTTATGTGTAAAAATGTTTCTAAAGGTCTAAGCCGTTTCGAAGGAGTAGGGAAAAGTAGCGAAAAGTTGCGAAATTGCTAAATATTTTTTTTTGACAAAAACAAATGTTGATATTATTGTTCATGAATCTATAATAAACATATATTTTTTTCAAAACAATTGACCTAGCCGTTACGGAGGAGTGGGCCTCAGAAAATCACTGTTTTATGGCACTTTTCGGGCGCTTGGCCCTGAAACGGAACAGTAATCGAAGACTGACTGACACTGCAAGGGACAGTTAGTAAAATTAAATGTTATAAGACTCTGTAGTATGACCCTGTAGTCAATTAAATGGAGACCAAAATAAAATGGCCAGTTATTCTGTCTCACTATTTACTTTACATCTCCATATAAAACTTTCTAGGTCATTGTTCGTTTTGGAACAAGAGACAACTTATTGAAATTATTTCAAACCAATATTGGTATCATATTTTTGAATTGAGATGCAGCTGTGTAATTATTTTCAACTAAATATAGTATGACTTTGAATGACTTGCATATGTTTGGCGTGTCATATACCTACTGCCTGATAGTAATAACGAACGCCCTAGGTGTTCAATTGGATGGCTAATTTAACCAGATGGCTGCAACATATATAAATGTGCAGTAAAGTGAGTTTCTTTTATATATAATATTTATACTAGTGCTTGACGGCGATCCCTCCGCATGCAAAAAATTTTTCATGGGTATATGGTATTAGAAGTTATAAATAATAATGGATACTTTTCTATCCCGAAATAGTTCGCTGTTTACGAAGGATAACACAAAATATAATTTTACTCGAGCGACGTCTCGGTCAATAGCCAGTAATACTATCTTTCACTAGTACTACGTAGTTTCACATTTTCCCATGCCATTCCCCAACACCAGATGAACTGATTTTAAACCACTTTACTCAATCCAAAGACGTTTCAACTCCTCCCGCTATGGGTAAAGAGAATGTTCGAAAAATTACTGCGGCCCTGGAACGCAAAATACAACTGAAAAAACACAGGTGAGTTAATCTATAAAAGTTCGACACGCTCGCGCTCGATAAAAGTTTGAGAAAGCGTGTTCTTTGAAAGAGTGACTATGACTCTAGAACGCGAAGAGAACTGAAAGACACAGGTGGGATTTAGTTGGTAAAAGTCTGAAACGCCCTCTTGTTTCATCCTAGAGCGAGAGAAGTCATTAAATTATCAAAATAGAACTTAAACTAAAACTTAAAGAAAAAATAAATAAAATCAACACCTTTTTTATGGTGGGGAATATCCAATGACAATCCTCGTTCTTGGGCAGAGCTCCGATAGTGTCAGACTCTTACTGACTAAAAGCCCACCCCATTCCTTTTAGCCTTCATACCAGGGCTCGAGTTCCCTTTCGGATAGCCCTGGCCCCAGTAGGCTTCGACCCGGCTGGGTCCCTGCTGTTGCTGACAACTCCTTGAGGCACGCGGGAACAGTGCGCGCCGTCGACGACTTGAGCTTGGTTCGGACAGTTACCGGACCGCCGGACAGCGAGCTACCCATTGCTCACTGTCCGCAAGCTCGCGCCTACGGTGGCCAAAATTGACTGGTAGAAAATGCCTAGTCCACCATTGAACTTTGTTTTTTACTAGTAGGTACATAAAGTTATAATAAAAATACTGTTTAAGTTTTATACTCCCATAGTTAGTAATTTGTACAAAAAAAAACTTTCTTAATAATTGATTACAATCTAGCCTAAAATAACAATAAGCAATAATAATAAGCAATTTAACTCTAACTTATTATTGTATGTCAGCCTATAGTCCTTTTGATAAAAGAAACATGCTGATAAACTTCAACAGGTATTTGGCTCATGATATAATCAACATTTTATAATGTGCAAATACCTGCTTGTAATTGATAAGACTAGATACGATTCAGAATAGTGACTATTTGATTGAACTATTATATCTGCTACGCTGCATGTCGCTTTTTAACTCTCCCACGGATCTAATATTTTTATAGCCAACAGATCAGAGATTAGATGTCTTATTTAAGGGCCAAGCGCCCGAAAAGTGCCATAAAACAGTGATTTTCTGAGGCCTACTCCTCCGTAACGGCTAGGTCAGTTGGTTTGAAAAAAATATATGTTTGCTATAGATTCATGAACTATAATATCAACATTTGATTTTTTCGTGGAATTAATACTTTTTTCAAAAAAAAAATTTAGCAATTTCGCAACTTTTCCCTACTCCTTCGAAACGGCTTGGACCTTTAGAAATATTTTTACACATAAAAATTGGTGGTTAAATATTCTTCAAAGTGAACATTGCATATGTAAATCAATCAATATATCGCAGAGAAAATGGATTCAAAGCGCTTTCCGGGCGCTGCTGGCCGCAAATAAATGCACAGATTTGCGTACTGCCGCCTAGGCGAGTGCGAGAGTTGCGTTCACATAATTTCGGCCAGGTGGTTCAAGGGACTATACGCCTTAAGGTAGTTATCGCACTGCCACGCACCACGCAGCGTAGCGCGTGAAAACGCTTCTACGCACGTACTTGCGGGAGTGCAGATTTGCATCATCTTGCGGGTTTTTTTCGCAATCACGCGCGTAGATGAGTCTTGTAAATTTACGCAGGCACGCCTTCATTTCATATAAAATCACGCACGGTACTACGAGACTCAGTGTGGCATACCTTGCGTGTCGCCCCACACCCACGCGCGTTAGTGCGCGATCTGCATGCATGCACGCGTGGATGCTGTTTCAGCATGTTGGACTGTGCGTGTTTTCTATACAAACAGAGATACTTACAAGCAACGTTAAGACACGCATTCACGCACTACGCTGCGGGGTGCGTGGCAGTGAGGTAACTGCCTAAATCTTTATGAAGGCACCGACGATACAGGAGTTATTCCTAAGGCAATATAAAAATATTAAAAAAGGCTGTGCCATTGCAGTCTGCATAGCAGGCTTGCACTTTGTCACTACACATGATTGTGATCATCATTTAAGACATAAAGTAGCAGGTTACTGTTGCGAATAGCTTACTTTATAGCTCTACTTACCCACGTTATATTGATGTCAACAATCTGTCTCTACATACACATGTTTTATCATCATGCTTTCAGCTGATAGACGATCACTGTTGGACAAAGGCCTCTCCAAGTGTCGCTACAATGAACGATCCTGTGCATCCCGCATCCATCGGATTCCCGCAACCTTCAACAGGTCATCGTTCCACCTTGTAGGACGCCTTCTAAAGCTGCCTTTTCCGGTACGCGGTCGCCACTCCAGAACCTTTCGGCCCCAACAACCTGTTTGCAATATGTTTTATGTGCAATATGGGGGTTATAGACCGAGATCTAGCGCGAATGCGATGCTGCTGATCATACGATGGCCTAATCAGAGTGCTCAGTGTCCCTACATCTGCACTTTGGAGGACCTAAAAAAGTCCACTGATGTCTTTACAAACGTGACCACTTATTGACCAGAAATAGTTTGAGGGAAAAAAAACCGCTTATAATTAACTCGAGAAGAAATTGGCTTATATATTTTAATTATAGTCATAAACATGTAGGTACGTGTAGGAAAATGTTTCCTTTTCAACTTCTGGCGATCAGTTTAAGGCCTCTACAGACAAGTAAGAAGCGATGTAGCGACATCCAGTTTTCGTAGAAATAGTTTTATTAACTACTAGCTTTTGCCCGCAGCTTCGTCCGCGTACATAAAATATAGCCTATGTCACTCAGGAATAAAGCAGCCAGTACTTCCAGAGATTACCTCCTACAAACATAAAAACAAAAAAACAAACTTTGCCAAGCGCTCGAAAAGTGCCATAAAACAGTTATTTTCTGAGGCCTACTCCTCCGTAACGGCTAGGTCAATTGGTTTGAAAAAAATATATGTTTTTAATATAGATTCATGAACAATAATATCAACATCTGATTTTTTCTTGCAATTAATACTTTTGTCAAAAAAAAAAAAAATTGTAATTTCGCAACTTTTCCCTACTTCTTCGAAACGGCTTGGACCTTTAGAAACATTTTTACCCATAAAAAATGGTGGTTAAATATCCTTCAAAGTGAACATTGCATATGTAAATCAATCAATATCTCGCAGAGAAAATGGATTTAAAGCGCTTTCCGGGCGCTGCTGACCACAAATAAATGCACAGATTTGCGTACCTACTGCCGCCTAGGCGAGTGCGAGAGTTGCGTTCACATAATTTCGATCAGATGGTTCAAGGGACAATACGCCTTAAATTAGTGTAGATACATATAAATATTATATTATTATTTTTTTGTTTCAGCTGAACTGAATTCAGCTGCATTTTCGCTTCGTAGTTAGATGCTGGAGCCTTGACGATATGAAAATATTCTTAAGTATTACTTTTCTTCAGAGCTAACCCCATGCCATAACTTCAATGAATTCATATTCAATGGTATCTATGTATAAGATAAGTCACAACATGGTGGTGTGATTTATCTTACAGTGATCTTACACATAGATATGAACTGAACTGGCTTGTTTTCGACAACATTAATTTAATTCTCACTTTTCTATCTCAGTATTATATATCCGAATTGCTGCTTCAATACGCCAAATGCTTTTTACCCAATTTATCTAACAAGTACTTTTGGGTCATAAAATCGACGCCTACGCGCCTAGCTCCGGCCCAAACCCACTGATTGCCCAATAAAAGATAGTTCGAATACTTCCACTCGAACAAGTTAGCTGGTTTGGCACTGGAGAGCGTCCATAGACGAGCCACTTTGTAACCTTAGTAATACTTTTGATATACCTATAACCCACCTAAAAAAAACTTAGAGTAAGTAAAAATCAATTGTACTAAATATAAAAATAGCAATCTTCGAAAATATCATATCATTTATTTCGGGAAAACTAGGGTTGGTAGTAAAATAAGCTTTCAATAAAATAATGCGTCTGTGTTAATTAGTTCAGGCAATTGACAACTACAAGCTACGTATAAATATTTACTTTAATATTGAATAATTTATCACAAATTATAAAATATCATATTGTGCCATTGAGCGTTTTATCATTCAATCATTTGATTAATTAAGCAGTGCTGTTAATTGCTACTGTTTAAAATGCCATATTTGTTTACGTTTCAAAAAGATATTGATTATTTTAGATATTGATTGATTTTACTTCATCATTAATTTACATACGTTCACTTTGTAGATTAACGCAGTTGAACCATTAATTATAGCTTGATAATTTAAATAGCAGTCCCTTTTAGGGTTGTGGTGGTTAGTTTCGAAACAACAGCAACAATAAAGTGGTGTGAAAGTTGCTCGTCTGCATCTCCCGTGCTGACACAAGTGAGTTAGATTTATTTGTGGTACAAATAGAACAACCTGCTAATGAGGCCCTAGTTATCCGTTACATTTGCAACAATTAATAATAAGTTTACATTTAATAGACTAGTCTTGTTGAATATTGTTACAATTCATATTGTCTCAGATTATAATCTTTCCTACCTACTTGTAATTATTGCGGAACCACGGTACTTAGTATTAATATATTCTGTAGCTGCACACGATGATAAAAATGCTTTTAATCATGTCGTGATTTTATTGCTGCGATCTTTGAGTAATTAATTTCATATTTTATACCTTATATCCACCTGTCTTTATTTCATCATCTTGTTGAACAAGAATTTTGAAACGCTTTTATTGTTCTCGGCATGTTTTTGAAGAAGAAAGACCAAGTCACTTTTCCAAGAAATTGACCAGAAAATCATTAAGCAGAAATTTATAGAGTTATCACTATAACCTTTGACCTAACTATTGAACAAACAGGTTAAGGAAAATTATATTGCATTGCTTACGATCCTGTCGAGGTTAAAAAGCTATGTCAGAAAGTCGAATTAACCCAGGAAAATAAATATGACCTATTTTTGAAATTTCACAGAATGACTTCAGAACCAAAAATCATTGTGTAAATTACGATGACTGATAATAACAAGATTTTAATTAAAGTATAATTGAAATTATTCAACGACACGCGTGAGGACTTACTTAAGATCGATCTCGTTCAAGATTCCGATCAGAAGTAATTAAATTAAAGTTAGGTGGGCGCACTCACAGATTACATACATTTATAATGTGGTGTAACTTTACATAAAAATATGGAATATACTTGCAATATTTTTATTTCCTTAATTAAATACTTCTTAACTCTGGTAAATAAAAATGAAAAAAAATTTTTTTTTTCAACTGTAAACTTATACGAGCTTCAAAGCTAGCATTAATTTTTTTTTATGAAAGAGAGGTCAGACATGGTCTCTGTCGTCAAAGACCATGATACCTGTATAGCCGCCATAGAAAACGGCGAGAGAGACAGTTTTATATTCATTTAAAATTATTAATATCTCGTTTGCTTTCCCACCAATTTTGACATTGTTTTCTCAATTACAATTCTATTTTTATATTAATAAATGATTAACAAATATTAGTATTAGTAACAAATATTTGTTTTCATGAATATTCCCAATTCATAAACAATATGTTACTATGAAAAGGATTATCAAAATTGTATTGTGGTAGATAGATTCTGCTATAAATACAGATTTACATATTTGCTTTGATCATAAAACGGAGATGAGTAATAGCATGAAGATCAAAAAAATACTTATCTAAAGTAAAGTTAGTGGATGGAAACCAGTGAATAATGATCGCATTGTAATAAAATGTACAGCGACTGATCATTTGTTGAGACTTATAAATTTCGAGGAAATGAAACCAAACACTTGTGTAGTCACCGCAAACAATAATCTACCTAATTTTAGGTGGGTGTTACAACAAAAAATAAGTGGTTAAAACAAATTTCAGAAATTTAAGGTGCAAAGTAACAGAATAAAATCATAGTCTTTGAGAAAGTTGATCTCACAAATGTTTGAGGGAATGATGTGCCCATGTCCCAAATATATTTTGAAGTCAACATAACTCGCGTCTTCCTTGTCTCATCATTGGCGTCTACGCATCTTTATTAGGCGTCATCATTATTCCTATAATTATCATGTTTCTCACATTAAATCCGTATCATATCAGTATGTTTCTTTTCTTTGCAGCCTTTCTACATAAATTCTTAATGTGGAAGAAATGGCTTCTCCAGTTTGAGCGAGAGGGAGTGTAAGATATTTATTATCTTAAATCCATCTTGTTCCTTCAATCGCCAATCGCGTATCCGGGCCGTGTTAACTCATTCGAAAAATCTAGTAATACTTTCCACTTCTTTCTTCTTCCATGCATCAGTATTTATTGTCACGATCCCAATAGTCCCTTTCTGACTTATTTCATATTTCACTAATTCTTCAGTCTTCTTTTAAGACTCTTACATTCATAATTCAATTCACATAACCTTCACAATTAAATACATGAGCACATACAAAACGTCAGAACCTCGTGTACAGTTTCAATTGGCTCTTTCCTTTGAAGAAGAACTGACAAGAACTTCAACGGTGACTCTCTTATTCCATTATACATTATTAATAGGTATGAGTGTACAGTATAGACTAGTTAACGTGGTACCAAATATGTCTTCTTCTTTATCCGTCTCTGCTCCTATTATCTGGGGTTGTGTTGCCTCACAATTCTGCGCCAGGACAGTGTGTCCTAGGCTGTCGATTTTGACAATCCGGCTTTCTTGAAGTCTCTCTATATGTTAGACCACCGTGTTAATGGAGGGCGGCCTCTACCTCTCTAAATTTGGTTTTGTTGTGGTTTTTTATTAGTTTGTCTTTCCAGCAACCTGCACTGGGCCGGCGAGGTGTATTGTGGCCCATTTGCTGTCCTAGAGAGGAGGAATTAGTCCCATCACTGGAAACATTATAAGGATTATATAAGATGTTTGTCGTTTGTAAAATTTCATTAATATCTTACGATATCTTCTTTATTTCTTCTTAGATATTCCACATATTACCCATGACTCATACGATGTACCTATTCGCGAAATGGACCACGTTTTCTTCGTTTAATTCTGAGTCATCCAATTAATGCTTGTTTACTTTACCAGTCAGATGCTCCAGAATCTCTCTTAAACTCTTATGAATGAACGATGACTAAAATCATTGTAGTTACAAGTTTTTTTTTTTTTATAATGGTGGTTATTCTTAGAAGCATTGTGTGGGATTTGTCGTTACATTGTAATTTGCATGGAAAATAAACGTTTCTCTTTTACGTCAATTGGTGAGTTGTCGACTGATTAGTGATGTGATGCTGTTGTTTCTAGAGAAGAATGACTATGAAATATTAAATTTAATCGCATTATATGAATTGTATTATTCAATATTCGCGTACAGGCTACAGGAACGTTTGAAACCGTGACTGTGGCCCTTGACCACAAAGGGCAACGGAAAGATACAGATGGGTTTTATTCAGTAAGAGTCTAACACGCCCTCTCGATGCACCCAAAAGCGGGAAGTCATTTGATGATTTTCCAATTTTTTTTTATGTAGTTGGGAATATCATCCAATGGCATCTCCGCGCCCTTGGTTGGAGCAGGAGATAATGTCAGACTTTTACTGATTAAAAAATTACTCCTACTTCTTCATTGCCTTTCGTATCAGGGCCGAATGTACCTTTCTTCTGGACATAGCTTTGTTTTCTGGCTGAGACGATCTTGTTAATGTTAACGATTATCTCATCATCCTTAGATACAAAGCGAGTAAAAATCTATCTAAAAATACCCGCAAAATAAACTAACAATACCAAGTTCAATAAACTTTCGACCACATCGAAACAGACCTCGAAAAAACACTGTAACCAGTTACTATGAACATTCACCGGAAAATAAACATTGCCAATGATAAAATAATTAAAACTGGAGCATTTTTCCAATTGCCGTAATTTCGACAATAACCTTTTTCTTAATAGTATGAGTAATAGTAATGTTGTATTTCCTTATGCTATGACGTCAGTCGTAGTGTGAGAAACTTGGTTAGAAAAAGTTGCCGAATGAAGCAAGGTTTACTACTTTTTTATTGCTATGTGATATAGCCAACAAGCGAATTGAGTTTTGCATAGCGATTGATCTTATGCAGTTGATATAAGAGGATAATAATAGCCTTGGCTCTTTGTAAAGGATTTTTTGCGCAGATATTTGGTTTCTTATACAGAAAATTTACACTTCATTATTTATATATGCACAAAGAAGCAGTAATATTTAAAACTAATAATAATATTCCACAACTATCACACAACGCTGTCTAGCCCCAAGCTAAGCAGAACTTGTGCATGAGTACTAGACAACTGATAAACATAGTTATATATTTCTAAAAATACATACATTTATAGATATTATACCCAGACACAGAACAAATGATCGTGCTCTGGAGTGATCACAAACATTAGTTCTGTGAGAATCGAACCCACGACATCCGGCATAGCAGTCAGAGCAACTAACCACTAGACCAACATGCCAGTAAATTAAAAACTACATGAGAAGGAATTGTGTATTTCTATAGAAATTTCTCCGAGTAGATCTAAGAAAGACATAAAATAAAAGAAATAAACAACCTTGAGTAAAATCAAGTAAAGCAAAATAGTGGAGAGTTAAACTTAACCTTTTGAATGTCTTATGTTACACAGTTCGACATAAGCAATTGTCTTTCTATTGTGTCTCTAATTACGGCATTCAGAGTTAAGTTATAAGTAAAGTAAATTTTTTTTTTATGACAGCCTGTTCACTCCTTGGCAAACGCTTCCCACCATTCCATATTCCAGTTCTGACGAAATCTGTCTACTTTGTCCTGGTATCTCCTTCGTGATTTGCTGCGACCCCATCTCACTGTCTCAGGGCATATATGATCAAGACCTAATTAGGTTAAATACTAATCTACACTAATATTATTTACACTAAGGTTATATATATAACTAAGGTTATATATATACTAAGGTTATATATATTAATCTACACTAAGGTTATTTTTTTTATGTGTTTTCGTTTGTAGGATCTATAAAAGTATGGTCCAATTGCTAATTTTTTTTCACATGTAGAAAACTGCTTTATTCCTGAGCGACATAGGCTATATTTCATGTACGCGGGTGAAGCCGCGAGCAAAAGCTAGTCAATAATAAATTAATCGTCATGTTTCATCATAGTCATCATTTTCTCGCTCTTAATAAAAGAGAAACTGACAAATCATACCACAGCCGAAACTACGTCCCTGTAGTGGCGTAGCAGCGTGTAGAAGCGTGTAGGAGCGTGTAGGAGCGTGTAGGAGCGTGTAGGAGCGTGTAGGAGCGTGTAGGAGCGTGATATTTGGACATGGTTTCCTTTTATTACATAAGCGAGCACAAAGGGAGGATTTTCCAACATTCACCCGCTAAGGGGATAAAACATGGCTCCAAAGTTTGTGTGAAGAATCCTACTTTCAAGCGGGCGAAGCTGCTGGCAGAAGCTATTTCGACATAATTAAGGTCGGTTTAATTTTTTTTTTCTTTTGTAAATACACTTACAGTACAGGAGTTATCCTTAGTACGGTCCGGACTACGCTTTCTCCTTCGTTGTTTTTATCACGACCATCGAAGGACTGGAACAATTTGGCTGCTGCGTTGTGCGTCCAATTATAATTTAGGTGCTTTCAAGGCTATAGTGAATAGACTCTTAATAAACTAGTGCACCTCACCATCAACGATTGCATCTCTGCTTACCATCAGGTGGGGTCGGCACTGGTTAAAATCAATTAATAAAAATGGGGTAAAGTTTAATTTAAAAAAAAAAAAACATCTTTCATAAAGCCACTCATATTTTCTTGACTGATTGATTAATATAACCTCACAAAACTCCATAAATTCCCAATAATTCAATAAGTACTAGAATCGTGGCCCATCTAAGTCCCAAGTATAAACGGTTACTTTCCCAGCGGGTGGTGTCAGCCACTACCCACAGCGTTGCGCAAGCGCCGACAATTTCGTTAGGTTGGCCAACCTTACCTCATTTCACGTAGATTGTGTAGCCGAAGCCTTCGTTTGCTGAGAAAATATGTTGTATTTTGAACTAGGCACTATTTTTGAGTTTCATTATGACGAACCTAGTCGAGGCAGGTTTTTTGATATTCTTAAAAGATATACTTAAATAAAATCGTAATAATAAATAATATTTTTTTTTCTAAAGAAAGCTTAAAGACTAATAACATAATTGTTGTTTTTTTTTTATAGGTATGGAAAATTGCTAATTAAAAGCTTCCACATATACACATCTTATACTGCATTGACTTTTAATTAAAAATATCAATAAAAATATATGTTGGCACCCAAAGAAGCATTATGCCTATCCTTGTCATTTAAAATCATAGATAAAAAGCATATAACTACGTATAATAAATATTAAATTCGTGACCACTATCTCCAAAATATTTAAATATGTATTTTTTATGTTTAAGAAATGAATATAGGAAATAAAAATAATAAGCCATAAAGCCAAAAGCTTCGACGACTATCTGTCGAAGCTGTCGTTGCGCGGTTGGATCAAGGGCCTGATACAGAAGGCAGTACTCCTCGATAAGGCTCGCATTGTGAGGAAGTTCCTGTCTCTGGAGCCCTAACCACCAGTAGCTAGTTATGCGGATAGTTGTCTGCCTGTCAACTATTTTTATACCTATTTTAAAAGTTTTTTTTCATATGTTTTATTAAAGAAATATTTAAAAATATAAACGATATTGTGAAGAAGACAAATAAAGAAGATTAAATTCTTTATGAGGAACAACGAGACTGATTTAGTGTTAGTAACAAACAAACTTACAACTATGTTAGTAAATAACAAAATTACAACCACAAATGACATTAACACACAATAAAATAATCATTGCTTCATCGCTCCAGTTGAAATACTCGTTAAATGATTTAATATATATGGCAATCCATCCTGTCTGCAATCGTACCCAGGATGCCGCTGGGATCGGCTCGCACCTAATAATAATATATATGGTTTTACTAAAAATCTGACCCTCTTCGATTTCGATTTCCGGCCACCCCGTAGACGCAGGCTTGTGGACGGCGAGCATTGGGTAGCTTTTTTTTTTTTTTTTTCGATGGGAAAAATCATCTTATGACAACCCCCGCTCTTGGACGGAGCGGGAGATAGTGTCAGACTCTTACTGACTAAAAAACCCATCCCGTTCCTTCAAGCCTTCATACCGGGGCTCGAGCGCCCTTTCGGATAACCCTGGCCCCAGTAGGCTTCGACCCGGCTGGGCCCCTGCTGTTGCTGACAACTCCTTGAGGCGCGCGGGAACAGCGCGCGCCGTCGACGACTTGGGCTTGGTCCGGACGGTTACCGGACGGCCGGACAGCGAGCTACCCATTGCTCACTGTCCGCAAGCCCGCGCCTGCGGTGGCTGGAAATCGGGATCGGAATCCCGGCGGCGGCGGCGAGAGCGCCGTTGCCTGATGCGGTCGGCCTCCTCCTTAGCGAGCATTACTGCTTCGCAGAAGTCGGCGACCGCCTGCCACTCCTCCTCGCTCCGGACCATGGCCTCGACCAAGATCCGGCGCGAGAGGTCTCCGCCGCCGATCACCCCCACGAGGGCACGGCGATGCTCCGTCCAAGCAGGGCACACCGCGATTGTGTGCTCCACCGTGTCCTCCGGGCGTTCCGCACAGTGGCGACACCCGGGCGTCACTTCCGCTTTGATTCGGAACAGGAACCTCCCGAACTTGCCATTTCCGGTGAGGACCTGTGTCATGCGGAAGGTAAGGACGCCGTGAGGTCTTTCCAGCCACGCCTCAAAGAGGGGACTTATCGCCATAATTGTGGCGTGCCCATGACGGGGTTGCGATAGTCGCTGACGCCATTCCACCATGAGATCCCGCCGAAGCTCTGTCCGCCATGCCGCGACCTGTCGCGGCAGAGGACTTTCACCAATGCTCGCTGTCCGACCGTCCTGTAACTGTCCGAACCAAGACCAAGTCGTCGACGGCGCGCACTGTTCCAGCGCACCTCAAGGAGCTGTCAGCAACCGCAGGGGCCCAACTGGGTCGAAGCCTACTGGGGCCAGGGTTAATTTTAAAAGATACCTCAGCCCCGATACGAAAGGCAACGAAGGAACAGGAGTGGGTTTTTAATCAGTGAAAGTCTGACAGATGATTTTCCCTCTCTTGAAAACGGGGTATTGACCTAAATAGCCATTATGTTGCAATAGTTTCTCTTCAACCGGGGGTTGTCCTTGGATGCACTAGCATAGCACCTAAACGGAAACAAAACACGTTCCATTAAAAGAGCCTAAAAGGGCCTCCTGCGAGTTGGTTTCGGCTCCTCGTATGCCTTCCAAAGGTCCAGGAACTCAGGGTCCTGAGATAAATAAATATAAAAAAAATAATAAGAAGACATTTTACAAAAGTGAAAATCATGATAGACTTGTGATATTTTTTATTGCAATGAATATACCTACTTACATTTTTACCTTCTTCATTATTCCTAATTTGTTCAAATATTACGAAAAGGCACCTATGTCAATGTAATTTTGTTAATTATGTATAATTAAATAACGAAATTCCCATCAAATACAACTATAAATTAAACTGTCAAGTTTTCTATGGTAAATTGAGAAGAATAACATAGAAATACAGTAGCTTCTCAGGGAAGCGGGAAGTTGTATTGTGAGAAGTTGATAGTTGATGCTCATTAGTAAGAATTTGTCGCTTGTGTTGACGTAACTAAACTATTTTTTATCTTTCCCGTTATTACAATGTATAGAAAAGGTATTTATTGTAACAATTTCAGTGTCAAGGGGATTCCCTTAGAGACATTTCCAGAGTAAAACAATTTTTGATCCTAGGACATGCAGGTTTCCTCATGATATTTTTGTTCACAGTTTTGAGAGCAGTGGTGATGAAATAAATAACACAAAGTAATGCGCCTGGCTGGATTTAAACCCACGACTTTTTTTCGACATTTCGTAAGTTGGTGTAGAATAAAAAATTCCAAGACATGAAACATCCACCGACACGCACTGGGCCCGCGTGATGGATGAAGGGCCCATACGCTCTCCTTGAAAGGAAGCCTGAATCCCAGCAGTGGGAACATTAAAAGGCTGATTATGCTTCTTATTATGCTATGCTAGTTTTGGCAAAACCATTATGATATGATAGAGTATCTTTTGAGACGTCAAACGTGTTGAACGAATCGAAAGAAAAGAATTTTAGAATTTTTCATAAGACATTCTATGAAGCCCGCACACCTAACCGTGTTGCATAGACCGAATCTGGAGAAACTCCAGATTTCGAGAAAGATTTCGATTCGATAAGTGTGAGTTCACCGAAAATATGCAACTCTATTTTCCACTACTCAGGATTTAGGCACCATATAGACATAAATTATCCAAAAATCTACTCAGAAAAAAAAATCAGCACACTCAGTACTATTTTTGTGGTAATTTTTTTCCAGTGGCTGTTTCAGTTTTCCTCCTGGCGATTATCATCATATCAGCCGAAAGACATCTACTGTTGGACATAGGCGTCCCCCAAGTGTCATCATAACCTCCGGTCCTTGCGTCTGGCATCCATCAGATTCCTGCGACCGTTACCAGGTCATCGGTTCACCTTGTGGAAAAGCTTCCAACGGTGCGTCTTCTGGTCCGTGGTCGCTATTCCAAAACCTTTCTGCCCCATCGACTATCTTGTTCGGCAAGCAACGAGCCCTTTTTTTTATGGTGGGAAAAATCATGCTTTGACATCCCCCGCTCTTGGGCGGAGCGGAAGATAGTGTCAGACTCTTACTGACTCGCACTTAAGTTCTTCTGGCTATGTCAGTAACCTTGTTACAGATACCGGCAAGGATCTTGAGAGCTGACTTGAACTTGAAGTCGCGCACACTTGAATGAGAAGTGAAGTATTGGGTCTCTTTAGTGGTATGAAGTGAGACGCGGGAGGTGGGAGTACATCTTTGTATTTACAGTGATTGACGAGCGCTCAAAATTCGTGCCGGTATCTGTAAAAGGTTATATCTTTTTATTATGACTTGCAGCCGGCGGCATCGTCCGCGTGAAAATATTTCTCCATACAAACTTTGGACACCCGTTTTACCCCCTTAGGGGTGGAGTTTCATAAAAGCCGTTCTTAGTGGATGTCTACGCTCTATAAAGAATCTACCTACCAAATTTTAATTTTTAGGTGTTATATAGTTTCTGAGATTTCGTTATTACTCAGCGAGCAGTATTCCACTTTTATATTAAAATCTACGCTCATGCAGATTATACCGTACAGGTCACAGAGCACGTTTGGCTTTAACGTGTGAGTATATAGGTATATAATGTCACTAATAAGGATTAAATCCTAGTAAATAACGTCATGCAGCAATACAATAATGGTTATAGTATTGTGGTATTAAAATCAAACTAGGTACCTAACTACGGAGGAGGCTGCACGAGTGAATCAACGGCCCTCACGCCCCAGTCGCCGGTGGGATTTCGATCCCGATTACCGGACATCGTAGGCGCTGGCTTGTGAACGGCGAGCAATGGGTAGCTTGCCATCTGATCGTCCGGTAACCATCCGGACCGAGCCCAAGTTTTCGACGGCGCGTATTGTTTTACGCACGCCTCAAAGAGTTGTCAGCAAACCGTAGGGGCCAGCAGGGTCGAAGCCTATTTAGGCCAAGGGTCTGCTTCTCAAAGGAAGATTCGGCTCTGGTTCGAAAGGCAAAACGAAGGAACAGAAGTGGGTTTTTAGTCAGTAAAATTCTAACACTATCTCCGGCTCCGCCCAAAAGCGCGTAGATGTCATTGGAGAATTTTCCACCTATAAAAAAAAGGTACCTAAATGTTACGTTCAGATAAAATCTTCCTTACCTACCCATACTGAGTTACGGCTGAAATAAGAGCTAAACCACAGTAAAATTGATATTGAAATTGAATTCTGGTTACTATCGCTAACCTTCATTACATATTTGGCAAAATTGTACATATTTTTATAAGGAAAATTAAAATTAAAATTAATTATCAAATTAATTTTGTTAGTACATGCCTGTATAGTTAAGACTAAAAATAAATGTTTTTATTTAAATAATCATCACTATTTATTTTTATTATTTTACCTATTTGTTCGTTCGAAAGAGAGGAAAAACCTTGTATGCGGTTGCAACACGTAGTCAGTTATTTAGTTAGTAAGTTATTTTTTTTTCCATCATCGTCATCATCGTTTCAGCCGAGAGACGTCCACTGTTGGTCACAGGGCTTCCTCAATTGTCGCCACAACGAACGATCCTGTGCGTCTTGAATTTATCGGATTCCTGCAACCTTTATCAGAAAGCTTACTGGGGCCAGGGTTATCCGAAAGGGCGCTCGAGTGCCGGTATGAAGGCTAGAAGGAACGGGGTGGGTCTTTTAGTCAGTTAGAGTCTGACACTATCTCCCGTTTCGACCAAGGGCGGGGGATGTTAATGCATTTTATTTTCCCACCATAAAAAAAAAGATCATTGGTCTACCTTGTAGGAGGCCTTCCAATACTGTGTCTTCCGGTACGAGATCGCCATTCCAGAACCTTTCGGCCCCTACGGCCTTTTTTACTCTTTAATTACCGTAATATTTTTCTCCAATTTCTTTCACATCATTCCTCACCTAATTTAAGGTAATTTACTGAAAGAACCAATAAGTCAGCGGCCGTTGTTAGAATAGTTATGTGAAAAACGCTTAAGGAACAAATAAAGAGTTTAGGAAATGTTTTGTTCATTTTATCTATATTAAATACCCATCACTTATGCGAAGTTTATCCTGAAAGTAAGTAGATATGCAAATGAACCGCAAAAGTATAAATTGCGGCTGACCGTCAACACTGAATGTGGTTGGTCATCCAAAGCGTGGTGGAAGATACTGTTATTGTATTTTAGTGTGTATGGCTACGTGAGGGGCAGTCTTTTATGTTTTAATTTCATTTTTAAATTCATTTATTGAATTCGGGTAACTAGACCCATAATAGTTTGACTCATTTCTCACACAATTAAATTTAAAATAAAATATAAAATAATACAATAATACAATAAAATTCGTAATGATATTAAATGTCAAAAAGTTAAAAGCCAATAAAATACAATTCATAATAAACATCAAAAATTAAAAATACAATTCAATAAAATTCATGATTACCTACTTATATACATAGAGCGATCGGCGGTGGAGATCTCTCGCGCCGGGCCTTGGTACAGGCCATGGTTCGAAGCGAGGAGGAGTGACAGGCGGTCGCCTCCTTCTGCGAAGCAGTAATGCTAGCAAAGGAGGAGGCCGACCGCATCAGGCAACGGCGCTCACGCCCGAGCCGCCGGGATTCCGATCCCGATTTCCGGCAACCCTAGGCGCAGGCTTTCAGACGGCGAGCAATGTGTAGCCCGCTGTCCGACCGTCCGGTAACTGTCCGGACCGAGCCCAAGTCGTCGACGGCGCGCACTGTTCCCGCGTGTCTCAAGGAGGTGTCAGCAACAGCAAGAGCCCAGACGGGTCGAAGCCTACTGGGGCCAGGATTATCCGAAAGCGAAGTTCGGCCCCAGTACGAAAGGCAAGAAAGAACGGGTGGGTTTTGTAGTTAGTAAGAGTCTAACACTATCTCCCGCTCTGCCCAATGGCGGGAAATGTCATTTGGATAATTTTTAACCACCAAAAAAAAAATGAGCAGAACCTGGCCTTAAGTCCGCCTATGTTCAACTACTGTAGCTACATGAAGTTTAAGTAAATAAACACAGGATCAGGTTTGCACTAACCTCGACCGTGACAATAGCAAGGATATCCGAGAACATGATAACCACAGCAGTAGGTAATATGCCTGCTAGTGCTAATTACTGCTCTGTTATCCTCCTGTAGGAATGTATTGAGAAAAACAAGAGACTAAATTAAATTCCTTGTTTTAATTGGCTCGGTAGGTAATTCATTTGTTTCCAGTCCAGGTAAATTCTTATCCGCAATTGCACCGCAGGAAAATCTAAAATTAAACTAAATTATTTCTAAAAGTAAAATAATTAATTTTTATTATTTAGAAGAGGTTGAAACTGTTTGTTTTAGTATCTACATACCTACAAGCAAACACTTGGGCCACCTGGCCCAGTAGTAACCCAGGCAAGGCGCATTACTTTGTGTAACTTATCACCACCACTTATAAAACAGTGGAGGAAAACATCAGGAAGTAACAGGCATATCTTAGAACCAAAAATTCGAAGACATCTGACATCCACCAACCCGCACTGAGCCCGCGTGGTGGATTACGGCCCATTCCCTCTACTAGAGTCCTCTCTAGAGGCCTGTAGCCCGATTCACGTAATGAAAACCGTAACGATATCGTAGCGATTTAGTCGTTTAGACCATTTCCTTATTCACATCCATCAATCGAGTTTGGACGACACCGATTTTAAAGTCGTTTGAAATTCGTCGATTTAAAATAAAAATCTGTATTACATAATCCTGGTAGAATACTTAATAATGTAACTGGAAATAATTCGATAGATCGTGAATACCGCTTTTAGATAGGACTTCGATCGAACGATTATAAAACTTCAACGATATTTGGCTTTTTTGGTTTTACGTGAATCAGGCTACTGATGTCTTGATCATAGTGATGTAAGCGAGTTGTAGAGGTAAGCGCTCGACGAACACTCGGCGCTTTGTTTATCCGTACCGAGATCACAGTGCTTTCATCTCAGTCAATTCGGCCGAGACGAGAGCACTGTCTCCCTCGTTTACTCGGTACTTACGTGTGATCACGGCATGAGTCCCAGCAGTGGGCACGTTAGCGTGATCGCATCAGGAAGGAAGATATGCGCTGGAGAACCAAGGTCGCCGCCATAGCCTGAAGAATCGCCAAACTAAAATGGCAGTGGGCCGGACACATTGCTGGTAGAACGGAAGGTCGATGGGACCGGAAGGTTCTAGTGGCAACCGCGCACCGGAAAACGCAGCGTTGGAAGGCCTCCCACAAGTCACTCGATGACCTGGTGAGGGTCGCAGGAATCTGATGGATGCGAGACGCACAGGACCAGTAGTTATGGCGACACTGGGGGGAAGCCTTCGTCTAACAGTAGACGTCTTTCGGCTGAAACGATAACGATTAAGGTTGTTGTTAATTTGTGGGAATAAATTGAAAGAAAGAAAGAAAGTAAACATGTTTATTCTGCCCGTATAGACACACAAATAATTGCAAAATAAAATTAGTAAAAGAAAAACATAATAAAAATGAGTTGCCTTAACATCAACCAGGCCTAACTGATTTGAACGATAGACAACTTGGTTGTCTAGAAGAATTGAATTGAATTGAATTGATGATACAGTTTATTGTACACCATTACAAATTACAGTAAATATTAGTTTAAGTTAAAATGATAGTATTCTTAAAACTAGTTTTGTAGTTGCACATTTTAAATCACCAATAAAATCAAGGCGAAGTTACAAGTGTGGCCTTTTCAACACTATTAAAAAGAACACTTTCTCAAATATTAATCTTATCTCTGAAACTATAACTCAAAGCTTTTAGTCTATTATTAATAGTAGCTAATATGTAACACCGAGTTCGCACCCCGGTCGATGCAAGATAACTGATATGATATAATTCACACTTTCACGCGTTCAGTTCTTGCTTGGGCTGTGATAAGATCCTTTCATTTTGAAAGTAACCATTGGGTTTAAACAAAGCTTCGTTAAATCAGCAATAAAAAAGTTAAAAGTCAAATACTGTTTTTCTATTTAGGGTTCCGTACACAAACGGTAAAAACGGGACACTATTGCTAAGACTCCGCTGTCCGTCTGTCTATCAGCAGGCAGTACCTGATTAATGAGATACTGTCATGTTGCTGTGACAGCTAGGACATTTGAAATTTTTTTAGACAGCTGAAGTTGCCGCTATAGCAACAAATACTGAAAACAGAATTAAATAAATATTTAAGTGGAACGGAACTCTTCGCCCGCATGTCTAACTCGCATTTAGCCGGTTTTTAACCGACTTCGAAAAGGAGGAGGTTCTATGGTTGGTTGAATGTATATTTTTTTTTATGTATGTTTACCGATATCTCGGTCAATTGTAAGCCGATTTTGAAAATTATTTTTTTGATCGAAAGGTGGTCCCATAGAAATATTGTTATGATCTGATCATTAACTTCGAAGATATGGAACAGAACTCCTCATAGGATCACAGCGGAACTGTCGTAACAAGTAAAATTGCTTTGTTTATACGTGTAGTCGACGACTGGCTGAAGGAAAAGGGGAAGGGAATGTATCGGACTGATCTGATGATGAAGCCAGAAGGTAAATTAATGTAATCTAACCGTGTTTGGGATTATTAAAATTGTTATGAGATGCTCTCTGGCTATAAGGTATTTAAGTTTGACTGAGAGGTAGTTTATAGTAGTGGTACCATAACTAAAAAGTGTAAAATAAAAAACTTTTTACAAAAAAGAAAACAACCAACTTCAATGTTATAAAAAACACTGAAAAGTACAAAATAACTTTAATTTCGGAAGTCGGTGTTAAATAACGAAGAGACAAAACTATAAGACGACTTCCAAAATTAAAGTTATTGTGTACTTTTCAGTGTTTTTTTTTATAATAATTAGTATGATAGTGTTTTGTACAACAATTGACCTCACCTGCACTCACAAGTGCGATCTCTCACGAACAGTTGACACATTCTTCTCCAAAACATATCCCTCGCGTACAATGACGTAAGTGCATTGAGTAGTACGGCAGATGGTTCATTTATTTATTTTTACTCGTTGCGTATATTGGCCTGCCCTATTTTTGTACGAAAATAATCAATTTCTTAGAATATACTGTGAACTCGAGAGTGCTACGATTTCGTCATACTTGCACGATATAAGTTTACGTTAGTAATTTGAATAACTTTTTCTTAAGAACGAGTCCCTACGCAAGAAAAAAAAACAACATATGCAACGATATTTGTTACAAATGCTGGGATATTCATCAAATTGACAATTACCATTTTTCATTTTAATTCATTTCACTCGACTCTGTTGAATGAATTTTACAAAATTCTTGTTCTATTATTACTATGGATAGACTCTTGCTTGACCACTATTCACCTAATGGAAAACGATAATATGGCCGACGATGAAGCACGCTTGCCTAGAAGCAACCTATTCATTCTTGACTTAAATATCCCTCCCTAGGTTATACTTACCAGGAAACAGACTTCGGCAGAGAATATCAATCCTTAGCTATACGCATAATGAATGTGTTCCCAAAACGCTTTGTACGTATGGATGGGATGTCCACCATGTACCGGTGGCGCAACGCTGTAAGTCTTGGGGTCCGATGATGGAACGGAGTTTGGGAATTAAATTGTGCAATTCACCTCCTAAGATCATAAAATGGAGTTCCAAAGTTTATAGTAGAGTAACCTACCTTCACGCAAGTGAAGTTACTGGCAGAAGCTAATTACAAATATAGGTAATAGTTAATATACCTCTTTCAGCTTTTTGCTCACTGGCTACAGCTGAGCATCGTGAAATAAGCCCGTGTTTGATTTGTGACGATCATCGGCCTATTTTCGTGCGTTAGGGAACTTAGTGTCCAATTACGGTTTTACTTAGTCATAAACTCGTATAAGACTAGATTCCTAGATCTATTTAATTCCATCTTTACTGTTACAATAAGTGTTCCAGGTTGCCAGAGGGTTATCGGGCGATGTGGTCAGGTGGGATAGTGGTCAAACGCGAGTCTATAGATTAACAGTTTTTGAAAAATGTGACAGTAATATTGCAGCACTCTCTAGAGATAGATATTTTTATGTCAATGATTGCAATTCCCCACAAGTACTGCTCAAGATACAGAATACTATTTAAAACCAGTAATAACTAGCCGCTAATTACTACTTTGCCTACAAATTGGTCGTGCTTTGCCCATTAACAGCTTTGGCAAAATTCTAACTCTACCTTATATAATATTTTGAAACTTCTGGACATGTATTTTAAATTTCTTTGCCTTCTTTCTTCATACTATTGACGACAAAATTTCAGCAGACAAAGACAGCAGTGGGGGCTTAGTGGTGATGGCCACATCTTACGAGTCGTATGTGCAAACCTAGGCGGGCGCATTATTTTGTGTAACTTATGTCCTTCAAAACTGATCGATGGATGTATGTAAGGAACCCGACTTGTCCCGACTTGTTGTTGTCTTGTGTTGTTGTTGCATGTCTTAAGTTACACAGTTCGACATAAGCAATTGTCTTTCTATTGTATCTCTAATTACGGCATTCGATGAGTTAATAACGAAACTGAGTTTTGAGTTTGAGAATAAATCGTTCAAACGAATATTGCATTATCATATATCGGCTATGACTGGTAAAATGCTTATGCTATGATAAGTACATGCATGACATTTATAACAAAACGTATAAGATTCTGTTTACATCTCAAACGAGAAACTCCAATGGGAATCCCTCAGTTCCCAAGATGCACATCTAATAAACATAACATTTCTTTTAATAGTGATGATTTCATAACACTACATACTGGTCTATCGGAGCAAAGTCGCAACCTTGTGTGGTGACCACATGTTGTCGAAATAGCTCGTTTTTTGTGACATTGTACATAATGTGGGAACTAAAAGTCGGTAGGCACCTTAGGAAGTCATGCATCAACGAACTGAGGTCACATTATCTAACCGCAATTGTTAGATACCATTTGTTTGTAAAAAAAATGCTTTATATTAATCATTTTGTATTGCCTTGGGCGACGGAAAAGTGTTGGGAAACCCTGGCATAGATTTGCGCTTTCTTGTTACTAGTTTTAGTAAATTTTTAAATACGGAAATACGGAACCTTTATAAGATAACTTTTTTGTCCGCCTGTTTGTCAAGACCCTTTATCTCGGGAACGCGAGGAGGTATCGAGTTGAAATTAAAGCATGCAAACAAGGTCACATAGCACCAGTGTAGGAAAAAATCTGAAAACTGTTTTGTAGATAAATACAAAAAAAAAAAATCGATTCGGAAAAATCTTCGTAACTACATTCGGAAAATATAATATATCTGTTTTCATATGAAAGTTTGTACCTACGGAACCCTAAATGCGCGAGTTCGACTCACACTTGCCCAGTTTTTAAACAAACATAGGATATTACACTCCATGGAAATGTTATGTTCGTCATACTTTTAGCTATAAATAAATTTGTAACAAATCCCTGAAAATTAGGTATGATCGAAATGACATTGCGGTAATTCCATTATGGAATTTCACGTCATACATCATCAATTTTATTAGATTATTTTTATATTATGAACATCAAACAAAGAAATACGTTTAGCTGCAATATGGCGAACCCAGTGTTTCATGTACTAGGTACACTTGCGATGTTCTCATGTACTAGAGTTGCCAACCGTCCTATTTTCCCAGGATATCTCTTAGTTTTTGTAGTGTCCTGGAATGTCCTGAATAGTTTTTAAGCAGCGTCCTGGGTCTTTAAAGCGTTCGCGTTTTGACAAGGTGTTTTAAAATTCGTGTCACTGTTACAATTCCTACTTTACGAGTGGCCTCGCGATTCGCGAATAGAGCTGTTCGTTGCCGGCAATATTGCCCGATGTGTGAATATTGGTGGCAATATTGCCCGATGTGTGAATATTGGTGGCAATATTGCCCGATGTATGAATATTGGTGGCAATATTGCCCGATGTGTGAATATTAGTAGCAATATTGCCAGCAATATTCCCACTTCGAGCAATATTGCCGGCAACGACACATCTCGCGAATGTTCGCGCTGCCCCGTGCTGTTTTAAAACAAATGTGACTAACTTTTATTTAAAAATATGATTATTGTCATAACTCTCAAATATGATTATTAAGGTCAACAATTTCATTCAAAACACAAACAAATAATTGAACTATTGCAACCCTATTACTCGACCAGTTTTTAAACTGACTGGTCCTGGTTTTTCCAAATATAAATCCTAGTTTTTTAAATTTGAAGTTGGTAACCCTATTATGTACAGAATCGCAGGTCCATTTGCCGATCTCTTTGTTTGTAGTTATTAAACTGTAATTGATAACTAAAGGCCGGAATAAATAATTAGAGGTACTTCAATGTATGTCACGTTATGGGAACTAAGGCAACGAACAAAGTGGTTTGCGTCCTTTATCTCACACTATTCGTTTATATTAGGAAGTTGGGCCCAATCTGACGTGTGAAATGTTTTGTTATATCAATAATCAATAGTGTTTACAATATTGTTTGTATCCGACATCTACGGTGGCCTGTTCCCACCAGAGTGTGCGATCAAACTCGACGTAACAAAATAAATATTCAACAGTTTGTGACTATAAACAAAGTGCGCGCAGTTGTTCCTGGGCGCGGTAGAGTCGGCAAAGAAATCGTGAGATAAGGGTTTTTTACAAAATGTCATCGGAGAGATTCGGATTTTATACATACGTCGCTCCTATATACTTATAATATGAAATTGACATCACACCTGTGGGGTTACCATGACGTTCAAAGATATATTTTTTCATTCTTATTCCAATGTGGGTAAGAGACAGAGCTATACAGATTATCTAGCGCCATCTCTTACCCGCACTTAAATAAGATTAAAACAATCTTACTATAAACGTCATGGTCTAGGAATAAGTCTTATAAAGTTGAAAATTACGAGTGTATGTGTATATTTGTATGTTTATCATATAATCGAGTGAATGGATTTGAATGAAATTCAATGCATTTTCCTGCTCTAGGGTGGAGTGGAAGGGCATGTAAGACTGTCCCTGACTACAACCCTCTTTTAAGTTAACCATGTTTTAGAAAAGCACATGGGATACTTTATATCCCGGGAGGGAACATCCCTCCGGATAAACTTCCACTATCACGGGAGTGAAGCTACAGGCAACAGCTAGTCTGTGATAATATTTATCTGGATTTTAAATGGAACATAACAGGTTGTCACGTATGTACTAATAAAGTTTTGTTTGCGTGAATTTTAATTGGCGAATAATGAGGTCTCTATGAATTAAAATTAATTAACATGAAAAGCAATTAAATCTACAGATCTCGGTTTAAAACAGGATTTCCTGTTTGTGTTACCTCTTCACAATTAGGTACATTTACTATCGTTGCTAATGAAATAACTAATATTTATATACCTTTTATATAAACATATTTAAAATTTTCCTTGTGTGTTTCAGTGTTTTTCAACGGCTGTGTTATTATTTCCTTTACTTATTGTTATTTTAAGCGATTCTGAAATTTTGTCCCCTCAGACAATAATTGGTGCACTTGCTAACCACATTGTTTTATCAATTTAATTTAATGAGTGTTTGCTCATTGTTTCAATAGAATTTTTGAGGAAATATTGCATATTTTCCTATCGTATTTAGGTGGACTCAATGTTAAAAATAAATGGGATGAAGTGACGGTAAAGCAAGTACCTGTGGTGTCTGCTAGGGCCTGCGCACATTTGAGACAAGACTGTCTTAGACGGATTTGTCAACGACGTCTGCGATAAGACGGTTTTGTCTACGACACGGAGCACAAAGCGCACACCTCTGTGCACGGTGTCGCAGACGTCATAGACAAGTCGCGAAAGTCGTAGAAAAGTCTGTCTAAGACAATCTTGTCTCAAGTATGCGCAAGCCCTAAAGGTGGGTCTATACTAGAGTCGGGTACGGGCGGAATAGGAATTGAGCTCTCGTGTAATGTGGACTCTAGAGAAGCCGAGCACGAACGACACTACACGAATTTGAGCTCGGCTCGTGCTCCGCTCTTGCAAGACTCGTCTGCCGTAAATTCATCTTTAAGAGCTGCCAACCTGAGATATATTTTCAAACAACCGCTCTTGCGTGATTATGACATTATTATTATTTTGGAAACACGGATGTCTTGTAGATATTATCCAGGTCTCTATAATACTTTTGCGGTTCTTAAAAAAAAAACACGTATATCCTGGAACAAGATTTGAGAAATTACATGAAGGAATTACCGAATGCCAACAGAGTTTTCAAACATTATCTTTCTTTTTTCGCGTTGTCTCTTTATCAAACATTGTGTAGGATTACGATTGTATGAAGCGACAAACTTTTAAACCTTGCTGGATGTTGACAATAGGCATGTGGAAAAGGAACCTCTGAAATAACGAAATTACCGAATGCCAACAAAGTTTTCAGACATTATCTTTCTATTTTCGCGTTGCCTCTATCAAACATAAAAAAACTAGCAATCGGACCAGTATTTCCAGAGATTACCTCCTGCAAACAAAAAAAAAAACTTTACCTCTTTATTATATTAAGTGTAGACTGTAAAGAATTGCATATATGAAGCAACCAGCTTAAAAACCATGTTCACTTTGACGATAAACGAGATTGGACTATGTACATATTATATTAAGAGGTTTTTTTTTGGGTGGGAAAATCATCTAATGACATCCTCCGCTCTTGAGCGGAGTGGGAGATAGTGTCAGATTTTTACTGACTAAAAACCCGCTCTAGTTCCTTCGTTGCCTTTCATACCAGGGGGCTGAGCAATCTTTCGGAGCTAACCCTGGCCCCAGCCGGACCTCTTTTTTTATGGTGGGAAAAATCATCCAATGACAACTCCCGCTCTTGGGCGGAGCGGAAGATAGTTTCAAACTCTTACTGACTAAAATCCCACCCCGTTCCTTCTAGCCTTCATACCGGGGCTCAAGTTCCCTTTCGGATAACCCTGACCCAAGTAGGCTTCGACCCGGCTGGGCCCCTGCTGTTGCTGACAACTCCTTGAGGTGCGCGGGAACAGTGCGCGCTGTCGACGACTTGGGCTTGGTCCGGACAGTTACCGGACGATTGGACAGCGAGCTACCCATTGCTCGCTGTCCGCAAGCCAACGCCTACGGTGGATTATATTAAGAGGGTTAATATAATATGTACTTTGTTAGGTAAGTTTCCATAACAGTATTTTAATCGATTCACATCCTTCCTATTATAAACAGTTTTTTTTTTTGTTATGTATGTATATGATTCCTCTCACGTACATTTTTGTTTGGGGAAATTATGTTTATTCGAGGTGATGCAAATAAATTGAATGGAAAAAAATGTACCTATTTACCTACTTATTTCTGTCACGTATGTTTTTTTGTTTGGGGAAATTATGTCTATTCGAGGTAACGCAAAAAATTGAATGGGACAAAATTACCTATTTACCTGCTTATTTCTATCACGTACGTTTTGCTTGTTTGGGGAAATTATGTTTTTTCGAGGTGAGGCAAATAAGTTGAATGCTTGGTTGATTGAATTTTGATGCATGTGGAGAAAAGTTTGTCAATACGACCAAGGTAGAATTCGCTCGACCCGTTATAGGCGAGGGTCTTATAGAGTCAAGTGCTACAGTGACTTTCCACATGTATCACACGACGTTTTTCAACACACTTACGAAGAAATGAATAAACGGGGGTTGACGCGCGACTCATAAGGGTTGCTTAGCGCCCAGCCTGGTACGATATAACAAAATTTATTTATTTTATTTTATTTATTTATTTATTTCTTAAAAACACACACTATCTTTACAGGTTGGGCCCAATACAATAGTGGTTTTAAAAATGGGAACAAATCAATTATCTTATGACTAACACTTATCTAAAATCAACTATAATACAACTATGAAAAAATTGTGGCACCCCCTCCACAATTTTATTTTTCAAACATGAGCACACTTTTCGGACCAAGCCCAAGTCGTCGACGGCGCGCGCTGTTCCCGCGCGCCTCAAGGAGTTGTCAGCAACAGCAGGGATCCAGCCGGATCGAAGCCTACTGGGGCCAAGGTTATCCGAAAGGGCGCTCGAGCTCCGGTATGAAGGCTTGAAGGAACGGGATGGGTTTTTTAGTCAGTAAGAGTCTGACACTATCTCCCGCTGCGCCCAAGAGCGGGGGTAGTCATAAGATGATTTTTCCCATCGAAAAAAAAAAAGCACTTTTACGCACGAGTCAGTCAAAAGTAAAAAAAAAAAACAGTCAACTGCGTGCCTAAAACCGGTTGGTTAACAGCAGGTTTTCTAGTAAGTGTATTGAAAAAAAACAATTGACCTATTTATCCGTACCTACTTAAATTTTTTTGCTATCGCTACACTCGCGCTGTCTACTTCGCTAGCAGGGACACGTTATGTAGAACGTAAGTGATCTGTCAGTACAAGATTATTAATTATTTTTACAAGCATCCAATTGTCCTGTTCGAGCTTGTACAGTCAAATTAATTGGTAAGAAAATGTGGGACGGACACACAACATTATAAAAAGGACGAACAGGTTTTCAAAATAAGGTGTATTTTGAACCCAATCCCTCGACGTGAAGTACATCGAAGGAGTGGAACAATTTGATTAGGTACCTACTGCGGTCTCCCAGGACTCTAGCCTTGAAGACACCTAAATTACAATCGGACATTGTAATTTACGTGTCTTCAAGGCTACAATGAATAAGCTCATAATAAACTAGTGCGCCTCACCATCAACTATTGCATCACTGCCTACCATCTGGTGGGATCGCAGTCAAGCACTGGTTTATATCATTAAAAAAAAAATATATAAAATAGTAGTGGTCACCAGCCTGACATACAATACAATAGATACTTATGTATTCAAGGACTTTCAATTGGTTATGAAATATTTCCTATGTATTCTAAATATAGATGTCATGTCGCATCACATTTGTAGGACTCGATTTAAAAAAGGAATGTATACAACATTATTTTCAGTATTTCCGAAACCCAAAACACATGTGTAGTACTCGTATTTTTATGTAAAGAACTTGTGTACAAAATTTCATAACTATACGATGAAAAATCACGAAGGTATAAGTTTGTTATGTTTCCTGGTTGGCCGCACAAATACATGATCACCGGGCCACCCGGGCAACTGAGGGGTGGTTTTACTCCCGCATCCAGCTTTGTGCTAGTGTCTAATGTGCGCTATAACCTGCTGTGACTTGTGTTGTACTTAGTGTCGGTGGTGACTAATTTGCGACCTTTTTCAAACATTTTTGAAAAAAATGTAACATGGTGTAAAAATTATTGGAATTGATTCAGTTATTGATTCTGAACAAATTATACTAAGGTTTCACATAAACTAAAAATATAGGAGAGGGAATGGGCCACCACGCAAGACCAGTGCGAGTTGGAAGATAAAAATAATAATATATATTCGTCATAAAAAAAAATATTAATTAATATCAAAAATAAGTATTATAAGAAAAATAAAGGAGATAATAATAACTTTATTTCCAACTCAAATTATGATGCCACATGTCTTCGAATTTTTGTTCTAAGACGCACCAGAACCTTTCGGCCCCATCGATCATCTGTTCTGTGAGCAATGTGCCCTGCCTACTGCCACTTAAGGGCGATTCTTCGGGCTATATCGGTAACCTAGGTTCTCCTGTGGATAGTCCTATCCTACCTTACCCTACCCTATCTTTGTTTGACTTTAAGTCTTCTGATGAGGTCCATTGTAGGCGACTACATTTCGGAGCTACGAGTATATGTCATATGTCATCATTAGCAACACGCACTGTTCATAGACTTTCGTCTTGAGACACTGTGGTATATTGGACGGGAAGATACCGCGCAGCTTCCTGAACGCAGCCCAGCTGAGCCACACGACCATGGTGAGTCTTAAATAATCCCACAGATCGTTGTAGACCCACAAGAGGATATGAACTCTTATTCCCTTGCCCTAAATACCACAAAGAGATTAATAATAATTAACCCACAACCGCTTTCATTGTCTAATCGCCGAACATTTGTTTTGTTTAACCCTACGCAGATGTTCGAGTTTAGTCTACATACCAATAAATAGGCCAGATTTGTTTACAAGGTTTAGTACGAGGAATATTCTGAATGAAATATGTATGTGAACCGTGTCATAGTTCTCTTAGAGAATGTAGGTTAGTATGAGATAGGGCTTATGTGTTTACATGTTTAAATTACATTAAAGAAAGAAAAGGCCTGGATGTGGAAGACCACGGCAATAAGACAGGTCTTCGTTGGTATACTACTCGTGATTGGAAGACTGAAGAACTCTTCACTCCAGTAGTCATCATTATCAGCGTTTTCGTCGCCTTGTCTCGTGTTATTTGGGATCGGCGCAACACTTTTTTTTTCATTCTGTCCTGTCACCTGTTACGCTAACTCCCAGTGGCAATACTCTTTTAACATTTTTTTTTTATTTAAAATTCTAATTGCTTACTAACATCTACCACGAATGTAAATCTCGACGGTGGACCTTTCCGAGTCGCCGTCTCAACACGACACTGGCAGAATAGTCGCTATCGGCTCAATTGCCATAAAAAAAAAAAAAAACATTTTTTTTTAATTCAAAAATTGTATAATTGGCCCAACGGGTTACCGTCGGCGGTGGGTTGCCACAGGAAGGGTTATTCCTTGAGAACCCCGATCCCCGAGAATCCCTAACCGGAGATACCCGATTTGTTTTTATCTTTATAAACTCTCATAAAAGTCAGTTTAGTTTAAAAGTACCATCAGCAGAAGATGATAATTAAAATGTTATTACTAGTGTAAAAATGTTTATACTTAACTTTAAGTAATATATGTAGTTTTGCTTGGTTAAAAACTTTACTTTTCCTAATTTTTTTTAAGTTAAATAGGCCTCCAAATAGCAGAACCTCCTCACAACGACTTATTTACAAAATAATATCAACATTTACAAGGGGATCCTGTGTAAAACAAAACAATTAGGTTTACACAAAATTTCCAGCAAGTCTATTTATTTAAGTTCTTACTGTTGAAGCAAATATCATTTTTTTTTCGCCATTTATTTTCAAATTAGCTGACTCGACAAACGTTGTTTCTGTATATCTAAAAAAAGAGGGTAGGGGCAGGAGGGCAAAAAATAGCCCACGACCTGTTTTCATATGTACTTAACAAATATACACGAAACAAATTCATGAAAACTGTTCAAGCCGCTTCTGAAGAGTTCGATGACAAAAATTAGTTACACGAGATTTTTATTATATTACTTAAATATCTCGAATAAAGATGTTGCTGGTTTTCATTAAGGCCCAAGCGCCCGAAAAGCGCCTTAAAACAGTGACTTTCTGGAGCCTACTCCTCGGTAACGGCCAGGTTAATAGGTTTAAAAAAAATGTTTATTATAGATTCATGAACAACATTATCAACATTTGGTTTTTTCGTGCGATCAATACTTTTGTCTAAAGCAAATATTACATACAACAACATTACATTCGCAACTTTTCTCTACTCCTTCGAAACGGCTTGGATCTTTAGAAACGTTTTTACACATAAAAATTGGTGATTAAATATTCTTCAAAGTGAACATTGCCTATGCAAATCAAACAATATTTTGCAAAGAAAATCGGTTTAAAAGTCAGCGGGGCCCTGTCCGGGCGCAGCTGACCGCAAACAAATGCACAGATAGTCGTACTGTCGCCTAGAGGGGTACGAGAGTTATGACCATTTAATTTCGGTCAGATGGTCCAACGGACTAGAAGCCTTAAACCTAAATATCAATAACACGTACGTGTTATTGATTATACATTAGTTAGCGCTACGAGTAGGTACATAAATAGGTATTTTGGCCGCCAGAGACAAAATTATCAAAGGAGGATAATAACGTGTATTTTAGGAAGCTGGGTATCTCAAATAAAAACTAATTAGTACCACTAATCGTTCAGGTGACCTTGATAAAGCTTGAGTGTAGCTCTAATTTATTTGTATATTCTAAAAACAAAGCACATTTGGAACAAATAAGGCGTATAGTCCCTTGAACCGGAGTTAAATGCACACAAACTCGTATTGCCGCGTGCGCCCGTAGAGCCCCATAGAGCCCCACTAAACCATTTTATTTACTAAATATTGATTGATTTTAATGTGCCATGTACTTACGTTCTGAAGGACACTTAACTAGTTACTTTTTGTGTAAACAATTTTCTTAAAGATCAAAGGCCTTCTTTAAAAGGAGTTGGGCAAACAGGCGTAAAAACTAACATGTTGTTAAATATTTCTAGACAAAATTATTAATCGCACAAAAAAAAAAGTATAAGTTGAACTTCTACATGAATCTATAATAAACACTTTTTATTTTCAAACTCAAAAACTACCGAACCCTATACCGAAAAGTAAACTTAAGAAAGTCACTATTTTATGGCACTGCTCGGGTGCTAGGACCTTAAATAATATGGAATATGGCAATATTGCACATGTGTGATATTCCATGGCTAAGCTTATGTGTATCGCACCAGTTTCTAGGTCACCATAATTACAATGCAAATGGAAGCAAAAAAAAAGAATGATTAAGTTATTATTTTTATGACAATAATTGCAATAATAACCATTTCCAAACATAATCATAATCTCCTTTTTTCAAATAAATATATTTTGGGATTTGATACTTTGACTGGCGCAACATATACCTATATACGACAATTTTAGAAGATATTATAAGATATTCATCATCATCATCATTTCAGTGGAAAAACGTTCATAGTTTGACATGGGCCTCCCCCAAGCGTCGCCATAACGGCCGGTCCTGTGCGTCTCACATCCATCGAATTCCCGCGACCCTCACCAAGGAACGGGGTGGGTTTTTAGTCAGTAAGAGTCTGACATTATCTCCCGCTCCGTCAAAGAGTGGGGGTGGTCATTAGATGATTTTCCCACCATAAAAAAAGGTCATCGGTCCAACTTATGGGAGACTTTCAAACGTTGCTTCTTCCGGTACGTGGTTGTCACTCTAGAACCTTTCGTCTCCATCAACCATCTTTTCTGCGTGCAATGTGCCCTGCCCATTGCCACTTAAGTTTGGCGATTTTACGAGTGATGTCAGTAACCTTGGTTCTCCTGCGTATTTCTAAGTTTAAAATTATTCGTCTCTAAAAGTGCTCGCCGTGTCACTATTGGCCGCTGCCATTTCAGTATAAATTTGCCCATAGACATTACCCAACCCTCTTTGAGCCTCATACAGAACTTTAAAAACTTCTCCACGCAATTCTTCTCTAACCTCATTCAATTCTAAAATAGTCTCCAAAAATATTGATCTAACTTTTTATAAACATCTTAAAACAAAACAAAACACCTGTTTTACTCGTTATCATTACTACTATGTTTACTATAACGTATCGCATGATAAGATTGTACGTTCTTAGGTATTGTGAAAGTACATAGAGTACACTAGTATAGGTACACAATTCACTTTTATTCTAGTGATAGGACAATGGAACGCGGTATCGAAGATTTTGGCCGTATGATAAGACAACAGATTATAGAACAATCTTTAGAACATATTTAATTTATGACATTTTTTTTTTAATATCAGAAAGTTTTTTTATCAAGATTACTTTTGCTGATAATTTAGCTTTGTTGGAAATTTTCAAGTGAGTAATTTTATTGATATACTAAGGTGGAAATTTTTTGAATGGTAGATAAGAATTTGCCGATTTTGTCATTACTGATTATGAAAGAAGAAAGAAAGAAAAACCCATTTTATCTGCCAGATATACCGAAAAGTATTAACAAATTTTATAGACATTTAATGAAAAGAATGCGCCACTTCCAAGCAAAACGGTCGAAGGCTCAGCATAATGCCGTGACCACAACGTAAAAGCGGCGAGTCTACGGCGCTGGTTTGTAAATATGTGACTATAAATGTAGGTTTTTAATTAATAAAAAAAAAAGTGCTTTTTATTGAAATATAGGTAGGTGTACCTTGATAGTTGGCCTACTGAAAAGGGAAGCAATTTAAAAAAAAAACAATGTTTTTTTTATGTGATATACCTAAATTAGTGATTGACTGCGATCTCACCTGATGCTAAGCAGTAATGCAATTAAATGGTGAATCGCACTAGTTTACCAAGAGTCTAAACCTTATTAATGTGCAACTACACTTCTACACTAACATTATAAAGAGATAAAGTTTGTTTTTTTTAGTTTGTAGGAGATGATCTCTGAAAGTACAGGACCGATTGTGAAAATTTTTTTACCGATAAAGCTGATTTATTCCTGAGTGACATGGGCTATATTTTATAAGCACGGGTGAAGTCGTGAGCAAAAACTGGCTTATTATAAAAGGTTTATAATAAATATAAAAAATATATGAAAATATTTTTGAAATGATGAATCAATACTTAGTTTTCCTGCTGAAATGGGGAAGTACTATATTGAAACAAGGTCGGTATATTTCGATGACTTCAGTGTAGGTTTAAATTTTATCAAACAAAAGTCCTATTGTATACAAACAATATGTAAATTATTTTTACTTACCCATTGAAGCTAAAGGACATTATAAAAATGTTTTGTTATGGAAAGATCTTTTTTCCTTTTGATAAAGGCTACATATAGATCGACTAGTTGGTAAAAGTCTGAATTTTAAATCAGTCTCGTGACAGTGCGATAATTAAACTGGGGTGGCACTTATATTTTATAGAAAGCTAGCTTTAGCCAGTGGCTTTGCTGACGTGATACACCATTCTATTGGTTAAAGAATTTTCAAAATCGGTTCAGTAGTTTTTGAGTTTACTTATTAATTACAAACAAAAATACAGAAATACTTTTTAAGTTTTGGACATTTATAACGAATTTATTATTTTTAATTTATTGAACCTGAAATAAATAAAGGAATTGAATTTATGAACAATATAATACTTACATCAAATAAAAGATAAGAAGGAAATAGAAAAATAGGTACAAAGGTGAAGCTTATTTCCATAGAAATCTCTTCAAGCCATCTTCCATGTTATTTTTATCATTATATACATCTCTATTTTTTTCCCAATCATCCTTTACGTAGATACTAATAACAGATGATTGGGAAAATGAAAAAATAGAGATGTAGACACCGTGTGCGAGGGTAATAGGAAAACAAATTCACACAAAATAGTTATCAATTAAATAATATAACTATAATACTATCATAATTATATGTCCTACGCGTTCCAAATGAGAATAGGACTGATTCCTATGTTTTGACGTCTCGACGCACTGTCAAAATTTAAGAACTCAGAGATGAGTAAAATTGAAGAACTGGATTCTGATTAAACTTTTTTCGTTCACAGTTCACAAAAAAATTAAATTTAACTAAATTAAATTTTTCGTAAATTTAATTAATGTTTAAAATTTTCCTTTTCCTTTTTAAATTTATTCCTATACTCGTATTATAAGACCTTACTTTAGGCGAAGTTTCAGGATTCTAGGTCAACGGGAACTACTCTAAAATTTTAGTTCCCTTGAGACATAAACGGCCATATCTTTTTTTCCGTTTACTTAGAAGTTTGATTTTATCACAACTTCAAGAGACCGCATGCTTAAGTGTTTGATTTTAATTTGAAGCCGTTACCTTCACGCGTTCCCGAGATAAAGGGTCTTGACAGACAGACAGACAGATGGATGGACGGACAACAAAGTGACCCAATAAGAGTTCCGTTCCTTTTGAGGTAGGGAACCCTAAAAAGACTTTCACTCGTGATAGGTAAAATATCTTCTAAGTATATAAAACCGTTGAATAAAACACTTTTCCACGAATGGATAATATAGTTATTAAACTATCAAGTTTTCATTTCCGCGTTAGATAATTCGGCGTCAAAACAAAAATATTCAGATTTCATATCGATATACTGTGCTTCCGTTGTGTTTGGAGCCAGAATAAAATTAATCTTTATGTTTAAGCGCACTGAAATAACTTCAGCTATGTTTTTGTAATGCAGCCATAATCATCGTCATCATTTCAGCTGAAAGACGTCCACTGTTGGACATATGCCTCCCCCAAGTGTCGCCACAATGAACAATATATAATTTACATCATCACCATTCCAGCGGAAAGACATCCACTGTTGGACATATGCCTCCCCCAAGTGTCGCCTAAATGACCGGTCCTATACGTCTCGCATTCATCGGACTCCCGCGACCCTTACCAGGTCATCGGTCCACCTTGTGGGGCACCTACCAACGCTTAATTATGCACACAACATCAAAATAATGTCAAAAATAAGCAGTTTAGTACTTTGTCTGGAACAATAAGACGGAGTAGCGGCAGACTAAGGAGGAGATGTGAAAGGAGGAAGTGTGAGCTCGTGGAAGATGGAAGGAGACGAGGCCCTTTATCCAAGAGTGAGAAGGAACAGACTAAGAAAAAAAAATTTTTGGACACTCTTATAAAAAAAAAAGTAAAAAACTAAAACACGACTACGACAAAAAAACGACGCTGAAAAAGAAAAAAACGAGATTTTCAGGATGGTGAAAAACAAGAACAGAACAAAAAGAAAAGCCGTAGTCACACGTTATTAAAGTGTTTCGGTTGGTACCTATAACGTGTGACTACGGCTTTTCTTGCCCCAAGTGTCGCCACCATAATCCAGAGGATTCCAGCGAGTCTTTCTAAGTCACTGGTCTATTTATGGGAGGCCTTCTAACGCTTTACTTTGGTACGCGAACGCTACTCCAGAAACTTGCAGCCCCATGGAACATCTGTTCTGCGCGCAATGTGCCCTGCCCCTTAAGTATGGTGACTTTTAGGGTTATGCCTGTAATATACACCGGTAAATTTTAATCGTTTTAACAGTTGGCAGTTTGTACGCAACGCCGACTATTACCTACAGGTCATTGAACTCGCTCAGCTTACGTTTCCTAAATAAATTAATTTCGTGCATGCGTAAATTAATACGAGTTTTGAAAAAAAGGTACTTTATTTTTTAATTTTATCTTTACAAATCGATAATGTTTCATGTACCGGATCGTCCCTCCACGGGATTAAAACGATTAAAATTTTACGGTGCATAAATCTATCAATCTCTACCAAAAGTAATATGTATTTCAACATTTAATTTAGAACGCCAAACAAGATAACATAACAAATTAAAGTAGATACTACATCTAGCGCATAACATGTCTGGTGTAATAACAAAGTCGACCATGAGTCGTCCTCAAAGCGCCTCCTCAGGCGCCCAAATGTGACGCCGACAAAAAACCGGGCAAAAAATACATATAAACAATAAAAAAATACTACAAATGTATGAAATATTCAAAGATGGTCGGATTGGTTACAATGGCTGGCGCGGGAGTTTGTGAGCGATAGGTAACCCGGCCATGTGAAGACGTCACTGCATTTTCCTCTTCCCTATAAAATCCCATAGAATATTGGTACATCGTAATATGGTCATGTAATATGGGTGTAGAAAAAATGGTCGGTGAGATCAGCCGTCCGACCTTGAATATGCGCGCGGAGGACGCGCGATTAGAATTGGCCGTTGATGAATTATATTAGTTAACTGGTCGTAATAACTGCATTGCAGTATGTGCATCGTTTTTCTCATCTAAAAGTATATGGTATAATAGCGAAATACCATTCACTGATTAATCACAAAATCTCAGAAACTATAACAAGTTTGTATAAAAGAAACCTATTTTTACGCGGGCGAAGCCGCTCGCAGAAGCTAGTCCAACATAAAACGACGGTTAAATTTGAGGTCGCTGCAAAAAGGAAGCTTCTAATTCTATCCTTATATTGTTGTACACAAGCGAGTTTATTTTTATATATTTACGTAATGAAAGGGAAAGGGTGGCAGCAAATTAACTGCGCAATTGAAGACTTTCATAATAATATGAAACATTCTATAAATCAATTTCAATTTCCTTAAATATACCAATTAATATAAGTATTGCGAAAACAAATATTAGTAACACGACAATCCATGACAGGAAAACCAAAGCCACATTTCTCTTAAAAAAAAAACAGAATTCCAAATCCTTTGTTTGATAGAAAACTAATAGGTATGTTAGGTATATGTGTAAAGTATGAAGGTACCTATGTGTGTATATAATGGTGTGTGTAGATCAAGCTGTGAAATTATAAATAGAAATAAATATGTGTTAATCCACCTAGTTACTTCGCAGTTAGAGGTATTATTACTTTTAATTGTGTTCAAAGTCAAGGATCATACTCGCTAGAACAAACGACAAGTTCAGGTTTACATAAAATATAGCCTATGCCACTTAGGAATAAAGCAGTTTTCTATCGGTGAAAAAATTTTAGCAATCGGACCAGTACTTCCAAAGATTACCTCCTACAAACAAATAACTTTATATTTCACTCTCTCATCAAATACATATTTATCTTAGGTGGGAATCGAACCACTAGAGCAACAAGCCGGTCTATGAAAAGCAATTAACTCACGACAGTTGGCAATACTAATCAACCGTAGTGCATCAGAGAGAACGAATTTCGCGATAGCGTCTCGTCTCGTTTCCTGCTTTGAGAACCGACGTATATATATATATATAAACAAACACACACCTATTAGTGTGCAAAAACACTAATTAGTTGAGTATCGTGTCGGCATTCGCTTTGCTTGAGGTACCGGCAGGCAACTTTGAGAGATAAGTAGAGTTAGGTAAGTCTAAGTAAAGAAGGAAACATATTTAGATACCTATAAAAGAAAAAGAAAAGAGAAGACTTGGAGTCTTTTTTTTATATAGATAGAAGAATATATATATATATATTTCTAAAACAAAAATAGCTGAACGTACTCCTTACAACATCAGCTATCTACAAATTACATCAAAACCGATCCAGCCATCCGAAACGGCTGCCGACGATTACCGAAAACGATTGGCCGGACCAAAAAGCAGGCCAAAATTTAAAAAAAAAAATTATTGGTGTCGAATATTCTACACCAATGTTACAAAGACGTAAAGTTAGATTTTTTTGTCTGTAAGAGGTAATCTCTGAAAGTACTGGTCCGATTGCGAACATTTTTTCACCGGTAGAAAGCTTTTCTGAGTACTATAGGCTATATTTTATGTATGCAGGCGAAGCCGCAGGCAAAAGCTTATAGCGAAATAAAGTAGGTACCTATAGTAACTTTTCTCTTTGCAGAATTTAAATAGACAAAACAATTACAACAATTCAACAATTAGACAACAGGAATAACTCGATCTTCTTTATTTTGCTGGGAAATCATCAAATAACCCCTCCCACTCTCAGTGGAGCATTACATTTCTCTCGCTCAACTCAGATATCACTAAAAAATTTCCCAAAAGCACGGGCAAAAGCTAGTTTTCTATATCATTATTTATTTACTTTTACATCCTTACAAATATTTAACCAATTACCTATATTATACAGAAAACTAAACTAATAAAAAGAATTCACAATTAGGGCACTAATTAAAAAAAATATTTTTAATCCTTTTTAATTAATTAAAAAGTTTTTTTATCCACGTCGCTGTCAATAGAAACAGTGCCCAAAACGCTGGCAGCATTCAAAGTCAAAGTCAAAATATTTTATTTCACATAGACCCACATGGGCACTTATAAAACGTCAGAAGTTAGTGCACGGTTTCAAATTGGTCGTTTCTATGGAGAAGGAATCGGCAAGAAACTCCATGTTGAATGGCAATGCTGATTCGTTGGCCAAAAAAAAGCCAAGTCCTCAAGTCACATGAAGAGTCGACTAGCTGTTATATGTTTAAATGAACTACCTATATAATAATAGTTTAGATGTTATTAGCAAAGGTCGGATTAGGTAGAGTTATTTAAAGTACTTTCCCGGCATTTCTAATGCATAATCACGTGTGACCAACAATATTACAAATAAATAATAATATAAAACAAAAATACGAGTAATTAACATATAATTTTTATTAGTATTTTTCATCAAAAAAGTCTCTCGTGACCAAGGGAAATAGGTATTCATATATATATATATATATATACCTATAGATTATATTCTTTTATATACACGAAACAAATACAGGACAAACATTATTCAAAATAAGACTATAAAAGACACAATTCACAAGTCCGGATCATTTCAAAAACAAAAGTTGTAATAATACGAGCTATTTTTAGAATTTTTGCTAGCTATTTCTATAATTTGATAGACAACGTGTATTTTAGCATATTCAGTTAAAGTTCAAAATATGTAAATACATAGGTAAGCCACTTTAAGTGTGTAAACCCAAATGGAAATATATCACAGAATTATGTAAAAAACATATATTATGTTAGGTCAAGGCCTCGCTTCAGCGACAATGTAAGTCGTAAAAAAAAGATGTCAGATTTCACAATACTTTTCAAATACAAATTATCCAATGGAACAAGTGGTTCACTTGATTTTTTAAATAATTGATATTAGCTTCTGAAATCATTGAACTGGACTGGACTGTACTCTAGTAATTAAATAAGTACTTTTTTTTTAAGAGAAACGGTTGTAACTTGGCCAGGGGCGCTCCCCTAGTAGTTACAACCGTTTCTCTTGCGTCGAACGCCTCGAGTTGGCCATACCCCCGAGTCTTTTGTTCTGACCACGTGCTTGAGCGTTGTGATGACGTCATGCTCGTACATTTGATATTTTCTACTAGCATTAACGATTGCAGATTATCAAATTGGCTAGGGGTACAGATATCCATAGTAACAGTAGTAGTAGATTATGTGGCTAGGGAATAAAGCAGTTTTTAAGTCATGTTGAATTTCGAACGAAACGAAGGTTGCTAAAATTTATTCCCAAACCCAGTAAGAGATTCATACGGGGTTATTTGTAAAACACAAATGACTGTATTATTAACAACCACTTAAACTGTTCTATGACATTTTACAAAACATAATTAATTTACCAAAAACAAACCTTCAAGATTTTTTTGTTCTATCTAACACATTTGAACTCTGTATTTTGCTATACCTACCTACCTACATCTAGACTTAGTAATATTTAAAACGTTTTTTTTTTTTTTTAAATTTTGTATTAAAATCTGGTGAACTAAAATATGATACATTTTTAAAAGTCATATAACAAAAGTTGTTGTTTATAATGTTAGTAACATAGTCCTGAGAGGTTCCCAGTATTTTACATGTAACCCTTTATAATAAACTCCCGAGCACTGCGAGGGAAGCCACATTGCAATAGGAATAGTTTACTAGTAGACAAGCTTATTCTACTGTCGATCATATCGTCGTTCTCCGTCAAAAAAAAAAAATGAGCATATATTTGAGAGACAAGTTTTCTTAATTCAGGGATCGGAAATATAGGTATATTTACCCCGCAGATTGCTCAATTCCTAAAAAGAACTGTCTCGAAGAACATTCGAGAACCTAGCGGGACAACTAGAAATTTGAATACTGAGCTCGCTCCCCCAAAACAATAAAATTGACTTGTTTAATTCACAAAAACATTTTCCATGTGTAAACCCCGTGCTGGGTCACGTTGACGAAGACCACGTGACACAGGATTATGTACTAACACACTCGATAATGGCTTCCTCTCGACACTTTTAAATCGTGGAACTTTCCTACAATGTGCATTTTATTCACATTTTGATATAACATATCCTGTAAGTTGAGATAAGTTTACATGATTATGTTAAACTATCCTCGTCGGAGAATGGTTAAACTTTGTTGGGTTTTGTTTTTTTTTTGTGTTTATTCTATCGTTTACGTGAGTTGGATGGAGATCCGTGAATCGATCGATTATTAGTTTCTTTTTTTCTGTCTATCGGAAAATATTTATTTATTTACAATGGAGGGTTCTGGAATGGAGACTTCGTATTGGAAGACACAACGTTGGAAGACCTTTGTCAACGTCGACCAATAACCTGATGAGGGTTACGGGAATCCGATGGGTGCGAGACGCATAGTACCGGGCGCTATGGCACGCACAGCGACCGGTAATATGCGTATGCTATGTCCAGCAGTAGACGTCTTTCGGCTGTAAAGATGAATCTATAAAAAGTATATGTGTATAAAAATCAATGCCACGTTTCGTTGTAATTTTATAACTCAAGAACGGGCTCACCTAACCAAAAAAGTGAAGTTTGGAAGGGTAGATTAGGGTATAGTTGGGTAGAGAAAGGTAGAGTAGGGTAGAGTGGTGTAGAGTAGAGCAGTGTAGAGTAGTTTAGAGTAAGGTAGAGTAGGGTAGAGTAGGGTATAGTACGGTAGAGTACGGTAGAGTAGGGTAGAGTAGGGTAGAGTAGGGTAGAGTAGGGTAGAGTAGGGTAGAGTAGGGTATAGTAGAGTAGAGTAGGGTAGAGTGGAATATAGTAGGATACAATAAGGTATAGTAGGGTGGAGTAAAGAAGAGCGGGAGCGAAGCCGCGCGGGCAATAGCTAGTAAAATATAATTGCAATGTACTTATAAATAAGTAAGCTATCTAAAAAATAATATTATGTTAGTTTAATTAATATATAATAACATGTTTACAAAAATTTTAAGTGTTCGTTAACAACTACATTAGTTTTAAACCGTGTTGTAGTTATTAGCATTCAATAGGTACCTATATAATTATGCAAAGTGATATGAATGTATGTACAAAAGCTTATAAAAATAATTATCTGGGCAACAAAAAATTATCTACATTGTTTTTAATAGGAAAAAAGGCTAGAAGGTTAAAGGCTACAAGTACTAGTCTATATCAATTTTTTTTTTAAAGTTTCGAAACTTTTCAAGCACGAGGTTAGAAAAAAATAAAAAAGTGCGATTTCAAGTAGATTCGTATTTAGGGTTCTGTACTAAAAGGGTAAAACGGGGCCTATTACTAAATACTAAGACTCCGCTGTCTGTCTGTCCGTCTGTCACCAGGCTAGGCACACTATGCCACAGCCCCACATATTATCTGTATCCTAGGCTTGAAGAATTAAGAACTAAGGCTTCTTTACTTTCGTGTGTGACAGAGATAGATACTGACTGGCCTGTTGGTCTAGTGGTAAGTGGCCCTGACTACTATGCCGGAGGTCGTGGGTTCGATTCCCACCCAGGACAAATGTTTGTGTCATGAGCATGATCATTTGTTTTGTGTCTGGGTGTAATTTATCTCTATTATGTATTATATATATAGTATAGAAATATATAAGTATGTTTATCAGTTGCTACCCATCACACAAGCTCAGCTCATGGACTAGACGGCGTTGTGTGATAGTTGTGTAATATTATTCTATTATTCTTATATTCTATGCAAGAAAATAATAACCATGGAGTTTCTTACGAGTTCTTCTCTGTCAACGACAGGTAACGACCAATTAGAACCATGCACTAACTTCTGATGGTTTTGTATGTGCCCATGTGAAATAATAGTACATTTTGATACAAGTGGGGAAAGGAATGAATATTTGTCATTGCGACCGAGGTGGAATGCAGTGACGTTTTTCAATACACTTAATATAATATAGTCGGCCTTATAATGTTCCCACTACTGGGACTCAGGCCTCCTCCCTAGGAGAAGGAATGGGTCGTAATCCACCACGCGGGCCCAGAGCGGTGCAGTGCGGTTACAATACACTTATAAATAAAATAAATAAATAAAAATAAAATAAATTAAAAAAGCCATTTAATTCATGCAATAAGTAATCATTTACAACTGGATCATCAAATATTTCATCTTCAATCTTTACTTTAGTTATAATTTTGGCAATAATTATTTAAATTATATACATTATCACAGATAGTGCAATTTCGTTTAAAATTTCAAACAATTAAAATTACCTATAAATAAAGTAATCAATGTGGGATTTCAAGTAAGTGTAATGAAAAATGATTTTGAGTTTTAGTTTAAGTTTCCCAAAAACAAAAATTAGCCCTCTGCTCTATTTTTCTTATCATATCTATGTCCGGAAAATAATTACATACCTACTAACCGTTAAGCCAGGCCCTTATCATATTCTTATATTAAACCTATTATGTCCACTTCATGAAATCAATCCATACGAAATCTTATCTGAATGGTACTAATTTTATCACATTACTATTTCAACTTACTAGCAACTAATTGATTACTTGACATGCCTACTTAGGATATGGCGATAAATGAATTACCAAGATTTTTATCGTATAAAAAAGTCCATAGGTACTGTGATATCTAAGGCGATCGCATGAACTACGCACTTTTTTATCACGAGGCTAGTCGATAGTAGCCTGGGGTATAGAGGTGTGACCAATTGAAAGCAGTAGGCTCGCTCCAGCACAAGCTTAAAGGTGTGATATTATGATGGTACTCACGTTCAAAAGATTAGATGAAAACCTCTGAAAAGTTTTTTTTTTTATTTCCGCAATAAAAGCAGTAAGAAGGCACCTAATATTATTTGTCTCAATTACCAAGATGTGCAAGTTCAGAAATATAATTCGTCTCGATTACCGAGATAAGGAAATACAAAAAGTGTTAATTAATAAAAAGACGTGTGGCACTCGGGGACTGCCGCGGTAAAGCTATTGCATAGCATTTTTATCAACTTACGCAATTATAATTATTTATTTATGCAGTATTTTTTTCCTTTGTTTTTTTTTTTCTTTGATATTAATTGAAGTTACACTTTCACACATTGAATTTAATTTTGATTGATTGTTCACTCATTTGTTTTCTTATCGGTCAACACGCTCAAATGAGTGGGGTTATTTTCGTTACGGAATTTCTGGATTCGGTCTCCACGCTCAAGGCCCGCGATAGAAGCTATGCAATAGCTTAAAAAAACCTTTTATTTTTAGGCATCTTGGCCCATAGATAGGTACATATGTGATGACTGGCCTGTTAGTCTAGTGGTTAGTGACCCTGACTGCTATGCCATAAGTTGTGGGTTCGATTCCCACCCATGACAAATGTTTGTGTGATGAGCATAATCATTTGTTCTGTGTCTGGGTGTAATTTATCTATAATATGTATGTATTTAGAAATATATAAGTATATTTATAAGTTGTCTAGTACCCATAACACAAGCTCTGCTTAGCTTAGGACTAGACGGCGTTGTGTGATAGTTGTGGAATAATAAAAAATAAATATTTAAGTAAATTAAATGCAATTAAAAAATAATAATATTAATTCAAATATTAGTCTCATTTACCGAGTGTACAGTTAGGTGCCAAAAGTGCACTTACACTCTATCAATGCTGAAGTGTCTAAAACTTCTTTCTAGCAGTTCAATGGTCGAAAACTACAAACATTTATTCAATACTTTTAGTCCTATGCTGGAAATTAAATGCCATTAAAAAATTATTGGTTCATACCTGATTTAATTGATGAAAATATGAAAGAAAGAAAAAACGTTTGATTCGCTACTGCACTTTTGACCTCTAACGGTACAAAATATATTGCACTATTAACACGGTTAAATGGTCTAGTCCACTTCTGTCTTTCAGCGCAGCATCCGATCTCAATCCGCGGAGATAAATAGGTTAACACATGATATAAGAACGTACGTTCAATTGAAATCTATCGTAGGTAGTGCACAGCTGCATAGGTACTCCACATATTTTTGTAACTTGTACTAATTTATTAAATACTAGCTGCTGTTAGCGGCTTTACCCGCGTGAATGTAGAAAATTGTACGAAGGGAACATACCTACTCCCGGGATAACAAAGAAAAAAAAACCGGGCAAGTCCGAGTCGGATTTGCGCACTGAGGGTTCAATTTCGAGAATTCAAGATTTTTCCGAACAGCAAAAAAAGTTTTTTTTTTTTGTTGCGATGTAACTACAAATTTTCAGTTTTCAGGTATTTTTCCTATATTAGTGCTACGAGACTTTACTTCATTCCTCTCAGGATTCTAGGTCATCAGGAAAAATAATATTTTAAGTATAGCATAGTATAGTCGGCCCTATTATGTTTCTGCTGCTGGAACTCAGGCCTCTTCTCTAGGCCTCAAGGAGTTGTCAGCAACAGCAGGGGCCCAGCCGGGTCGAAGCCTACTGGGGCCAGGGTTATCCGAAAGGGCGCTCGAGCCCCGGTATGAAGGCTTGAAGGAACGGGATGGGTTTTTTAGTCAGTAAGAGTCTGACACTATCTCCCGCTCCGCCCAAGAGCGGGGGTTGTCATAAGATGATTTTTCCCCAAGAAAAAAAAAAAAAAGGGCCTCTTCTCTAGGAGAGGTAAAGTGTATCATCCACCACGCAGGCCTAGTGCGGGTTGGATGTAACGGTTAAGTAAACGAGCCTATATCATCAGTTTATCAAGTTTTAACGCCAAATAATATTATAAGCCTAAGCATGATCAGCCATACAATAGTCCCACTATCGGGACTGAGACCTCCTCTCTTTGAGAAAGAATGAGCCGTAATCCACAATGCGGGCCCAGTGCGAGTTAGTGGATGTCCCATGTCTTAAAATTTCTGGTTCGAGGACATTTTTCTCACGATGTTTTCCTTCACCGTTTTGAAAGCAGTGGTGATGAACTGATGAAATACATTACAATGTATTGTTCTTGAAATCGACTTGACTTGGATTTGAAATCGTGACGTAGGATTTTTAAACTGGGGTCAACACCTCCTGGCCACCACAGCTCCTCATGAAAAATTACGGGGCCTATAAAAAAAAATCCGTTAAAATTATCTACAATGATACATCAATATCAAAATTGAAGGACTGGAACAATTTCCCTGCTGAGGTCTTCCCGTCCGATTAAAATTTAGGTGACTTCAAGACAAGAGTGAATAATGGCTCTTAATAAACTAGTGCGCTTCGCCATCACTATTTATTATCAGGTGGAATCGCAGTCAAGCACTAGTTTCATAATATATTAAAAATAAACACAAATTCTTCGATCAACCGATGTTATAACATTTCCCACCACACCGGATCCGGATCCCGACATACTAGACAAATCATCAAAATCCGGATAGTAAAATAGAGTTCAAGATCAATTTATTTTATTTATTTATTATTCGAGGCCGAAAATCGAGGACGAACATACTAGATAAATAGTAGCACCGAAACAAAGTACATTACGAAATCCTACGGCTTATCTATGAACCGACTATTATTTTATATAATAAAGCTTAGTGAATCTATTCTGACAGAAAGAATGAAGATAAAAAATAATCTGTTAATTTTAGACATGTTCGTTCTTTGCAAGAAAGATTCAAAACATAAAAATCAATCGATCATGAAAATCTATACTAATATTACAAAGAGCTAAAGTTTGTTTTTAGGGTTCCGTATCCAACGGTTAAAAACGATTATTACTAAGACTTAGCTGTTTGTCCGTCTGTCAGTCTGTCTTTCACCAGGCTGTATCTCAAGAACCGCGATAGCTAGACAGTTGAAATTTTCACAAATTATGTATTACTGTAAATACTAAAAACAAAATGAAATAAATATTTAAGGGGGCTCCCTCCCATACAACAAACGCGATTTTTTTGCCGAATTTTCCTAAGGACAGTAAGGAACGCTTCGTGCGCGAGTTCAACTCGCACTTGGCCAGTTTTTTTTCCTTCAACGTTTTTGGGCAGACTAAGGTCTTATACCATACTGCCTCGTTATCACTATTAATAACTTTCTTGTCATGTCACAGCAGCACTTGGCTCCATAACACCCTCGCCGGTGACTCGGGTGAATTTCACTTTGGTCGCAAAACTTTCTCTATTTCTCTAAAAAATGTACTGATTTTGATCTCTGACTTATCGATACCAACAAAATTTTTCTATCCATAAATTCCAATTTCCTAATTTATTATTGATGAAAAATACTTATAAAACACAATAATATCAGCGTCGACCACATAATACGGTTTCCGCTTGCGTAACAGCCGAATCTGAATGATAGCCAATACCAATCCCCGACGGGGTTATCAGTACTGTAACATAATATCGAGCCAATCAAGGTTGTGACACATTTTCTTTTAACTATGTTATCGCCAAGTGTTTCTCAGTAGGTATTATCGTGTATATAACAACATTAACTTTGGGATATGTGATTATTTTTAGATATTTCTTTAGAGTATTTTTATTTTTTTTTCAAATGATATAAACTAGTGCTTGGATGGATGGAGAAAGAGAGGGAGGCCAAAGAAAAGATGGATGGATTAAGTGAAGATTAATATGAAAGAAAAAAACGTGTTGCGCCGACCTCAAATAATACGAGACAAGGGCAGGAAAATTATGATGATGTAAACTAGTGCTTGATTGCAATCTCAACTGATGGTAAGCAGTGATGCAATTGTTGATGGTGAAATTGCACTAGTACATTGCACACTCTTGCCTTGAAGACACCTAAATTTTAATCGGACTGAAACACCGCAAGATACAATTTATATTCACATACATTTTTTTGGGATACTATGCTTCTGATTTTTTTTTAGTCACTAACAGCATGAAGTCAACGAGAAATGTCATTTATCTTCAGAAAAATAAATAAATTTTATTTTGTGTGCAACGGGTAAAAAAAATTGGTATGTACTTAAAATTTTCACAATTAATTTTTTTTTCGTTAAAAGTCACGTCGTATATTTTGTAATATAATGTAGTAACTTTTAGCGATTATACTGTACATTTAATTAAATAACTTATATTTTCAAGGTCTTTATTAAAAAGTACCTAGTATATGATCTTCACTAGGTACAATTTTTAAAATTAATAAATACGTTTGACAACCCTGAAATTATCCATAACGAACCAATTTCTGGTTTTATTTGGAGCGAGTAACACCTAACCTGCCTAACCTCTTACAACAGTTTTTTTACAATATTATTGTGAAATACTGTTTGTGTTACTGGTCAGAGGAGGCAATACTCCGGGAAGAACCGAAGGGTATAGGGGATCCTTCCTCTAATACATCATCGAAACAGAAAAAAGTGATGACTTGTGACCTGGAAGTAAATGCAGCACAATGACGTAAAAACTATTTTTTAAAAATAAATAATCAAATTAAAAGATATTAAATAAATAATCAAAAGACAAGACTCTAAGACGTCATCTCTACACGTCTACGCTGCGTCTACGCGGTTACACGGCTACGTGGCGGCTACGCCGCTACACTGCTATGCAGCGGCTACGCGGCTACACTGCGTCTACGTGGATTGCCATCTGAGTCGTACTGCGTTTAGGCGGCTATACCGAGTCTATTCGGCTACGCTGAGTTCAAACTGCTACGTTGAGTTTACACGTCAACGCCAAGCTGAGCTATCACGCTACGTCATGGCTTCATAGGAAGCGTGAAATCTGATCATACTGTGTCTTTCTCATGTTTATTCTGACCACGCTACGTCTTTGCTACACTGTCTAATTTCCTACGCTCAACAAACGCCTAGTGCAAAGATACTCAAATTAAATACTTTGAGAACAGAAACAGACAGACCACACAAACAACCGCGAACCGACAAACTAATTAACAGACAACATCGGAGCTTATCCGCGCCAATTATAATCATCCGAAATTAGGCCACATGCATTTGAAAGAGAGAGAATTTCTTGATAAACGAGAGGGTTATCAAATTAAACTCGTTGCTCTAATTTATGTAGAAATGCGAGGAAACACCGCTTTTGAGATTATAAACAAACCTTGTCTTTGTTTTGCTTGAAATGCAGATAGCAACGCGATTACCTTATATGTTAGTAAAATCGTATATCGTCGGTTTACTGCAAGAACTCATTAACTAACAAATACAAAACGTAATCAAATCAAAACTTAATCAGATTATAAGTGTCAGCCGACGATTTATAACATTATTTTTAGTAGGTAGGTATATGCGAAAGCTGATTATACATATTTTGTTCAGAATTAGTAACTGAATTGATTCCAAACATTTTTATTTTACACAATGTTATATTTTTTCTCAAAAATATTTTAAAAAAAGGTCACAAGCTGGACACCACCGACACTAAGTACAAAACAGGTCATGGCAGGTCATAGCGGGCATTAGGATAATACGAAGCTTTTAAATAAAACGACGCGCATCCACCGGACTCTTATTGTGCGTCACACATACACCGGATTCCTGCGACCGTGACCAGGTCATCGGTCCACCTTGTTGGAGGCCTTCCAACGCTTCGTCTTCTGGAAGGTAATCGTCGCTCCAGAACCTTTCGTACCCATTTACCATCATTTCTCGGGGATCTCTTTCGCATCACCTGTTGGGCCCCTACGGTTGCTGACAACTCCTTGAGGCGCGTGTGGAACACTACGCACCGTCGATTTGAGCTTGGCCCGGACGGTTGCCCTTGGCGAGCTACCTTTTGCTCCCCGTCCGCAAGCTCACCTATGGTGGCCGAAAATCGCGAAGCGATATCCTGGCGGCTGGGGCACGTGCGGCCACCACTTTTGCTAGCATTACTGCTTCGCAGAAGGAAGCCATGCCTGCCATTCCTCCTCGCTGCAGACCATGGCCTGTACCAAGGCCCGACGAGAGAGATTGCTGCCGTCGAACGCCCACACGAGGTCACGGCGGTGCCCTGGGGCACACCTCTACTGTATGCTCCACCGTGTCTTTCGGGCGGTCCACACAGTGATGACACCTGGGCGTCACTTCCGCACGAATCCGGTGCAGGAACCTCCCGAACTGACCATTTTTGGTGAGGACCTGCCTCAAGCGGAAGGAAATCATAAAAATGTTGCTAGTAGCTTCAATTTTCTACGGATTTTTTATAGATTTTAAGTTAATTAAATAATACATTCAGGGTGCTTTTGGGGATGCTGTGGCGATGTTGCGAGTCAGGAATTTTCATAGACGCCTGTGTTGACGTGGTCGCTTCGATCATGTGGAAGCGATGCGCTTTCATGATGTTGCGCTTGCACTTCTCCACCAATGGAATCCTGATTTCAAACCGGTGGGCCCGGTGGGAATTAATTGAATTCTTACATTAGGCTAAGTTTTACTACTGTATACTAGACTAAAAAGCCGATGATTGAGTGCATCACTAATGGCGTCACCCGTGATCGTCCTTGCACTAACATATTTGACATTCGATCAGAGAATTGCGCGCCCTTTTCACGGTTTTATACTTTTTGAATAGTTTGGAATTGTAATTAAATATATTATGTGTTAAAATTATTTTATCTCTATTTAGTACTAACATTACATCATCAGACCACCTATAAAGGAGAGGGAATGGGCCGTAATCCACCATGCGGTCTCGTCTTCGATTTTTTGGTTCTAGGACATCTTGTCTTCCACTTTTTGGTTCTAGGTTTCCCCACGACTCATGATCCCCTAACATTACATCTGAAATAAAATATTTGAATTGGAAAAAGGCACTTCTCTACCAGTCTTTCCCAAAATCATAAGTCTTTAAAACCCTTAGAAATCTTTTCAGGTACCGCAACCTTTACATGGTACATCATGAGAGCACGTGCGTCGACTGATATTCAATACTTGCCTTGTACCCGCTGTTTCTAATGTTACGTAATTCAACGCCTACTTTCAATGTCGAGCCGCTGAGCATTATATGCACTATTATTTGTTTTCTTCAATAACAACAATAAATTGCACAAGTGTTCTTTTGTGTAGCTAAACGAACGAGAGATACGTCAAAAATAGACACGCGATTTCAGATCGTATTTGTTGGAAATAGATTTTAGTTTTGCATAAAACATTTTGAGAAGTGTGTCAAACTTTTAGTTTATGCTGTTCGAAGAAGAAAGTAGATGCAGACCTTATGTAAATATATATCTAGTTGCCGATAGGTGTTTTAAGAGGTATTTTTAGATGAGGTTATCAAAGGTTACTAGTGTCGCATTGAGTAATCGAATACATTTTCATTGCAGAAGTACGTGTTAAGAAAAGCGAAAAACTAAACTACAAAAAAATTACTAAACAGACTACAAATTCTGAAGGTGAGCTTCGGGATTGTTCGAAAGAATTTTCGCGGCCTTGGAACATGAACACATAGGTTTTAGTCAATAAAAGTCTGGCACTTCGCTCTCGTCCTACTGCAATTCAACAGCCAATTTTATTGCCCTTAATTTTAAATTACAAATTCAGGTTCAGGAATGTGGGAATTAGTAGATGAAGTAGGAATTTCTTAAAGTTTTAAAGTCAAACTCAAAATCATTTATTTCAAATAGACCATTTGCAGGCACTTTTGAATAGTCAAATGTCGGTCATTCCAAGAAAAGTGGAGCCAAATTGCACGTTCCAAAGAGTAGGTCTCTATAGAGTAGAACGTGCAAGAAACTTCATGGACACTCTTTTTAAAACATATTATGAGTTACATAGATCTTGGTTACATATTTTGGTCGCTTCTAATATGTGAGATTAATGTAGGTAGATACGTAATAATAATAAGTTATTATTATTTATTTATTTTTAAAAGGTTTGTTAAGTAAGGCAGGTTTTGCTTAGAGTTAAAAATAGTGCGATTGGCACTATCAAGCCCAGCAGCACAAGAGAGTGACAGACTAACAAAAATCCACCGTGTTACTTCAGTTGCCTGTTAAATTCCAGGGTCACGGTAACTCTTTCCAGGCTGTCGCCTCCTGCTGCGAATGTTGCAGAATGTTGCCCTGCTACAGGAGACGCCATTTTATGATGAAACACTGTGGTGAATAGGTACTGTGGTAGGTTAGGTTAGGTAGCACGAAGAATTGCCAAACTTAAGTGGCAATGGGCAGGGCACATTGCTCGCAGAACAGATGACTGTTGGAGCCGAAAGGTTCTGGAGTGACGACCGCGTACCGGAAGACGCAGCGTTTGAAGGTCTCCTACAAGGTGGACCGATGACCTGGTAAAGGTAGCGGGAAACCGATGGAAGTGGGACGCACAGGAACGTTCGATGTGGCGACGCTAGGGGAGGCCTATGTCCAAACGTGGACGTGTATCGGCTGAAATGATGATGATGTGGTGTGGTGTGGTGAATTAACACTGGTAGATAGAAGTACTTGTAGCGACTACCCAATTCATATATAAATATATGACAAACTGAACACCAAACTGATGAAAATCAGTTTAGTTTTCAGTTGTTACGGACTAACGGTCATGCATTGAAAACTATCCAGCCAATGTCACACGTTTCTCTTGTGAAAGACACTACCAATTAAGGCTATTAAAACCAGTTAAGGCCTCATTAATAATCATCAGGCAATTGACTATTGCTCCTAGTTACAGCTGATGACTTTCAAGGTATAGGTTAAATAGAATTTCCACTGGTTTCAGAAAAGTATAAAATTTACTAAGACAGTTTGTGAAAATGTATTATTGTAATCTAATTAATTAATGTAAACAATTATTATTTTACATTATCTAACCTTGTTATATTTTTGTTTTTATCATTGTATTGTTTTAATTTTATTACTGGTAATTATAAATTAAAATTAGTAATGATGAAAAATTATTTAATAATCAATCTACCACTGTTATTTGGGAAATATATTTCATTCATAAGTTAAGTAATCCTGGAACTACAGTCTAAACATTTATTCGTACCTTTTCTTTAAAAAAACTTTGCCTCTCACTAAGAATAACTCTTGTATCCTGGGGGAGATCGCCATTTTTAGCAGAGACCGCAAACTGTTCCAATCCTTCGATGGAGTTCATAACGTAAGAGTAGACACTCCCCGGACGTCGAGTTGTTCGATGGAAGAAGTTGCCACAGATAATATAATGCAACTCTGTCAGGGTTTTCTGAAACATACTCAAACTCATACCATTGTCAATAATGGTAGAATGGTACAATTAAGATTATAATAAATAATAATAAATAAATAAAAAAATCAAGTTATCGCTCATACCATTTTTCCCTTTCAGTCAACTTGTTTTCGGCACTTGACTGCGATAAGCTTATAGAGGAGGTCCTACTGATAAAGAGGAAGCTATGATTGGTGTTTACAGTTTTATATTATTATTCAATAACCGTGTGATAGGTCGTTATAACTGGCAGGAAAAATAACCGCAGAAAAAATAAAGTTATCGTAAACCACTTTGTAATGTCAAATGTTAATGTGAAAATATAACAATATATTTGAAGCCCGTAAATTATGTTTGCGTTATTAAATTTATGGTCAAAAATACCATAATAATATAATCCTTTTCGCCTTGCGTAATAGGTTATTTAAACTGTGCCGGCCAAGTGCGCGTCTGGTCACGCGCAGCGTAGGGTTCCGTGGTGGCCCGTTACAAAGTGAGGACTTAAAGTTGGCTTTATTTTTATTATTACGAACAAAATGTGTGAGATAGAGATTTAACGGCCAACCACGGCCAATAATGTTTAAAAACAAAGAACTTTTTTAATTCAATTTCACATGAGTAATTTTATTTAAAAAAAAATGTTGGTTGAGGTAAACTTTAAAATCGAAAATTAGTCGTCACACTTCGTTAATGTATTTCAGTATTTTATTTAACCACTTTTTCGGCGTGATTTATTATGGAAAAAAAATATTCATTTAAACTTCATTTAGTACAGTGGTGGTACATACGAAACTTTAAAAGTTCCTTGTAGGACTACTGAACCCTAAAAATCGGATAAGAAAGGATAAAAGAGGAAAACCTTTGCCCACCTGTGACAAAGATTTTAAACATTTTAAAATCTTAGGTCTGTTCCATATTTTCATGAATTTCATAAAAAGTTGGATACTTTAAAATAAAAACTACGAAACTTTTTATATACATTTCAATAAATGCAACAGGTACTAGTTATGTTTAAACCAATTTCGGACACTACTCTATGAATGAAAACTAGTTCATTTAAACATGACAACTCAACATGAATAACCAGTAATTTAATCATATCTACATTTTAATGAAAACGAGTAGTACAATTAACACTATCCTATCTCCAGGGATCAGTTGCATCTGACAGTTGTCCTGTCACAAATGCCGGGAAATGTCAATTTGACAGCAAAAAGAATTAAGCGTTGACAGCTCCCAAATGTCATGCTTCATCTCAATTCAACGTTAGGTATAAGTGTCGCCGCACACGGCCCACCGGCCACAACTACGAGAGGCTAGAAGCGGCCACAAAGAAAGCTGAAGCGCGCGACAGCCACTTGTGGCTGGAGGCTGCTAATTTTTTTTTTTACTCATACGCGCCGTATCATAATGGACTCTGACGTAGAAGGTTTAAATGTCTAAATGGCGTGTGACGGCGTTTTGTATCAGTTTAGTGGCCAGAGTGGGCCACAAGAAACGAGCAGTGGCGATTTGTAACTTGTTGCGGCCACCGGCGTCAACCGTGTGCGGAAAAAGGCCTATTATACTACTCGATATTCAGACAGTCTTAGTCGATGTCACTTCGGGTCGCGTAGTGTAATAAGGGTCAGACTGCCTTACTATGAATGAAAAATAAGACGAGTTTGAATATCGTGTGCTGAATAACGCGCGGTGTACTAGGCCCTTAAGTCCATATTAAATGTATGAAAACTACAGGAAATATACAGGTGTCAGCGTTGTATAGTTGTGGCCGGTGTTCCGTATGCGGCGACCCTTAATGTAAACCAGTTAATTCTAGATCATTTAGTCGATAATATAATTAAATTGTGTCATTTAAATTGGACACGCTATCGAGAGAATATTTTTAAATAACTTTACACATTCAACGTTATATTACCTGAGAGTACAATGATAGTTTTGCATGGAATATCGATAATTTATTGGAGATACTGGTCATCTGTCACGTACGGACCAAGTAAGGATTGTGACACTATGTTTGTCACACGGAAATCAACATGCATTTCAGGATAATCTCCTGTCTATCTTGTATCGTGTTGTGTGGTAATTATTTAACTATAGATTCTCAACTGTCGATAAAAATAAGAAGATCGATTTCATCTTCCTTTGGTAGTGAATATTTTTTTATTTCAAGATCATATTTCTGCCTTCAAGCAAACTAGCCTGCCAGAGTTGGGGGATTGTTTGAATAAGTTATCGTGGTCATAAATGCAAAGGTGAAGGAACACAGGTGCGTTTCTGCCAGTAAAAGTCTGACAATTCCTCTTGCTCCGCCCAGAGGTTTTCTTTTTTTATTTCCAACCTAAAAAAAATGTCTTTAGAAGCAAAAAAAGCAGCCTATCCATAAGCAAGTGCTGTTATCGTCAGCATGCCCTTAGAACGCAAAAGGGCATCTGAAGGATAATCTGAAGGTTTTAGGGTGTTTTCAAGACTTATCATGGGGATTTTATCACGCATACGGGATTTCACGGCCCGCTCGCGTCCCGCGTGTTTATTCTCCGCATTACAATAAATATATACTTGTACGAAAAGGACATTTGCGGGGGGTTTCAAATCCATATGCGTGATAAAATCGCACCATATTAAAAACACCTCTCGTCGACCACGTCGTCGTTTTCCATCAGGTAAGTGAGTGAGCTAGCGGTCAAACGCAAGCCTATCCATAAAATCCTTAGTCAGTAAGTTTCACACATAAAAAAAAGATTAAGGTTGCAGCTAAACGAATATATTTATCATCGTCATCATCATCATCAGCCTTTCTTATATTCCCACAGCTGGGACTCGGGCCTCCTCTCTAGAAGAGGAAATGGGCCGTAATCCGATTAGCCCAGTGCGGTTTGGTGAATAAACACATATCTTCGAATTTTTGGTTCTAGGACTTGCCGGTTTCCTCACGATGTTTTCCTTTACCGTTTTGAGAGCAGCAGTGATAAAATAAATTACGCATAGTAATGCTCCTGGTTAACGAATATATTATTATAGAACTATAATTCTAAACCCAATCATTCTATGACCCATATTTGTTACCAAATCCAAGTAACAATGAAGTATCAATCATCGAGAAACGTCGTAGTGACAACAAAATAACACGACGGTTTGGCAGCAGCCCAAATATTGTATGGCGAACAATCGATTTGTTTAAACGAGTGTTAGTTGAAACGCTAGCATTGCTAAGTTGGTCGAGTCACGTAGAAAGTGAACGGAATTTATTGGCGTGTTCTTTGACATGAGGCGGTTGAACTTTCTGTTCAGTTGCAACATTTAATTGGGTGGCTGATTGGTGGGAGTTGTGAGGATGGAATTAGCAAGTCTTCTAGTTTAGGCTCTCATAGAAAGGTGAGCCGTGACCAGTGGCGTAGCTAGGTAACCCTGGCAGCAAAATCTGGGGCCCCTTTTTTCTGTAGGTAATTATCAAATAACTTCTCCTGCCAACTAACTTCTAACTGCTAACTTCTTCTTCTTCTTCTTTTACTGACTAAAACGAGTAACCATGATCAACGTTGTGTTGCAAGCTATTTTATTTACAATTCGAGGGGAGAATTGGGACAATTGTTAATCAGGTTTTGGTCTCCAAGCTTGGAGGCCCCGAGCTTTACCTAGCTTTTGTAGCTACGCCAGTGACCGCGGCGATACAAATCCTATGTGAAGGTATCGGCCGTTTTTCAGCCTGGATGATTTTCTTTATAATGGTAGAAATCTTAATTTAGAATCCTACTATATGAAGAAAAAAGCTCTAAGTGAGTTTTACCCAAAGTAAGCTAATTTAAAAAACGATTGAACTGTTCACTTCATGGATTTTCTTGATATATCCTTCAGCTATCAGATGACCAGGAAAGACTAAGGTTGGTTGAACTAAACCAATGAATGCAAGACGTAGAGGACCGTTCGTTGTTGCGACACTTGGGGAGGCCTATTTCCAACAGTGGACGTCTTTCGACTAGAATGATAATGATGCTGATGATGATGAAGACAATATCTTCATGTACCTTTCGAAGAAAGAAGCTTAAATAAAGACAACAATACTTACGGTACCAAGGAGATCAGAAATTAAAGCATTCAAGTATTTTGTAAAATTTTGACTACACGGTTGGCGCAGTGGATAAGCTATTGACTGCTACGCTGCGTGTTGATAGTTCGATTCTCGCACGGAACAAATATAATTTGTATGGCGTACTGATATGTGTTTCGGGTTTAGGTTTCTTGTGCATATTTTTAAATGCACTCGAGATACAGGTGTAATTCCTCGTGCGGGTCAACGTCAACGTTTTGTTAAAGAAAAAATTAACAATTAAAAATTGCAAATACCAACCCACATTAATTAGCACTTGCCTCATTCAAAATACTTTTGGTAATCACTCACGTCACTCTCGCAAATTGCACTAATCAACGTTGGCAGACTCACATAGCTGCTTTCCCTTTTTGCAATAATTTGGCATTTTTATTAAAAGGCTTTTTAATTTTTATAATTTTTGACATTATTCTATATATCCTTTATTTATTACTAGCTTTTGCTCACGGCTTTGCTCCCTTCAACTGACTACTTTACCCAACTCTACCCTACTCGTACTCACACTCTATCCCTACTCTACACTATATAAATGTAATATAAGTACCATTAAACACATCAACAATTAAACTTCAAAATTTAAAATTGTCTTTTCTACTGTATTTAACCATAGCGGTCAGTTGTGTTTTGTTATATCACGTTCTACGGGAACGGGATAAAAAGTGGTTCTAAACGACCTTCTCAGCAATTTTTAGCCAAATTGGGTCAGCCGTTCTTTAGTTATAAATACCTAGTGTAACTAACACCATTTTATTATATACATAGATTGCTTTTTAACGCTTAGAGGGTGTTAAAGGATTTAGAGGAGAAATAAACTTGAAACGTTAAACAAATATTTATCTTTATAAACAAAAAAGATGGACATTATTAATTTTTCAAAACTGCCCTCAAAATACATTTTCGGGGGTGTTAAAGTTTTTATGAAAACATTCCCGCGAACAAAGCCGCGGGCTAAAAGCTAGCTAAATTATAACCCCTGAGGCAACCATATCCGTTTTTAGGGTTCCGTACCTCAAAATGAAACCTCTCAACCATCTCGTAATGTTTTATTTTATAGATATTTTTATTTATAATATAATCATATATATGTATGTGTATGTGTATTTTATGTACTGTATCTATTTTAGTGTTTTTAATTACTGGTTTTGTTGTATTTATATATGTATTATTATATAAGTTAATTTAGATAATTTAGTAAATGATTCGTTTGTATACACTGTGTCTACATCTCTCTTCCAACTCTCCTGTCGCAGGTCTGCTGGAAGAAATTTCATTTGAAATAAGCAGCACCTTTGTACTCTTTTTTCTGTATTTTTCTATTTCATTTTTAAGTGTTTGTGTGTGTACATAAATGAATAAATAAATAAATAAATAAATGAAAAAGTCATTCCGGAATTGAACTATTTATATAGGTAAGTTAATACGAAACCCTCAGGGCGGGAGTCCGACTCGCACTTGCCCAGTTTTCATTCAACATTCAACACTAAGGCTTAGCGCCATCCACTGCGTCCGAATCTGAGCGTACGCAGTGTCGGTATTTACAAAATGCCGATCGCGTCTACTTAATTTTTCGATATTTGCATCGGAAATTTCCAATCATGAAGGGAAGCTCGGCCCCAGTACGAAAGGCAAGAATAAACGCGGTGAGTTTTTTAGTCAGTAAGAGTCTGACACTATCTCCCGCTCCGCCCAAGGGCGGGGGATGTCATTTGGAAGATTTTAACCCATCAAGAAAAAAAATTCAGTGCGCGATGTAGTACCATACAAATCAATACATAGCAACAAATCGGTCCGCTCCGTACGCTCCGATCCCGACGCAGTGTAAGCATAGCTTAATAATATAAATTGTAACGGCTGGCAGCAAAGATTTTCACCGATCAACCTTTAAAACTTACGCTGCCGCCGTGGAGAAAGTAGATACGCACTGTGGTACTACTGTGTTTCTTTCATTTCCCGTTTGCGATAGAAAAGCGAAAGCATCGCAGGAAACCTTACAGTACCCAGTCCAACGTGTTATGGTTGAGAGAAGCGCGATCAGGTATCATTGTTTTAGTTTTTAAATCAAATGGAAGACAGACGTGGTAGAGACCTTGAATAAGAAAGTAGGTGGCATAAACGCCAGATGGGAAAACTATGAGCACGCTACAAACACAGCGATAAATCTAACTCCCCTCTTTGTGGAGTGACTGGAGAGTCACCACTGCAATTATCCACATGACGCAGGTCCTCAACAGTAATGGAAAGTTCGGGAGGCTCCTGTGTCGGTTTCAAACGAGAGAGACCCCCAGGTGAGATGCGATCACCTCCTTATTCACCACCTACCTGGCAAAAATGCTAGCGCAGGAGGCCGCAGGTATAAGGCATCGAACATCGTCCCTAGCCGCCATGACAGGAGACGTTACGAACCCCGGCCAACGTAAGTGGGGGCTTGCGGATGACGAGCAAGGGGAAACTCGCCATCCGACTGTGTGAAAAAGACTGAGCCTGAGTGATCGACGGTGTATAGTGTTCCACGTGCCTTAAACAGATGTCAACAAACCGTAGAGACAAGGCCGATGCCTGCTACGACCAAGCAGTTTCTGAAATAGCCATTGTTTTAGAACGCAACTGAAGGACACAGCTGTGTGTGATTTTGGTCAATAAAAGTCTAACATGCCCAGTCCACCATAAAGCAAAAGAAGTCATTAGATGATTTCCCAACAAACTAAAAACTTACTGTTTTATTAAAGTCTACGAAAAACAAGTATCTACGTAATAATTTATTATGCCTTAGAATAATTATTAACTACTTATCGATACTAAGATACGTAGGTAAAGATTTGTTTGTAGGAGATAATCTCTGGAAGTACTGGTACGATTGCTAAAGTTGGTTCACGGATAGAAAGCTGCTTTATTCTTGAATGACATAGGCTAAATTTTACGTATGCGGGCGAAGCTACGGATAAAAGCTGGTTTATTAATTACTTAATGCATATAAACACAAAACTTAAACATGTTTAAATTAAACCTTTATTTATTTTCTTAGTATGAATGCGGATCTTAGGCTCAAGTTTTCGCCTGGCCTTCAAGTGCGGAAGACTAGTGTACAGCCGTTTGAAGCAATTTTCTCACGCACACTTTTTGCGTCTGAGTCATGACTGCTAAAATACTTTTATAAAAAGTACCTCTGTTTAAATTCGTAATAGCTGTATGACTGTCTGTTTCATACTCAGGTCTAGAAAAGTTATGGTTTTGAGAAATGATAATAGCATAAGCATAGCAAAATCAGCCTTATAATGTTCCCACCGCTGGGACTCAGTCCTCTCTAGGAGAGGGAATTTGTCGTAATCCATTACGTGGTTCATATTGAGTACCAGAAATTAGAAAACCCTTAAAATTTTGCAACTAAGTAGTAAGTTAAGAAAAGGTTGTAATAGGCTTCCACTATAATAAGTAGAAACTTTAAAAATACGTACATACATATTGTAAGATCATAGTCATGTGAAACCATTATCTTTCAAGAAAATGATAAGATAAAATAAATTTACAAAATAGGAGCGCCCCACCCATTATGAATGAACGATGACGAAAGAGAGAAAGATAAAAGAAGTATAAAAGTACGAGAGGAATAATTGCGAGAACTGGTGTGAAAGGGTATAGGCTCATTATAGTCTCCAATGACGTTGGAGGTAGCTAGAATTAAAAAAAAGAGTTGAGAGGTGTCAAGGGACACCCGGATGGAACGAAGTAGAATCCTTATGACATGCACCGTGGCTATAAGTTATTTAAGTTGGTCTGAGGGGTACTTTTTAGTGGTGGTACCATAACTAAAAAGTGTAAAATTAAAAACTGTTTACAAAAAAAAAAATATATATATATATATGTACTCTGTCTGTCTATTTTTTCATACACGTCATAAGAGAGAGAGAGAGACAGACAGAGAAAAATGCGCACGCCGCACGGCTTACAATAGCTTACTATAGAAAAAAAAGTGTCGTTACAACTTTTCGTGAGATTTTTTTTCCATCTAGCCCCCTTTCACAACGCGTGATAAGTAACTTCGTTCCAAAAACCACCTCGACCCAGAGCAGACCGGTGCATGTCACATGTCTTCGAATTTTTTGTTCTAGGATATGCCGATTTTCTCACAATGTTCTCACCTACCGCTGTGTTGTCTTTTTTAACCCAAAGGTTGACTGGTAGAGAATGCCTCGTTACATCCACCAATGTACCCTTACTATACATGAAGTTTAAATAAACAAAAAAATAATAAATATTTTCCTTCACCGTTTTGAGAGTAGTGGCAATGAAGTTAATTACACAAAGTAATGCGCCTGGCTCGGTTTTAACCCGCGACGTACTCGTAAAGTAAGTAAGTTGGGTTTGGCTATTACCAATGCAATGGGTCACCACTACTCGACAAAATGATAATATGAACTACTTCAGTAAGGGAGTCAGTTACGGTTGACAGGACGGAATAGAATAACTAATTGTGTTGTACTGACTACAAGTATTTAACATGAGACAAGAGCATGAAGATATTAAAAAAATAAAAATTTATAATGTTGACAAAACTCTCATGAACACATATTAAAATTTCAATTTTAATATTTTTGTATATAATTTAAAAATATATGTATGTAAGTACACAAAAAAGTATTACATTGTTACAAAAGACTTTTTGTAGTAGAAATAATATTATAAGAAACACATCCGGTGCGACGCGTGCTGACGGAATTTTGTAATAAACAGGTAAATGTTAGATTAATGAGATTTTCTCATTAAATTCTGAGTAAATATATAGTATCCTGTTTTGTCGATAGTTTTCGAGGGAAAATACCCATTATTTTGTTCAAACATTGAAATGATTGCCCTGTTCATTGATATCCTCAGGAAAGAGGAATGTCAAAGGAGTTTTCCCTCTTATTTTTCCTGGAACTTTTGAGAAATGCAATTGGGACTTCCCGTCAATGTTCACAATGGTAAATTTGTTTTTATGTAGATAAGGATTTTTACAAAATTCCACGCACAAATTAGGGAAAATTGGGTATTTAGTTTTCAGGAGACTGCATATAACTAACCATTATGCCATTTAAAAATACCACAATTTGTTTCTTTTTGGTTAATATATCAACAAAAAATAAAAATAAAAAAAACTTTCCAAATGTGAGTTAGACTCACGTACTAAAGGTTCCGTACCATTATCTATATAATATTAGACACTATTTACCTTATCTTTAATTTCACCTGTCCCAATGTTTGTTTATTGAAAAATCACGTTTGTTGTATTAGCCCCACTTATATATTTTATTATATTTTTTAGTACTAGTAGTTACAACGGCAACAGATACAGGTGAAATTTTCACCTGTGTGTCTGTCCTGGTGTTTTTTTTTTTTATCTGTGAAAATTTCAACTGTCTAGCTATGACGCGTTCATGAGATACAGCCAGGTTACAAATGGACAGTGAAGTGAGAAGTCTTAGTTATAGTCTCGTTTTTACCATTTAGGTACGGAACCCTAACAGTGGAACATTTTTGTAGAGACATATAAAGACAGCTCGATCAATTTCCAGTAACTACCTCACCTCTAAACATCCACGATATATTATCGACTAGCTTCTGCCGGCGGCTTTGCCCTCGTGAGAGTAGATTTCTCGATACAAACTTACAGCCCTCGTTTTACCTCTAAGGGGGTATAGTATCGTAAAATCCGTTCTTAGCGTATGTCTACATTCTATTAAGATCCTGCCAAATTTTAAGTTTGCAGGTGTTATAGTTACTGAAATTTAAAAAATCTGTGAGTTGGGTTATTAACGTATACTTTTTTATAAACAATTTAATGATTATTTTTAATATATAAAAAAATAAAAACCAGTCAAATCTTTCCGCACAAGCACGGAAAAGGGCGTGAGTAGGCCCCAACCACAATTTATTGTGTTTATCATATCAGGCTGGGCCCTAAGCGACCCCAATGAGTCGCGTGTTACTTCCCGTTTATTTATATCTTGTGTATAGAACACTGAAATACTTGGCTCCATAACACTGAATTTCGCCTCGGTTGCAATGACAAGCCGACGAACGGCGAGAACCCTAATGTTGTTGAAACCTCTACGGTCCGGACCAAGCGTTTCGCCTCGTCGTTTATACCACGTACATCGAGGGACTGGAAAAATTTGCCTGCTGCGGTCTTCCTGTCTGATTATAATTTAGGTGTCTTTAAGGCAAGAGTGAATAGGCTTTTAATAAATCGTTGATAGTGCGCCTCACCATCAACGATTGCATCACTGCTTACCATCAGGTGGAATCGCAGTCAAGCACTAGTTTTTAAAATTGAGAAAAAAATAATTAAAAACTTTCTTCATCATCAGCCTTTTTAATGTTCCCACTGCAACTGCAAAGACTTAGGCCTCCTCTCTAGGAGAGGGAATGGGCCGTAATCCACCACGCGGGCCCAGTGCGGGTTGATGAATGTCACATGTCTTCGAATTTTTGGTTCTAGGATTTCCTGCCGATGCCGATTTCCTCACGATGTTTTCCTTCACCGTTAAACTTTCTTCACTTGTATCAAAATGTAATAAACCGCCATTTTTCTTTTCCAACCACCAGAAAATTTGAAAAATGGAAAATTACACAACAAATATTACTAACCTTTCCTAACACTTACAATTTACAAACATTATTGTTCGATCCACTACGTCCATTAGCTCAGCGTATTGCACCTAGTGGGCAAAATTCCAAGTTGTAAAAACAAACGTACTATGTTGTTGTACACTTTTAAACATATATATCGATTTTCGTAAACATTGTTGTGCTTGATTATTTCGAGGCTGGGCCTTACATAATTGAAATTAGTTTAAAAAGTAGGAATGTAGAGTTAGGTAGAGTTAGGCAGAGCTAGCTACCGATATTACACTGTGGATTTTAGTTGGTAAAACACTAACACTTTTTTTTTCGGTGGGGGGATAATATTATCCAATGACAACCCCCGCTCTTGGGCGGAGCGGGAGATAGTGTCAGACTTTTACTGACTAAAAAACCCACCCCGTTTCTTCAAGCCTTCATACCAGGGCTCGAGTTCCCTTTCGGATAACCCTGGCCCCAGTAGGCTTCGACCCGGCTGGGCCCCTGCTGTTGATTGCAACTCCTTGAGGGCACGGCAATACTCCGCCCAAGCAGGGCACACCTCGACTGTGTGGTCCACCGTGTTCTCCGGAAAACTCTTACACTTCCTCTCGCTTCAACCAGATTGGGAGAAGTCAATTCAAGATTTTCTACGTAAATATGAAAAACATTTTACAAAAAAAAAATCGATGCTTAACTTCTCGATGAAAATAACAAAATCACTAGGTATATCGTCTATATTATTTGAATAGTTCCATCAATTCCCAATGGATCCCATCCTCAGACAGTCCTGAAGATTTTGAAGAAAAAATGAGATCAATCTAGAAGCAGAGAAATATTTAAGTAAAAAAAAAATTGCGCGTGTTCCAGGGTCGAGATAGTTCTTTCGAAAAATCCTGCAACTTTGAAAATTTTGCTAACACTAACATTATCACAAAAATATGCAAACAAAAGTAAATAAATAAACAATTTCGTGTCGACAGACAGACGAGTTTTATGTAGCGAGACGCGTCACAGTTGAACACACTGCACTTCAACAGTAAATCATGGTTTGATTGCAAGCGCCAAATTAATGCTTTTAAAGAAACACGCTGTTTATAAACATTGTTTCTTTCAGACAACTTTTTTGTACTCATTACCATTTGAAATCGTAAATAAATGGAATTGCCAAATCCTATGTCTACAGCCTTATTTAGTACGCACCACCGTTATTACACTACAATAATTTACGTCCGTAACGTAAAACCTGTCCATAGACGCGTAGCTTTATAGACGCGCCTGTCTGTCAATTTGAGTTTAGAGTTAACTCTAATGACATGATAGGGTAATGTACCTACTTTTCCTTATCGGTATTACTCTAGGTGTTGGTAGCAAGATTCACAACACGCTGCCACATCTCTCTGATGGCCGCCTTCCTCGTGCATTCGTGCAGTGATGATAAGCCATTAACTGCCGCCTTTAATTGTTCAGTCCACCTCATAGGAAATCTTCCTCGTGGCCTGGCATGTTTGAACGCGAACGAGTTCAACTGGCAATGTCAAGCTTAAGGCCACTTACTCCTGCTCAGCTTAACCTACCTGCCCAGACTTAGAGTTAGTTGGGTTAACTCGAGCTATAAAAGAACGACAACTCTACATAACTCTGGTTATTTTTGAACGCAGAGCTGAGTATGGCTTCCGCACTTAGTCCTGTGTTGACCATTGTACGTGGGCCATGGTGGTCATAACCTTAGATAGGCTTAATCCAACCAGCCCACCTCTGTCCAAAAACAGATTAGGTCTCTCAGGTTTTTCAGGGCATTAATAAGGGTGTTAGTGGATCCTAAGGTTCGTGACACGAAACGTTCGTGACATGCAGTCTAGAAATACATGACAGGCCTGATGGTGTAGTGGTTAGTGACTCTAACTGCTATGCTGGAGGTCGTGGGTTCGATTCCCACCCAAGACAAATGTTTGTGTGATGAGCACGATCATTGGTTCTGTGTCTTTATCTATATGTATGTATTTAAAAATATATAGGTATGTTTATCAGTTGTCTAGTACCCATAACACAATCTCTGCTTAGCTTGGGACTAGACGGCGCTGTGTGATAGTTGTTGGAATAATACCTATTACCTATATTACATGCGCAATCGTCTCCTCCCCGTCCAAGCATGCTCTGCACAGGGGACTGTCTGTCATGCCTTTTGTGTGGAGGTGCTTATTCAGTGTGCACTGTCCGGTGATTGATTGGAAATGGTCTGCTTACAGCTTACATATAAAACTGTGAAACTCCGTCGACGAAGCGGCAACGTACTGCCCTTGCCGCTTCGTCTACAGCTATGAGCAGCCGTATACCAAGCGTATAATAACGAATACGCGTCTACGAAGCTACGCGTCCGTGGCCAAGTTAAGTAACTGGACCTATTTTGACGCAGCAGTGTACCTCACACTATTTTGTTCTTTTTTTTTGCTTCATAATGGTTTTGTATATATCAGTAGCGTTTTTGTGCCCGCGTTGTGCCAAATAAATTTATTTTCAAGCGATTTGAAAACTGGCGATCAATCTAATACGATACATGTGGCGAGGACAAGCAGGCGCACTTTTACGCACTTTTGCGAAAAACAGTAACTTACAAGGGTAAGGCTTTTTCACACGAGTGCGGAAAAGTGCGATTGCCCGTCCCCGCCACATGTATCGTATTAGATTGATCGCCAAGCAGCCCGTGCTCAGCCTATAACGTTACTACTTCTGAAACACATGCCTCTTCTCTAATCCACTACGTGGAAAATAGTTTCAACCAATGTAAAATGTACATTTTAAATACTTGAACACATCGTGAGGAAACCCGCAGTTCCTAGAACCAAAAATTCGAAGACATGTAACATTCACCAACCCGCACTAGGCCCGCGTGGTGGATTATGGCCCATTCCCTCTCCTACAGAAGAGGCCTAAGTCCCAGCAGTGGGAACATTAAAAAAGACTTCATGATGATAATGATTATGATGATGAAATGCGTAATAGTAATAGTCTATATTGTGCCCCTGAAGAAAAGATTAAGAGAGCTCGAGTTCAAACTGAAAAACCCCATAAGCCTGTACACTCAGTCACTTCAGTCGTTCAGTCACTTTTATATTAAGAAATCAGGTTTACAAAAGGAATTCACAAAATAAGTCATATTATCCTAACTAATATTATAAATGTGAAAGTGTGGAGGTTTGGATGTTTGTTACTTAATCACTCAAAAACGGTTTAACGGATTTAGATGAAATTTGGCATGCATATAGCCTTTGACATGGAAAAGAACATAGGCTACCTGTTATCCCGACTCCTTAAGTACCTAATGCCACGCGGGCGAAGCCGCGGGCAAAAGCTAGTAATTAATAAAGAATAAAAAAAAAACGTTGAACTTAGTATTGGGTTCCAAAAAATAATGGCAAAACCGTCTTTCGACCATTGTTGCCCCATTGTTTTGACTTGATCAAAGTCATCTCAATTTTATCTTGATTCTAGTTAAACAACAGATCTTTCAACATTGATAAGCCCAACAGATTGCTATGCGTAACTACTACGATAACAGACTTTTTTCAAATCCCATAAAAAGGCGCTTCTATTTACTTTCATAGCCAAACTTCTGTATCTAAATAGTTCCATAATTATCATTTATATGATCCCTTTCTAAAATGACGGGTCAAATAAGAAAATAAAAATAGAAAAATACTAGCTTTTACCCGCGGTGTCGCCCGAGTACACAAAATATAGCCTTTGTCACTCAGAAATAAAGCAGCTTTCTATCGGAGAAAACATTTTAGCAATGGGACCAGTACTTTCAGAGATTACTTACTCATACAAATAAAAAAAAGACGTGTGGCACTCGGGGACTGCCGCGGTAAAACTATTGCATAGCATTTTTATTAACTTATGCAATTATAATTATTTATTTATTTTATTTATGCAGTATTTTTTTCCTTTGTTTTTTTTTTTATTTGATATTAATTTAATATGAATTTTGATTGATTTATTCACTCATTTGTTTTCTTATCGGTCACCGCGCTCAAAAAACAAATGAGTGGGGGGTGTTAGGTTATTTTCGTTACGGAATTTCTGGATTCGGTCTCCACGCTCAAGGCCCGCGATAGAAGCTATGCAATAGCTTAATAAAAAAACTTTTACTCCTTTATAATATTAGTGTAGATAACTGAAAGGAAATGAAAAAAAAAACTGTCAAATAGGTATTTAGTATTCAGTCTCCCATTTCACTTTTGGAAAGAGTTCAAGAAATAAATAATGCATTGTTAATTTTGAAACGGTCGTCAATTGTAGAGTCATAGACTTCCCAGAACAATGAAAGGTGACTACGTTTTTGAAACGACAATACGGGATAAAAATAACCACATGGCTGAAGCTGAAAATGAAGTGACAAGCTTCTCATTGATCATTGATGAAATTTTCGATTTTATTATAACAGGTCTTCACGACTTTTCTCTCTTGTTCTATTGTAATTCTAGCAGCGTTACAAAGCTGACGTTTATCAATTACTAGCGAACAGCCTTGGCTTTGCACGGGTGTAATGCTGATACTACGCAACCTACTACTATGTCCCTAGATTTTTAATCTGTAATATCTTCAAAAATATTAATTTAAATTACATGGTTTAATGCACCATATTCATTTATATGAAATGCACAGTGTGTTTAAAATACTTAATTGGATAAGGATATTTACAGTATTGCTTAAAATCGCTTCGTAAATAAGCCGTTATTTCTCGTAAAAAGTAAATGATAAAAAAACCGGCCAAGAGCATGTCGGGCCACGCTCAGTGTAGGGTTCCGTAGTTTCCCGTCCGTCACAAATTCACAATACGTGTACCCACTTATGAGGTTAGAAAAATGCCTGCATATACGATTATACTATAAACTTAGTCCAGAAATTATTTTGTAGAACCCTTTTGTCTTTTTTGTACAAAAACTGTTCTTTCCATCAAGTTCAAAATAATTTTCCTAGAAAGTCCTTATAAAGTTCTACTTTTCAGAATTTTTTCATATTTTCTAAACTCTTGGTTCATAAGTTAGAGTCCCCCCTCTAACTTATGAACCAAGAGTTTAGAAAATATGAAAAAATTCTGAAAAGTAGAACTTTATAAGGACTTTCTAGGAACACATATTGTTTTTTTGTTTTTTTTGCGATTATTTCCGAAGTTATTGACATTATCAAAAAATGATTCTAGTAAACCCCTATTCATTTTTAAATACCTATCCAACAATATATCACACGTTAGGGTTGAAATTTAAAAAAAAACACTTCCTACTTTACATATAGGGAGGCTACCCTAATAAAACATTTTTTCCAATTTTTATTTGACCACTTTGTCGGCGTGATTGATATACATATTGGTACCAAATTTCAGCTTTCTTGTGCTAACGGTCCCAGAGATTAAGCGAGGACGGACAGACAGACGGACAGACAGACAGACATGGCGAAACTATAGGGTTCCTAGTTGACTACGGAACCCTAAAAATGGTTATTTTGGTTTATCTCTAAGAGATAGACATACACCATTGCAAACTTTTTTGTAGATCTTTTTAGGACGTACCCACTATACTGTAATACATACATTATTTTGATCTATCTCGTAGGGTTTAGCCAGCGTTTGCAATGTAAGCGCAAAATAATGTTAATTTACGACATTACATTAGAAACCTTAAAATTATCAAAACCTACCTCTTGAATCACTCTACCTAGTAGTTTTAAAGATCTAAGCATACATAGGAACAGACGACGGGAAGCGACTTTGTTTTATACAATGTATATATACGTATATATAGTGACTAGCTTTGCCCCGCGGTTTCACCCGTGTTTTTCTCGTTTCCGTGGAAATACCGAGATAAAATATTGCCTCCCTCAATAAATGGACTATTGAATATTTAAACAGTTTTCATAGGTATAAGGTCAGTATTTCCCAAAATTACCGCGTTCATAAATGTATTTATTATACTCTTCAAAGATCTTATACTTACAATCATCAACAAATATATTTCGAAAACGATTATTACAGGATTTTATGTTGATAAAAAACTCTATGGCCCATAACTCATTAATAGGTACCAACTCTTAACATCTTACACACGTGATAACTTTTAAACGAAATATCCGATTGAGATGAAACAAAAAGTATTTTACTTCTACATAAATACTCTTGATAACATAATGCTTAATTTCGATAAAGATTAATATTACGATACATATTTAACGTAGTTTTCTTTTCTTCAGACGATTTAATAATTATTTTGAACACAAAATCGGATATTGTGATTAAACCATGATAGCTAGATATATGTTCTGGCGGACTTTTTTGTAGGTCTTAATGGGATCTACAAACCCGTAGTACATCATTTTGTTCTATTGTCAATAGTTTTTGCAGCGCACGCAAAAATAGGTTTTCGATTTTACACCTTGTGTTACAAAATAGCAATTTTATTACGGATCCCTAATTTTTTTAAAAAAAAATCAGCCTATAGCCTTCCTCGATAAATGGACTACCCAACACTGAAAGAATCATTCAAATCGGACCAGTAGTTCCAGAGATTAGCGCGTTCAAACAAACAAACAAACAAACTCTTCAGCTTTATAATATTAAATATATATATAAAAAAAATATATAATATAAATATATAATAATATATATATATATAGTATAGATATATATTAGTCGTTCCACAATTCAGTTTTCAGTGAATATTTTCTCAAACTTTCTTTAGTTTCTTTTGATTCTCAAATTTGCCAATTCTAGAAGAATTTAAATTAGTGTCATTTGCTCTTTAATAATGTAATCATTTTTATTGCTTTTCCACCAAGTCGTGGACACCACGGTAAACTGTATACATCAACCATTTTCTTTCCAATTTTCCAAGGTTTTCAAATTCCTTATATTGTTGTTGCCAAACTTAACCACAGCCACTGACACACAGCCGAATCTACTGGGACTAGGAACATGAAATTTTGCAGTGGGCTACACTGAGGAGGGATTTTAGGAAATTCACCCTTAAAGGCAGTCTTCGTCTTCTTATCGTATCAATGGCAAAATTAGTTAAATTCCTTGCCTGGCCCAGAATTCGGCCACGGCAATGCTGTCCGCTGATGCTGTCATTAGGTCCCTACGTGAGCAGGAAACAGGGCACGTGATGCAGGACGAAAGGTGGGACATGGTCTGCGGTGAAACGCCGCACAAACACTGAAGATCGGAACCATCTGAGAACCCCCACCTGTGGAGATTGTCTTTACTGTGCCCAACCTGGGTGCGGAGTCTGTTAAGAGTCTTCAAGGTTGGCCATGGCAACTTGTGTCCAAGAGAGGCTCTCCGACGGCTCGATAAAATCATCGGGAGGTTTAAACTTCTGCCGCCAGAGGTCGCATCTCTCCGAGGTGGTGTTATTTTGATGGCAAACTTAAAGGCAGTGAAAAAGGGGAAATTCTTTTAAATGAAAAATTGTATTTCTTGGATCCATGTACTTGAAACTTGGCATAAATAATTACTCAAGTAAATAGAAATAGTTTTCATTATTCGTTTTCCAAAACTGTTCCTATAAAATGATTTAGGGGGTGTTATAGAATTTGATTTCACAGGTACATGAAACTTGGAACCAATTCTAATCAAAATTAATAATAAAGATAAAATACCGTATTAGAATAATGAAGAATAAAGACAGTAGTACTATTAGTTTTTCAAAAATCCATGGGGTGTTAAAGATTTTATGTAATTATTTTTGTGAACGAAGTCGCTCACAAAACTACTCTACACTAATATTAAAAGCAGAGGTAAAGTTTGGTTTGTTTTTGTTTGTAGGTGGAATCAGAAAGTACTGCTCCGATTATTTATTTATTTATTTAACCTTTATGCAACAAAAGATACAAAGGCGGACTTAATGCCTTAGGCATTCTCTACCAGTAAACCTAAGGTAGTGCAGAGACCAAATGGCAGGTGCATAAAAAATAAAGAAAATATTATTTAAAACAATTATAGAATTATATATAAAGCTAAAACCAAACATACATATAAAAAAGCATATTTAATAAAATATATTAGCTATACATACATACAAATACTAATTACTAATTTTTTTTCGCTGATAGAAAGCTGCTTTATTCCTGAGTGACATAGGCTATAGTTTTATGTACGTGAGCGAAGCCGCGGGCAAAAGCTAGTCGATTATAAATTACAAGACCTTTTATGTTACTGAATGTAAGCGTCTAACTGGCAATCAGTAAGCAACAGTTCAATATTATGCAACGTTGTATAATTTTCTCTTGATAACTACATACTTCGACTATGTAAAGTGATTTGTCATGCGTTATATGGTGTAATGTAATAAAATCACTAAAAATGTAAAAGGAAAGTCGTTAGAAGGGCTACCCTTTGTTAGAAGTCTTCCAAAGAAGAATTATGGACATTTCCTGTCAATTTAACCCATGTACATTATATTATGTAGGTACAGATTTTAGTCTATTGTACATATTATGTATATTACGTGTGCTGTACACATATTTGTTTAAAAAAGCTTATTTTTAAGTTAGATTTTAATAATGTGAGTTTAAGTTTTGTTATGGACTTATAGATAAAGATTACGTTTTAGATTGTGTAATTAGCTTCTTTTGTTTTAAAAGTTTTGGGTGCATAAAAGAATAATGAAAGTTATAATCAGTATGTATCTTGTATTGTACGAGTAATAGAGAGCTAAACGTTACTGGAAAATAATGAGATCGAAAAGTTACTTTAAATTGTTATTGGTGTTTAAACTGCAGCAGTTTTTGGGGATTATCGATGCAAATAAGGCGACTCCCTCTTCTAGAGAGGAGGCCAGAGTCCCAGCAGTGGGAACATTATAAGGTCGAATATGCTTTGCTATAAGGCGACTGAAGTTACCTTTCCACTGATATAGTCTGTCTAATAAGTCAACCGACTTGGGCATTTTGTATAATATTTACTCATTTAAAAAATACTTATTTTCGATACTTTTCATAAGGTTCTTCTGTTAGTAAACAAAGATCTCTATCTCTTAATCAACCTTGATTATTGAACCCGTGTTGACTACATCAGATTTCATTAAATCCTAATTACCCAAGTCGTTTAACTTATTAGACAGACTCTACCCATCATGTTCCAAAAGGTCAAAGAAGCCGCTTCTAAGTTTAATCGACACTAAATAGCTAGACACTCTTATTTCCATGACAACAATAAGAAAGTAACCCACACAACTATAACCAAATCCTATTGAAACACAGAATAATAAAAAATTCAACTGCGTACACATTTTCTCTCATAAGTACTTATATACTTACCGCTAATGAAAGTCCGCTACCCACTTATTTCCCAAACACGGTTGCATATCGCTGTTGACATGTATTCTACTCATAACCAATTTCACTTGGTTTGGGAAACTGTCACTCATTAACTTTAAAGCTTAGAAAGTGAATATTTATTCGAATTAATAGCTACCAGTCTTGACTTAATAATGTACTTATTTAGAAAAGTTTCATTAGCACTCTTGTGCTTAAATGTACAAGAATGGCGTTTTTTTTTTTTCGTTTTTAAAAATCATCCAGATGAAATCCCCCGCCCTTGGGAGGAGCGTCAGACTTTTAATGACTAAAAAACCCACCTCGCTCCTTCGTTGCTTTTCATACCAGGGCCGAGTCTTCCTTTCAGAAGCAGACCCTTGGCTCCAGTAGGCTTCGACCCTGCTGAGCCCCTACAGTTGCTGAAACGCTTCGGTCTTGAGCATAGCAATAAATACGGAAAAATGGAAAGGTTGCTTATTTTCGATGTTTACAGACTACTTTATGAAGAACTTCTTATTTACATTCCTACTTTCAATAATCTTGGTGTTTTAAAACCGAATGGCGCGAAATCACACGCGAACGTTGTTCGCTTAGGGTTTGAGGGGTGGCACGCGGTAACAGTGCGCGCCGTCGACGACCAGGCTTCTTCGTCGAGTCCGGACAGTTACTGGACGGTCGGACAGCGATTTGCGGGGGATGACATTTGGATGAATTTTACCCATCGTAAAAAAACCTCTCTTCTATTCCAGAATACACCAATAAACGAGGTCATCGGTCTCAGTCTTACCTGCCATAGACGAAATCTATCCAGTTAGTCTGATCACATCTTTTGAGGTCTATCGTGAGCCTGTCTCATGTCTTTGTGCTGGTAGAGCCTTCGTTGTAACAAAAAATCTCGTTAACTTTTGATATGGGGCCACTGATGGAACAGCTGTCAAATAGCAATGGCTGCCAAAATCACTAATGTTGAGAACTAAGAACTGAGACTCTATCACGAGCTCATACCGTGATCCAATCGAAGCGACCCAAACTAAACTGAAAGAGGGATAGAGCTAATATAGGGCGTATAGCTCTTTCTCGCTCGCATACTTTACATTTTAACGCGTCATAAAAAAAAGGTAAAGCCCCTGGAATGATGATCACAGTTGTTGCTAGATGGATGAAAATGATTTTTTTTTATATCCTTCTTTACTCTCTTCTCGCAATTAAATAGTTCAACTCACGCTGACGAATAGGTAATAATACTTATGAGTTCAAATACATACATTTTCCCTCCTGTCCAGTACCACGTAGTGTACATACATTTATACACTATTTATTTGTTTGCATAGAAGCTCACAGTAGTAAGAAGCCGTAAACTCGTAATAGCTAGTGCTATAGCTACTCGTATGTGTGTGTTCGTATACCGCGCACTTCCGAATAATAACGTGTTTGTGTGAAAACTGCGTAGAATGGGATAAAACATGTTTATGTCTATTGATGAGTCGCTTCGTAAGTTTTCCATTCATCTATCCATTGAAATGAATATAAATAGCATTTTACATGTTGAAGTTATCATCGTATGCGCTTGACATGCTTATACAAGATGGAGGGCCTCCGTCAAATTAGCCTAGTTTTGGTATCTCTCTCCCATTCCTCCACTCTTAATCTTATCACATGGTACGTTATGGAACAAAACACGATGTTGTAATGCGCAAAAATACAATTTACATCATAACATTTAACGCACGCTTCAAGTACCTCTCACGGTAGGTGCATGTACTTTCAAATCGTAATGGAAACGTGTTCTGCGGTGCACGCTGGTGGCTGCAGCGCGACGTCACGCTGAGCGACAGCGGCGGCTTCAGCGAGCGGCGAGCGCGGGACGTGCCACCACGCCGGGAGGAGCGGCCGCGGGAGTTGCGGGAAGCGACCTTGACGCCGAACGAGGAATGAATCACGGCAGCGAAAGTGGGAGAAATGTGCCGCCGCGCCCCGCGCCGCTCACTTTTACTTTCCAGTGTGGCGCAACCGAGAGCGGCGCCGCAGCGCGCGCGCCACTCGCCCGGCGCCCGCGGCCCGCAGCGCCGTCGCGCCGAACACACCGCGCTCCCGACACCGTCCGCGACTGTGACTCTGCCCGGATTACAGTGATACTACCAGTGCATCACAGGATTCAGTTTCAGTGATTCCCGCAGCGAAAGTAGAAACCGGGTCGCCGATAAGCGTTGTGCAAGTTGTTGCGCGCGGAACTCGCGCGCGGCCTCGCACTCTCCCGCAGGAAGCGTGTCGCAAGCGGGGAAGTGGCGCAAGCGCCGGGAAGCCGACGCGCGCGCTCCACAACACACATACCCTGGATTGCCCCGGCAACACTGGATTCTCTTCTAACATTGTCCCCTGGTAAGCATCATCGACGTTTACTTGTTGCTAGGATATCATTGTGTGGATTAGAAAGTGTCATTATATAGGGAAAAGCAGTAATTAAAGGTCGAGCGACCATAATGCTCCATCCCGCGCATTCGGTTCCAAACGTCGGAGATATTAGTGAAGGGGACTGGTGTCAGCAACACACTCAAAGCGCACAATTGGCGTCACCGACGACTGAACTTCGGCTCGGGTGTCGGAAACGCTACAAATAAAGAAGTGAAATATCCAAGGACAATACAACTTTCAAGTGATTTCGCGCGCGGCCGACAATAAAAACTTCGTAACGCGCCTGCGCAACCTCTCGGTCTCACTTTCGACGTCTGCGCCGAGCCTCGCTCGACGAGCCGCGCTTTCAATAACTATTACAAAACCTCCGGCATGTCGAATTTTCTTTCGAAAGTTATCGCTGCTAGAAATTTGATTTGTGAAGTAATGGACGTTTCAACACTCGGTGGTTTGTTCAGTGATGAAAATGTGAAAAGTGTGGCGAGCACATGTGGCAGAGGAAAACCTTGTACCCTCCGTGACCACCACTGAGTCATTGAGTTGGAGCTATTACAAACAGCACGTTCCGAGCAACTGTCATCATTAAGGAGAACTGAAAGGAGCACGGTCCAAGGCCAGTTGAATAACGAATTTTCGTTTAATATTAATAAATGGCAAGCACGGCCGATCGTGACGGATCCAATGGAGCACGCGGATGCAGAGCATCTCTGTGACCGAACACTTTCACGCGACCAGCCGCCGCGATCACAATAACCGAGCCAAATCGAAACAATAAAACGACACGATATAGATGATATAATCGTTCGTAATTTACGAAATTAATTTCACGGGATCACTTTAGTTACTATGCTAGCGATTCGAATTCTTTATATCTTTATAGCGAATATAATAATTTGTAGAAAAATTGCTTTACCATTTTAGACTCACAATTTCACACGCTTTGGGAAACTATTACTGATACACGTGGTAGGCGAAAAGGACACATTGTTCTCATATGACTAAACCTGTATACTGTTGCAGCAGAACATGATACATAGTATGTTACTATAGGTCTTTCTCTTCCATAAGCCATCTTTCTTCGACGAAGATATTTATGATCCTTTCTAAAAGACGCGTTGATCTATCAATACATCGTGATAAGAAACAAGTTATGCAATTCACGCGTGCAATAACAGCTTAAACGCTTTCATTTTCAAATGCGAACATTAGTGGGCGTGGCTCTAAATGTCAGGATTAAGATTTATGATAAACATCACGATTAGCCGGTGACAAAAGTACAATGAATTTAGTGAAACTTTCACCCGAAGAAATGGCGCCGCGAAAGTAAGGCTGTACATCGGATGATTTCATCCCGATTTCACAAACCAATGTAACGAAATTATAAAGTTGAAATTCGAGGATATGATGTATGCACGGCCGAATAAGCAACGCTTTCTGTTTTCATGCTTGACTTGACGAACGCTTTAAGGTCGTAGAAAGATTTATCAAACTACCTTTTTTGCAAGTGTAAGTTTATTATCAGGAAATGGCACAGCAATTACAGCATGTTTCCGAGTTCTTTTACAGTGAATCATAAAGATGGTCGGTGACGAAATATGATAATAGACTTCGCAGACCGTATCACTAAAGTAGACTTTGCATATATGGCGTGTGATTTTTTTTTATCTCTCTGTTGAAGCATGAACTGACGAATGTGAACATAAAACGGTCCATGAATTAATACGATATCAAATATTTGCCAAATACGAGTGTGAACGTATGTTTATGAAAGAAACTATTCAATTGTTGATATTTTACACTAATGACTGTGTTTTAGTAAAACATAGATATTTCGTAAAACCGTGAACAGACTATTGTTTTGCAATGCATATGAAAAGGCCTGTTACAAATACTATGATAAATGAATAGTTCTGCACAAGGACAGTTCACTATTAATTTATCAATAGATTCATTTATAAAATATCACTTTTGCATGATATCATGTTTCCGTGTTTAATTAATTCAATGGCAATAAATATGTAGTTAATGTTCACATCGAGATAAACAATAGAATTATACACGACCCGGGCGATGTGGGAGCCCCTTACTTTGTTACGAAAACAAAGTCTCAATAACAAAAATTAAATTGAGAGTCAAACACAAGGAGCAATTAAAGTCATTCTCACAGTAGCTGATGACGACTTTACGTAATTTGTGTCTTTTGAAGAAATTCACTGTGTTATCCAATCTGTTTAGACAATGATAGTGAGGAAATGAAAGTGAAAAGCTGTTACGAGAACGGAACGAGCGGTTTATAGACGCATTAGCACATTGTAAACTATAGACAGCCATCTGGTCTGTTCACAGTGATCCATATACAAATCTACATATGCATCAATGTGTTAATGATTCGTAAAAAATGATAATAGAAACAAAACCAATGTTTTTACTTGCATGTTACCTTTATTTCACATAGTATATTATTCAAATATTAAACGTTTTGTATGTAAATGTCGCGAGGACATCCGTATTGCTAAAACTTGTGCTACGGAAGGACAATTCAGATTTTGACCCAAAAATCTCTGTCATTATTCTCTAAGGTCATAGTTATTTCCATACATACCTAAGTTTCTTCATGACAAATTTACTCTTACAGTTTAAAACTTTAATAGTGTTTAATGGAAGTTTTAATGAGTTTCATAAAGTTTTCACAAATAATTTCATGACCTATGACTGTCTTTCCAAAAATACAAACTCCATTAGATTTTTTACACGTTTGAAAACAGAACTTAAATCCTACAAATTAATCTATGTTTCACCTAGTATCAGCCTTATTTGCTTAAAAGAAATGTGTTTTATTCAAATCATTTGCGAACTCGTTAACGACCTACTTAACCGTATTATCTTAAGCGTCTTCACGTGCTATAATAGCGCCACGGTTTTCATTTCTCAGTGACCACCCACGCTAAGTGTCAAATTGCTAATAGCATTATCAACTTTCATTGCATCATCGTCATCATCGGTTGTAATTATAGCGTTTGTCCAGGCGTCCAGTGCTTGTTATAACAATGAAGCTATCTGCTACGCTCACTAACTAATAACTACTCCAATATTTGTTTTCGACCTGGCTGTTTGTTTAGTTCTGCATCCCATCACTAGATAAATAAACATCTTATATGGAAGCATCGTTTAATCTGTCGGTACCGTCAAGTAGGTAACAGCGGCGTAGGCGATGGCGGTACACATTGCAACGTGCCGATTCATATCCAAGGTCTTTCCTAGTGGAAGAGAACGGAGTTTCCTGCGGCCGCCTATCTCTCGCGCACACCGACATTCGCACGTGAACGCACACGCGCCCACGTGTCGTACTCTTTGTGTTCAATCTTTCCTAGCTACCGTTGCGAGGCATCTTCTTTTTGTGCCGTCCGGTGGCGTTTGAAGTTCGAGCCTCTGAGCGCTTCATTATATAGGCGACGTGCGATGCGCGCGCTTCGCAGTTAGTGTGTCACTAGAGCCCGCGCGAGAGGTGGCCTGCAAGGACTGAACCGCGCCAACCTTTTTTTCTGTGCGTGCGATGTTTTCACTTTCGTCATTTTGACCGGCCAGTTTGATTTGACGTCGCTCGCGCACGGACGTGCCTGGGTTCCGGCGTTGTGATATCCTGTGATCGCTGGTGCTCCGGATTGTTTTTGTTTATGAAATTTATTTTGTGAAAAATATGGCTGTGATAAAGTGTTAATATGTTCGATAGTAACATTCTTTTTAATTTCTACCATGAGATTGCTAATAGAAGTGCACTACAGTTGGCAAGGTAAGGTTGTTTTGTTTGTTTACCTTAAATTTAGTAGGTATGCGGGGATGCGCATGTAGGTGTGGGCGGTGGGTAGGTAGCCACATCGTCGGTCCGGTGGGACGGTCGACACAACCTTGGCTCTAATGAACGCACTATTCGCCGCTTCATCCGCCTCTCGCCTTCGCCTGAGCCTCGCTCGGCGAAGAGGTTAATAGGTTCACATTAGATGGTGGTTTGCGAAATCGACTGACTGAGCTCAGCGTATGAACTGCGCCCGCGCGGCTTTTCCACGGTTGGTTTCGCGCGCATTCGACACACAGTCTTTAATACATTTTAGAAGCGATCACTTCCAGTTTTATAAATAACCATCAAAATAATAATTTAAGCACTCGAAAGGTACCTCATATATTATGGAATTCAATATTATATCAGAATTCAATAGCGGAAACAAAAATATGATCATTGGACTTAAAATTAGCTCTCTGATTACCATAACACAAATTTCTAATGTTATTTAATTTTCTACCAAACCATCAAACTAACTGGAACCAATGAAAAATTAACAAGAATTGTTTCCAAACAATCATTTTTGAAACTCTCATCGTTTACCGAAACACGATAATGAACACCAATTAATTACCTGTTTAACCGCGAATTTCACTTTTGATTGCTCGAGCATTAAATCGATTTCAGAACTGATAAATACTCGTTTCGCAATAGTAAAAGTCGATTCATTGCTTTTGACACGTCATTACCGAAAATCTTTATGGGAATCGATTATTGTTGTAAATATAGAGTCCCCAGTAATATATTCGTTTCTCTACTTTGCTTGTTCATGCGAATTTTCTTTACAAAACTTACTATTTTTATTTTTCTCTGTTTCATCCCAACCTTGTGCAACGAAAAGCTAAGCTCATTGAATAATTTATGTTATTTTCTATTTCTCGTTGTTATCATTCATTAATTACCTGTCCAAGGCTTTGAAGTAATCTTATTGATAATGAATGGTATTGACTAATATTGTTTGATTGTAAGATTCGTGCGTGATCAACAAACGATCACTTCCTTAATCAACTACCTATTTTGATTAATAAAAATATTGATTCCTAGAAATTTGTTTTCCTAACAGCAGTATTAAATCTCTTGTTATTCATATTTGATATAAAATTGATAAATTTTTTGATTGTATAAATAACAAAACAAATATAAATTACTCATCGTGCACGAAAACAATTCTGCCTATAATATATGACGCATATATGTTAGATTTGTATGTTCCACTTTAACGCGTACATAACACACAGTTAAACCTTTGAGTTCAATACGTGATGTATCTACAAGAAGAGTTTCAAATATTTACTCAATTACTAAAACTACAAAGGAAACGAAAGGTCCTTGTAGCTTGCTGATAGGTCCGTAGACCGCCTGCCACTGCGCAGTTTTAAAATATTATGTGATAAATGACTTGACCGTATCCAACATGATAACAAGTTTTTTTGACGTGTAAATATTGGCTGTTTATTGTTTACTAAGACTGTAAACGAAGTTAAAGCCAAGGAAATCACACGTTACATGAAAAACAACAATCATATTTATACAAAACGCCCCAAAATGGGACGAAAAAGAAGCATTTAATTCTTCATGAAAATTATTGTTCCTTTAATCCGAAATGAAAATCAAAACAAAATTATTAACACAAACATACTTCGGAAAACTATATTAAGGTTAAATGCAATCAAAATTCCATATATTGCAGCTGCCGCGACTATTCTTGACATTTACTCTAAAATTGATGAAGACAATCGCGTTGAGAACGAAAATTACGCAATGAGAATTGATACTGATGCTGAGAGAGAGAATTGTGTCAATGAAGCAGAAGTGTTGGCAGTTGGCACGAGTAAACAATTAAAGGGCGAGTACGAATGATCGCCCAATGCCGTTTTTCTATTTGACTTAACGAATATCACGCGTATTTATAGTGTTCCGGAATGAAACTGAAATAAACTGAATACCATTGGATTAATCGTATCAGTGTTCTAAAATAAGAAACGAAGCCAATTGTTTTGACGATCATGTAAAAATGAATTTAGAATCCTGAGTATACTGTTCTATGTTGCTAATTAACAGCTGTGTTTGATTGATGTGTCGGCAGGGCAAGAGCTATATTTTTTTTTAAATTATGACTAATAAACCAATATTCCGCAAAAAAACATGTTTCAATATATTACATTTAACGAAAATCTTCATAAATAAAATATGACTTAGTCGCTAGTCATATAAAATTGTAATGAATAAGTTTTCATATATCAGAACTGTCGCTTTCAGATGATTTGTCTCGTTTTGCTTCTAATACCGATATTATGATAATAGCTCCTTGAACTTTTCTATGTTGATGATATATATTTAATATACATATTTAATAAATTATGACGAGTTTAACATCCAAAAATTTCGTCTTATAAATATTTTAATAAACATCAAACCTTGGTATTCAAATGTGTTATGAAACCTTTACGAACTGTAGCTGTAATATTTTAAAACATGTCTATTGGCCTTCGTATTGTCTGATTAACACGATGGTCACTTTGATAAGACCCACTGTTAACAGTTTGATAAGATTTTTGATTTCTATAACCTTTAAATTTCGATAAACTTAACCGTAATTATTATCTACTGTATCTGGGCTTACAATTCTAAGAAGACATTCTGACCTAGCTAATAAGACTCTTGTCTGATTGTCTGACATAATTCTGCTTGTGGTGTGTCTTACAAGATTGATTCTAATTAGTTTCTCTAGTTAGCTTGATCACCAACAAACTGCAGTCTCATGTTTTCTTATCGATGTAATAAAGAACCTTTGAAATTGTTAGAATATTAAATGTTTGTTGTATGCGCTAATATACACAGGTACTTGTACTGCGTTCGATTAGTCACAATTGTGTCATTATATTAAATGGTACACAATCAAATAATTAGTTTCGCATTGTCAAACATAGTATTAATTATACGATAATATTTACTGTACGCAATATTGATTGTAACTTCCGAGGGGAACAGTCCACTATGTTATCATTACACGTGGATAAAAACTAGATCTTTTCCGTCTGCAGTTTGCATGAACTAATTATGAACACGTCCAAGGGCTACTGTTTGTTCAGTAATAATCTATTCGTTACTAATAATTGAAATATAACCACAAATGTAACTAGTGTAATTAGGTCACGCTATGATTCGATTGTAACTCCTATTTCCTGGAAATATGGCGCTGGTACTATGAATTTATCACGACTATTATACAAACGTTGCATAGCAATAGGAAAAATCTTGAATCTAGTTAATATTACCATCTGTAATTATTGTCTTGAATAATAGACGTAGGAAGTATAGAAAATAAGGCAACGTAAACGGTCTTAATAATAGCGGACGTTAACTGGCAAAAACTTAACTGACAGAACTGGTTGCGCGAAAATATGAATTTTCAATGGAACATACATAATTAGTAAAACGCATCGTTTGTTAACAGGCTTTGTGCACGTATTTAACGTTCCAAGAAACTAGGTTTACAGCGTAGAAACGCAAACATTTCTAAAATCCCAAATGCGAGAGCCGAGCTGCTCGATGCTATTTCACAATCGGCATTTACTCCTTGCAAAGTCGACATAAACATTTTCTCAGAACTACAAATATATTCGGCAGTTCGGAACCACTTCGGATTTCCATCCAAACAGAAACGTGTCAACTTCTTTATCGTTTCATGTAATTTCTTCATACTTCTGCGTACCATTTGACATTGAACTGAATTAAAAAGCGTTATCAGAGGGCTCGATACATTTGTCAGTAGTGCGTGCTAGTTGTGAAACACTCGTAACATTCGGACAGTATATTATATATAGGATCATTATCATCTTTTCGTTTTGGTTTAATCATTATTTAATCGAATTTTAATGTATCCTTACTATCCGAATGTGACTGTCATTATCCGTGTTATTCTATTAGCACAGTCTACAAGTACCAATTCGTATAGAAATTTATTGCAGTCAATATCCGATATTATAAATTCTAATATACTCTCAGATGAATCTAAAGCATGACGTATTTTTAAGCTTTGAAAATTGAAATATTCAAGGCCATAAATGACGCCATTTAAAATTACTATAAAAGTAAGCATAATAACCAAGCGGCAGATATGGTAGTTCAAAGAGATGTATTGTCTGGGACAATAAAATTCGGAATGGTCGTTGTCAAATGACTCCCAGCCCTTTCTTGTTCCCGTTCACGGTACAAATTACCGAAGGACGTTGGAACTGGGTCACTTCGGAAATAGTTTATTGTTATCGGCTAGTCTGCGCACACGCAATGCTCACACGCACGCCCGAGCCGAGTTCGATTTTCAAACGTTTACGCACACGAACAAACCCCCGACTCAATTAGGGTTCATCCTTTATAACTCTCGGAAGTCCTTGTACTAGTTTGCCTTCAGAATCTTCTATATCATCGTTTATGTCTATAGGTGCGGTTTCAAACGGCTTCCGCTTTCGTACCAAATCCAAAACACACTTTCTTAAGGCCGACGGGTCAATAAAATTGAAAAGGTATCGGATTTATATTTTCATAATATAATGTCATTACGAGTCTTAAAGGCCAGAGTGTTTTGGTCTATTAGTTTTATTACGCAGTTACCCTTGCGTTGAATATTTAATATTTATAGTCTAACGCTTTCGACAGACCCTTGCTAGCGCGTTCTTCGATAGTAAGTACTTCGTACACAAGGTTCTTCGTTTCATTATTTCGAATTATACGATGCACCTCGACATATGCATTACACTGACTATTTTATGATCCTACCAATACACTCAATGCATCACTTTAATAATAACCTTTGGAACCTTGACCACGCCAATAAATTAATTATGGTCGCTTGTCACAGTTGGCAATAAAAATTCTCATCTACGCATAAACTCTGATTGTTCACAATTTTATAGGCAATTCGATTAGTGGCAAGTTGTAAAATAACTTAGAGACCTCAAGGCTTCCAAACAATAACCCACACACGGCCATGCTACTGGCACACCGCTACACAATGAATAATAGTGTTTCATAGATAACGCATAGACCTATCAATTTAGTCTAGCACATTCACAGGCGCACAAATCTGCGCTCACATCCGGAGTAGGGCGTGCTGCGTGCGTGTGAGTGCACTCACACTGTCGCAAAATTTCCCACAAACCCCCTCCACTCGGCGCACGCGCGCGCACACAAACAAACCCCAGAGTAAAGATTAATAAAACTGAAGTATCGTGAACGAAAGCACACGTTTCACGCCCAACACATGTATTTTTAGCAAAATGCGAGCGTACGGGTAGGTCAGTTACTATTATGACTGAAATTTTGATAAGAGCCATTGACTATCGTAATGAAAGTTACGTAACAGCTTTCATAATTTCTTATCTCTCCATTCATTTAGCCTCGGAAGTACTGTTAATGTTCTTGTAAGTGTCTTTAACGTTAAAGGCTTTACTTTCAATTCCTTCTTCAATAAGATATCCTGTTGCTATTGCCATCTACATATTATTTCACGACTGTCTTCTTTATGTTTGAAAATTTTCACACACAATTTGCACACATTCCTTCAAGTGATATAGTAGTATTCTAGTGGTAAAAAAAAATGGATCAGTAGGTAATTTTTGAAAATATGCATTACAAAGAAAAAAGCTAATCTTTCCTTTACATTAATAACTTGGGATCACCTATGCCAGTATTTTTTTATTGGTTGTCTATGAATATATAAATGTATTATTCTGATTAGACTGGGACTAGAAATATAAATAACGTTTAATATGCTGCCATAACTTAAACATGCTGACCGAGACCATAGAAAGTAAAACATAATAGCGTCACATGTGCTCGGAATATTAGGTACGTTTTTATGAGTCAGCGTTTCGACTTTGTCAATGTATGATTCAATTGTTCCAACCACAATTTTAGCGAAAGACTCCGCTAATAGATCATCGTTGAATTTAGATCCATTATGAGGATTGTTCCTAGTACTGCTCTTTTTTCCGTCATTGAATTTTATTGTTACACATTTCTTCATTGTATTATGACTCATCTGTACAAAGTTCGTTTTACGTCTGCAGATCCTTAATCTGGTACATTCCAGTTACCTGCACTAAATAAGAATTTAAGAATCTGATCCTTACCTATAATAACAAGTTGGATAAATGTTAAAAACTTATTATTGCCAATCCTTCTCCCTCCCTACCTAAAACAATTACCATGCGGTAACCGTTCAAGGTGTCAATAACTTACATAATTGACTTCGTCTTCCTTTTTACAACCTATTACATTTATATACAAAATATTATTAAAGTAACGCATCCTTGCTATAAACTTAACTTTTATAGCTTCATTGTCCTTACTTGAAGAAGTATCTTCACCGTAAAAAGTCATACCTATATTCGTACTGAATATTTTACAATCTTTCGAAGTTCCTACTATGGATATAAATAAAAGCACCATAATGATAGCTGTATAAGTCTAATGTTCGATTCAGCCCGTATAGCGAAACCTTTTTATTTATTTTTTTTGAGGTGGGAAATTATAAAATCTCTTGTCCTGCTCTAGGTGTCGCGATAGTAAGTGTCATAAGTAAGTAAGTGTGTTTTTTCTAGTGTTGTAAGAAACTCGAGTCTTTTAGTCTTCATTTCGAGACTTGAGTAGATTTTCAAGACTAGGACTCGTTAGTTACACGAGTCCGAGTTCTTTGAGTCTTCCGAGTCTTTTAAGTTCTTTTGAGGTGGACTTTTTTTGGTTTTAATTTGTAACAATTAAATTGCATTAAACGCAAATGCGATTTGCCGAATTTAAATGCGAGTTAAAACATTTAATTGGAACAATAAAGACACATAATACCGTCTACTATAATAAATAAATATTTCGCAACAATTTACATAGCGCCGTCGAGCCCAAAATAAGCTTAGTTTGTACTATGGGTCTTCAGAAAAGTTAATAAATACATTTATAATGTGAGTGAATTGTATGTTACAATTCACTCACATTATAAATGTATTTATTAACTTTTCTACCAGTCGAGTTATTGACAATATTTTTTTCACTGCAAACTACAGCTAAGGATTTAGAGGACTCAGTCATAAGACTCAGTTGTTGAGTTCTTTTTTGGCAGGAGTACTCAAGTCTTTTTACAAAAGACTCCAAATTCTGAAAGACTTGAGCTCTAAGTTTTATTTATAAGACTTGAGTCTTCGAAAATAGCTCAAGTTTTATTAAACAAGACTCCAACACTCGACTTTCTTACAACACTAGTTTTTTCAGCCGCTCTTTCCTACATCTCCAACGACGATGTTTATTACACAATGAGGTGTCCCTAGCGCGTCATCACTTAGTTTTTGAGACCTTAATAAGTTCTAGCTTGGAGGCTTTAATTTTATTAAGGTTACCACTAGCACATCAAATAAAGCAGACGACCACCTCGTTACTGCGAGAAATTATTTCAAAAAATTTCGTAAGTCCATAAATGTGCATCTCTAGAGCCCTTATCACTTCCACCTTATTCAATACTTACACTAACATATAAAATAAAACTATTAAATTAAACTTGGATTTGAACTCTGAAGAAAGCGATGTCTATTACCTACTTGTTAATACTTTTTGAGAATTCGAGCAGATTTGGCAAATTAATGAACGATTTTAAATTATTTCTTAAGGAGACACAATAATTATAAGCATGACTAAAATTTTAAGTAAATTAGATATTTAGGAAGTTCAATGTCAATGTTATACGAGTTTTAACTGCTCCACATATTTATAGAGATACCGTAAGGCAAAGGAGACACACAATACATAAATAACACATTTAGACCATCATTAGCTAAACGCATTAACCCTGTTAGTAATCAGCCGACTATTCTCTAGATATTGTTGCTTGTTCCAATATTCCACATAAAGTGCATATAGTAATTTCATGATTATATAGTTTCCTCCTATAAGTTTTCCTGTACCATTATAAATAATAGGGTTCACTTCAACAACATTTTTTATAATATTCACCACATAAACGTTACAGTGAAATATATAACAATTCTATCTAAAACTTGAATCAGCATTTTGCAAAATAATTTCACAGCAATATAGCATCACATTTTGGTAAATTGTAGTCAAACTATTAAAGATTGCTTTACATTACATTTACAAACTATAATTTCTTCTATCTTCATTTTCTTATTTAGATCCTTGAAAACAATTACTAGATCAACAGTTTCATTGTAAAGTGGCATATATATTTTACCTCATATGTAATTAATTCTTATGACAACTGGAGCAGTGATGAAATTACAAAAAATATTATTTTCGTTTCCATCGCTCCATTTTCCAAACGTGTTCAATGTTTGCACTGGTTGCGAAAGATGATGGTTATCTCAGTAAAATTACTTCACATTTTCCCACTTGAGCAACCGTTACAGTTGGTTGATGCAAATGTAACAAAAATTATATTCTTTTTATATTGTCTTATCTCTTTTCTAGTGTGTCCTGAGAAATATTTCTTAAAGGACTTGTAAATGTTCGTGCAATTTTTGGTAAAGGTAATTTCATAGATGTACAAGTAGGCTTTTGAAATTTCGTCTTCATTGTAAAGTTGGCTTTTTTCTTTTACTTTATTGTAAGCTTTCGTCTTTCATTACTATCGATCAACCTTACATCTTCAATCTATTTATCAGAACCAATGTCAACAAATCAAGTCGTTGGAAAATGCAATACTTCAAGTTACAAATCCGTGGTTTTGCTTATCTCCTGCAGTAGCGTGCGTACCGTTCCGTTGATATTTGACTTCACTGATAACTCAGAAATTAGGACAGAGATTGTATTGTGGTTCTCAGTGACGTTCCGTGCTTAATCTTCACTTTACAAACTTCTTGACGTTGAAGGGTTAATCATTCTGCATATGCGCAATATGTCAGTTACTTTTATGCATTCATAAAGTTTTCTTAGTTGCGTTGTCGAATCAAAGTTTCATTAGAACAATATACATACTTTAATCAAGATTACTCTTGATTGAAGTATGTATTTCTATTGTATATTGTTCTAATGAAACTGACATATGTGATTATAAAATCACTAACCCGCATTGGACCTGCGTGGTGGATTATGGCCATTTCCTCTCCTAAATAGGTGGCATGAGTGAGAAAATTATAAGGCACATTATGCTATGTTATTAGATCATAATGTTGTGAAAAGGATTTGCTGGTGGTTCATATAACAATAATTCAAAATTAGTAGGTTATTTGTTTTACTAATTCATGATACAAAATTACTTCTTTTACAAAATGGTTCCTCACCTACTACTAATGAATTGCATCATCAATGATTTTCACAAACGTATTTCCCAACTTTGTTTACTTATTATCACTTATATCTTGATTCACAGAAACTATGAAATATATATACGAGTATATGTATATATCTTAGAAATAAAGTAAAAGGAAAAGTTTTACTAAAAATATCTTATGATGTTTTTATGTATTTGTAAATTACGATTGCGATTGAGAATTACTATCTTGTATCGTAGCAATCAAACAATAATCCGTATAAGGATACATACAAGATATAAGAATCGAATAAAGATCTTCAATTATAAAAAGATATAATTCCATAAATATGCATGATGATAGACATAAAAGGAAATGTCTGTGAATGACGAATAAATTCTTGAAACTTGCTCCTAATAGATACTGGTAGTAGGATAAGATTTGATATACATACTAACGACTTGAAAATTAATATTAAAAAGATAAACAAGGTTGACCTGCATAATGCAGTAGAGTCTGTTTCTGTACCGAAATTGAAAAATGATGACACTATCAAAGAAAATAATGCAAAACAAAATGAGGCTTCAGATTACAACATCAGCTAAACCGGGGCTTCTCAAAATTACCCCGAAAAATATTCACGTAACCGTGATGGACATAAAAGCAAGGAAATCAAAACTGAGTCGCTACAACAGTTACGTGGTCGCATTACGTAAAGCCTTTCGCATACTTTCTCTGACAGCAAAATTTAGCGTTCGCGGTTATGCAACTTTACGAAATGGCAGTCGACTAAATTTCATCATTTCGACTACAGAGAAGATCACGGCTCATATATGGAAGTGAGCGACGAAGTGGCGAAATAAGAAATGTTCGAATGTTATTTTTAAGAAAAAACTTGTCATTTTTATTCGTTTTATGTGCATTCGGACACATCCGGCTGATTTACCTCGCTATTATTTACACCTCATTCGGAAATTACGTCACTGCTCAATTTAGAAACCTCTTTTCAATTGCGTTCAGTTGTCTGCATAAATTAGGAAGGTTGGACTGGAATAGAATAATAGAAAACTATTCATATCGAATTAAAATTCATAACTGCTTTAATAGTCAATATAAAGAGCAATTTATTAATTATTATGCAAAACAATCAATAACAACAAGTACTTCTTGGGAACAGTACGTACTGGAGACCGGTATTCGTTATTAACCATAACCACTTAAGTTGGAACAGGAAATTTACAATTAAAAAAATCAAACATACCTGTAAATTACCATAAATTCTTTAATAATAACAATAAAGTTGTTGTGACTTTAGGTTTAGTGTTGACTGGAACGATGCAAATGTGAATTTTTACCTAAGACTTGAGTGAAGTGACTTTCTAAAAACTGCTCGAGTGACCTTGAAATAAAACGCTGTTACAAAACCGCGGCCGCTCGCCGGCGCTACCCCCCCTCCCTCTGCCCCCACCGCGTGCAGCGTGCGGCGTGCCCGCGGATCTACGCACGCTCCACCAGCACACGCGCGCAACTCCGTGCGCGTACTCCAACACACACGCGCGCACGCACACTGACACATACCCAAACAAACACAAACTACACGTGCTACTCATGTGTGAGTTAATCAGTTGAATGTGTAGAAAGGAGTGGTGAAAAATCTAGTCCGGTCCTACAACCTTACAACATTCTAAAGATTGGCATGTAATTCTTTGAACACGTGAACAACAGCAGAAACTTCTAACAACACTGTGATTAATGAAATGAATCACTCGACACTCCCGATCTATTGTGCGGTCTTCGTTTGCGTCATTACAGGCATGGAAAAACCAAAGAAAATGACTTACTTTTTTCACATTAAAATTAATTCTCAAAGACCATAAAATTATTCCATTCATCCATTTATGCATCTGCGGCACGCTAACAAAACACACCTTTAAAATTCTGTCAGTTTTGAAATCATCGAATTCCAAATATGTGAAATCCTTGAACATGGATGTGGGTCATGATCAGGTTCCAATATGTGTCTCGAGCTCGGTTATTAGCATAGAGTGCTGAGGCGCGCGCCGATACGTTGCGCAATACTGTTGACTTTCATCCTGAAGGTCAAGTGCCATCCTATTTCAAAACGGACCTTGGACGAGTCTGGTTTACCTCGGACCGCTTGTAGAGAACAGCCGAGTAAACGGAAGAGATTGGTGCTAATAGATATTAATCAAACAAAGAAGACGTCTTTATGTTTCGTTAGCTGTGCGCTTTCAAATATAATTGCTTGTGAATTGTGAAGATCAATCGCACAAACACTTTAAACAATTGAATGTAACTTTTTAAATAAGTTGTATCGATTTAATAATAGTTGTATTCGTATAAACTTATGTTCGGGTTGCTACAAAGCGCCCACAGATGCGAAGGTCAACTAATTTCGCGGCGTGAGAACGCCTCTACATAGACGATTTAATTCATCATAATTTGCTGTAATAACACCAGAGATATTCAAATGACTGCCGACAATCAAATCCGACCTTTTCTTAGACACGTTCTTTATAAATAGTCATCTAACTGCCGCAGTGATCGCAAAATGTCGAACACGAACTCGATTTGTTTCCGAACCAAAACAGTTGCGAAAATGTAGAAATACGCCAAAGGCGTTCGTTGATCACTGCCGCGCGACACCATTACCACAGGAACAGAGGAAATCTTCATCTGACTCGGCAGGTGTCAAAATTTCTCAATCGCATTCCGAAACGACGATACATTTGTAATAAGTGAGTATGTGCTTACATTACATTTGTTTGCAGTAACAGTTAACAAGTATCTGGCACAAGGGATCGATCGTCAATCAAACGCAAGGTGAGAGTGTAACCGAGCAGCTATTTTAGCATCATCGAAGGTAAAACTGATTTGCGCTTTCGGCCCAAGACTCTCTCGCACAAGGGTACGATGGCATTTATAAATAAATACGTTTGTCAGTTGCCAACGACGGCAATGTTATGTTTGATTATTGATCAGTCTGCTGACCGCTGACATTCCAAATCACACCCACAGACAAACGAGACAAATCATCACACGAAAGTTTAGCCATCGCCGACCAAACACCAAAATAACTCATGGTTACCTGCAAACGCCTAAACACATTGATAAATTTTATACAAAAAGAAACGAAGATCTTTATAAAATACTTGACTGATGAATGAAACCATCAAAATATTTAAAACATATTGTAAAACGTAAAGCCAATTTTATCATATAAATTATCGTAATGGCAATGATCTCATTTGACTCAAGTCGACACTGATTATAATAACTAATTTGGATAGTTCCTTGTTTTTACAACGCAAAAGGAAATTATCTGCGATAAGCTTATCGATTGAGACATGAATTCCATGGTTGCGTTTTCGTAAAAGCTGATGTTCTGTGACAATGAGTGTGGGAACGGTGGGGATTGGATCGATGGGGTTTAGAATGCTGAGCAAGTGGTACGGCATGAATGAACTGGCATTTGTTGTGGAGTCGGCATTACATAATGTGTGGTGCAGTCGGTGCTGGCAGCGAACATTTCGTCCGAAGGCCAGCAGCACAAAGCGTGCGGCGTATCGCTGGCCACGCGCGCCCCGCGGTTTCCTGTTTGACGACTATCGACTTACATCACTATCGCTTTCTGTCATACTTCGCCCGCCTGTTAGAAGCTTGTAAAGGGGTCTGGCCTGTTGCTAAGTACCTTTGTACATATGTTTGTCATTGAAGCCGTGTACTACCGGCATTATTATTACGACTTCCCAAACTCGTAACTTAGAACTCTTCCTTATTATTAAAATATTCAAATGCCAGCATTCGTTATATCATTCTGATGCTGCATAGCGTGTTTAATTGATATATTTGCATTTCGTAACCGATCGGCGTGAAGTGAGTGCCTCGGCGATTGTCGCAGAATTTCAACGGCTTAGAAGTGGCGTTAAAATGGATACAGACAATTTAATTTTGCCGATCATTTCAGTTATGTAAATAGAGCAGAAAACCGTTCACGAGCATGTAAATGCAGCTCATGAGATTATCTGCGATTGTGACCAAGCGGACCGAATGGCGTCGATTCGGTGTCAATCGGGACGCATCAGAGCATGCTGAGATTTAACCTGGATACACCATCGGGTAATTTGTTAGTCACATTTTCACCGTACAGATTTATTGCTTTGTTTTTTTAACGCGAATGTTTTTTACCAATAAGTCCATGGTAATTATTAATTATCTCATAATATCTTCATTAACATTAGAATACAATCACTCCTACTATGGGACCGTGTATAACTTCAACTCATCGCTTCGGAAATCTTAAGTACTATTAAGTAACTATCGGACTTCATTATCTTTAAGAATAGCATTCCTGTTTTCGATTTGTCCAATTATTTCCACGGCATCTTCATGATTGTTTAGCATAACAATGTTTCATTGAAAATTACCTACGATGACATTTCTATGAGAGTCATCTCTTGCAAGAACGGTAAAGCGAGTGACCTCCGCAGTGACGACACCTCTGACGTCGGTCATATCTTGGTCGCTGAGATTTATTTATTACTTGAACTTCATAAAGATCATAGATTGTGAAATTATATCAATCAGTTGGAAACAATGAAGTTTTAATAGCAACTGTGAATGCTGTTTTTACTGACACAGTTTTGATATTTGTTTTCAATTGCTTTGAGTTTATTTTTGATTGTTTGGAGACAGTGTGGACATTGTTTAAGTCAACATTGTAAGTTTGTGTTGTTGCGGTTATTTGCGTCACTTCGGAATTAGCTATTTCATAATTTGTGTTTATCTATCACGCTACCATTCATTGCTGGGCAACGTGTTAAATATTTTTCTTATTATCTAAACAAGGCCGCATTAGTTTCGCCTTGTATGACAACTTGGCTTTAACGCTTCTGTCGTCGTCCGTAAGTTGCTTAATACTAGTCCTTGAAGTATTCAAGTTGTAATATATATATCGTTATATAAATCATATTTAAACATTTCCATCATTGCCTTCAATTTCTATGGAATTTAAATAAATTTTCATATTTAGGAATATAATAGTTTTGTATTGAAACAGATGATGATTACACATTTGTCGAAAAGCCCTTGTAACGATTTACTCCAAAAAAAAATGTGGTTGTATGTTTAATTCATTTATCGTGTAGTACTTATGTCACTTGATGTGATATTAATGAACTTATTTCCAACTGTTTGAGGCTTTTTCAGTCGAAGGATAACGTGTTCATAATTCTGTTTCTGTAAAATTTTTAAGTAGTCAATTTACTAAAGTAGTATTTCATTGTGTATGTCCTCTGACCGCATATAGGTATTATACTTTTCCTCATGAGGAAAGAGCACTAAATACTTTTCTTAAACCACACGCTGGGAAACACCCGGTGTTCCAAGATATCATATTTATATTGAAAAGTTATGAATTGTTGTCTGTCACTAACCGACAGGGAAAACATCACTGTTATGATGTCAATGCGCATATTTTTCCGTTCATTTCATAGGCGGAAAACATTCTAACGTGGAATGTCAATATCGAAATCGGGTCTTCCCTAAACAACATTAGAATTTGGACGATAATAATATAATTTACACAACTTATTCACATCAAATCAATTACATAGCTGAGTCATTCCAAAGTTAACTCAAAACAAACTATAGCAACCGAAATTGGGTCGCCTGTAACGTTCTGTTGCAAAAATTCAATCTCAGTCTTCTACCACTATAGCACCAGATTAACTATGCAAATAACAAAATTATTCTTCTCCGTTCAGCATACTTCATGAATCAGCTGATTTGACATAGACATTTTCGTAACTTTCAATTATTTGCCAATGGACAGCGAAAGTTGGAACTTTTTTCAATCATACGCTCCAGTAGGCCAATAGTGGTCTTGTACAGTTTCTATGCTTGGCAACAGTGTTTCGTAAACGTTTATTAACCGTTAACAGTCCACAGTCTCGATTGACATGGTCAATTAATTGTCTTCCGAATTTTCTATCGCTTTCGTTATTAGGATTTGGATCTGCTTCAGCGATTTCTTGGCTATGTTAATTGAGTGTTGCTTCCTGTCAGCTTTTATTCGTGTCATAAAGAATTATATTATTTTCTTATATTTTCACTTAATTATAAGATTTGCGGAGAAACTGATGAAATAAACAGTTGTAGTTGCGTTTGTATTTGAAGTAAAAACAGGTAAATTTTTGACTTTTCAATGTCCTTGTTCCCTTTCATTAACTACAAGTTGCGTGCATTCTTAATCATTTTTTGGTTTGCACATACAATTATACAAAAAATAAATATCATCTAACGAAGTCATCTTAAAACATTCCATCGCGTTCAATTTTATCAGATGTTGTTAGATTAGAAATAGATGCAACATTATCACTGCTAAATTTATAGCTACAGAATTGACCGGACTAATCGATTCTTTAATAAGTTCTAAAAGTCGTTCTCGTTACAGAAACACGCCATTACTTTTGTAAATTGTACTAGTTACTAATTATTTATAAGTACATATTGAGTTACAATTATGTCGTTCTATTCCTCCTTTTACAGTGACATGACTGTCATAAAAACCATTAAGAGTGCAACAATCTAGAATCGGTACTGATCGAGTAGGATCGTAATGTGGACGACCATTCTAGGTCGGTACATGGTTAATTAGTGTAGGTAGTTGTAGTTATGTAAGAATCAACCTTGATTCTTGGATTATTTTTATGGATGTTGTTGGTATTGTAACTGCAGCTTATTCTTCCTGATTGTGACAGCTGTTATTTTTTTCATAGTTTTTTTTTTGTATGTCACGTTTATTTATTCAGTTTTGAATTTGCCTTTTCAGCAACAATATTATCATTAATATCTTTAACAACACGTGGACTTTCTACTTCTTTTCCGTGACTTTCATAGTCGCCTGATTAAATTCCTACATTAATCTGTCTTAGATAAGCCTACTGCCCTACGTTACCGTATTACAAACGAGTATTTTAGTCACAGCCCAAAACACTAAATTATTCTAAATACGATATACGAAAAAAAGCGACAGAGCACGATAATTACTGGTTACTAACCTAGCCTAACCCACTGACCTATTTCACTAACTTTTAGAACTTGCGAAAGATAAAGAGCTGATAAAGATAAGTATCTGTATTCTGTTCCTACATCGTTAATGCGCTATTATTTAATTTTATAATTGTGTTTTTATTTTTTATTTGAGCAATGTTTACGCTTTAAAAGAGACACAATTAAATACAATGTTTTGAACTATATTACTTCACCGAATTACCTTCGTTTGCTCCCAAATGAGTAAGTAACAGGTAAAGAGATTGTGTTTATTATTAAATATCCGGAATTTTGTTTACTGAAAAGTGTTGGTGAAAGTGAGTGTTTATTGAATGAAGGTCGCTTGTATAAGGCCATGCAAACATAAAAAAAAAACTCTGGTTTAATCTTTCATTCACGTTTAGATAAAGTTTCGTTGTGTAAACTTATAGATCGTTGAGACATGTGGTGCCATCTGTTAGATAATTAAGAAAGTTGCTATCAGCGCCATCTAGCGTGATCTAGGGGAAAGTGAATAGAAAGATAAAGTGGTTGAATTGAACAATGTTGACATTAGAGGGCATTATACTTAGGATTCCTAGATATTCGGGTTATCTTAATTTAGAGTTTATAAAATTTTGTATAAGTTAGATGCTATTTCAGAATAAATTTTAAAAGTACTACCAAAAAGGATTCCAAAAAAATAAGTCGAAGTAAAACGATTCGAACCCGCACATTGAGGGTTCCGTGCAAACTAAAATTCCCGAATGGAATATCAAAGATTTTACCGTTTTTTTTTTTTTGTATGTATTACCAAATAACAACAAATTTACTGTTTTCAGATTCAGATTCAGATTCAGATCAGATTTTTGCCTTTTGAGGTACAGAACCCTAAACGCTGCTATACAAAACCTTTGCTTTGTGGAAACTTCTTTAGATAAAAGATCACAATCTGAGGAAGTAGCATACAGATATTATACTGAAACTTCCTTTGGTTGTAATTAGGGTTAGCAAAAAAATGTTTTAAGTAAAAAAACGTATCCACTATCAATAGAAAATCACAACAGAGCCATTAAAATAGTAATACTTTTATTTTCGCAAACAAAATCTTCAGAAATATAGCAATATATTTAAGAAAAAATTTACAATACAACTTTACCTTCGTGACTATTGAATAAAACATCAAATTTAAACTATATGAAAACGTTTATAATTCCAACAAAACACTAGACAGTACCAGTTCAACCTTGAACATTAAAATCATCTCAAAATTATTGACCTACAATAAATGTTACATCCAACTATATAAACTATTATATACATCAGTTGATGCTGTTCAACAAAGATTTTACCTATTAGCAAGCAGTCACGTCTCCGGTCAAGTAATTTTCCCTTTGATGCAATGAAGCGAAAACTAATTATGTAGTGGCTATTGACAGCCTCTTTGAGTCATCGGTACAATCTTGTAATCAACCCTGAAATAGATTAGATATAGAAAAAGTTTTCAATAGTAAATGAATTCAATGAACTTTGAATTGAAAATTAACCTTCATGAGCGTGTTAACCCAATTCTTAAAACTATTGATATAAATGTTACACAAGATAAATTTCAAGTCAATGACTCTTTGTAAATGAAAATACTGTATTAGGAATTCAGGTTAATCTGACAAAGGAACATCAACGGTTATTCGAAAAACCTTGAACCGCCTTCAGCAGGCAACCCTAGATATTGCTAATTTGATGCAAAACATGGGAACTGCATCGTTTCGACCGGCTACGCACGGACAATGGCGGGTGAGCCAGACGCGCACCGCTGGCTCCAATCCTGAAAATAACACTATGTATCCACTTTAGTACATATACGATTTAGATAGTCACTTTAGTATAGCCTTTGGTCCCGCCCACGGCCGCCCAAGGACGCACGGCGTACGCCCATGTAGAAAAGAGGCATGACATGTTTTATGGGCAGGAAAATTACAACGTGACTGTGATGAATGGTATTTTTATTAGTACCTTTAAAGTCTAATGATATCAAATGCATTTTAGTAATTTATGAATGTATTTAGATCAGGAACTTAAATCAGCTGATACCTTCAACACTTAATAGAAACATGTTAATTTATTTAAATTAAAATCCAACCGGTTTTGTTTCGTGATTACCGGATTTATCTAGTTAGTGTTAAATTTAAACACAGGAAAAAATGTGTTGTTAAAATAAACTAGCAGCGAATATTTAAGTTACAGTTATATTTTAAATATTATTCAAAAATTTTACTCATACATTTGATCGGTTTGTTCAAACCATCTTCAATACTTGTAACTTTTACTTCAGTATTTTAACCTTCGATTACTCCACATTCGTTATGAATTTCAAGGCACAATATCTAAGCGAAATATTCTAACTCAGATTTTTTTATTCTTCTTGATCATGTGAGTTTTTACATTTGGCTTTAATTATGTGGCCTTCAATTAGAGACTCATTAAAGCAGACTCAGCCCACAATCATGGGCCAAGGAAAATTTAGCATCGCGGTCTTCAACATAATACATATCTCATTTTTTGTGACCATGTACAGATACAAAGCACTTAATTCTCGTTTCAATGACTGCCTGTTTCCCGCGCTCAAGGAAATGTTCACTCTTTGTCGACGTGTAAGTAATTTTTATCCAGTTCTTAATTAATGCCCGGAAAATTACACGTGTATTTTAAATATGTAAATAAGGTGCTGCATATTCTAGACGAATAACGAACTATATTTGGCCGTCAAATCCCAAAGTTTAATCATAGCACGTGTAGAGTATGATGACGTCTGTCAGTATTGATTATAAATATTAGCTCAGATGTTTGGTTTCATTCAGGTAGGTTCTATAGTATCACATAAAAACGGAAAGTTTAATAGCTAGTAGCAAACAAATGAAAACGAAATCATTACTAAGTCGTGACATGACCAACGATCAAGATCGTCTTGTGCGAGAACATTCCGCAGTGTCCACACACGCTTACTTGTCCCTCGTTGCACTTTTATATACCACCGCAATTAAATATGACTTTTGAGTGAAACAGTGCAACAATGGAGGAGCAGTTGCCGACAACAATGAGTACTGTTCCATTGCCTGTGACCCCACTGTTGCTAAACTCCGACACAATGCAAAAGAAGCGCCTGTTGATCGTCTTTTAAACGATCTTGCGCTTCTATCGCAACGCTAATAGCACGTTGCGATGGTTTATCGGGCCAAGGTCCTATTGCAACAGGCTTTCTAACACCTGCGACTAGGACTTCTGTTGCTACTTTTGGCAGTCCAAGAACACGTCAGCTGTTCACGTTCATTTAAATTCTTCTCACCTTTTAACCTTTTTAATTTGGTTGGGAAACTAGAATTGTTTAGTTAAAAGCTATTGTGTTCTATCTGCATCTAAATGGTCTATGTGAACATTGGATTTTAAAGTAGATATTGGATTCAATTTCGCGAGCACTGTTATTGAATCATTTGTTATCGTAACAGTCGGTTGGCTATAGCCTTGTCTTCTTTTAAACTAGTAGTTTTCAGTCTGGCATAGAACAAGGCTAATGAACCGAGCACGTCATGACGAGCCTCAGTTTCGGCATGATTTCACTTATTTACGTGTTACACGCGTCTGATCACGAAACAATAATTGAACTCATCTTCCAATTAGATAACATTATTCATAGAAACACAGCGGCCGACGAAATTGATCATTTTGTAAATCGATTCTGTTAATTGCCACGTTTTTACCGCAATCAAGTTTGGATTATAATAGCTGCACTTCCTTATGACTATGACTGACAACAAAAACTTAGATGTAATGATTTCAAAGTCTTCACACGTTAGTCAAGTACAATAGGTATTTGTTACGCCTCGAATTTCACACAATTGTAAAAACTGGGGAGTACGATGATCGTCAAGATAGGTTTTATGATTTTAACACGAGTTTTATTATTGTTTAGTTCTTTCAATGATATCGATGGGTTTATTATTAAAGTTATTATAAACTCTCCCACTTAGCTGCTTTGTAATCAACCGTTTCATAAGCTATTTATGGAGTGTTAACCCGCATGTTACTTTCTCTTAACTCATACTTACCTCATGCTAAAGCTAATCTATACAGGAAGATAATTTGTAGCAAGCTGTCTAAATTACAACACTTATAAAAGAAAGTCCCCTGCCGCGTCCTTCTTGATGTCCGTCCGTTTGGGATAAACTCAAAAACTACTGAACTGACTATAATGCAGTTTCAATTGACAGTATTTCTGAGGATGGTTTTGGTGTATAACTTATTAAGATTTTGTATATATTGCTTGAAATATGATAGTTGATGTAAAGGTCGGTTAAAGTCAAGCTGCCTCTGCGAAGTAATGCGAAAACGGATCAAGTAGTAGTAGTTGTAAAATTTTATTGTAATTTGTACACAGGTGAAATTTTTCTTATAGATCCCTCCCTTCCATTTTTAGACATTTTAACAAGAAGATAACACTATTGGGTTTTAGCTTCACTACCTCATTCAAAGTGTGCGAAGATTGAATTTTTGAATACTTATGATATATTTCTTGTTTCAGTGCTGGAATGATGGGCGAGGGCCTGCTGACTCTGACGTACGGCAAGCACCACGCCTGCATCCTGAACGAGGTGGGGGCAGCGTGGCGCGGCGCCCGCTACTCAGACCTGGTCCTGGTTTGCGACGACGCTGTGCCGCTGGCTGCGCACAGGATCGTGATGGCCGCCGCTAGTCCACTCATCAGGTATGAAATTTGAAGAAATGATAACGTCAAAATCAACAATGAAAATTAGGTCCAACTTCCAGTAGTACAACTGGTACTAGATAAGAATTAATAAGATGAAGTAATTGTAATTAATGATATAACAAGGGCTTTAAAAACTATATTACGTAATGCACTGTTCATTTTCACTACTAGAGTCCTACACAATAGTACTGTAGCAGACCATCACTGTAATCTAATCTTAATTATTTAATAAGGTTAATTGGTAAGCCAATCCAATAACACACTGAAGTAACCGGTATCTTGTAGGTGTAAGGTAATGAATGTACACGGAAGATAGATACATACTGTCTTATCTGGACTTTAGACCAGGATATATGAATAAAATTACAATTAACAACTAGCACCTAGCATTTTATTCAAAGTTAGGTTATCAACAAGTCTATGTTTCTAAGAAATGTTAAGCTAACTAATTGTTTGTTTTCTAGGAAAATACTGGATGATACGCCATCAGTCGAGAGTCCGGTCACGATCCACATGTCGGGCATCAGCAGTACTCTCATGAGGCATCTCCTTGTATTCTTGTACAGCGGCCAAGCCTACATAGAGGTTAGCATCCAACTAGTTTTATTTATTCACTACACACTACTATATTATCATAACATTAATTAGTTTTCAAGTAACGCATCAGACACCAAGTAAATACTTGCATGCAATTAATTTAACAAGGATATCAAAACATACTGTTTTTCTTTTTCAGTCAGGTGAAATAGACGATATGCAAGAATTATTTGAATTATTGGAAATCAAATCGGACGTATGGAAATCAACAAAAGAACGACAACAGGCAGAAGAACGGAACCGATCGTGCGACCGACTAAAATCAAAATCATTAAAAACAGATATAAACAGCAATGAGAGCAGTAAACACGATGCACCTTCAGGATCTTCACATTCAGAGAGTGAGCTCGTTACTCCTGGAGCGGGATACAGCAAAGACAAAGGCGATGAAAATATGAGTATAAAAAAAGAAAACATGTCAACCAGTAGTAACGATGAAAGAGAGGACGAGGAACAAGACGGAGAAAACAGAAACAAGGAATGTGGACGGCTTGTAGCACGACGAAGAAGCTCTTCAAACCCGGTCAACTTATCTTTAGCAAGGAATTCAGAAAACACTGGCAGTGAACAAGAACACGAGGACTCACAGGACGTTGATGTTGAAACAGTTGCCGCAAAGGTAAATACAAGTATATTTAAAACTTTTAATAATACAACTATTTAGCAGAGTATTATCAGATACTTATATTTTCTGTTTTTTTTTTTTCAGAACATCGCGAGAAGAAGAACGACCTCGTCAAGCCAAGATGATCAACCACAGGAAACACACTACAGGAGACAGTTGCTAAGTGATCGGTTAGGTCGAGGAATTGAAAGAGCTAAAAGGAAATCACATTACCTAGAACCTCCAGAATTAGATTTACGAACTGTCAAATTAGAAGATTACGCGCATCTTAAACCTCCCGATCAAGACCTTATATCACTTGTGCAGACTTCTCCCGAAAACTACGTTGTCACGCCCCATCGAAAAAGAAGACCAGGCTTCCATAATTCACCGTCACAGAATCCTCCGTTTGTATCATTCCCCCCAAGTTACTTAGAAGAAATGGCACATCTGCGGTATACACAAGGACCAGGCAGTGCCGCCGCAGTCGCCAGCGCTCGGCTCGGAGTACTACAACACCCGCTGAGCACATCAGCACCGCCGTACTTACCTGAGAGAAGTGTCACTCCCCCCTCAGCGACGCACGAGGACGTTCTCAAGTATCGACCTCCAAGTGCAGGGTCGTGGGGTCCGTGGCTGTGTCAACCACAAATGGGTGGCGACGACACGCCCGCGACGGAACACGACCAGGGTTCAAGTAAACAGGCACCAGTCCGAGAATACCGTTGTGAGTACTGCGGCAAGCAGTTCGGTATGTCGTGGAATCTCAAAACTCACTTACGAGTTCACACCGGAGAGAAACCGTTCGCTTGTCGACTGTGCGTCGCGATGTTCAAACAGAAGGCACACTTACTGAAGCATTTGTGTTCTGTACATCGTAACGTGATATCGTCGAGCGAGAACGACGGGCGGACCAACACGCCCGGCCGGTTCAACTGCTGTTTCTGCCAGCTCACGTTCGAGGCGTTACCAGAACTCATCCGGCATTTGTCGGGACCACATAACAGTTTGCTTCTCAGCAAAAACCTACACGAATGACGCTCGCCCACGTGACGCGGGCGCTCGCGTAACTTTGGACTTTAAAAACTTCTTCTCTCATTGTGAGAGTTCAATTGTGATATGTGTTTAGAAGGATATAATGTTAAGTGTTTAGTTGTAAGACATGTGATATCGCAGAGCGATACTCATAGTGAGGCATTCGCAGGAGGTTACTGCGGATGTGATGTTGATGACTAATTTAAAAAAAAAATCACATGTTTGCCGAATGGGTCCAAATTGTTATAATTTGTTTAAAAATTATAATTCGGGACCAACACCTTCCAAGATAGTATTTATTTGAAAGATGTATTTCATTAGGGTAAATATTATTAAAAGCCACCGACACATTAATTCCTTAAGCATAGAAAATAGACATGTATGTCACAGAAAAGTTGCGAAGTATGTGTAAGACCTATAGGGATGACGTCACATAAACTACCTCCTAATTTAAATCAGTATCTTGATGAATCTACTGTGGCGTTAACATAGGTTCATATTGACTTTATACTTAGTTACAAGTATACAGTCAATAGATCTAGTCAGAATTGGAACACAGAATTATCACAGTTTTTAGTTTAATCCATTATGTTTGGTACCAATTTTATTGCATCAGTACTTTGGTGCTTGTAGCAAGATATTTACTACTGTAATAACATAACTTTAAATGTTATCAATAAAAACTCCGTTTACTGTATTTTCAGGGTCGCTGATCGCCACTTTGTTCCAAACAATCTGACTTGACATTTCGCAGCTTTTTACGACATTTACAATCTCAATATTAGGTTTTATCATTTTATGTAACTTCTAGAAAAAAAAAATGTGTTCGTAATAATATTATAATGTATAGTATGCACATCCTTCCATTCGTTCGTGCCGATTTTTGCAATGTGGATAAGCACCAAAGATTTGTAAAGCAATGAAAACGTTTTGGTGTACAATTAAGAGAAATTAAAGGGACCTGAAATGATTTTGATTTTGTTAAACTTAAAGTATGTAGGTACCAATTTAATAATCTCATCTGTAGTTACTAACGTTCAATTTTCTGTAACCACTTCTGTAATTCCGTTGCGAACTTTATAAAGCTTGAATATCTTCTTATTTTTGGATTAATTTACTTTAGTGTTAATACGAAGCTTACACGGCATTATTTTCAAATGAATATTTTTATCAACTAGTACTTTAGCTTTATTAAAAATCTTCGAAACTTATTTTCGATGTCGCTTTTTATCGAACACATTACTGTGGCCAGTTATATTAAAGCTATTATTGTAGTGAAGGCTGGATGTTCAACTTAATTAAGGCTTCTATTATACAAAGTATACAAAATTAGCGATCGATTGTTTCGTCAGTATGATGCCAAAAGTTTTTATCATCAATACATTGTATTGTGCGCCTCGATTCTTATAAAACTGTATTCCAATAAGCCAGAATGATACTGTACTCAATTGGAGAATATTTTCCGTAATACTCATTTTGTACAATCCGTTTATACGTACTATTATTTGGAATTCCACTTATATTTTTATATTATCATACACGCGGATACTTGTCAATGCAATTATTGTTTATGTTTACTTCAATAAAACTAAAGTTACCAACGAGTTGTTCAAAACATAGAGTAAACTATGAAATTGTCGAGTTGCTTTAATGCTCTTTCGAACGTTACCTATTTACCTGATTTTTATCGTTTTTTCGTGTTATATTCGACGTCGATATTGACGTAATTATTAATTGGGGAACAATTTAATTTTAAGGATCGTGATTTCAAGGAATCGTTTAGGTTTATTCTATGTGATAATTGTCTGTTTTGTCTTAAGTAGGCACGTTGAGAACGCTGTCTTCCATTGCGTTTTCCATTTTAAAATCTTTAGTACTGGGACACTTGGGTATATTGCAAGCATACGTACTTACATCTTCAGAAATAATAAGTACCTTCTTATTTATCACTGTTTTATACATATTCTGTATATAACGTTATTTTGGTTCTACAAATGCGTCAGTATGTCCACGTGCCCCAATACTTTGTAAATAAAAATTAGAATTAAGTCAACGATGCATGACAAAAAAAATCGTCCACAAAAACCGCTGCCTAACCTATACGTAACTTGAACAAATTGTATTTTTATAAATATTTTCTTCGAAACCACTTGTAGTATAGGATCGTTGTGATATTATGTCGGCGAAAGTCGGAATTGCCTTAAAATATAAAATATCAATGCAAGTAGGTAACTTACTTAATACGTACTTTTAGTGTTTCTTGGATATATTACTATAAATCCGAGGCCAAGTCTTCCTTAAGCCAAAACTTTACAAAATATTTCTCAATATTAAAAATTAAAAATTCGTAGTGTATTTCAAAATTTCAAGCAATAATGCTTTTAAGTTTCTTGTAGAATAATCAAATAACAATCAAAATATCTACTTAGCAGAGTATATCTAAGAAACACCAAAAAACCGATTCGAAATATTAATTTGTAAAAACATGACGTTGTTAAGTATAAAAAAAAATGTAAATAGTAATTAGTTTAAGTTCTAATGGTAAATAAAGCTTAACTTAATCTTGTTGAACTTGAATATTGATTTTCTGTTAATTGTAAATTAAAAAGTATTTGATAAGTTTTCACATACTTGTACAATTTTATGTAGATATTGTTTAGAAAATAACATTCTGTAAAAATGTGTTCTTACCGTAGTAAATTAAATAACGAGAATATTTTAGTTACACACTCCACTGTTGTTTATTTCATTCCAATTGACTGATATTCACGAGGAGATAAGACAACTATATATCTAATACTCAACCGAACCGATGAGCAATAAAAATTTTGAAATGATTGAAATCGATTACAGAGTAATGTATAGAACGGCCTATGGCCAGGAACTTATGGCAAACATAAAATGATGTTACATAGTGACAACAAATAAAACGAACGTAATGATACAGCTTCCAATTATTTCCTTAGTCCCACCACCACCACCACCCAGACCCTGTATTCATTACCTTGAACTTGGGGAAACAAGTAGTGATGAGATAAGGTAGGCTGCTGATATTAACAACATGAACGCTGAGCAGTCAGCGTCGGAAAGCACAAACTGGTAAACTGGTTTCAAGACCGTTAACCAACAAGCAACTATAAACCAGCAGATGATAATAGCAATGACCAAAAAACTTATAACAATGAAGATAATAAATATAGATGCATAGGTACATCATCTACTGACAGATATTATAGCTATCCATCATAGTAAGGCTATAATTGAATTGAACAGAAACACTCGAACCACGATGAATTCACTAGAATGAATTTTGTTAACATAAAAATAGCTCAGAAACTTTATTTCCATTCAACATTGTAGAGACGTTGAATGGAAATAAACAGAAAATTATTACCAACAATAAATTTAAGCCACAAAAGATGATGAATGTGACCTATCCTCAAAACCCTGAACTATTAGCGCCCTAGATCTGGTATGATACAAATAGACATTTGTTTACACAATACGTTATCGATTTAGTACACACAGGCCAAGTCTAGGTAACCTAGTGTTTAAGTAAAGCCACAGATGGCGCTAAAGAAAGCTATGAGACGATATAAATGAAAATAATATAGATGGTGTATCTATCTTTATGCATAGAAGTGGGATCTATAATGTAATATACGATAATAATCGCCAATGTAATATTATGAAAGTATTTTTGGCTAAAAATGGTATATATTGTATAGTATAAAAGAGATCTAGTACTCAGTATGAGCCTTAGAACAGTAGCTTTTATAGCAATGTATTATGATGCATATGTTTAAGGCTAGCAAGCCGTTACTCACGAGTAAAAGTCATTTGGCATTTATTTATTTTGTTCATGTTAACCAACAAATGTTTACACCAATACACTAGCAACTTAATAATAATAGTTGGATACAATTGCGGGCGCAACAATTAATTATAGGTTAACATTTATGATGACAATATTGAATCATCGTGACGATTTCTTGTAGATATCGGTGTAAAAGGAAGGTATTCAGTCGTCATGTAAAAGATGTGATTTAATCTAAAATATGAAAATTATCGAGCCAATGCTACTATTGTAGGATAGGTTTTAATATTTCGAACATGTACAGTACAATGGCACTGACAACATAATCAACAGTCTGAGAACATTGTTTTATTATTGAGAGGCTTGCGCTTGACCACTATATCACTGATGGTGAGCGATGAAGTGGTCGACGATAGAACACGCTTACCTAGAAGTAACATATTCACTCTTGAGTTAAAGACCCCCAGGTTATAGCTATTAAGAAACTAAGAAAGCAAAAGAAGTGCGATAGAGAGGCTTTATCTCTCGAAACAAAAAAGACTAAGGAGCATTATGAAAAATTAGACACTAAAGTGGATAACTTAAAGAAATTAGAAGGAAAGCATTTGATTGGTTCAAACAAATTGTATTACGTGAAGTCACGCGTGAGGAAGCCTTATGTTACATCGAGGTGGAGAAGCATTGCAAGTAGTGACCTAACGCTGGACAGGTGAGTTGTGTACACAATTTATTCTTTTTTTCAATTCTACAATGTCTATCTGCTGGGTTGTTGTGTCTCCAATAGTCTGCCATAAAATATGTCTTTACAAACAGTTTTCTGGCCAGTCTACTATGAATATGTAAATCCAATCCACATCAGACTCACTAGAATATTGGTGTCAAAATACAAAGTTACCTTTATCACTGAACTCCTTCTCAATACTCTATTCTGCTGGTTATTATTCTCGTAGTTGTTTAGCTGCATCAATTTACGGCAAAATAGACTAAGATATTAGGTACGTTACAAGTTTGATTTTTTTTTCATTAGAATCTATTACTATGTTCTAAAAATCCTTCATAACCGTCTATAATGTATCCACTGATGGGGTGCAGGCCTCTTATCTGCAGGAGAGTTAGTGTCCCCTAATCGGCCATATGGGCTCGGTGCAGTTTATTGGAACCATATAACAATTATACCCGTGACTACCACCAGTTAACCATTGCCAATCGCTTCCAAATCATCATCATTTCAGCCGATATACGTCCATTGTTGGACATAGGCCTCCCCCAAGCGTCGCCACAACGAACTTTCCTGTGCGTCTCGCATCCATCGGTTTCCCGCTACCTTCACCAGATCATCGGTCCACCTTGTAGGAGGCCTTCAAACCCTGCGTCTTCCGGTATGCGGTCGCCACTCCAGAACCTTTCGGCCCCAACGGCCATCTATTCTGCGAGCAATGTGCCTTTTCGCTTCCAAATAAAGTAATAATAAGTTCCGAAAAAATAATTAGACAATGTCTTAAAAGTTGTCGAAAATCAACTTCGTAGGTGAGACGATGGCAGTCAGACCCGGCCAGCAGACCGATGAGAAGAGGCAACCTTGAACGATGTAAAATGAGATATAATATTATAGTCCATCTATGGATATAAATAATGAGTACCTTTATTCATGTGACTAGCTGAGCCCAGTGGCTTCGACCGTATGAAAATAGAAAATTGTGGGATAAAAATAATATCCTATGTGCTCTAAGACATGATCTGCAATTTTATCCATATTCCTTCTGTAGTTTCAACATGGAGGTGTAATAAACATACAAACATACTTTCGCCTTTATAATATTAGTTTTGATTGTTTTCCCTAATCCTTACTGTCCCACTGCTGGAAAAACGGTGGACCTTGTCACCTTCTTCAATCCTTAACAGAGAATTAGTTTAGCCAGACAAGGACAGGATGATTATGAATTTATGATTATAACTAAATTTCTGCACTTAATCTGACCAAATTTTTTGGTCATTCAAAGTAGTCCTGCTGTATCTTCAAGTTCGATTATTTCGAAATTTACTAAGGTAAATTTCTGTTTTGTTCATGGACTAATTACTACCGATTTGGTGCTACATAATTATTTACCAAATATGGAAGCCATTGACGATATCGAGCTAGCAGTAATCACTGACATGTTACAATCCTATATAATAGACTTTTTTTTATCAAGTCCCAAGTCCAATTATTTTCGTATAATATAATTCTGTTTTGATAGTTTCACAGCTAAACATAGCTACTTACCTAGGCTTGAATTTACATCAAGTTAAGTACTTACAGAAATATTTATACTTCTCATAAACTTTATGATTCCTATAATCATAACTTAAAATGGATAGTAAAATGTTGAAATTTTGCACTTATACAAGTAAAATGCTTTATTTATTAATATAACAAATACCAGCAGTTACGGTACGTTATGGATAAGAGATTCAAGAGTATGCTGATATAATGATATTAAATTTTTACCGTTACTATATTGGCAAAATACAATCTGATCCTCATCCTGTGAGGAGCTGATTATATCTACCAACAGGTTTACTTATAGAAGAAAATAAAAATATCGTTATTATATGTCCATCGTTAGGTAAGCCAGCGTCGTAAATAGGTTGCGCAAAGTTTTCTGTTTCTGATGCTTTTCAGAGATATGTGACTTGTAAATAGTCACTCTTAAGGGCCAAGTGCCCGAAAAGTGCCATAAAACAGTGGTTTTCTGAGGCCTACTCCTCCGTAACGGCTAGGTCAATTGGTTTGAAAAAAATATATGATTATTATAGATTCATGAACAATTGAACAATAATATCAACATATGATTTTTTCGTGCAATTAATACTTTTGTCAAAAAAAAAAATATTTAGCAATTTCGCAACTTTTCCCTACTCCTTCGAAACGGCTTGGACCTTTAGAAACACTTTTACACATAAAAATTGGTGGTTAAATATTCTTCAAAGTGAACATTGCATATGTAAATCAATTAATATCTCGCAGAGAAAATGGATTTAAAGCGCTTTCGGGCGCTGCTGGCCGCAAATAAATGCATAGATTTTCGTACGCACATAATTTCGACCACATGGTTCAAGGGACTATACGCCTTAAAGGCAAAATGATTATGCTTTACCAGGATTTAGTCGTAGTACATAAAAAGCTTAGAGTACCTGTCTAATTATATTTTGTAAAACATCATCATCTCATTATTTTTCCGCTCTTGTCCTTGGGGTCAACGCAACACTTTCTTTTCTTCCAAATTGTCCTATCAACCGTTATGCTATGACTCCTTTTTCTTTCATATCACTATTTATACAATCCATCCATATTTTCTTTGGCCTCCCTAAAGCACATACAATTACTGAACGTTACAATGTAACGTAGCCAACATATGTATACTTACGAAAGGAAAGCAATTTTATTCGCTGTTGAACAAATAAGTCATACATTCCTGTTCAGGACTACTTATTATTCTTTTTACAAAGCGAAGTCTTTTTAAAAAGGCATAACCATAATTAGTAGACACAAGTAAATTATAAAAACTTTGGTTAAATTCTTTTCTTAGTTTTTAAGGGTTCCGTCTAAATTGAAAGTGATGAATCCTTTTCAATAGGTACAACTACTTTTAAAAGCCTAATAAAAGTTGAATATCCAAATTATAAATTATGTATATTTTATAAGTTGGTAAACAATTTTAAAGTGAGAATAGAATAGAATAGACTTTATTGTACACCAAAAAGTAATACAGCTTATACAAAAACTTCAGTTTGTGGGTACAATTATGGCGGTCTTATCGCTGAAAGTGAAGTAAAGTTTGTTTGAGTGAAGTGAAGTTTGTTTGGTGAAGTGAAGTTTTTTTTTTATTTCACAATAATCGCCAGAGACTTTTCCATAAGGTTTTGTAATTTTGAGTAGTAAGATCTTCTTATGTGATCGTGAACTTGACCTTTTTGCTACCTATCTGATAAATTTTTAACCAAATTTTCGCATACGTTTATTACGAATCCCACTGTCAAAATAACAAATATTCTGCTTTTACTGTTCCAAATAAATATACCACAGAAAACGGACTTTAACGGTTGTAGAGCCGCCATCACCGAAGTCTTCCGATTAGGCAGATTTTTTTCTGTAACCAAACAATATAGAAAATTTCAGGATCTATAAATTTCGGGGTGAATTGATTTGTTACACAAAAAAGTTGTTGAATTTATTTTTGCGATATTTAATCCAGGTTAAAACTTTAAAATTCTTGGTCTTTAAACAATCAAAACAAAAAGAAAGTCTAACTAAAAAAGTGATAACTGCAAAAAAATTGTCTTAAATAGAAATGGTAGCAAAACGTACAGACCAATCTATATAAACTTATAAGAACCAATTTACCAAAAGTTTTAAAGTCATATCCTGCTGAGGGAACCCTAAAAGAACTAGCTGGGCAATTTAGTCCTACAGGTCTCGGTATAAAAATAGACGGAAAAGATAGAAAATAAAAAGTTGGTCTCGGGACTTGGAACCGGTAAGGAAGCAGATGGCTAGTGCCTTTTTGCTTGGTCCTGGGAACATTCTTTGTTTGTGCGGTTCTGTGGGCAAGCAAGACAAGTAGTGGATATTGATAACCGTACTTGAACATACGGTGGAATTGTATGATTTAATTTTATCTCTTAGGAAAAATAAATTTAGACGTGTTATTTGAGGGAAAAATATTCAGAATCTATCAATCAAACGACGAGAGAATTAAAATCCTAAGGCCCTACCATGAGCTCTTAATGCTGTCTATTTGACGACCTAAACTGAACTGTTAAAGAGATGGACCTTTACAGGGTGTATAGCTCCATCTTTCTTTCTCGCTCGCACGCCTGTTATTTTAACACGTCATGGTAAGGCCTCTGAAAACAATTGTTTAGAATAAAATAGAGTCGTTTATTTGGCCATAGTACAAGAAAACTATTATACTTCTTTAAAACTATGAATCCGCCACTTTTGATAATCGCTTTTCATCAAACTTTTCAAACGAACTAGCTAAACATGTCTTTCTCTAGACTTAACCAATATTTATTTGCTTCTCACTTAAAGATAGAATTGCTAAGAAGACATCCGGCGCAGGAGCACAAAGCAAACAAAGCAACCCCATTAACGCACACTTGCACACATGCACGTTACCTAACAAGGAACGCTGCAAAATTCATTACGGCAGCGGCCGTCATAAATCAACCTTGACGAGTGGCTTTCAAAGTTTGCACCCTCGGGAGAAATGGAAAGAATTAAGACATAACCTAACTGCTTAAAAATTTTAAGAAAAGCCTCCTAGTATATAATTATGTCGATCGAAAAATCTCTTAATTTGCATTTCAGACAAAAATTTTCAAAAATCAAAATCAAAAGCATTCATTTCAAATAGACCATTTACAGGTACTTTTGAATAGTCAAATGTCACGAAGCTAAATTGCACGTTTTTGGAACGTGCAATTTAGCTTCGTGACATGCGTTTCATTTGATTTTTTTCTATCTGCTTATCTATTTTCCGTCTCCGTCAAATCCATCCAAAGGTTATCTATATAAATCGAGAAAACAGCCCATTGTTACACCCAATTAATTTTAAGATCCTATTGTAATTTTTATAGCAATAAAGAGTATAATAGTATCCTGTCTATGACTTACAAGAGATAGGGGTCAAAAATAATGCATTACACAAATTTTACTGCTTATTCTGAAATTAAAATAATAATAATAAATAAATAAATAAAATATATTAGCAAAAAGCTGTATTAATTAAAGTAGAAATATCATCTTATATTATATCTATAATATTAACGATATGCATATGTAAAATGGAGAGATGCTCTGAGTACAAATTTCACAGTCACGATCAAATCACATAAAGAATCATGGGGCCTGGAAAGTGAAGAATATCGGTGGGTTTTAGACAGTAAAAGTCTGACACGCTCTCTAGCTCCACTCTAGAGAGGGAAAAGTCATTTGACTGAATAAATGTTTCTTTCAGCTAACAACGTTTTTACATATAGATCTTCTTATACCGTTTCCATTGGTCACTTTGCGAACCCCACACCATAAAGGGTAGCTCCATTTTGAGAACCACTGCCCTAGTGCTTACTAGATAAGGTGTCCCATTAGATGCGTTTTCAAGTTCCAGACCGGTTCGGGCTGTACTGCGAGGGTTTATAAGCGTGGTTCGGGACGTTTGACGCCATTCCCGTATCGGCTCCCGGACCTCATCTAGTCTCCCTTCATCCCTTGGATCCTGGTCATCATTCTTCAGCTTCAAGATGTGGCGGCTCCTGTTATTAGCTTTTGTTGCGACTGCGTCGGCGCAGATCCCATCGCTTGGGTGGTGTCCTGATTTTCAAGTAAGTTTTTTTTCTATATTTTTTATGCTTTGTTTATTTCTGTATGTTTATTTTGAATTGAAGTTGCAGGTTCTTAGGCAAACAAAGAAATGTAGATAACTAACTAGCCTTTGCGTCTCATTAGTTCTTTGTGTGTTATTAAAGCCTTTTTAAAAGCTGTATAGATTATAACCAATGATGAATTGTTAAACTTGTTTTAAATCTTTCCTTGCTAATGAAAGTAAATGTCTTTCATACAACAGTACATTGAACAGTAATATTTTGGTTACCTACTAAGAAGGGATCAAATGAAAATAAAAACCCCTCATTTTCTTTAATAAAGAGAAAATTCGATCCGCCTTGTATCCCTGGCACAACACAACAACGCATTGTTACAACTTTAACATACCAAACACATAGCAAAAATCATCCTTCGGCAGTCGTGGAAGAACTCCCCATGACCTTGACCTTGGTGTACGTAACAGCCGTCACTGACCATGGTCAACTTGTAACTGGTTGCCCGGCCAGTCGCCTCGGCCGTCGACCGGAGGATCCACCTTACTTATGAACTTTCATTTTCATTTACCTTGCGCTGATGTGTAGTAGCGTATTTGATTGGGAGAAAAAAAATCTGTTGGATGTCGATTGGGACGAAGCTTCGTCTTTGATAATATATAGTTGTTTCTTTATTTTTTAGAATTTAATTGTTACTAAGTCTCAGTATTCTTAACTATCAATTAAGAGAAGGAGCGAGGCAACCCCAACACAAGTATTATTAATAACTTACTGGGGCTGTTTAATTCACATTTGTAAAAACTATACAGTTTGAGACCGGATAAACAATTTCGTTTTATTTGTTTAATGTAATTACAAGGAGAAGTAAAATTAAGTCAAAGCAGGAGTATACTGATTGAGCCTTTTGCGCTTCACTGTTCGCCATTAAATTAAAAAGAGAGAGAGAGAGCATTTAAATAAATACCAGTTAGTCTTAACATTGAATCGTCTTTATGGCAATATCAACTAATTCTTCATTTACAAACCTGTCATCACAACCAGTTATGTACTTAAAATTAGCGAAATAACCTCCTTTGTTTTGACCCCCTCCAGTTAGTTTTCTGCGTCATTTACTTTTACTTTTTTTGTTAGTTCTCTCAATAGCTTTATTTTATTCATCCTTCTGCTTCAAATATATGGAAAAAAACTGTTTCACCCGTTTTCAGTTAGTTTTCTGGGTCTCTTACTTTTATTTTCTTTGTTAATTCTCTCAATAACTTCAAATTAGTGGTTATAACCTCCGTTGTCTAAACCGCCTCTAGTTTATTTTTTCTGAGATAATTTCTTTGTCTGTTAGTTCAATAAATTTTAGCTTTAGTTCATCAATTCTTCTGTTACTCCAGGCGATGGCAAACTTTAACATGAACCGCTTCTTGGGCACCTGGTACGAAGCTGAGAGGTACTTCACCGTCACCGAGTTGGGCACCCGCTGCGTCACCACTCACTACACCTCCACTCCTGAAGGCAGAATCCTCGTCACCAACGAGATCACTAACTCCTTGTATGTTAACTTCTTTTTTTTTTAAACCATTTACTTGTACTTTTGACTTTGCATGGCCTGCTCTTAGCCAGTATCTAGTTTTTTTTTTTTTTGGTTTTGATGCATTAACTATTTGTTAACCTTAGAATACGGCGTAGTCGATAGCAAATGCATCTAGACAATATTCTTGGTAAGCTTCGCCGAGGTAGTCAATCCTACAATTAAATTCTCAACTCCATTTTACCGAGATCGCATCCGTTTCAATGGTTACGACGCCAATTTTAAATTACAACATCTTCTAGGAATCAGTGTGCAAAAAAATAAAACACCCGCACAAATTCAGTCGAAAAATTCCAAATTCATCTAAGCAAGTTCTTGTGTAAAACTATCTCGCAAAAATTGCTACAATATTCACACAAGATATATAAAGGCGTGTTCGACATTCTCATCAAAACATCAATTTCGAATGACGTATGTATGGAAATGTGGGTGGAGAATATCTGGGCGTGTGAGCCCCTCCCTCGTATCAGGCGGCACGTACGCAGGAACGCGTGACGACCTCCTATCAATACCTACATATTGTTATCTAGTACGTACATATGATTTTATGTACAAAATAAAGACGCGTGAGTTAAAAAAGAATTTCTTTGAGGAAATAAAAAATTTAACAATAAAAATATTTTCGAAAATTTTGTGTTAAAAAGTCTGATTTCTTCTCTTGGAAAATCACATCAATTCTGGATTCGTTTAACAGTAGAAACACTTTCTTTTATAAAGTCTCTCTAGGATTATAAAAATTATTAGCTACTAACTTTTGCCAGCGGCTTCGCCCGCGCCCAAAAATATAGCCTATGTCAATCAAGACTAAAGCAGCTTTCTATCGGTGAAAAAATTTTAGTCAACAGACCAGTACTTTCAGAGATGACGTCCTACAAACAAAAAAAAACAAACTTTACCTCTTCATTATATTAGTGTACTGGATTTTGCCCACGGCTTCGCCCGCGTATATAAAATAAAGACTATGTCACTCAAAAATAATTCAGCTTTCTGTCAGTGAAAAAATTTTAGCAATCGGACTAGTACTTTCAGAAATTACCTCCCACAAACAAAAAAACTAACTTTACCTCTTTATTATATTAGTGTAGATAGATGACTTCTACAAATAATAAGACTAGCTATGAGAATGATTATAAAATCAATAAAGCCCTACCAAGCAGGAAGCGGATCATCAAAATACCATATTATGAAAGTAATCTTTTCCTCCAGGACTGGCTTCAAGCGGATAATGGAAGGTCACCTGCAGAAGGTGGGCAGGGAAGGCGAGGGTCGCGTCATGGTCAAGTATTCCTCTGCTCCTCTTCCTTATGACTTCGAGTACAGTATTCTGGATACTGACTACGATAGCTATGCCGTCATGTGGGCCTGCAGTGGTATTGGACCTGTGCACACACGTTAGTATTTTTAGTTTTTTTTTGGTTATTAAGTTTATCTATTTTCGAAACTGTTTGAGATGTTAGTCAGAGCAATTAACATAACTGTCTTGAAAACATACTTACGGAGGAAAAGAGAGATATAAGGAGAGATTCTAAGGGGAATATCAAGGGACGCTTATTGCATAACTTACTTTTACCACCCAAATCACAACTTAAAATCTTTTTATTATATGGCTGATTTTGAAGAATTCAGTTGGTGAGTTGAGGCAGAGCCTAATTGGTTAAACATTTCTTCACAGAAAACACCTGGCTACTCTCCCGTGATAGACTTCCATCTCTTGCCGTAATGCAGAACGCGTACGCCGTCCTCGACAGATACAAGATCTCCAGAACTTTCTTCCTGAAGACCAACCAGGCTGACTGCACGGTACTGCCCGAGCCTGCTGCTACGATGATGGATGCTAAGAGTGCTGATGTACCTGTACCTGCGGAGGTACCTGTTGAGAAGGCAAAGGAGGTTGAACAACCTGTAGAGGTATGACATAGTTAATATTCGCAGAAAAAAATAAAAAAATTATAGTGAGTTCTTACACTAAAGCACTTGGTTATAATAATGAAGCAGATTTCAAATAAGGATGATTAGATATGTCCAGCATCCGTCTAACACACACACAATAACTTGATAAATAATTGTTATAATGTTGAATACTGCCTGTAGAACCAAACAGTTGATACAACTATGTGCACCACTTCAGCACCTGTCTATCTGCCTAAGTACAGCAGTCATTTTTAATATTGAAGTAACAACAATTTCAAATAATGATATATAATTATTGAAAAATACCCGAAATGCCCGAAAGAAAAAAAACATTTACGCTAACATAACTAAATCAACTTTGTTTCATCAACAGAAGCGAGTCGACCCCGAAGTCAAGGCAGCCGAGCCAGAAGTAAGATCAGCAGTGCCTGAACCAGCTGAGGAAGCCAAACCCATGCAAGTCCCAGAACTGATCATGTCCGAATCCGAGAAGAAAGAAGAAAAGATTGAGAAAATAGAACCAGTGATAGGACTAGCGGCAGAAATGAATGAATTTAAGGAAATTAAAGAAATTCCTGTTGCACAGTAGAAAGATAGAAACGTTAGAAGGAACATCCAAAGCCTGTAGATTAAACTCCAAAGGACATGGCAGCAAACAATAAAAATGTATCCTATAGAAATTGCTATTGAGTATGAGTATTTTAGAAATGATATAGCAAATTCTATAACATTGCTGACATATCAAACAACTCAACAATGACAACTTGGGTTACAATTGTCTAATTTTGTTGTATTTAACTTTCACATTGTCCTTTTTACAGACTTTGGGTTCGTTAACAGTGTGATGATAAGGAGTTTTCAGTGGTGTCTCAAATAGGGCTACTTTACCAAATAAGTAATCAGTACCTACTCGACACGCAGCGACGCTTATTTTGCATCATTGCTTAGTTTTAACTTGATAGTCATTGTAATAAGCGAAGTCAGCTCTGAAATAAAATAGTAAGTTAATTTTGTAGTCTGATTTACCTGAACATACCTTTTTTTAATAAAAACGCTTTTACCAGAAGACGCTGCGTTAGAAGGCCTTCTACAAGGTGGACCGATGACCTGGTAAAGATTGCGGGATTCCACTGGATGCGAGACGCACACGACCGTTCATTTTAGCGACACTTGAGGGAGGCCTATGCCCAACAGTAGACGTGTATCAGCTGAAATGATTATGATGATTACAACATAATAACACATCTCTCTATTACCTAAAAGGCTCAACACAAAAATTAAACTAACAAAACTTTTCAACAATTAACCTTTAAGTAGAAACATGGAGCCTACGAGGTTAGATGGTCCATGGCAATTTCGGGAGGTTTCTGTATCGGATTCATGCGAAAGTGACGCCCGGGTGTCGCCACTGTGCGGAACGCTCGGAGGCCACAGTCGAGGTGTGCCCTGCTTGGGCGGAGCATCGCCATGCCCTCGTGGGCGCGGTCGGCGGTGGAGAACTCTCGCGCCGGGCCTTGGTTTTAAGGCCATGATCCGGATCGAGGAGACGTGGCAGGCGGTCGCCGACTTCTGCGAAGTTCTGCGAAGCCGGTTCTCGCTGTCTTATTCTTAGTTTTAGCTTGTCCCATAAATATTCTATAGGATTATGGTCTGGACTTCGTGCTGGCCAGTCCAGAACATGTCTCTCAACTCGCAAGTAACTTCTTAACGCACATCGCAGTGTCGGGCGCCCATTATCACGCATTAATTTGTTGTTGACCTGTAAACCCTGAATATGGCGCTACATGCTCTTCAAGAATGTCATTTATGTACGATTCAGGTTTCACAGTTCCTCTTTCTGCATTAACCAGCTCTGTTCCGCTTTCTAAGCTTATGACTCCCCAGAACAAAACTGAACCACCTACAAAGCTTACTTCAGATATGGCACATTGTGAATATCGCTCTCCCGGTCTACGGTTTGGACACTTAATCCTTTGAGCCATATCTTTGTATGGAGTAGAATGAATGGAATAGAATGTAATTTCTTGAAAAAATCATTAAAATAGGAGAGGCCTAGTTTTTTTGTCCACCAGTTTAGTCGTTAAAACTATTTTTTTATAATTTTGGCGCAATCTCCAAAACCTTCCATGAACATTCTACAAAGTAACAAATTTTGTTTTAAATAAAAAACCGGCCAAGAGCGTGTCGGGCCACGCTCAGTGTAGGGTTCCGTAGTTTCCCGTCCGTCACAATTAGTGTACCCCACTTAGGAGTTTAAAAGAATACTTGCATATACGATTATACTACATACAAACTTAGTCCAGAAATTATTTTGTAGAACCTTTTTGTCTTTTTTGTACAATAACTGTTTTTTCCATCAAGTTCAAAATGATTTTCCTAGAAAGTCCTTATAAAGTTCTACTTTTCATTTTTTTTTTTCATATTTTCTAAAGTTATGGTTCAAAAGTTAGAGGGGGGGACACATTATTTTTTTTTTTTACTTTTGGAGCGATTATTTCCGAAATTATTGACATTATCAAAAAACGATTTTAGTAAACCCCTATTCATTTTTAAATACCTATCCAACAATATATCACACGTTAGGGTTAAAATTAAAAAAAAAACACTTCCCACTTTACATATAGGGGGGCTACCCTAATAAAACATTTTTTTTCAATTTTTGTTTTACCACTTTGTCGGCATGATTGATATACATATTGGTACCAAATTTCAGCTTTCTATTGCTAACGGTCACAGAGATTAAGCGAGGACGGACAGACGGACAGACAGACATGGCGAAACTATAAGGGTTCCTAGTTGATTACGGAACCCTAAAAAGATGCATGATATCGGTACAGTCATTCTCAAGTTATGGCGTGACCAAGAGAAATAAGAATTTATTTTGTGTAAATATAGACAATTCTTACGAAAAGATAAACTTTTGATAATTTAACTGCTTTTAATGATGTTTTTTGTTATCTGGGATATCGACTGATAAAAAAATAATAAATTTTGAATGAATCGAGGTAGTATTTAAATCTTGGAGACAGAGAAATCTTTGAATTAGATTTTAGACCATAATGAGTATTCTTCCCAAGCCATGAATCATCGGTTTTCTATGATATCGGTGATGTCCACAAGAACACTGACATGGATACATCGTAAAAAATTGCTTCATAACAAGCCCTAAATTGATCGATATAATGTAATTTAATTTGGCAAATGAATATATTATTGACGTTGAATGGAACATCCACTTTATAACTATTTGAAAATCTTACTTTGAAATAGCGATCCTGCGAAAGATATGATATTAATTTTCTGCTAAGTGGCTTTTAGTCAAATAGGTTAACAGATCTAATAATACTAATGGTAGCTAAATTGCAAATAATGATAAGTTCACGCAAAAGTGATGAAATATGTATATAACACAAATTAATATATAAAAGTTGTTTTGATATTGATAATTTTATAATATTAATTAATACTATTAATTAACTCTGTTGTTTTGTTAATGTAATAGTTAATATATTATTATTTGGTTATTTCTTTGAATATAATAACAGGTAATAGGTAATAACATCGCATTGGCGTTACCTGTAATGGCGTTATTTACATAATTTTAAATAAATAATTTGCCTTTCAAAATATTTTAGAACACATCTAGTGCATTTGTGATCTACCAAAATCGGGTTATTGAGTAAATCCGAAGAGCATCGCTCACTCACCTCTATTTATAAATAATCTTTTAGTTTAAAATACAAAAAGAACAGCACTGTATGATACAAAATTATACAACAATAGAAAAACAGCGTTGCCGTAGGAAATGGCAAAAGGAACGGGTCTGATTATATTGGTCAGGCTGATACTGAGCGCCCACTCCCGGCCGCTATCCCACTACTGCCCGATGCGGGGACTTTTGGCTGCTGGGTTTCCCCCCTGGCCCGGTTCGCCCCTCCTTAGTTAACCTGCATCCCCCAGACTCCTCCGGGGGATCCATATCAACACCGGGCTTAGTGTGGACGTCCAGTCAACATGGGCCACTCAGCACCAGGACCCCCGACCTCAAACCATCCTCCGTGCCCGACCTCCGAGAAGCCGGATTACAGGAGACGCCACGCTCCCAGTCGAAGAGACAGCCGAAATATTTGAGTACTTGCTTCAATAGTGACGTGGTTTCAAATCCAACAAAAATATATTCAATTCAACTTGTACAAAAAACGGCAAAATTTAGTTTTATTACGTTTTTTCATATTTTAAAGTATATTTTTTAATCTAAAATGCACTTATTTTTTAGCATTTTGGTAAAATTAGTTAATGTACTCGAACGCCACCTCTAGGCAATCCTTTGTACTAACATTGTATGTACTTACCTAAACTTACTGTTGACGTACCTACCTATCAGTTATGTCGACATCTAAAAGAGGGCGCTAGTGAAAAACCGTACTTACTCTTCTACACCTTGACATTTTTTTCTCCACAATATTAATAACATTAATAATTTTAACATTATAATACCACGATTTATATTTAGTTAATGTTATAAAACGACAAAGTTGTAATTACATAACTTCCTCATTTGTTTCATTGGCAAAAAATAAAACTTGTATCAATGCTACACAAACAATTTTACTTATTTACATATCTTCAAGTCCAATATGTTTGCATCAGTCAGTAGTTTCATTGAAATTTTAAGTGCTAATAGCTAGTTATTTTTGAAAATGATAAAAAATCACCATCCACCAGTTTACTTTAGCAATTATCGTAGGTACTTCGCTGCAGTAAAATAAATATTCCTTGCACATATTTAGATACAATATCATAATTATATTTTTATTCCGTTTAGATTTAACTCGTTTATTTGTTCCTGTTTGTAAATCAACAATATTGCAGCCTTGTATTGCACTCATTGGTGATAATTTTATTACTTATTAGTTATTTCTCTACAACAGATAGAACAACATCTTCTTCTTAGTTATTTACCCCAGATTAGTAGTTTTGAATAGAATACTATTCAGATTCTTATACACACTCTTAACGTACATTTAACAAATCACTGAAGAACTACAGAATCATTTCTTTTAAAATCAATCCTAAAACTTCAATATCTGCCTAAAATAGAAATTAATATATAGATTAATTTAGGTTTATTTTCTGATGTTTATCGTCTTTTTTACTTACTATAAAAGGGCACCAAAACTAACGAATTAAGTACCACTATAGATACTAACAAAGTTATTGAGATTTCTACAACACACTCGGCTGTAAAAAGTATCAGCAGCTTTAACAACAGCATTTGCTAATGTATCATCAGCATCTCCACAGAAACTACCAGTAGAGATTTTGCAATATTGTATCCAAGCTAAAGAATCCTAAATATTCAAGATCGTATAATTAAAGCTTCATATTACCCGAACGTGAACTCACAGTCCCTAACTAAAATTAATAAGCAAAAATATTCACCCACTCCCCTAGAATTAGGTTCTGGGTGAATTTGGATATTAAAATTTATAATCTTTCTTTTCGTTAGAAATGTTTAAAAAAATAACGAGTTAACGGTTAGCTTAATCTAGTAAGTACAGTAGCAACTTAAGTACTAGTAAGTATACAGTCAAGAATATTCTTCTTGAAGCAAAAACATGATTACCCTTTCATCTTTAAATAGAAAAATAGAAAGTCAGTTTCAGCTAAAGTGAATTTCTCTTTTATTTTTAATCAGCTGTGTCAGTAGTGTGTGCGATAAAAAACTGTCTATTAAGGTCATCATTTTCATAATGCGCCTAACCTTTTTCATGTTGTGATTGGCTGCCATTCAAGCTAAATGCAGCTGAACATTTCGGTGATGATAAACTTATGGATATAAAAAATAAACTCAACATTTACCATCCATTTACACGGAATGACCATCATAATAATAGATGAATTGATTTAAGTTAAATCAACAGTCAACAGAAAAAAACTATAAAATTTGGAATATATCACGAAAACCGGTAGTAGAACTATATATTTGACAGTGAGTAGCCTGGTGTGACTAATTGATCCTTAAACATAACATTAACGTACCAAATCTGCGCACACGCATGTAAACAGTTGGAGCGTCTCAGATGGTATGCAACGGTCAAAGTGAACGAACGTGTGTAGTGGTTGTGTAACTTCAGTCTATTGGTTGTGATAAATAAAAAGTCAAGGTAAGAATTTATTTGCATCTTACGGCCAAGGTTTTATTGAGATTTTATATCATCGTCATCTATACTATAACAGTCTATTACTTAATTGACCATGAAAGCAAAGCCACCGAAATTATTATTTAACTTTTGCTTGGATTACAAGATTTTTTACATAACTTTATTTACAGTGTACATAATTTAATATATTCTAGTTTTACCAATGAGTTCATACTCTACCTGGCACGCATACGTATCTGCAAAACGTTCGCAGTGATGATTTTTTACACGACTAGTTCGAAAAAAGATAATAGATGATATGTTGTTGATCAGGAATTTTTTAGTCCATCTGGAATCGATATATATATATATATATATATATATAATATTTCCTGTATTGATATATGTCTTGAAAATTTTATGTGGTCATATACAGCAAGGGATGATAGTATAGTATTACTGATAGCTAGATATATGTATGAGACGAAGGTAATCTTCATAAATGTGGTCTAGGAAAATACTTCATTATTATACCTATATATTTAGAATGACACTATTTAGTTACAAGTTTTGACTAGAGGAGATAACTTGGTTCTTGATCAAAATTTAGTCTTGTCTTGTTATGAAACTGGATATAATATATGCATTCTTATTTATTTGATTTCAAAATTAGGAGAGTAATCCCAAAAAAATGAACTAGGTAACATGGGTACTTTACAATTTCTTGTTATTATTTATTTGTATCATTAGCATCTCTTTCTGTTAACGTATTTTTTTTCCTTATATGTGATATTCATAGAAACCAAAAGTTACTTTAATGTTGAAGTAGAGCTTATAAACAAAATCTTTTCTTTGGTGGAAATGACAGAAACATTCTCACTTATTTTAAGTTTTAAGAATTTGAACACATAAAATTCCTTTTAAACAGATATCTAAAGAAACATGGTTTCAAGGTAATAGAAACAACATTTACTTATTTAATAATTAAACTAGTCTAAATTACTAGACTATTTGGATAACCAAATATGGTAGCTATAGTAGCAATAATTTTATTACTGGATGTAAATACGGTCTAAAATATTGCGTTGAAAAACTCCTCCGCATCGCCGTTGACTGGTAAGATGTTCAAAAGACTGGCAGCATGCGTATCCTCTATCCCAAGTGAAATCCAGCTCTTACGCTTGTCTTCTTGACACTTTGCGTGATTCATACGTGAAGTGTCAACAAGACATTTAAAATGGTCTTTGTATAATACGAGAGCACTTGGACCCCAGGATCCGAGAGTATCAATCTCAAATGGCTCAAAAATATAGTTAGGTTTATTTGGCAGTTACCAATAAGGCTATTATATAATTGCCGCTTTAAGTTCTCTGCAGTCGTGGTGGGAGTACCAGCACAGCACGCGACGTTGCGCTAGAAGATGGGATGGTACAAGGGTATCGACACAAATACCGTAAATGGAATAGGATGACATTTTTGGACACAGACAGCACAACAATAAAAGAGAAGTGGTTACAAAGGAAAAAAGAATAGTAAATGATTATTAGATCAGAATTTGCTGGGTGACATTCATCCAGCGCCGGGTTTTTGGTGACACCTAGATATAGACGCACGAACAAGTGTCAATAAAATATAAAATTTACCTAATGTCAACGACTTCGTGGAGTATAAAAAATACATTTCCGCATTAATTCTGCCTATTCAAAAATATTGTGGTCTAAAATCTGACCTTTAGAAATTTATGAATATTATCATCGCAATCTCTGATCTCTATGATAGCTATTGTATTGTCATTTAATCGTTTGTGTTATTGCTTGCATGTCATTCCGTAGTGAAAGTAAGGAAATCCTGTTTCTATTATTAATTTTTAATAGGTTTTAACTTTCAAGCAGAAACTTCACGTGAAATTACAGTTTTCATATTAAACCAAATCGATGCACAATAAAATTGTTATAACATTACAACTACATTTTTTTTTTATTTAGTTAAGTGTTTTAATATAAGCAAATAAATGTTTGTAAACAAATGTATATTATAATAGAAAAAGTAATTATTTCAATTCAGCAGTCTCTTTATACTTCGTTAATTTTTATGCTTCGTTGATTTGTTTTAACCTTTACTTAAACAATATGCTTTGACTTTGTCTAATCATTTGACGATACATTTATATATCACCATATTTTTAATAAATTGACTATAATATACACAATACTTTACTTAATTTTGTTTTAATATTCAATTGTATGAATTGTTTGCATATGTGAGAATTCATTTCAACTTTATTATGTTCTCAATGTTCAACAAATCATTAATTATTTGTGTCACTGAGTATATAGTCATGGAGAGTTCCAACCCCTTGATCAAGCAGTTTTATAGGATTTTTTTCACTTACAGCACAAATATTACACACACACCACAAACACTACACACTAACATCTGCATCATCATCACGCATACATATTTTCGTCTTAATTTTTTTCTTGAATTTTTTTATTTTCGAACATGTTACATTCACTAACCCGCACTGAGACCGCGTGGTGAAATACGGCCCATTTCCTCTCCTTGAGTCCCAGCAGTGGGAAAATTAAAAGGCTGATTAAGCTTTTATACTACTCTAAATTTTTATTACATAAAACTCAACTCATGTAATTGAGAGAAGACACTGCTACATGCCTAGAGCAGGAGCCGTAGAATTTATTATTATTATTTTCATGCATTTATTTATCTCAAGGGGCCGACGACAACTTGCAGAGGCCCTTAGACAATTTTTGATTATCTCTGTATGCACTATGCTAGTGCTCCCAAGGAAAGTCCTGGTTGGTGAGAAACTATTGCGGGGCTATAGTTCTGGAAAGCTTAAGTGGAGTGGTTACCAAGAAATATGTTGAGACTGTGGTCCCTGCCTGAACAATGTTATTAAAATCCATCGATAAAAAGGCAGGGGGTGACTTACACACACAATAAATAGGCCCCCAAAACAGTCGCATATTATTATTATTATTGATTAATAAGTCTCTAATCTCTCATTTCTGGATAACACCTCGGATTAAAGATCTATGACCAGATAGAGTCTGTCTAATAAGTTAAACGACTTGGGTAATTATTAGGATTTAGTTAAATCTGATGTAGTCAACACGAATTCAATAATAAAGGTTGATTAAGAGATAGAGATCATTGTTAACTAACAGAAGAACCTTAAAAAAATTAACGAATATAAGTATTTTTAAAATCATTAAATATTATACAAAATCCCCAAGTCGGTTGACTTACTAGACAGACTATAATGACAAAGAGGTTGAAATAAATCATAATATAACATTTTAGATATGCAAGTTGATTGACTTACATATCGAATTTAAAGTAATGACAATGATAGGGCGACACCTCCAAATCCAAAAACAGACAATGCACTGTTGAATCAATTAATCATTATGTGTAAATAAATGTTATATGTAAATAAATACGTGTGAATGTAAAAACATTAATTTGAATGTTATTGGCGATATTGTGAAAAACAAAAAAAGAAATTCATTTCATTTAAACAAGATGTAGGTTCTGCAATGTGGCTTAAGATAAATAAAATATTTATTTGTTGCAACACAGAAAATTAACAGACGCTACACAAAGGCACAATAAAATTACTCCATATTACCTTATTTTTTATTGACATCATCGCGAGCACATCGAGAGTTTTTTTTAATGATTCGATAAGAGAGGAAGAAGTCTTCTTCCACGTTTTTATTTCAGTCCGATTATAATTTAGGTGTTGTGTTTTAAGAGCCTATTGTGAATAGGCTCTTAATAAACTAGTGCGATTCACCATCAACGATTGCATCACTGCTTACCATTAAGTGGGATCGTAATCTAGCACTAGTTTATGTCATTAAAAAAGGACTTAAAAAATAATTTCCAACTGTATGTATATTTATGTATATTCATTTAATTCATTAAACCCCAAGCGAACGCCAGCGTTCGGGCACCCATTGTCTTTCTATTGTGTCTCTAATTACTACGATGCAAGGTTAAGTAGATCACTTTACTGACTACTCTAAATTGTTATTCTACAAAAAAAAAACAGAAAAACTAATTTTGTTCATCTACTTTTTATTAGCAGCGTACGTAATGTTTGAAATAAATATCATAGTTCATTGTCAAAGTTTAAGTCAATAACAGAAGTCGGAATTAGGTAGAGTTATTTAAGTACTTAGACTAATTTCATACAGCGAAAGAACAAAGTTAATTATAAAGAGCAGATTTTTTATGACACTATCAGAAATATAGCAGAAAAAAAATCTTCCTGCATTAATGGCGAGGAGAAGGAAGTGTATAAAGTTAACCTTACCTCAGTTGAAGTAGAGAGATCTTTTTGATTGAAAAATACTAATAAAAATTGTATGTTAATTATTTAACTTTTAATCTAATTAAGAAAAAAAGATAATAAAATAACAAGAGGAAATCAGAGTCAGAGTCTGGAAAATTAAGAAAATATTTATCTTTGTTTTATTTATCTTATCTATCTTTGAGGTTTTTATTATTATTTATTTGTAATATATACTCAGGATTTTTCATTAGAAATGAAGATGTAAGTACATAAATAACTCTAATTAATTCCAACCTCTGGATATTAAATACCAATCACAAACAAACTGGCTTGCTAATGCATCAAACTCGGTTCCTTCACAAAAAATTCGTTCTGTTAACTCATTAAAAGGTGGAAAATTACTAATCAATATCTTTTATTGAAGCAACGATAAGATTAACTTCACAATCTTTAGTGTTAGGATAACTTAGTTTGCCAACAAGGCGTATGTTTTTTTATTTGTTTTCAAAGATTAGAAACGAGGTAGAATTTAAAGTCCATTTAATAAGGAGCACCTTAGACAATGTTTTATAATTTCAACTTAACAGTATTAATTATATCTGCACTTGTGACCCCAGTTTCACACGGGTCTTACAAGTCATTGAAATACAGTTTGTATGTAGGTAAAATGAATTTTTATCTACATAAAAACTGTTTTTTTTTATGTTATTTTTTGTCGATGAGACACACATATTACAGTCATATGATAAGTGGTAGTGGTAGATTCGAGATATCGTGAAAATTTTTGTTAACAATTTTTTTTAAGACGGGGCTTTTTTTATGGTGGGAAAAATCATGCATAGACGTCCCCCGCCCTTGGGCGGAGCGGGAGATAGTGTCAGACTCTTACTGACTAAAAGACCCACCCCGTTCCTTCTAGCCTTCATACCGGGGCTCGAGCGCCCTTTCGGATAACCCTGGCCCCAGTAGGCTTCGACCCGGCTGGGTCCCAGCTGTTGCTGACAAATCCTTGAGGCGCGCGAGAACTTGGCTTGGGCTTGGTCCGGACAGTTACCGGACGGCCGGACAGTGAGCTACCCATTGCTCACCGTCCGTAAGCCCGCGCCTACGTTGGCCGGAAATCGGGATCAGAATCCCGGCGGCGGCGGCGGCGATAACGCCGTTGCCTGATGCGTTCAGCCTCCTCCTTTGCGAGCATTACTACTTCGCAGAAGTCGGCGACCGCCTGCCACTCCTCCTCGCTTAATTAATGTTTAAAAATTAGTTTGGCAGTAAATCGTGACGACATAACATGGCGGTCGATCCTATTCTCATTTGGAACGCATTATATTATAATTTAACACACAATTTTTGTGAGTAATTTTCATTGAAAAAAATCTCTCTACGTCAACTGAGGTGAGGTTAAAAAAAATACCTACTCGTACACTTCCTCCTTCTCGTCATTAATGCAGGAACAATTTTTTTTGCTATATTTATTTCTGGTAGTGTCATAAGAAAATTTGTTCTTTAAAATTAACCTCAGGATTTGAGGCGTATTCACTTTATTCTCTCGTTCTATGAAATCGGTACAAGTAGGTACATGAATTACTACTACACTAATAGTTGCCTGCTTAGAGTAGCTAGGTTTCATTACCTACCAGTAGGTAGGTACCAGTAGGTAGGTAATGTTGTATACAATGGTAGGTATATTGGCATCCGGTTTTACAGCATACGGTTTGAAACAATGATGACTAAGGATCCAGGAGAATATGAATGTTAATTAAATGAGTTTTTAAGTATGCACACGACTGTCTAAATGGAATTATTATTAATATTGTGGTCTTGAGTTCTTTTTTTTTCTCATAAATAAGTTTATTATTGCTCTCAAGTTTAGTTTTACAAAAAATTATGACAGATTTTGATCTATCATATTTTTTGTATCATTTTTTTTTTTTGTTCAGCAATTGAAATAAAGTGTATATTAGAGCAAGGTCAGTAAATTTATTTACTATTAAAGTAAATGTTTAGATGAACAATGGCTAAAAAAACGTATAATGTTCTATTTAGTAGGTTTAGTACACAGGCCTCTTTTCTGTGGGAGGCTAGCAGTTTCATTATAATCAAATATACGTATTATAAAAAAGTGTCTTACTGTATCTGATAAACTCAAAAACTACTGAACACATTTTGATGGTGATGATGATGAGGTTTTAGTAAGAACATTATACGCTTTTTTAGCCATTTTTCATCCAAACATTTACTTTAATAGTAAATAAATTTTCTGACCTTGCTCTAATATATACTTTATTACAATGGCTGAACCCAAAAAAAAAATATTATACAAAAAAATTATGATAGATCAAAATCTGTCATAATTTTTTGTATAACTAAACTTGAGAGCAAATAATAAACTTATTAATGAGAAAAAAAGAACTCAAGACCACAATATTAATAATAATTCTATTTAGACAGTCGTGTGAATACTTAAAAACTCATTTAATTAACATTCATATTCTCCTGGATCCTTAGTCATCATTGTTTCAAACCATATACTGTTAAACCGGATGCCAATATACCTACCATTGTATACAACATTACCTACCTACTGTTACCTACCTACTGGTAGGTAATGAAACCTAGCTACTCTAAGCAGGCAACTATTCCTTTCTGCCATACTTCTTAATGCCGTTTTCTTGATCACTCATGAACACAGGTTTGAATTAAGTAGAATTATTCATACGTACTTGTACCGATTTCATACAGCGAGATAATAAAGTGAATATGCCTCAAATAATATGTTAATTTGAAAGAACAGATTTTTTATGACACTCCCAGAAATAAGTATCTATAGCAAAAAAAAATTCTTCCTGCATTAATGACGAGAAGGAGGAAGTGTACGAGTATAATTTTTTTAACCTCACCTCAATTGACGTAGAGAGAACTTTTTCAATGAAAAATAGTATGTTAAATTGTACAATGCGTTCCAAATGAGAATAGGATCGACTGCCATGTTGTGTCGTCACGATTTACTGTCAAACCGAGGAAAGAAATTTTTAAACATTAATTAATTTACGAAAAATTTAACTTATTTATGAACTGTGAACGAAAAAAAAATTATCAGAATCTAGTTCTTCAATTTCACTCATATCTAAGTTCTTCAATTTTGCCAAAATTTCTTCGATTTGACAGTACGACGAGACGTCAAAACATAGGAATCGGTCCTATTCTCATTTGGAACACGTAGTATATCTATCTCTGAGGTTTGATTATAATTATTTATTCGTAGATTTTTTTTTTACGACACTATCAGAAATGTAATAGAAAAAAATTCTTCTACATTAATGACGAGAAGGAGGAACTGTACACATTTGTTAACCTCACGTCAGTTGACTTGTGAGAACGTTTTCAATGAAAAGTACTGACAAAATTTTTATGTTAATAATCTTTGTTTTATTTGTCATCTATCTCTGAGGTTTTGATTATTATTTATTTGTAATATTGTTGGCCACTCAGGATTTTTCATTAGAAATCTCGGGAAGATCCATATTAATATCAAAATTTCGATGCAAGTACTTGAATAACTCTACCTAATTCCAACCTCTTTTCTTGACAAGCCCACAGATTTGAAAGTTAAACTGTCCCCCTTCAAAGAAGTGAGCAAAACTTTCTTATATATGACAGGTCACAATAATACCGATACTTGCGTTTTGAAGTGTGATGATGTCCTCAATTCGCTCGCAGCATACAAGCGACTCTCAAATCGAGTGCATCTTACTTTGCTTTCGACGAGTTGTTGCAAGTGCACTTTCTTGACGACTAAGTTATGGGATATAGCGAGAATAATATCCAAACTACACCAAACTTAAGTGGCAGTGGGCGGGATACGTTCGTCGCAGAACATATGGTCAATGGCACCGAAAGATTCAGAAGTGAAGATCGAATAGCGGAAGATGCAACGTTGAGAGGCCTCCTTTCCTCCTTTCTACTAAATTCAAACTCTCTTAAGTCCTTTGCATTTTCAGAGTCACAGTGCCGTTCTGACCTGCAAAATGCAAATAGAAGTTTCAGATATAATTTCAATTTCGCAGAGGTATCAAAACAATAAAATACATCAAATTTAATCTTTCACCTTTCAGATCTTGAAACATTTAACTTTAACTGACAATGATAACGTTCCTTTCCACTTTCGATTTAAGGCGTATAGTTCCTTGAACGTCTGCCCGGAATTAAATGCTCACATACTCGTACTGTGCATTTAATTCCGGCCAGCTGCGCCCAGATAGATACCCCACAACACAAAATAGAAATTTGAAATTTATTTAGCTGTAAGTAAGATAAAAAAATTGAAAACGAAATTATTTTCATAAATATATTCTACAGAAAAGTCACGTGTTCCATGGAAAGTTGTAAAATCACTTGTTAATGAGACTGTGCTGGGTTCGATACATAGATAATAAGAGAGGCGCGTTGTCTAAACTAGGGCTTTCAAATACCGGACTTTTTCAATACCGGTATCAATACCGGTATTAGAATATTCAATACCGGGATCACGTGATCACGGTATTGAACTCTTTTCTTTTTTACTAGTTCTGTCACTAGTGCTAGTGACTGTAACCCCGTCTCATAGGAACTTTAATTAGGAAATTAATAAAACCATTTAAATACATATTTTTGTTTTCGAATCAGTGTTTATTCTCTCTTAACCGTTCTAATAAGGTTTTAGTAAGCATGGCGCTGCCGTACTGATTGTTTACCGGCGATTAGCAAATAAGGTTTATTAAAACCATAAATCTGCGTAAGGTTTAGGTTTATTTGACGCTGTAACTTTTTTACGACATTTCTAATAAGGTTAAAACGCAGTTCTCAGGTTCAAGTAAGCATGGCGCTGCCGTACCTATAGTTTACTGCCTGATACATTCGATGTGTACCTATACTGCCCTTAGAGGTCAGCAAGCGTCAAGACTCGTGTCTTACTTATTATTAAATGAATATTTCACATGTACTTGTTGTACCAAACTACGAATAAGTACTAATTAGGCAAAATTACTAATATTTGAAGTTAAAAAAGAAAGCCACATCCAAAGCGCTCAAATATTCAATTTGTACTTTTTAATTGTAGATCTAACGGATAACGTGAATCGTTAAAGTAAAAATGATATTAAACAAAGTGGAAAATGACACAATTCTAGTTGCTTCAATTTGTTGTTAATTCGTAATTCGTCATTAGTTCACAAAAAAAAATACGATCGCGTGATTCGTTGAGAATTGAGACAAACCCCATAAAATACAAGTATTAATATCATGTACCATGTTGCTCGTCAAAATTACACACTTATAAAAAATACACAATGACCAAGTTCACATGCACATGTTACCCGGGCGCCTTTGCGATACTGACTAACAAAACAATAACGTCGTATAGGGCCTATTACACTACGCATTTTCAGACCATTTTAGTCTATGGTTCGACGTATCGCGATTGGCGCTTAATATAAGTGTGAGAATAATATTACATCGTAATTTATATTATATAATACAACTTCTTGCTACTTATTACAACAAAACACAATAATATATATTAAAGATTATAATACCGTAATCACGGTATTGGCTCGCCAATACCGTGATTGAAAAATGACCAAAATATATCCGTGATCACGGTATTACGGGATCCCGTAATACCGGTATTGAAAGCCCTAGTCTAAACCCATTTTCTCAGAAAAAAAAACAAATCTCGCAAGCATGAATAATCCCGCATTTCCGATCTCACAGAAAAGGTGCGGGATACCGAGTATCCGGGATTGGATTCCCTACTAGTGACACGTATACTTTTGCTGTCTCTAATATCTTTAATTATACAAAAATAAACATTCTAGAACGCCCCGCGATGACACTGGCCAATTAGGTACCCTCAATTAACTAACAATACACTCATAATTTACAATTTCTCTAGCTCATTAGCGGTAAACATCTCACAAATCGCTTTCGCTCATGGCCTGTCTTCGCGTACATGCGCGGGCGCCGACTACCGTTACTCGGTACGGTAAACCCCACAGCTAACACACTTACTAAGGACATTATTGACCCACTGCTCTTTATTGAATTTTATTATAGCTTGCTGCATTATGATTCCATTGTGTTCACTAATTTTGGCCGTAGATATAACATGATTTCTCTGAGAATTATTTTTTTGATGTGTGAAAGTTCTTGAATTTACATGAATGGACGGCCGTCAACTTATGTGCAGTATCAGATTTATTTAGATACTAGCTTCTGCGTGCGGCTTCACTCGCGTTTATAAATATAGCCTATGTCACTCAGGAATAAAGCAGCTTTCTGACGGTAAAAAAATTGTAGCAATCGGACAAAGAGGTGAGATAGGTCAAGCGCGAACATATCAACAATAAAAAAAAAATTGAATTATAATTGTTTCGGGTTTGGATGTCTTGTGGATGTGAGTTTACATGTTTGTAAACGCACCTACGATACAGAAGCAAACCAAACCATAACCAGCCGTGAAACGGCCGCCTATTGGTCAATTCGACAATATGACAACTGTTAACGGCTTAGTTATCGTTATAGTTAAATGGTGCAATTCACCCTTAGTGTAGACGTTTTAATTATGTGTATCTAATGTTAGTGATTACCGTCGAGGCGGTATTTTGGCCGAGCCATGAAAGCCGAGAAAGTTAATCATTAATTACTCACGTGTATCATACGACGTTTTTCAATACACTTGTGAAAAAAATAACTGTAAAACTAGTAAACTTTTGTGGCCGTAAAAATCTGTTTTCATATGCGCCCATTTTTTTTTCTTTTCCTCGTGGGGGACTACGCGAGCCCATCCTGATTCAATAAATGTAATAAAATTTTGGCAGGGGAAAGGTTGAACAAGAGTCTCTACATTATAGCACTAGTGCGTAATGGTTATCAAAATGTCACAGTTTGGTAACAAGTGCCATTATATACCTAAGTCAGTAAGAGTCACTTTATGAGCAATTGCATTGAAAAATGATATTTTTGGTATTGATATTATGACGTCAAGTCCTACTATCAAGGACGTACTTCTCAGAACGTCATGCATTATATGCTACATCTTTAATAAAAATGCTTGAAAAATTTTAGTCAGTAAAAGTCTGACACACTCCGCTCAATCCTGGAGCAGAAGTCATTATGTGATTTGCCACCTCAAAAACAAATCTCTAATAGAAGCGAAATTAATTATCTATGTTCTAAGATTGACTTTGTTTGCGTCACAAATGTGCTTCAAACATTGAAATCTTGATTTTTACATACAATTGGTTTAGCTTCGATTTGAGTCGCCCCACTGACTGACTGACTGAACTGACCTTTAGAATCAATACTTACGGTAAAGGTCTTTAGACAGACAAATAAAAATCACTGTAACTAATTGAAACATAAATAATAACTTCACGATCGATGATCAAATATCAGGTACTTAGGTGTTTTCGTAAGTGACCAATTTGATTATATTTTAATAATGTTTTTTGAATAGATTTTATTCTATGTGTAAAATGTTGACGCAAATATCTTTAGACTTTATTCATTTAATTCACAAAAAATTTAATTAAATATCATTAAAAATCTTAAGTATTATATTTTATGTTAAAATATAATCTTAAATAATTCACCGGCCTACGAAATTCAAACTTACTTCCTTTTCCTAGAATTATTTTATTTTTTTATTAATATATGTAGCTATGTTGAATATTATTAAAAAGCGCATTTAAGATTAGCTTCCCTGTATTTCAAGCTAGCGCATGGAGATTTATTTATAGTGATGACATACATTAAAAAAAAAAACAGTTTTTTATGAATAATTTATGAATTTAATATCTTTAATATTACTTAATTACTTAATAAACCAGCAGCATTATTTAAATATAATTATAAAGAAACTCAGCTTATCAAAAAGTTTTTGGTTGTCTACTTATCTACTTCTTTTGGCTGTCTACTTTATTCAAAACTCCCGTTCAATCTCTTTCTCTTGTACTTTCTATCCGGTTCATCTCTCATCAACAACCAGCAGTAGCCCGCCATCATGTTTGCGGTCCACGTTACCACGAGAGAGACATCACCGCTCTCCACAACCATCATGGTAGAAGCGATCACCTTGTTCTTCACAAAGGCATGTCACCAAGATTCTCTGGAAAGAAGTCAATATAACTCATATTGCAAACCAATTTATGAAATCCAAGCTTCCTGCTGGAGGCTCTAGGTGGGAATCTCTCTCAATCCCTTTACAAAGCGCGTGTGGGCGCCTTTGCCGCAAAAGCGACCGGTGCAACCAGGGCCGAGCCGACCCCAGCCAGCGCCTGTGTGCTTAACATATGAAGCGCCTGTCAGATAGTGTAAAAATAAACAACAGACGTGAATATTGTGTCAGGACATTTGTACCGACTTGTCTACTCAAATACTAGTATGAAGAATTTGTTGTTGATTATAAAAAATAATTTAAAAAATGTGCGATTGCATCTCATCCGGCGCTCCCTAAGCCTTGGCTCCTGTGTGCACTGCACGCTTCGTACATATAGGTGGCTCGGCCCTGGGTACAACGGCCAAGCCCAGTGGCCAAGCTGAACGCTTTCCAGATGGTCTTGGCCATCCAATTTGTCTGGAGATTTTTTTGCCGTACTTAGGTAAATACCTAAACCTAAACAAATGGCAATTAGTTTTATAAAAGGAAAACTTCTTAATTTTCTATATTGTCTTAATATCTTTAAGCTCAATCTTGATGAACGTTTTTTTGCCGCGAAATTACTTGAACAGAAATAGGTAAGTATGTTCAAATTGTAACGTTGAATGATCAGAAAAACTTTAATTTGTTCTTCCATCACGTATGTTTGTTTCCTACGCTATAATAATAAATAACAAATTGTTCCATTTGGGACAATGCAGCTCAACAACCAATGAGCAAAAACTTCGAATCATGCCCATTATATTACTTTGTACTGTTGGAGTTAATCTTTTGAGATCTCATAAGTTTATCTTTGGATAAAGGGCGTAACGAACGCATAAAGGGGAGTTCATAGCAACGCCTCTTACCGCAAATATTTCAGAGTCTAGGTTAAGATGGCACGAATATGTTAGCGCAGTCCCGATGACCATATCGTGAAAAAAATCTTTTCATGGCTACAAAAAAGAGGGAGGGGTAGACCGCAAATTACCTGAATGATGATTATATCCGCATTATCCGCAAACATATGCAAAATCTCAGCCTGACAGCTGATGACGATTCTTATCAGCGAATTGAATGGCGCCGAATTATTATAGAAAGCCTACCCCGCGTATCAGGAAAAGGCGAGGGCAAAAAAAAGTTTTATTTAGGACATTATAGGAATTGAAATAAATACAATAAATAGGTACTTAAGATGCATGCCATGCAGACAATGATTCCTCAGCGTGATTCCGATTCCTCATGAGATGCCTCAGCACTGGAGCTCTTGGATCCTTAGATACGACTTTCAGGATGCTGTTTTTACTCCCTCTATAATGATAATATAATATATAATCATCCTCACAAGCGATATAATTATATCAATGAATGAGTGTCGATAGAGAATGAGGAGAATGATATCCACGGATAAGTCTAATATATATTATTAAATATTAAAATAAGAGGTACTTAATATGTTATGAAAAAAACCAACTCATATTTTAATACGGAAGTTGAAATTTGAACGAGTTTTTTCATGAGTTACGTATGGAAATTGACGTTAGAATGACTGGCAACCTAATTTTTTGCTAATATTTTTTCTATGATTAACTCATTTGTATCATGTAACTTCTTCTTGTGCCTATTTTTTTATTCTTAGAAATCAGAAATGTTTATTTCAAATAGTCCAATTACAGGCAGTTTTAATTGTCAAAATGTCGGTCAGTCAAAAAAGTGAAGCTAAATTACAAAAATACAGAAGAACGTGCAAGAAACTCCACGGACAATTGGACACTCTTTTAAATAATATAATGAGTTACATAAATCTTGGTTACATATTTCTTTTCGCTTCTATTATGTGAGCAAAAATAGAAATTGAATTAAGCCACTGGCAGTTAGTGGCAACTGACAGTAGGTACTCGTATATGAAAAAAAATACGATTTTTTTGCTTTTAATGTAAGAGGCAAAATAATAAATACTGCAAACTAATTGACAAGACTTATTTCCTTTCAAAGTATTGTTTCTACATTGCCAGCTTATTTAAAACAAAGAAATACATTTCAACGCACGACTGTCTCGCACTTGACCGGTTTTCACTTTCAATATTGAACAAGAAAAACAATGGAGCGGCAACTGACCATTTTTCTTGTCACGAAGATCATTTACATTTCTATGCGTCGTTAATTACCGTGAACTTCGTATTGTGGGCCGATGACCCTTGTCACATACATAAACATTTGAATGCTTTACTTGTAGCTAATGGTCGATGCCTAACTACTTCTCTTACTTTCAGACATGACAAGATCTTTTCTAAGCTTTTCTAATTCTTAAATATTATTGTACACAATTGTATACAATAAAAATTATAAGATTTTATTATTAGAATTTATACAATAAATGAAAAATAGGGAGTTGTTCACAAGCGAGCTTAACACACCAGCGAGCTATTATTTGTAAGTATATTAAGAAATTTTAAACATGAGGATAAATCGTATGCACAACAGAACCTAAGCTACTCGTAAACATAAATTATATTATACTTAAACCTTAAAAAAACTACACAAATAAATGCAAGTACACCATACATAAATATTCTACATATATAAAATAAATATAACCTGCACATACTCGTACCTACATATTTATGGGTTGTGTTGACAAAAAATGTTCCCTAATTCTTCCCCTGAAAACCTCCAATGAGGGGCACGCTCATAGTATGTGTGGAAGAGAATTCCACAGGAAAGTGAAACAGTGAAAGATCCACTGTAACGACTAGAGGAATGTTGAGGCAAACGAAGGAGAAGAGGGGATGAAGAGCGACAAGACTTTCCTCCAAGAACAAGATACTCAAATTGTTCCTGAAGATACACAGGGATATACCCATTCATACGGATCTAGTAACTATTTCATTTTTAAAGTGTTAAATGTATATGTGGGTACATAATAGATCACAGTACCTATCGGAGTCACTGCGCATTACGTGCTTCAAAAAAATACGATGAACTTACTAGCTTTGAACGTGACCTGGTTGGGCTTCGGTACGTCTTTGAGGCGACATGAGGACGCCGTAAGGTCTTTGCAGCCAGGAATGACCTTACGGCGTCCTCACCTTCCGCATGATGCAGGTCCTCACCGGACATGTTAAGTTCGGGAGGTTCCTGTACCGGATTCGTGCGGAAGTGACGCCCGGGTGTCGCCACTGTGCGGAACGCCCGGTGGACACGGTGGAGCACACAGTCAAAGTGCCCTGCTTGAGCGGAGCATCGCCGTGCTCTGGTAGGGGCGATCGGTGGCGGAGACCTCTCGCACCGCCGGCCCTTGGTTCAAGCAATGGTCCGGAGCGAGGAGTAGTGATAGGCGGTTGCCTCTTTCTGCGTAGCAGTAATGCTAGCAAAGGAGGAGGCCAAGTCAACGGCGCTCTCGCCGCCGCCGGGATTCCGATCCTAATTTCCGGCCACCGTAGACGCGGGCTCGCGGACGGCGATCAATTGGTAGCTTGCTGTCCGACCGTCCGGTAACTGTCCGGACCGAGCCCAAGTCGTCGACGGCGCGCACTGTTCTCGCGCGCCTCAAGGAGTTGTCAGCAACAGCAGGGGCCCAGCTTGATCGAAGCTTGCTGGGGCCAGGGTTAGTTTCGAAAGAGTAGCTCAGCCCCGGTATGAAGGCACTAAGGAACGCGGTGGGTTTATAGTCAGTAAGAGTCTAACACTATCTCCCGCTCCACCCAAGAGCGGGGGTTGTCATTAAAAGATTTTCACACCATAAAAAAAAAACCTGGCTGGGCTTTTTGTCGGTTAAGGAATCAGCATTGCCATCCAGCGTGGCAATGCTGCCAGCGTTCTGGGCACATTTCCCATTGACATTGATGTGGAGGATTTTTTAGACGCCCTCCTTCCTTCCTTTTGTTTTTTATTCATTTGTACATATTATTACTTTAACTTTGTATATATATGTACCTATTAGTTTAAAATATTTAGATAATAATCAGGATATATATATGTATGTAAATAAAATAAGATCTATGTAACAAAATACAATTAAATTAAAACATATTTTTAAATGAGCTTAGAACAAATTTACATTATTATGTTAAACGTTTGGAATCTAGATAGTTCGTATATTATTGATTAGTTACTTTCTGGACAAGTAGGAATTAGTAATTCCATTATAAGTAGGTAAATGTCAATGACCGCATTTTAAACAATTAAATAATGGAATAACTAAATCAGAATGTATTGTTCTCAAACATAAGCAACAGTGTTTCAACGTTTGATGTGCCATAAGTCAGTATCAATAAAATTAACAAACGTATTGTTTATCCATTGTGATTTTGTGGTATGCAAACAAAAAGCATTAGAGTAGTCACAAGTATAGTAAACAATTATATACGCCGTGATAAGAATAAATCTAACTCACAATAAAGATTATAATATAAGCATTGAGTAGATAGCAAACGGGATTTTTTATAATATTTATTGTGATTCCCTATCTCCCCAAAGCTTTTAATACAAACTCTGGGAAGATAAGGCATCATCCCGCAAATTACCGCTAAGACGAAAGGTACGTCGTTTTGCTACTGACATGTATTAAACAGCCCGACAACTCAACTCTTAACTCAAGTACTATATTTTAGTATTAGGTATAAAAACATAAAAATAATGAGTATTTCTGAAGCACTTAAATTCTATAAATATTGAAGGTGAATAATTTGATTAAATATAAATTAATTATTATTTTAAAACTAAAAGATTCAAATGTGAAGATCACTTAAGTTAAATAAATATGGAGTATCATGACTAATGAAAATCATGACCTTCTGATTTGCATCTGACTTATTTATAAACTGTCTGATCTTCACATTTGACCAAGTGATTGATTTCGTAACATTAAAATTTCCTCTAGTTGTTGGATTGGACACATCTATATCCATCAAAATTAATCAAAGTAACTTTATTAAAGCAATTCGATATAATGGCACCTGACTATGCATTTTGTTAGCAATTTATTTTATTGATATTTTTGGATAAAGCTTTAAATTCTTCAAAGGGAATCATCTTATCATTAATCCATTCATAATCATGATGTACCTGCCCCTATCCCGTGATATTTGGAGTAGGTGCCACACATACTTTACTTACATTCGATCTATATATATCACTCCTCACGCAATCTATCCATCTTTTCCTTGATCTCCTTCTACTTCTCCTTCCATTCACAAGTATAACTTCGTTAAACGCACGATGAAAATTTGTCTTAACCTTTCAATTGTGATAATTACAGACACAATTGAAAGACAATAGGTGCGCGAACGCCGGCGTTCGCTTGGGGTTTAATGAATTAATATGGACCAGAACAAATTCTCTTTAAATTTTTCAGTCACTGGCACCACATTCAAATTTACTCCATTAATGTATAACGAAAACACAAAAATAATACCATATTTCTGATTATTCCAGATGTCAGTCCTAAGAGCGATAGCAGTATTCCTGTGCGGTTTTCTGTCCCTGAGGCTATGTAGGGCACAGATCATCATGCCGGGATCCTGTCCTGACATGAAGGTTATGGAAAACTTCGATGCATCTCGAGTGAGTCACACACAAATATAAGTTTCAATAAAGATGAGTCCAAAGCCTTAACTAACACAGATGGTATCAAATTAAAAATACCTGTAAGTGGATCAAAATAAATCCTCCTCCTTAGTCGTTCACTCTTGACGGAGTGGTCGTGGTTGATAATGTTGTATTTTCATTTGGCGAGTGAGGCCCTCGCGATGCGTCTCCATTTGTCCCGGTTTACGGCGTCTCGAGAACTCTGAACTAAGGAGGTTTGTGTTGCAGCTTGTCAAAATAAATAGTAATCCTGATATTAATATTTGTTTTCACAAATATTATAATGAGGTAAAGTTGTTTTATTGTTTGTAGGAGGTAATTCTGAAAGTACTGGTCCGATTGCTAAAATTTTTTCACCGATAGAAAGCTGCCTTATTCCTGAGTGACAAAGGGTATATTTTATTTACGCGGGTGATGCCTTTGGCAAAAGCTCTGGCAAAAAAAAAACTTATCTACTCACAATTAATTTTGGGTCTATGTACTTTCTAGCCATACCACTTACTAGTCGTTTCTTTGATCTTAATAGATTTTTCTATATTCACTCATATTTTATAGTTAAAATATCTCTGACTAAACCCAACCAAAAACAAGACAAAAAAGTTATTTAAGTTACTGAAAAATTTACCATTGTACGTAATCAAACTATGTCCTGCCACTTTATAAAAGTATTAAAAAAAACCACATTGTCTTCTTAAAACCTCTTTCTTTATCATTGACCCATTTTCGAACTTCCTGAATCATGTCTCCGAACCATATTCAACAATCCATATTCCCAATGTTCTAATCTTCGAACCATATTCCCAATTTTTCAGTACTTGGGCAAATGGTATGAAGCAGAAAAGTACTTCTTCCTGTTCGAGTTTGGAGGCAAGTGCATTACAGCCGACTACAGCCTGAAGGAGAACGGAGCCGTCGGCGTTGTCAACAAGCAAATTAATTTATTGTAAGTATGGATAACAATCATAGTTATCATACAACACAACCACCATGTCAGTGGCAGCCATAGTGTAGCAAAGCGCATAATGTAGCAAAAAACACGTATATACGGATAGAGAGAGTTAGAATGTGTAAAGAATATAGGCGAATATTTCAACAATAAACCTGATGAAGATTTTTCATCATTAAAGCGTAAATGAGTGAGTCATAACTATAACCTCTACAATGGAATACAATAAATAACCGTAATTGCCAATTACTCTGAGCAAAATTCGACTGCTGGAGAATTTTGATCCACTTCTCTAAAAACATTGCTGATCTCTTTCGTTTCTATACAGTAAGGTGAATTATGATGGTGAAGATCAAATACGAATATGCCCTGCATTATACATATACCTGAATATGTATATGCTTAATATATATCCGGGTTTATTTCCGTACTATATCCTATTTCGGTTTGTTCTTCGTTCGTCCCGAAGTTTTGTCCCACATTCCAAAAAATTATTTGTTCGTCCCACATCACTATTGAAGTTCTGTTTCGTCCCAAGTTACAAGTACTTTAAAAGTACAGTCAACGAAAATAATGAAAGTGCTTATTTGATTTTTTTTAATAATATTAAAAAAAAAATATACAAACTTCTAATAACAAAAAACAAAAACTTCTCTCTATTCAAACGTAAGAATATTTTTTATTTGCTAATTAATCACATATTTAAAAATACTTAACTAACTAATACAGTAAAATAAAATAATAATAACTAATTACTACTAAAATCAAACTAAAATATGGCGAGAAAAAATCTATTCTACGTGGCTGTCGATAATGTGCCCAAAAGAGTGGCGGCATTGCCATGCTGTATGGTAATACTTATCCTCTTTCCGATGTAAAAGCCAGCTTTTGGGTCACGCGAAGTGTTTTGACAAATCTTTATACTACAACTTGTGAGTACACCCTATGATCCGGGAGAATCAACCCCAAGCAATTCGAAAATATAATTTCCAACAAGGTTATTATATTTCCGCTGCTTGAGTTTCTCCGGAGACGCAGCGGCAGAACCAGCACAACATGACGAGTTAGGAAGATTGGATGGCGCAAGAGTATCGACACAAATAACGTGCCGTAAAATGCCGGCCGGTCTTTTGCCATAGTCGCGTGCCAGAGTTTCCAATACGGCTGGAACACTGACGATGACAAGAGCGTACTTAAAATTAACTAATATTTGTTATTCATCATATTTTAGTTTGTTTTTGGTTAGTTTTCATTAGTTTAGAGTTTTTATTATTATTTATTAGCTTTACTATAATTAAAGTTGGCTAAGTATTTTTGCAATGTAAATTCGGTTTCTAATAATAAAACAATTTCTTAAAGTTATCTATAAATCATCTTTACTATCAAATATCGTAATGAAAAATGCAGAAATGGAATAATAATAACCATCTTATCATTACAAAAGTTTAAACATACACAATAGTCAGATATATGTATAATAAATATTATTTAAGACTAGAGACTAGAGAATAATATTAGTTACTCCAAAATTCACCGACCAAGAATTAGTAGTGAGAGTATCTTTAACAACATGAGTATTTTACTGATTACGGAATATAATACTATTGGCCAAAATTAATCAATACAAGCAAACCGATAAAGGACGTATTATAAAAACATTACTTTTTTTACCTACTCTTCTAAACAGATTCCAGTGACGTCAGCTCTTGACAAAACAATACGTGTAAATTTTCTCTCAAGGAGAAAGCAGAGAGGAGCGATTGTTTTGAACAGTTTACTGTTGTTAAGTCTTTACTTCTATACAAATATTATAAAGAGGAAAGATTTATGTTTTGTGTATTGAATAAAATAAAATAAAAAACTGCAAGACTTAGTTTAATAATAATTTCACCAGAAGAATCCTACCTCATTAATAAAGTGACAAGGGCAAATATTTTCTATTATCATACGGGCGAAGTCGCCGGCAGAAGCTAGTATATAGTTTGTACTCACAAAATAGTAATATGTTTTTGTAGCTGAGTGTACAAAAATGTAAAAATGGCCTATACAAAAAAAATATGGGCCGAACAAGGAATATTAAATGGGACGAATCAAGAACAAAATAATTAAAATAAGATTTTGGGACGAAAGAAGCATGTAGTTTGGGACAAACCAGGAATTTTTTATGTGGGACAAAACTCAGTGGGCCGAACGAAGAACAAACCCCTATTTCATTTTAAACTCCGAAACTTGTCTTTGTTTTATTTTATTTATGTAATTAGGTAAGTAATTATCTTTCCCTACTTTGTCGCATGTCATGCTTAATCCAAAAACTAACGGTTTGACTATTAAACACCGTTAGTTTGTTTGATTCCAAAACAATTTCCTTTCTTTTTTGAGCTCATGTTTTACGAAATTGTCTCGTCATCCCTATTTATTTGGTTTCGACCTAAAATTTTTTCGCTATCTGTAAAAATCACAGTATCACCCTCTTTCTTGCCACAAAAATTAGATTTTTTCAACACCCTTTCTTTTTCACACTTTTGTTGTGGAATATTATTATTATTTCTTTTCGATATTCTTTGTTTTACATATATTTTCATTCACACTCTATCAACTTTTGAGAGAATCCAGTTGCTAGGCAACACGGACCTATAAAGAAAATTAAACATTTTGAGTCAGTGTAGTGTTTATGGTTAGTTGACTTGTGAGTGATCAGTGTCATGCTTACACATGAATAAAGTGTTTTCATCGATACCAGACTGTAAAGATGGGTCTACGTTAGAGGAGCCGAGCACGAGCAGAGCATAAGCCGAGCTCAAATTCGTGTAGTGTGGATGTTGACAGACTCTAGAGAAGCCGAGCACAAAAAAATTTGAAATAAGCTTGTGCTCCACTCGTGCGAGGCTCTATTAGCGTCGAGCACCTATAAGAAAGTGCTATGTAACTTGTGTCAAGGCGTAAAAGGAAGCTATACTTAGTTTTAATGCAAGCCAAATTTAATTCTAACTTATAGGTACTTTATAGCGTATAATATTAAATTACATTTAAATTGCTTATTAGTCTTTTGAGCTAGATTGTAATCAATTATTAAGTAAGCTCTTAATAATAAATCACCAAAAATAAACTCGAATGCCTTGGAATAGGTAGCAAAAGCACTATTTTACTTAGAAACATTATACGCAGTTTGATAATAATTTACCTGCTCAATGTCTGTCGTGAAAATAGTTATTAACTCCCAATTTGCTAATACAACGGCCTTAGTTCGGCCTTGTGTTCGTAAATTGTACCTAAGCCCAACAAGCTGCGTGATTTAACCTTTAGCAGTAATCGTATTTAAAAACAAGACCTATTTAGTAACGAAAAATATACTACGATTGGATTGATTCAAAAATTTTACGGTAAGTAAGTAAGTAATCGTTTATCGCACAAAAATTATAAGCCTATAGGTAACATCAGTAATGAAACACTAAAAAATGAGAGTGGCTATTTCACATAAATAAGATTACTGTCCTTCAAACTAGGAAACAATCCTGTATATTGAAGAACAGTACATTTTCAAATACCCCCTCGAGCGCCGATTGTACATACGTCTGTACAACTTGAAGACCTTGAAAAACGCTTAATTTTCATTTTGTACACACGTCTGTACGAAACTTATTTGGCCGAAAATTTTAGTTTCTATATTATATTATTCCATATTTATTATATTATTTGTTTTTCCTAGAAAAAACCACAAAAATATTTTATTTATTTTATTGGTGATTTACGTAAACACGGCAATTTTCCGGGTCATTAAACTCTGGCGCTCGAGGGGATACATTGACATAGTTTTATAGATTACTAGCTGTGCCCGCAACTTCGTTCGCATGGACTACAGGATTTTGAATTTGTTTTTCTAAAATAAATAGCCTATGTTACTCCTTAGCTACCTGCCAATCGTTGTAAAATCGGTCCAGCCATTTCAGCGATTAGCCTGGACAAACAGACAGACAAAAATTGTAAAAAATTATATTAAGGTGTATGTACTGTATATATGTTACGGACCGGGTGATAAATTAGGCATTATACACAATGCCCGGTCATTATGAAAAATGCCCAATATGAGAGTGCGATTTGATAATAATTATTCAAATAATCAAATGGACCGGTCATTATACATACGGCCCATCACCTTTTGAGCAGAGTAATACAAACATATTTAATTATCATTTTTTTATTGGTATTGTCATTAACTTAAACTAAATATTAAACCATTAAAATAATAAGACTCTCTTTTTTGGTTTAATTATATCAAGGAGTCTACTATCTACCTTAACACTGCCAGTTCGAAATAACGAATAATACCTATAGTCTCTCAACCGCGTCCAAGTTGTTTCGCCCATTCGAGATTTTTACCTTTTTCAGTTAATCCATTTGATAATTAATAATTTATCTAGTAATCCATTTTGACCTTTGAACGATTTGTTAATAGTGTAATAAATAATTTAAACATTGATATTCCAGACTTTGGTCAGCTAAAGTTTTGATCAAATGACCATCGTTATTTCAAACTTTGTTGATTTGTACGTTGTTCTTTTGAAATTTGCTCAGGAAAGTTTTGATTTTCTAATATGCAACCGTCACACCCTGCGTACTTCCCTCCCCGCCCTCGCACCGCGTCTTTAGCTTTATTATCAAACTGCCCAATTTTCATGAAGCAATATAATAATGACCGCGCAATGTGATAAATATTGAAGTTAAGATAGTAATTAATCACTTGGTCCAATAGAGCCAGACATTATTCATAATGCTCGAACATTATTTATAATGCCCGCATTAATCACCCGGTCCATAACATATATATTCATATCATATTCATATGCATGTAGTAAAAAGCAGTTATTTCAATATTACAAACAGACACTCTAATTTTATTTATATGTATAGATAAAGTGATCGCGGAAAAGTAATCATGTCATCCCATACAGCTGTGGTCTTCTTTTACTACACCTTGGTAAACCAAGACCTTATATATTTTACAAATCTCACTATGCTTTAAGTGTCTTCACAACAAGCCACATGCACAATAAGAATCTCGCTAACCTCAAAACCATTGAAACGTTTGTCGGACATGCCCTCAATGTCCTACGACTAGACCTCGGATCCGTTGTGTCAGTTTCTTGTCCCAGATTCCTGTGTTCTGTACTTTTGTGTAGCTATAATAGCCCTACGAAGCACATTCAGGTATTTGTCGTTCGTTACATTCATACTTGCTTTTGTCCAACTTAGCAGTTATATCTCAACAACAAAATTCTTTAATCTTAAACATTTAAGCAGAATGAGTTACAGTTCTTATAATCTATTTTTTTTTTGTTACATTGATTTCGCTACTATCAGATTAATACTACCCCTTAAAGTAAGGTGTAGTACAACATTTGTGTTGATTTACGAAAGAATCACTAACACATTTGTGTGAGTGAAGATAGTTCTCTCGTAAATCATATATGTATCTTCGTGTCCTGATTTCTTCATCGTTACTTATGCTTCATGAGATATATCTTATTATATCATTCACATACTTCTATTATTTCAAAGTTTAATTTCTTAAATTTCTGTTCCCAGATCAGGAGCACAATCAGAGATCCAAGGGCAGGCGACTCAAGTGAGCAAATCAGACGCGGCGAAGCTGGCGGTATCCTTCCCGTCCCTTCCGGTCAACATTGAGGCTCCCTACTGGGTTATCAAAACCGATTACGAGACGTACTCTGTCGTGTGGAGTTGCTACGATTTTGGGCTATTTCATACGGGTTTGTTTCGACTTAATATTAATTTTGGACGTTGATTAATGATATTTAAAATCAGAATAATATATTACATTATCAATTCTTTCTCGTGCTTCACCTTTAACGACGTCATCACATTTTTTAATTCTTTACAAGTAAACCCATAACAATGGAACAATAGATTTGTTTAGGGAGTCCAAACAAAGAAAAAACAAATTAACGAATAAATTCTTTCATTACAGTAAACGCATGGATCCTAACGAGAGAAAGGAACCCACCTGGGCCAGTGCTAGAGAAAGCGTATTCAATATTGGACAAGAATAAAATCAGCCGGGCGTTCCTCATCAGGACAAACCAGCGCGATTGCCAAGAAGCTTCAAACTAATGCATAAGACAGGAGGGAAACACCTGTGAGCTGTAAAAAAATATAGAAAAAAATGAGGACTCGTGAAATAAAAATCATACGATTAAGAAGGACCTTTGTAAACCTTCGAGAGGCTAGAATATTATATACAAACTACAATCGAAAAAGCCAAAATTATGATTACTATATTAGCAGCTTGTTTCCAAATTCAATTCAATTTGGGAGAAAATTGGGAAAGTCTCGATCCGTGCAAAATATTTTATTTAGTAAGTAAGACGCTCACAAAACTATATGATAAGTTCGATTTCGTGATAAGCAGTCATGCATTTACATACTCTTTATACATTCTTTTAGTGTCCATTTTCATGACCATTATTATAAATTAGCTTAAAAATCTTATGAAAATGGACACAGTAATGAAAATATTTTTTATCAAAGTATTTAAATATTTTAGTTTAGAAATATTCATTTACTTAATAGTGCACCTTCAAGTACATTCTAATTAGTGTCATAAGAATGTGGAAATAATTTCATTGAATCATGTGTAAGATATTCTTATTGTTCTTATAAAAGAGGATTATTTAGTTTAGATTAAGAATAAAACAAATATTTCCAACAGAAATGTATAATATCCATTATCTACAACTTAAATAAATTAAAGCCTTTACATTACAAAAGTTGCTTACTTTTATTACTATAATAATAATGCGATTAAACTTATTATGCGATTCGATGACGACGAACCTCTCGGTCTTTCTCCTGATATTATAAGTTAAAAACTTTAACTTACACCTAGAGAACATATCCAAGGGCATAGTCAATATAGTCAGACTGGAGATCCCTTTTTAGCTTAGCAAAAAATCTTAGAATCTATCTAGAATACAATACTACAACTCCAACTACTTACTAAGTGTAATACAAAGCAGTAATTTTAATAATGCTTTTGATCCATTAAAATTTGACCGCAATATGCCTTGTCTGAGAAATTTTGACTATGCTCAAGGACGCTTCATTCTTTAACATGATTCTTGAAAAGCCGAAAACTTTAAAGAACTTGATAAAGTCGAAGTCTTTATACATCTTGACGATTTTAGAAAAGTCGATAACTTTTACGGTCTCGGCAATATTTGACAAACTGTTGGAAGGTCTTAAGTTGGCGTGCTGTCATCCGAATGCCAACTTTTCCTGTGTTCTCCAGTAGCTTCGTCATAGCTAGGTGGTGGCGGAAGGTTATCACTCTTTGTCTTTGTTGGCGGTTTAGCTGGAACAGCCAGGCGATCCTCCTCAGCCTCTTCAGGAATAGAATCACGACGTCTTGGGTCGTATTCAGAGAGAGCCGGTTGGGATATATTGTTTCTTTGTCCCAATCCTAAAAGGACTAACTTCGGTGCGCTTTGTGCTTGCTGAAATATTAAAAGTAAATATCAAAATAATAAAAACAGTACATGTTTATCAATATTGCCACTTAGCAAACTCTAGCGGGAATTAAAGAAATGATCTTCACTGCGTTAGTTTTGTGAATGTTTATTGAATGGCAGAGACACTGCAGTTAAACTTATTATACCTATTTTAATGTCTATCATTTGTCATGTGAAAAACGTAGTCAAAAAATTCCATAAAACTCATGTAAGAAAACAATTTGATATAAAATCTGAAGATGATTTACTGCCTAGGACTTACTCACTTATTTATAACTGTGTATGTGATATATTTTCTGTACTTTTTCCTATCTTAAGCTACCACTTGTGGTATTAATCAGAGTCGTAAATTTTAAATGCTACGTCACTGAAGATAGAGTGAGCAAATAAAGGAATAACAGAGATCATACGCAAGGTTTCTTACTATTTGCTATTGTATCAGCTATTTAAATGATGCCAATACATTTATAGCCTTCACAAATTACGTACATATGAAAAACAGTTACTAAAATATTTGTTTAGATTCCCAAGAGAATGAGTTTTCATGAGGTAGTTGCCCTATGTTTATATTTTTAAACTTAAATCAACTTAAGTTTAAAATAAATTTTAGTTTAATGAGTTTTATCAGCAGTAATCTGAAAGTTGTCTTTGCTAATATCTCAATTGTAACATAGCAAGTAATTTAGATAAAATTGCGTCTTCATAAATCATACCTTATAGTGGTTTGAAGTCCTATTACTGTTGAGGCTGTTATTCGAGATGTGTCCTCTTCCATGATGATGACTGATCTCTATGGCTGAGCGAAGCATGTCCACTTTGGAAGCAGACCCTTCGTAGTTACTGCCCCTTCTTTGAGTGTTGCTGCCGCTGCGGCTGCGACAGTGCTCGTTTATGTCGCCTTGAGAGAACTGCAAAAGTGGAATAATATTGATACATGACATAATAAGTCTTAATGCTCTATTAAGAATGCCAAATTTCAAAAAACTAAAGCCCCTTTAGAGAAGAATGAGAACACATAACACTATTAGAATAGGAAATATAAATATATATGAAGAATGAATAAATCGGATACGAAAAAATCAAGTAACAATTAATCTTAGCTATATTGGATACTGGGGATGAAGATTGTAGAATTCAAAACGATAAGGGACAAAACACAAGTAAAATAGTTCTGTAAATTTCTTTGTTTGAATACATAGCTGTACTTACTCTTGATCTTGATCCTCTCGGCAAGGAATGTAGAGAGCCCAGTGGATTGAACCGCGTGATCATGTGCAGCCGCTCTATAGATATCATAGTCTCTGCATCTTTAGTTAGGGGCTCAGCATTCAGCTTATCACCTTCTCCACTTTCTGTGAAATGAATGGTGAGAGAGAGAGAAAATGATATGAGTTATCTGTTGTACCAAAACTTTAACTCTAGTCACCTTTGGCGGTGTAAGTTTTGACATTTTCAAAAGTAGGAAAAGCAACCGAAGAGTTTTAATCCTCTTATCTGATGATAATGCATTCGGGAAAACAAAAAGCCGCTATACGCGAACACGGTGGACCTAAGACCATAATATGCCACCACTTTTGGAACTGCTACAACGCTTACTACATATAAAATACACAAATTTCAGAATATTTACCTATAGTTTCACCTTCTGGTTCACAAGCATTCTGCATTCCAGTCATGTTGATATTCTTGAGCCAGAAATAATGCAGCAAGCCATACAAGACTCCTCCGAGGAATGCGATGAGTCCCATGTAGCGGAAGGCTTCTCTTGTACCGAGTGTTGCGATGAGAAGACCACCACCGAAGCTCCCACTGCCTCTTCCTGAACAAATGGAAAGGTGAATCAAAATGGGAACAAAATATACAGTACTTAATAAAATTAATAAACACTGAGTCCGGCCTATGTCCAACATTGCAAGGCCTACTATATTAAAGACGATTTTCAGCCTTTTCGTTGGAGAGGTTTCAATAAATAATCCTCTAGTACATCTAATACTCGCAAGGGCCATTTTTGTTTCTATGATATCCATCATCTTTGCTTTATTAATTCATTAAACCCCAAGCGAACGCCGGCGTTCGCGCACCTATTGTCTTTCAATTGTGTCTGTCATTATCACGATTCAATTAAATGCTAAAATTAGAATTTCATAATAAATTTAACGCATATTTCTACATCCAAAAGCACAGCAGTGGGCTTAAACGATTGTTTTCACATGACGTTAATAATGTTATCTGAATTCGAATGGTAGCAAAAATTATAATGCTTTGTGTGGCTTAGATTTTTTATATTTGAGCAAGGATGAGAAGACGAACGTTTATCTTATTTCCTTCAAACAGTTTTATGTTTTCTTTTAAATTATTCAGCTTAATGTAATTTCTCATTGTAGTAAATATTTGACTGAATATCTTTAACACACATTGAAATGAAAGAGAATAACAGAACCTGTAGAATCAAAACCATTAAAAGCTAACTTGTTAGTCTCTCTCTAATTACTTTTATATCCGCAAAAACACTTTTTGTAGAAAGCTTTGGCCTCTCATTAAAATCCAAAATAATATTTCCAATAGTTTCATTAAACGCTGGGAACAAGAACCTCATTTCAAAGTCGTTTATTTTAGCGTTTATAGCTGTTTCACGGTAATTTATATCTTTACAATCATCATTAAGTAGTAAAAGTTACTAACCAAGACTGAAGTGGGCCATTCCAAGTACTCCAATCAACGTGGCCAGTAAACTCTTAGGAGCCAACATCGCGCAGTACGTAGCTGCTGCTACCCACATGAGGTGTACTGATAAAGATTCCATGGCTTCAAACGGGAAACACCACCAAGAGTTCCTGAAAGTAAACATAAGTTGAATTACATAAGAGAACATTTAAATGAATGTGAAGATACGGTAAATACTAAGGGACGATGATGACCAACAAAGGTTTGACAAAATGCTTATAATACAGGAAACCTCTGCAGTTGTATCTATGATCCACATCGATATAAATATGTACTACGCGCTTTTATAAGTATGTGAAAGAGGGTGTAAAGTCCCGTAAACCTCCGTTGAAAAGGGAGGATCCTCAGGCCAGACGGGTGTTGCGTCTGGTCCAGGCCGATGTTAATACATAAAAACATAACAGTTTAAGTACTGTTAAATAAGTCAGATTTAATCTGAATATTATCATCACTCACACCACAACGTACTATATGTGCAATATACATTCATGCCTGTTCCTAAGGGAATAAGTAAAAAATAAAGAACAGTACCTACTTTTGAATGGCCTAAAATTTTTCCTTTATTGGTAAAGGAAAATTTTTATGTCTTGACTGCATACGTGCATCAAATATATTTTCTTTCTCTTCATACGTTTCCATTATCTATTATTCAATCCATTGTTCGCAGTCTGAGTTACTACAGTACTATATCAGGTAAGTGTTTGCATTAGAGCCCTCCCACACAACATCATTGTGCTCATAAACTTGGCAATGCCGTCGTAAATACGTTAATCTTGAAAATGGAGTTTTAATGCCTAAGGACATTTCTCGTGACAAGACGAACCAGAAAGTTTGCGTGCATTTTCAAGTCTGTACTTACTGAGTAGTCTTCTAATAAATGCCATGTTTCGCTGTTAATTATATTGTTATTTGTCATGATTTTGATTGATTGCGAAGAAGACCTGAACTTGACCTAAATGCTAGCGGTAATCACAAGCGAATTAAATACTCTTTCCTTCACTTTATAAGAAATGTGTTTACCCTGTAGTCAAATAACAATAGTACGTCATTTTTAAACTCAATGACGTAGCATTTTTTCCATGATTGGAAGGATGTCATGGATCAAAGGAAACAGGCCATCATGGTGTGTGGGATGGGATAAGAATCGGTTGTACCTGAGCATTATCGTAATTTTTCCATTGAATAGATTATACAGTTCCAGATATTTCCGCGTACGTCATTTTGACCTTTATCCATTATGAGGATCAGTTTCTAAGCCATTGTATATTTTGTAATTTTAATTTTGTCAACTCTTGTCTGATCTAGAGTGTTATTGACCTTAAAGTTGCAATCGCTACTTTTATTATTCATTTCACAAATTCTCAGTCAATAAAAATTGTGTATTTATAGCCTATATGAATACAATGTATATAAATATGTCAGTGCCAGGGTTGCACTTATCAACTATTGTGTGTAAGACAATAAATAGATGGTTCTGATATTTATCTTAAAATTATACTTCAGACGTTGTTGTGTCATTTTACATCAGTATCTACAACCACGTAAATTGAAAATTGAAAGCGACAAAATTTATGATATTCATAGTTTACCAATATTCACTGTACAAGTCACGAATACAAATTGTAACGAACTACCTAATAACGATAGTAGCAATGTTATCACGCTGGAGCTTTACAGGATAATCAAAGAGTACAAAGCATAAATTAAACACACATAAACATATAATTCACGTGTAGACTATGCAGATGGCACGAGTGTACGAATACGGAAGAGACTAGAGATACTCACTCGATAAATGAGTAGCCGACGAGTCTCGCAGCGTGGGAGAAGAACGCGACGATGATGACATTCACGTGGCCGATGCGCGCAGTGATGGCATCCGCGCCGTAGAGGAACGGGATACTGCTCAGCGTGCCCACGGTCACGGTTATTCCTGGACACACGATCCACTCAATATTATGATCATTACTAAAATTGCTTGCACTGATAAGCTCGACATTGCAACGCAATCTAGAAACATACGTATACATATATCACACTCACCTAATAAGAAATTGGGAGCTCCCAATTCTTTTAAGTATATAAACAAATATGATTCGATAAATCCCCAAAAGTTTCCTAAAGCAAACAGGAAAAATATGAAAACTATTATATGCGGCATTTTGATAATGTTAACTAAATCTCGTAGTAAATTATCAGCGGGTAGTTTGGCTCCTAGAGGCATGACTGCGACAGTTACTGCTGATATCAAAAGCAGCACATCGTACGTATAAAACGCAGCTGAATAGTCGGTGTATCCTGTAATCAACAAACCGATGTAAACATTTAGTAACATGCTATTGACATTAACGATAACAATTACAAGATGCCAACAATATACGTACCAACTTGTTTACTCCTCATATCTATTAACATGCCTGTTATGGGGGAGAATATGGCCATGCCGATACTAGAAAACAGCCTTTCTCTGCCGAAGTCACCACCATATTTTTGGATCATAGTCAAAGCTATAGGATCCATGATAGTGACTCCGGCAGACAACATAATAGTCCCCATAAATCTTAAGAAGAAATAAATATAGAATGTTTTATCGTCGCTCTCCTTATAATCCGGTGGGCACGTATCGGGGCCGCCTCTCCTGTAATATTCCAATGATATTTACCTTTAGATAGCCGTTTATGTATCTTTAGATAAATATTAAGTAGTCGGTTTACAAATAATATTATAATCAAATAGTAGCATTAGTAGAAATGCCTATTGCTACATTACCTGAAATCACATTTTTGTACCATGCAATCTGCAGATAGTATCTCAAGACGTTGCTTGGAGAGCTTAGTCATATTGTGTAACATAACGAGGCCGCCGCATCGGAGGTCCTCTTTATCAAGTGCTGTTATGTTTATGCCTTGAGCTATTAACAGTTTTTCCCCAAACCTTGATCTGAAATCTGTTATCTGATCATCCTCATCCTGTAAAAAAAAAACATATTTTATTTGAAATTAACATTGCTGCATTTCAATGTATAAGTTTCTGAAGCTGTTTATTTTATTCTCTCTACCTTTTGTTTAAGGTGCAAATTTATCAAATTAATTTTGCCGTTGTGAGTAGGGCGAGACGAAGTATCAGACTTTTACTGAATAAAAACCACCCATATTCTTTTTGTTGCCCTTTGCCTTCTAAGGCCTCTGTGATTTTTTCGAACAATTCCGCTGCCCTAACAGGCTTCGGCCCTAACGGAACTCGTGGAATACAACACGCCGTCGACCCCAGCTTGGTCATTACAGCGAATTGTTCTTATTATTACTGATAGGCTCGCTTTTGACCATTATCTTAGCTGATGGTAGGTAAGCGGTGATGTGTGATCTGCGATTGACATTGTATTTAAAGTAGCTTATTTGATTAAAAAGGTAACCATCATCTCAAAAAGGAAATACTGTTCTTACCCGTTCCATTTCTATGCCGAGTTGTTCTTTTGGTTCTTCCAAATCATCGTGTACTTCGATCAAGAAGTAAGCTGCATCATTGTAATCTTCGTCATCGGTACCATTCAATAAACTGCAACAAAACAGGATTACTTAATACCTGCTTCACTCTACTTGACTACAAAATTTTGTACGGTAGCTTCTATTCAAATTAGGATGCAGGTGCACACTTACGACTATTTTTAAGGCTGTCAAAGACATATAGGTAGGTGATATTGCTACAGTCAAAATTAAGAATGTTTTGCGAAAAATAGTTCGGTTTCGTTTACCTTACAAAGCCGTTGTAATTCCCACTTCTAAGGAAACTTGCCTGGAGGCTTAACAATAAACTTGATACACAGAACCGAGAGTTACCAAGAAAGTACCGTAATGTTTGTCTGACACTACAGCACATTGTTATCACTGTTATTTAATGTGAGTAATGGCGCCATTTACATGATTACTGCTGCGCATTTAACGTTATTAAATTCTAAGTTATTATCAAAATTATTATGGTTTGAAACTACGCGAACACCCCTACAGGTACAAAATGTTATATTAAAGTAGGTCATGACTTTAGAAAAGATGAATAATACTCTAAATAAGTATTAAAACGTACCTAGTATTGGTCTTCAAGTTTGGCAGTTGGACCTTATGACTAATGTGGAAATCCAAGTCATCTTTGTCGTCAGCTGGGTCACTGGATGGACTCTCTGTAGGTTTTGTTAACATGCAATGGTCCACGCAACGGTCTAGTACAAAATCTACCGTCTCGTCCTCTCCAGGACATTCCCTGCTAGGACAAGGGCTCCACCAAATCTACAAAGATAAATTATAGTATAGATCGAATAATAACGAAAGGTTATGATTGTATTCTAGATTGAACAACTAAACAATGACCGTCCTGAGGAGTTTAATTTTTTCTCCGCATCTCGTGGATAAAGTAAAATTATAGGTTTCAAACGGAAGATCCATTACACCATTCAAGGGTAAAGTCCAACGTGCATAAATTTAGCTTAATTCCCTTAACTAATTCAAACAAACAGGATCACAAGACACTACTAGTTAATTCGCCCTGGGGCCGGATGAGAACGATTTGCTCAAATTCTTAGGTGTATACTCTGTTAGTACGTAACAAGGTCTTAAGGGGTCGATTTCGAAACAAATAGGTATGTACCTCAACGCTATTCGTGATCGGGTGTCGCATGACGTAAGCTGATGGCATCATCCCTGGAGTCTCTTGATGAGGTATCAGCAATAACGAGTGATGGAATGCAGCATTCAGAATCAAAGCAGTGATCACGACTGGCTTGTACTCCCCAAAACGATCCACAAGAAACCCTAGAACCATTAAAATCACCTAAAAATACTGTAAGTACAGTCACTTTATTATTAAACATTCAAACTTACCGGTAATGGGTGGACTTAAAAATGTGGTAAACGGCAATGCTAAATACACAAACGAAATTTCTGGCACAGTCAGTCCTATGCTCTGCATGTGTATCGTCAAATACGGCAAGAGAGACGCAGTGGCTCCGTACATTACAAACAGAGTCACTTTCAGCATGATCAGGTTGGGGTTGATCCGAAGGCGGACCATCAGCCTCCCTATGCACCCCAGCTCCTCATCACTATCCCCGTCCATGGCAGAATCGTCTTCACTGTTTTTATTCACTTCAACAGACTTCGCCATCTCTGAATCACTCACATTCACATAATCATAACGAAATGATGTTTGTTCGTGGGCTATATCTTATCGACTGGCGCTCGATTCGGTAGCAAAGGCTGTCGGAGGTGTGACGACTATTTACATAAGGGTTCTTGACTGAGTTTTACTTTGTGCTTTACATGCGTGACACGGAGGCACCGGGAGAGCCAGGGAGGGTCCCGTGCTCCCGAGCGACTGCGACGCGGTCAGCTCTCGGCGGACGTCGCTCGGCACACCAATTTACAAATAATAGCAAATTACCTTCGTTTAAGAAGTGTTACGGCGATTGGTGGGGATGTTGGCTAAATCGGCTGGCGATCCGAAGACCTTGTGGGTAATGGCTGGGGTCGGGGCGCTCGCTCCTTTAGTTCCCGACACGAAGGCGCGCATCGCGAATTAGCGCGAACTTTGCAGCTGCTCGCCATTTGTAAGTAAGTTATTTTTCTTTTCTATAATATGTCATAGAAATATGGTTAATAATAATACAATCAGTGACAATATAAAATTAAAATTTTCGATCTACTAACAAACTGTTGTTATGTAGCGCTAGCGCTTCCTGATTTCTTTTGCGCTGTTATTGTATGACGACGTTCATCTACAATTCATACTGTTTTATTTCGGCAATATTTATAAAGACCAAAAATTCCGTTGGCTTTTTTATATAACGGATATTATATATGTAGGTACCTAACCGGGATCTGGAAAATCTAAGAAATAGTAAGTTTTATACCTTATTCTTTCATACATGAAAAGGCCCATAATCATGTACCACGCCCTGAACTTCACACTACTCATTTCAGTCACTTAAAATAACTACATTTTGATTGACTGATAAATTCGTACATTCTACCCTTCTGACTTTTATGAAGGTCATATTAATTACCTGACATTCGTACCTACCTACATATCTATGACCTACGTATACATACGAAGTACCTAATACCTAATAGGTACTTCGCATGACGGGTTCTTGAATATAGGGCCTATTACACCACTCGATATTCAGAGTCTTAACATAGCTTAACATAGTCGGACTTTAATGTTCCCACTATTGGGACTCAGACCTCCTCTGTGGGAGACGGAATGAAAATGAAATAAGTCGACGTCGCGTAGTGTAATAAGGGTCAGACTATCTTACTTGTAATGAAAAATATGACAGTCTGGATATCGTAAGCTTAATAACGCGTAGTGTAATAGGCCCTTTAATCTAAAAGGCAGCCCGTGGTCTGAGTTTTTGTTAGGTAAAGTGTTGCTCGGTGGGATTCAAACCTGAAAATCCTATAGGTAAATGCACACAAATTGCTCATCTCTATGATTATTGTGTCTCAATCGGCAAAGGTGTAAACTGGTTCTATTTGCAGGTTGAAATGTTATTCCGTTCATCTTGTAATACACCTGAAGAATTAATTACTTACATTTTTTTTTTGTTAGTCTGTTCTGTCCCTCTCCTGGGCAAAGGCCTCCCTCCACTCCTTCCATCTTTCTCGCGCCCAGACTCCCTCTTGCCAGTTCTGGTGGAATCTGTCTAGTTCGTCGCGCCATTTCCTTTCCCACTTTAAATTTTTATTATTTTTTTAATTTATTTGAATTTTTGAATTTTTTAACCTAATAAACCGGTATTGAGAACAGCTATTGGCGGGATCCAAAAAAGGAGCCTCCTAACAATTCGATACGTGTCCAGAAATACCGCTTTCTGAATCAAGCTTTTATTCAGCCAATCAATCGAAGCATTTGTTTTAAATAAACCATTTACAGGTATTTTTTATACCTCGGAATCCAGGACCAGTCAATGAATCTTTATATAAACTTTTGAAATGTATTTTTAACAATATACTTTTGTAACAATGTTAAAAAAAATATATATACGATCTTTATTTTTTAATTATTTTTACAATACTCTTAAACTGACTCTTATCATTACGATTCGTATCGATATTTTTATTATTATTTTTCGATTCGTCGTTTGATATAGATAGCTATAAAGATAGCTAAATTTGCTACAATTTGAGCGAAACTTGAGCAAAATTTGTCCATTGGTTACGAAGATACAGCAAGTCAAAACTGAGCAAGTCTACCGCAGTGCTCGGAAAACTGTTAAATTCTGTCACCTGTTTCAGTTTCTTTTTTTTTTGGTTGGGTTAAGGTCGTGCACTTGCTGAAAGACCAGGCTCAAGTGCTCTATCCTATGTTTCTTTTGCCAAGGTCGAAATTGCTACAACGCCAACCCTGTCGTCCTGGATGAAGAGGACGACAATGTGGAAGACCTAACACCATATGCCGACCTGTCTCCACCTCCAGAAAACTTTACTCCTCCTACTCTACTACCCCACTGATCTCGACTGGATGAAACCTGGTCCTTCCAAAAGGGCGAAAGTCTGTGGACTTCGCACCGCATAACAGTCAATAAATGTAGTATATCTTTCGATATAGTCAACTGACTGCGATGAAACAAAACCTAAGTAATATTTATTATATCAAGTTACACACAATTTTAATATATTAAAGTTATCAATGAGCAGTGGTGGCCGAGTGGTAACGGCCCCGACTTACGAGTTGTAGGTCGCGGGTTCGAACCCAGCCAGGCGCATTACTTTGTGTAATTTATTTCATCACCACTGCTCTCAAAACGGTGAAGGAAAACATCGTGAGGAAACCGGCATGTCCTAGAACCAAAAATTCGAAGACATGTGACATCCACCAACACGCACTGGGCCCGCGTGGTGGATTACGGCCCATTCCCTCTCCTAGAGAGGAGGCCTGAGTCCCAGCAGTGGGAATTGAAAAGGCTGATGATGATGATGATGATGATGAAAGTTATCAATATCGATTTCATGCATTTTACGTGATGCGCGCACTACAAAAACGTCTACAGATTTATTACAGTTTAGACGAACCCGATGTTTTTGTAATTTTGGAGAAAACTATGAAGCCTAGACGCATTACTTTGGTATCAAATTTAAGCTAATTAAATTTGATACAAATTTTTGTCTCATACTTTTCTCTAGGACTACGAGTATTGGTTTAGCCAGTACGTGTCTTTGAATATGACGCAAACACAAAAATTTCACTTTTTAATAAAAAAAAATGCCTACCTATCTACTTCGACAAACTGTATCTCTGCAACGAATGAACCTAGAGTACTGGGGTTAAGCTCAAATTGTAGTATATCTAGTTAGCTTTATTATCTATCTATCTATAGCAGCCTCTCTATATCCATTTTTGGACGTAGGCCTTGCAAAAAATATCAAATATACTTTAAAAAAGCTTTCTACGGGTAGTTTTTTCGAGCACCATAGGAGTAGCACAGGGTGTTCAAGGTTGCAACTTGAACACCCACACACTTGGGTGTTAAACTATTTTTTTTCTCTTGTCCCTCTTATTTTTCAGTAAATTGTTGAGATCGCAGTCAATCACTAGTTTATATCAGGTAAAAAAAAACAGGAGTGCATAATTTTTTTTTTTTTCTTTATATACTAAAAATAATCTTGTATATTCTATTCACTCTTGACGGAATCATAGTGCTGTTGTTGTTGTACTAGTGATGTTGCGGAATTATTTTCTGCACAAATAGTGAAGTCGCCTAGTCGTCTCAAAACCCGTTTCTTTTACTTTTTATACTTAAATGTATACATATATAGGTATATTTTATATTAAGTTGTATATGTATGTATAATTTGTATATATGGTATTTTGTATTGGTAAATCATTTTAAACCCTTGTTTTTTCGTATTAATCTTTTATTTTCTTTAAACACCTGCCATGTTTTCTCTTCACCACCCTAGGTAGACTGGTAGAGAATGCCTAAGGCATTAAGTCCGCCTATGTGCTTTTATGTTGCATGAAGTTTTAATAAATAAATAAATACAACAACGGACAATGAATATGTTCCCAAAATGTTTTGTGCGTAAGGACCAATATCCCACATGTGGGTACGGATACGGGTGGGGCATAGCCGAATGTCTGCGGTGGTCAGATGATAGAAAAGGGCACAGCAAAATTAGGTTATGCAATTCCGACGCAAACTTCCAGAAATGCTTAAGGGTACGGACTTCCTCACTCCCCAGCCACTGAGATCCCGACCCTGATTTCCAGCCACCGTGATGAGTTTACAGACGGCGAGCAATGGGTAACTCGCCGTCCAACCGTCCGGACTAAGTCGAAGTCGTCGACGGCACGTAGAGTTCCACATGCACCTCTAAGTTAAGAGATGTCTGGTTCTAGGTTCGAAGCCTACTGGGGTCATGGGTCCGCTTCAGAAAGGAAAACCCAGCGTCCTGGAACGCAAAGCAAAGAAGTAACCAATAAGTGGGTTTAGTCAGTAAAATTCTGACACGCCCATCCGCTTCGCTCTAGAGCGGGGCGCTCTAGGGCCGGTCTTTGGATGATTTTTCATCTAAAAAATAAAATAAATACCATACCCGAAATGCAACCAGGTAGGCTACCTACATACCTATAACACGACAATCAGGGCAATCCCGGAAGTGCGGTCAAGATCCATACCAACACCATCATCATTATTTCAGCCGAAAGACGTCCACTGTTGGACATAGGCCTCCCCCAAGCGTCGCCATAATGACCGGTCCTATGCGTCTCGCATGCATCGGATTCCCGCGAGCTTGACCAGGTCATCGGCCTACACGTTACTACATCGAAGAATACATTCTTCTCTCGAGCATGCCGCGAGTGTCCACTCATGCTAGCACAGAATAGAAGAATGTATGATTCCTGTGTTCTGTGCATGCCAGTCAGTATAAAATCCAAAAAGTGGAGTTTCAATTTCACTTTTTTTATGTCAAATAAAAGAATTTATCTTTATACCCAGTCTAGGTCGGTAAGCTTTAATTTGTATAATGCTAGGTATTCATATACAGCAAACGTCAAAACAACGACACAGCGACAGCGACTTTTTGTAGCGATGCTGTCGCGCGCTTTGTAAACGCGCTACTGCTTCACTTCTAACTCTCGTTAGTCGCATTTGCAAAGCACTTTAGGAACGATACCAACGCGCTACAGCATCGAGACTGTAGCTATGCAAACGAACGATCGTGACGGACGATATCAGGGAGAAAACCGAAGGAGTGAAACATTCTACGTACAAAACTTCAGTTTTGTTACTGAATTGTGTTTGCATCGCGATATAAGCGCAACAGTATCGCGTTTGCATCGCGACTGAGAATCTTGATGTGGGCAATGGCAAACAGCTAGCGACTGTATCGAAGCGAACGCGCGACAGCATCACTACTGCATCCACAGAACAGAAGAATGTAGGATGTACTACTGTTTGATTCCTGTTTTCTGTGACTGCATCGCTACTAAAAGTCGCCGTGAAAAAAGAAAAGGGGCCTTAAATACTACAATAACATTTTTTCGGCACTTCTTGTTTTATGATTTATTTTATATTAACTTTCTATTACTGTTTCATTTACGACCACGATTTTTTAAGCGTTGTTACGTTAGTCATTTTTGAAGATTTATTTTACGCCATCTATTGACATATAGCCTAAGCATCTGCGTTCTGTTTAGCGCCATCTGTTGTGGAATAGCAGTACTGTCGCAAATTGTAATAATGTTCAATCTAATTGGAGAAAATATTGCGTGTTTTGATTATGTTAGTGATGTTACTAATTTTATACTATCTCCGTCGACTATACGTAAGTAACTATACTTATTTTTATTAAAGTTGTGAAAACTGTAAATTAATGTAGATAACAGCTAGAGTAACTCGAATAAATTCACTTGTTCGCGATAGTCTTTGCTTATAAGGTTTCTTTGAATTGATTTAGACAGCATCGGAATGTTTTACTAAGATCTAAAAATAAAACTAAATCAATTTGCCAGTTGTGTTTCGATTCACGAATTATGTATGTACGTTTAATACCAACACACAAAGCGTATAGAAGCTGGTTTGTTTAGACCAAAATTTGCAAAATATTTTTTAATTAGTTAATACTGATGTAATAAATAATTAGTATTGTGTTTTTACTTGTAGTAATAGTTTTCTCATTTTCGCTCGTTTATTTTAGACAATTTTGTTGCCATCTATCGGCCATAAATATAAACTAAGCCGAATAACTCTAGAATGTCTATAGTCTACTGCAAATTGTCAACCATAATGCATTGCGCATAAATGGCCGCCATGTTGCTGCCGTCTGAAAGATGTTCGCAACTGTGTGTGTTTACTAATGAATTTTAAGAACTTTAATAGTTAAATTACTGTGTTTGTGAAATTGTGAGTGTACAATGATTTTATATTTCATGTATTATTGTGATTGAAAGGTCTATCAAATGTCTCTGAAGCCAATAAACAGTGAAATTTTCTTTAGATAGTCATTCGGTTCGGACGGCATAATGGCTGACAATCTGATTCAAAAGTCACATAAAACTAGTGAGAAAAACAAGTATAACAACGTTGTTCACCGTACGACGAGTGAATCTCTTCGACTGAACGAGTCGGAGAAGGGGGTGACTCACCCGACAAGTCTGCAAGCCGCCCATAACCCAAGGAAAATATCTTCATTTCAGATCACCAGTGTGACGGTCGGCTCTCGGGTGAGCACTGATGCTGGCGAAGATTCTGCTGACGATCTTGATGAATCTCACACCGACGACATATCGAGAGTGACTGACATTGAGAATGAAACGCCTAGTTATTCCGAGGACACGTTCTCGAAAGATGATGTGTTTTACAACGCGTCGAGTGCATCATTAGGTTGCGCCCCCGTCATCCCTACCAGCTCGCAGTACGGGCTCGCGATCGTCGGCCAGGACAACGCTACCAGCCAGATAGGAGGAGCAGTGCCAAATAGTAATAATACAGAAGTGTCTGACATGCATGTCAGCGTTACTAACGCCGGAACTGGCAGCATCATTAATCTCATAGGAAATGCGAAACCCCAAGAAGGTATGAAAGAAATACAAGAACATGTTAGGAATGAACGGTTTAAAGTTGTGAAAATAGAAAGCACTGAACCTTTCCGTAGGGGTCGATGGATGTGTATGGATTACTTGGATCACACTACACAGCAGAATGCACCAATAACGTTAAACAACAACCTTGATGTAACGGAAACTAATACTCTTCAGGCTCCTGACAGTGGTGTAGTGATTAACGATAGTCAACATGATGAAATGTCTAATGATCTGACCAACAAAGGGCCTAAAGATATGCAAGGTAATGCTCCAACTGTGCAGCAACTAGAACAAACTCTTCAAAAACAATTTCCAATGGCTTCTCCAGGCCAATCATTGACGCAACCTCTCAATGCGGTGCAACAGCAAATGCAGCCTGTTTCTCAGTCTGTATCGGTACAGTCTCCGCCTTTAGAAATACCACAACAAATGCCAAATCCAAACCTGCAGCCTAACCAACAGCAGGTTGGACAGCAGCACCCTCAGAGCATGACACACATCACTATGCAGAATGCAGCTCAGAACCACCCGCAGCAGACACAACAACAGCAAGTGCAGCAAATCCCTCAAAGCTTTCCTCAACACCAGCTTCAGCAAGTTATTGCTCAGTCTCAGGGTATGGCAATGCAACAGATCCCAATGCATCAACAGATGCCACAGCAAATGCAACAAATACCAAACCAGCAAATGCAGCAAATGGGTCAACACATGCCTCAAGCGCAAATGCCTAACATGCCACAGATGCAGCAACAAATGCCTCAGATGCAGGCTATGCCTAACCAAGGGCAGATTACTCAAGTAGCTCCTCAACAGCCTCAGATGCAACAGATGCAGATGCAGCAAATACAAGGCCAACCTAACCCTCAAATGCATATGCAGCAAGCTCAAATGCCCAATATGGGACAGACTCACCATATGCAAGGACAGCAAGCGATGGGAGCTCAACAGGCACAACTTCAGCATTTACCGAGTCAGGCTCAGATACAGGCTCTGCAAAATCAACAATTGCCTAATCACATTCAGCAGATGCAAATGCCCACTCAACTCACTGGCGCTAATCAACAGATGCCTCAGATGCAACCTCAAATGCATCAGATGCCATCCCAGCCCCAGCAGTCAGTTGTGCCGGGCATGCATCCTCAGATGCAGCAACAGGGCATGTCAGGAGTGCAACAACAATATAATCAAGTCAGTCAGCAGTCTAATGCACAGTCAATGATTACTGCTACCATGCCATCTACTCAGCAGCAGATGGTTCAACCTCAACATAATGTTCCTCAATACCACACACAGCAATCACAGATGAGCCAGCAAGGTCAAACGTTGCCCCAAGAGGTGCTCACTTCTATTGTTACATCACAGCAAGGTGCGACATTGCCTTCAAACCTTCAACCAATGCCTTCTCAGCCACAGGGCTCGACATTGCCTGCGAATCTCCAGAGTCTCACTGGTCAGCAGCAGCCAACTACAGTGCACACTATTGCTCCTCAGCAAGGGAATGTGCCGCAAGGAAACATTCAGATGATGACTGCGGCTCCGCAGAATATGCAGATGACTCTAGACGGGAATCAGCCTAGTATGCAGATACCCGCCTCAGATCCTATATTCATGCAGCCAACGAACGTCGGTCAGCAGATGCCTGTCGCGCAGCACATGGGGCAGCAGAACCTGCTCCCGCAGCAGGTGGGCGGGCAGGGGCAGATGGGCGGCGTGCAGTACGTGCCCAACCAGCCGGTAGCACAGGTGTCCATGGCGCACCAGAACATTCCGATGTCGATGCAGCCGAACATGCCGGTCGGTATGGGCGGCGGAGTCCATCCGAACGTGGTGCAATCCCAGACCAGCATGGGTCTGGGGTACGGGAACGTGGTGCCGGTGATGTCTCAGAGTAGTGTGGCGCCGGTAGAGGCGACCGTGTCGGGGACCAACTCGCCGGTGGTGTCGATGCCGGTGAGTTCTACTGCGTACGTGGCGAACACGGCGCAGCCGGGCCATGACAGTCAGGGCTTCGGTAGCCCCGTGAGTGCGGTGTCTCATGCGATTAGTGGCGCGGTGATGAGCAGTGTCAATGTGAATGCGTGTGATAGTGGTGCTCCGGACGTGTCCGCGGACACTCTGCAGGCTGGCGACACCGGTGACGGCAAGGATGAGGCGCCGGCCGCTCCACAGCCCGAGGATGAAAGGTCAGTTACAATTATTTTCTATTGCAGCTATTTATGTACACATATTTCCTATGTCATGTATGTATCTTACCTAAAGATTGAAATATCCTCAAAGGGCCATTTACCCTATTGTGCATTTATTATTCTTTCCAATTATTATTTTTAGATTAACTATATTGTATGTTTTGTGACTGTTGAGTTCACTTTTATTTATTTTTTATAATAGGAGCCTGTAGTCTAATAAACTAAGATTGCATTATTATTTTATACTAAGATGGCAAAACTAATAGTAATATGGGCTTTGGATTTCTACACTTTGAAAATTAGTGGATTTATTTGTTGTGGTGTCTACAGCTTTGTTTTTTTGGCAACTTTTGAATCTTGACTACTATTCTTTTATATCTCTTTAAAATGTAAAATTAGTAAGTACATACCTAATTATTTGGATTTTTATAAGTCTAAAAAAAAATATTAAAACGAAAATTGTAAAGTGATTTAGCAATATTCTCAGGATTACTTTCATATTTGAACAAACTGAAAAATTATAGGAGGTAGGTATGTTTAATACATTTTACAAAGCAAGTTACTCATATCAACTCATATGTAATACAAACTCAATTCAGTAATTAAGAAATCTTTAATTGTCATTGAAATCTAACTGTTACTTAATTCAATAATGCAATTTAAATATGTTTGCAAAACTTTTTTGGTTTTCAAATATTATCTGACTAATAAGTAAATTAAATCATAACCTGGAACGAATTTGTCTTTATTGATAAATAATGACAAAATAGTCTTTCCACCATACCATGAGTACCATTACAAAACAGATACTGTCACTTTGATAAAGGTTGTTTTTTTTTTTAAATAAGCCTAACTTTCTCAAACATGAACTTACATTGCCCAATATAGCAATGTTGTATATTGTAATTTTTTAAATTATTATTATTGATATGTTCCGCTGATATTAAACTATGATGTAGTTGACGATGGAGGTTGCTTGCCTAGAACTAACCTAATAACTTTTTAATTGTTCGAAAAACAACAATTCATTCAAAAGTTGAATTTTAATTAGTGGTATCAAGGATCATCAACAACAAAATAGACATGGGCAAAGTCGTTATATTTCATTCACCGTGACTGTTGTTCCAGTTATAAAAATATCACTGTGAAAAATCACCGTGATTTTGTCACGTCGATCACGTCGGATAGGTAATAGATATTTACAACGTTTTGTAATGTGACTTACACGATTTGATAATTAATTCGCTTATTTACTATTATCAATAAAAACCATCGCCTGTAGCTGTAATGCAGAATAAAGAAAAAATTACATCTCGGTGTTATTATATCCTAATAATTAGTACTTGATAATAGTATTAGAAATGCGAAAGTTTGTGAGGATGTATGGACGTTTGTTACTCTTTCAACTGAATGTCAAAGTTCGAGGTCATAAATGCACGCTAGAATTGCATCGATACTCGTTTTTCACGAAAGTATACGACTACCTCCGAACGGCCGCGGCGCAGGCGGTGCGCGGGCGGACACGTTCCGTTCCAATTTATTCTCGTTCCATGTTTAACATTAAGCATCGCAGTGACGGGAGTGAGACGGAGTAAATGTGACGGAAAGGAACAACGTTATTTTGGAACGACGATATTATACAAAAAGTCACTGTGATACTCTCAGGTGGCAGATCACGGTGATTTTTTCACTGTGACGTTATTTATCACCCATGTCTACAACAAAACTTCAGAGTGATTCAGAATTGCATAAACATGCTGTTGATTAAAATTACATGAGTCAACTACTTTAAATTTCAAATAACATTCAACAATTAAGACCTAAATATCAGGCACCTTATTTCTAAAAAAGGAAGCTGTAAGAATCTTAACTTAGCATCCCCGGATAGCGACAGAACTTGCTTTAAAGCAAGTGGCGAATCCGTATCTATTTGCGAAAATAACTCATCCGTAGACAATGGTGGTTGTTTTCGTTCCTTTAGGTTGGTGCTCGCACCGTCGCCGAGCGGAATCCAACGTCCCTTTGATGCTGTTTATTTGCGCTTCGTCCTGCGACCAGCGACATAAATAGGTGGTTGACACGTACGGTGCATGGTGCGCGCCGGTATGCCGCCGGTGACTCACGCGCAACGCACCCGATCTACTGCCTGGCTAAAAAAGCAAGCGTCGTGCGTTCTTTTTCGTCTGGCTTGCTCGCTGACGCTGATACATACTTCTTTTTAACCAACTCCATAAAGGAGGAGGTTATTTTGCTCTAGATTTCTTGCGGTGCTCTCGCGGATCTCTAGTTCATTTATTTATTTATTAAATCTTAATGCACATAAAACGGTCCAAAGGCGGACTTAATGCCTTAGGCATTATCTGCTAGTCGACCTTAGGATGATGCAGAAACATAACATAGCAGTTGCAACTTAAATAGACAAACAGAAGAGAAAACAAATACAATAGTAAATACATACCTACTTAGATAAATAAGTAATGCTGTTGTGAAAAAACAAATCCAACCAATCAGTGCTGTGATGATTCTACCAAATTCTTGCAAATATGCTCACGTGCCTTCACCGTAAAGGAAAATCGGCTGGTTGCCATCCTGATATTCAGAGAGAGCGCATTCCAGAGTAATATCGCCTGGACGAAAAAGGAAATGTGGATAAGCCCAGAGCGGTGTGAGGGGCGTCGTTACTACATTATTTTCTTCACATTTTTACTGTCTCCTCATTTGGTAACTGTACTGGGCGTACAAATTATCATAGCTGGACTCAAAGCTCACTCAGTAATTTAAACCGCATTCCTTAAGTAACCCTGAGTTAAACCGCGAATTTATTCACAGCACTAAAGACTTCCTCATGTATTCATGACACGAAGCCGCAGAGCTGGTATAGGCGCCAGCGCACCGACGTCACTGGCGTCGTTGGTAATCGAGTAGAGGACCGAAGGCCGTGAAACCCGAACCTTCCATTCGCTTCTGATCGACTCGCATGCACTATCATTTGTGCTTAAAATAGTTCAACTTAGTACTCACTTAATGACTAAGATCTGCACAAGACTGCATATAAATAAAACTTATTTCGATTTCCTTGACTATCTTGAGCATTTGTTGTTTTTGTGTAAGAGGGCATAGTACTTAAAAATAGCACTTATGTCAGCTCCCGTTATTTTATTGCTTGTAAAGATACCTCGAGTTTTTCAATGGCCCATTGTCTAAACGTACTGTTTTCGAACTCCTGTCCATTCACGGTATCATGTCGTGTATAACAGCACCATGGAATGAAAATCAATCACGTTTACGGTTTTATAAGACAGTGAAGTAGATTTGTACTGAAAGAGAGTAAAAAGTCAACAGGAGTGACAAATGAAGAAGGAACGTTCTTCGTTTTAGTTTATTTTGTTCTGTTTGACAGTTTGTGATTGATCTTTAGTCATCGTCATAGAAAACAGTTGGACACAATATTGCCTTTCTGCAATTGATTAATACAAGACTTAATAGGGCGTAGTAATTCCATTGTTAAATCAGGTCGTAGTATTTATTATCTGAATGTACAAGCTCTAATCACGAGAACTATTGACCCTATTTTAATGGATTTCATTATTCATAATTGGCATATTATACACTACGTTCTAGTGCACGTAGCCCATTGATCATCGCGAAAATGCTTGCTATGCGTCCCAAATAAGAATAGGATCGATAGCCATGTTGTGACGTCACGTTATACTGCCAAATCGAAGGAATTCGGTAGGGTGAACAAAACAAGATATAAGTTTAATCAGAATCCAGTTCCTCAATTTTGTTCATCTCTGCGTCACTGTGTGAAGTGTCTGAGTAGTCGCAAATGAAAAAAGAAGGCGAATTATTCCTAACAATGAGAATAAGAAAGAAAATAGTTTTTTTAAACTAATTATGTCTTAAAACAATGTATTTTGCTGATTTATACTAAACAATAAAGCTTTTACTTAACTTAGATTTAATTAAGACTTAGTAATACTAAGCAAAAAAAAACCCATAATTGATACGCAAATAAGTTTTCTTTGCAGACCGTACTTTTCACTCAAAATTTGACAGATCGAGTTTATTGGCTTTCCTATTCTCATTTTGAACGCATTGTACTATTCTAAACTGTGTCGTTGCTTGCGGTGCTTCAAAATTGTAACATTTACTTGAGTAGAATGTTGCTTGAACACTAATGAACACGTATTCAACAGAGACCAGAACAAAGATCAATTAATTAAATGTTACGTGCGAGACAAGTAGATTTCTAACCCACTTAATAATGTAACACACTTATCTCGGGTGCATTACTTACTAGTGTGACTGTTTCTGATAGCGATTGTTTTAGTGAAAATGGAGCATCTTGCCTTATTGATGAGCAAATAACAGGCGTCCAAAATACTCCTGGCGTTTTTCGCGTCTGGAACGGATAGAATATTCGCAATTGACAATTGGAGAGAATTTATCCGCGCGTACGTTTTCTACCTCGCGGTACAATCTATTGGCGTGCTTATATTGGTGAAAGTGGATGCACAAAATGCCTTCTTGGCGGCGATCTGCGCGCTGTACAATGTCAAATAAAACGGCCATTTGTAAAAATATGTGGGAGTATTTTACAAGTTTGTTATTTATACGATTCAGAGAACAAGTTTGGCAATTTTATTGATATTACACGCTTTATGTCATGATGATCGAGCTAATTTTAAAAGAAGATGACTTTAGAATTAATTGAACAGTTTTGATATTGTTTACTTAATCCGATACTTATTTTATTGATTTTAACATTTTAATATCCCAGTTGTGTAGATAAAATGGCGTGCATGCGTCATCATTTCACTAAATCAACCGCTGAATCAATTTCACGAATAGGAACGTCATACACACTCGTATGCGATAACAATTTGTGGAGTCACCCCATCGCCATAATTTTTCCATTGGTGCGTTATAGATCTAGATAGGTCGACGCCTCATCTGGTACGTCACAGCGGTCGTGTGAAGTGTTACCATTGAATATGCTTTGATAACAAGTTCCATATCACGTAGTTTGTTGTCAAACAAACAGCTGTAGGCCGGCGGTGCGTGACGATGGCGCGCCTCACAAGGACGACCAGGGCTTGAAAAAACACGCTGAACACCGCCGAACGCCGCGTGCCCACCGTCTGATACTTTTTCATCTCGCAAACGCTACAAAAAATTAAAGATTTTTTGCACAGCATTGAGGAACTACTCGGCCCCGATAAAGTGTCTATTACTGCGCAGTTTCATGTCGTTATACTAATAGCCAGTAGTCTAGCGTTGTAAATAAAGTATTGTTTATTTTAGGGACGTAACACACGAGGTGTAAGTAATTCGTTCAACATTTTCGGTAATAGAAGCTTTAAACCGAACGACATTGTGTCATGAATATTTCACTGACGTTCTTCCACGTGTGTTATGAACACTGGTTCAAATTCTAAATAAAACAAAGCAGGTTAGGTAATATTGAGTGCAATATAAAAACTGTATCAAACTTATGGTCCTCAATATCACACTTCAATAAAGTTTGTTGACTGATAATAAACAGAGATAATATAACTCAACGAACCGTACCCGTGATATGAAAACTATTAACAATTCCAAATATCGATAAGATAGTGATTTATTGCAATTAAGCTTGTACAATACATTATATACAACGGCAATAAATTTTAAAGTTGCTTTCACTTTTGCGATCGATTTGGTCTTAGTCCAACCACGCATTGTTCAAATAATTTTAACGAATTTTGTTCTCGTGCATAATTATGATAGTGATCCGCTTAACATAATGTATGCCACAGTTTAAATTGGTTCGTGCAAATAATTAAGCCAGTTAAGAGGCCGATGTGCTGGTGGATCTCACGTGCATTCTTCGAATGTTTCCACGCCAGCTAATTAGCGCTGTGACCTCAGATTGAACAAAATAATTAAACAAACTATTATCAGACGATATCGTTTAATAAATCAAACATTCAAGTGTTATAACGCTAAAAACTCTGCAAACTAACAAACTACCTACATACATTGATTCAATAATACACCTATTTACTTAACTCGTTTAATGACGTTCTTTTACATAATTTAACATCTGTCAACTGTGACAGACAAGCGCGAAAATTGCGATCAGACTTATCAAGGTGGTGTTAAAATTCCAATAAATTTATATCTTTGATTGTTCGCTGATAGACTATACGTAATTGAATTATCGGCGATCCTTTGTTACCTACCTACCTACTGAAGAACGGATATATCTAGCAAGTACAAACTTAGTAAATCAACGATAATGCGTTGATAAGTTCGTGACAAAATACAGGCGCCACACAAAACAAAATTTATCTTGATAGGATGCATTATAAATCCATCCGACAGTAACATTTTGTAAGATACAGTATGACGGGCTACTAACTTACGTTAGGTTCAATAATCTGATAAAATGTGTGACTATTATAAAATACAATCGAGCCATTGGAAAATGCGAGGCGATGCGTGTTGACCTCTGTACCAGCACAATATTTCTAATTATAAACCGTTTATCGTTCTTTGTTTTCGAAATGTTATAAATGTGACAGTAGACGCGGCACTTTAGATATTAAACTTTAAATTAAAACTGACGCCTTGAAGGACTCCAAGAGATCAGACTGCTGTTTGCTTTGCCCAATTCGACCCACTGAAAATTCCGAACGTCAGCGTCACTTCACTTCGAATTCACTGTCATAGTCTATGCTTAGTATTCTATCAGCCTCCCTAGACGGCAGTTGTTTCATTTACTTACCTACTTTTTTTGCCTGCAATATTAATAATTCTTTCAAGTACCAGGTTTTTAAGTTTCCCAACATGCGATGCTTTGTTGAAAAAATATTATAAAAAGCTAGCTTCAAAGTAAATTGTGTCATAGTTTGTTCGTACAATTCACAGATTCTATTCAGACTTTGTTTAAGAAATAACAAGTGCAAAGGCTTTATAGCGAAGTGGGAAGCGTTGGAGTTTAGATAAGGTTTGCACGCCGCGTGCGGTTCCACTCCGCTATCGATACAGAAATATATATTGCGTTTGATATAAGTTTCTCAGTTTGTTGACCCACATGGATAGATGTTTCTCCGACACCGCCAGTCACTAAACTTTGCGTGAACTATAAAACTGCACAATTTCCTCCTTTCTAAGCATTATTGCTCCAAATGCGATAAGTTTTTCTGGTGTTTTAATGACACATGGCAGAACCCCGTCCGCTTGCAATTGTAATTCAGGCGTCGCCAGAACGAATCGGCGGCTGCCGGCGCTTGCCGGAAACGTCCTCAGAATGGCACATTGCCAGTCTTAATTAATGTAAGTATCATCCTTACAGAATTTATTGCGTTACAATTGCCATAAACTATTTATTTGCGCTTAAAATCAGTTTGACCGAGCTTAAATTATCACACGAGGTATTTGACTCGTTCTAACCCGTAGCGATGCCCTCTAGCTTCGCATTTGGATCTAATAGACGTGGGAATATATCTACTTTGCCGTTGCATTTTGTGGAGGCATTTGTAATTCAAACGCAACGCTTTATTGGCTGTACGTAGCGGTTCGCCCAATGAAAATTCAAGCAATAAATTGTGTGCTAGGCGGCTAAATTACGTGATAGCCGTTTGATACGGGGCCGTTATGAATTTATGGTGTATGCGAAGGTGTTCGGGTAGCGTTCGTTCCGCGACAGTACCTGTGTGACCCACTGGCGCGAGGCTGCATTTGCTTTCCCGCCAAGTTCATTGGCACCGTCCGATCCCCCGCCCGCGCACCGGTCAAGCCTAAAAACTGACACGATATTACTCTTTGTAAATAGAAAGTAAATTTCGCTATGTATATTTTGGCGAATGAATCGCTGTATGCCAAATGCGTCATGTAACAAATCTATCAATAATTGAAATCTTCAGACCTCATGTCGTCTAGACAGATGCTGGATCAATATTGCATAACGAGATCAAACAAAGCCTGTAATATCACAGATTACTTAATAGGTATTACTTCCTATTTTTTATCTAGTCTTTCGTAATCGAGCATGTACCTACCAATTTATTGATTGGCATTGTATTATTTTTATTGTATCATCTCTTGAGTAATACATATCGATGTATTTTGAATTGTAAGAATGATAATTTAATTGTAACAACCGGCAGTGTTAGTCTGGCAGTTAATTAACTATTTTTTTTTGTTTTATTACCATACAAACATATTTAATGTTGGTAATTTAAATTATTTTGCATATAATATGATTTAAAAGGCTTTCCCAACTATTGCTCAAAGAGATATAAAAATTTAGTACTCGTTAAAACTTAACTCTATTTCGATTCGATCCTGCGAGTGTACGTTTATAAGTACCTTACCATGGAATAGAAGAAACAGTAATTCATCAACAACGTTTGGAGACTAGTCGTTCGTAAGTTCCACCTCAATCACAGCCATTTTAGCAAAGCAAAACTCAAAAAATCGATGAAAAAATTTGGGTTTGTTACTTCTTCAAGCTCGAACCGCATCAGGTAGACTCATGTATGTCCTGGAACAGCATTTTTTTATGAGGCAAATCATCCAATGACTTCTTCCGCCCTAGGGCGGAGCGAGAGGGCGTGTTACATTTTTACTGACTAAAACCCAATCAAAATACTTTTTATTCCGAGAGTACCTGTGTTCTCTTGGAATAAGTTTCTATTCTATGGTAGCTGAAGCCGCTGGCTGCAGCTAGTTTCTTGATACTTTCTTCCCACCCAGATAACCCACTACCATCAATTTTCGACCATGACAATGTCATTGTCATTTTGTCCAAACCAGCTTCTTGAGTTTGCAGCTAACCTCTTGTTTACAGTGCTATCAGCCCAGCCCTCGCTAGATAAAATTAAAAGCGCTAAATTCTATAAAGCAGGTCATGCTCTCGATAAGTCCCCAATTCTTTTGCGACTATTTGCGACACACGCTTATAGATATGTTATCTATAAATCAAAACCGCTCAAGTATCAGAACAGGAAAATCAACAACTTACTTTCCTTGCTGATTTGACAGTTCGACTTTTTTTTGCCGAAGTCCATAACGGAAAGTAAGCACTCGGTTCTATTTTTAACTCTCTGATAAATACCTACACTCATTTACCGCTACGGTGAAGCTGCTTCGATTCATCCTCATTGATAAAATGTAATTACGGCAAACGTGTGGCACGTACCGTACGTTTGTTTGCAATCGAAAAGTAGCACAGCCAATTACAAGTTAGGTTGACACATGTCACAATTTATATCAACAAAAAAGCCAAGAACGTTGAGATTTAAATGACACGTGTTAAATCTCACCTAAGTGAATACCTAATTGTTGTTTGCGAAGATTCGATTTGCAACAAATTAATATTTTTCGTTCATTATTATTATTTTCTACCTATATTGAAAATTATTTTACACTTTTTAGTTTAATATGCTACGAAAGCGTGTTTTTTTTTAGTTTTTTTTAACTATATTTTTATTTTTCACTAAAAAAAAAACGGATTATTGTATTGTCATCAGTCTTTGGATGAGTGTGCAAAGTTTGAAGAAAATCTGATCGCTCAAAGTTGGTCAAAATCGAGCTCAAAGGCGTTGGTTACAAACATACACGTGTAGCTAATATAAGCGTGTTAAAAAAACCAAGAACGTTGAGATTTCAAAATTTAAATGGCACGTGTCAAATCTCACCTAAGTGGATACTGTTGTTTGCGAAGATTCGATTTGCAACAAAAAAATATCTTCGCAAAAAAATATCAAGGTTCTTTATCGAATTAAATACTTTTTTGTTTAATCTCATAATTCTAGTGAATTTAATAACGTGCTTCGTTGTCTCATCAATAGTTATCAATGAGAAATCGATTAGCTCACTCATAGTACTCGATAACTCGATGTTCGATGCTTCATGTCTGGCACACCTTGTTAATCTGAGTTTAGACATGATCCGTGCTTATTTGCAATGAATGAATGATTAACATAAAGTGCGTCTCTGTCGGATGCAGCACGGATGCCGCTAGCCTCGTGCATACGAAACGGACATTTTAAATTTACATTCAATTTGATATGATTTTCCGTTTTTAGTGGGTGTGGTACAGACAATAGCTAAGATTCATCATCAGCCTTTTTAATGTTCCTACTGGGGACTTAGGCCTCTTCACTAGGAGAAGGAATGGTCGGTAATCCACCACGAGGACCCAGTGCGGGTTGGTGAATGTCACATGTCTTCGAATTTTTGGTTCTAGGACATGCCGGTTTTCTCACGATGTTTTCCTTCACCGTTTTGAGAACAGTGGTAATTAAATAAATTACACAAAGTAATGCGCCTGGCAGGGTTTGGACCCCCGACCTACAACCCGTAAGTCGGAAACATAACCAAAAGCCTTTTTGTATTTGTCCTTGGAAAGTTTAAAGTGTAGACACTTTACCAAAGATTTATAGCCTAATTAGGCATAATTAGAATTTTAATATGCGTAATGGAAACGTTAAACAATTGACTCCGGTAAGGTGAGCTTCGGAGACTTGATGGATGGTACTCATTACGTGTCAAGAAGTCATGATTTATTTAATCGTTGCGCTCTGTATGGAAATAGACACATTAGAACATAATGTATCAGTCTGGAAGAATATGTATATGAATTACGAGTTGACCCGGCAAACATTGTTGTGCCATGTAAATTTCTGGGGAGGGCAACCTTTATCATCTAAGGGTATAAAAAATAGCCTACGACCTTGTCTCAAACCTACCAAATATGTACCTAACACAAAAGACTGTATAAAAATCACATTGCGACACGAATTTTTTTTTTTAATTAGAAGATTAAGTCTTCGTAGCTGAAGTCTGTATTTAGTAGAGTAGGTAAGGTTCTTCACTTTTTGGGTCAAATATTATTGAATAACTTCTCGCGCTTTGATTGGAACGAAATCTGACTTTTACTGACTTAAACTCAACTTTGTACCTTCAGTTGCCCTTTGCGTTCCAAGATTGCGATGACTCTTTCAATCAATCTAGTAGCCTTGACAGGTAATCAACCCTAGCGGGCCCTGAATAACCTCGATGTCTAACGCTTGAAATTGTTATATTTTTTTTTTTTTTTTTTTTTTTTTTTATCTGTTATAAACTAGTACTTGACTGCGATCCCGCCTGATGGTAAGCAGTGATGCAATCGTTGATGGTGAGGCGCACTAGTTTATTAATATTATATATTATTGCTAGTTTATTATATTTTGTGTGGAGTACCTACAAATCAAGTCGTTTCTATTTATGGAACACTTTCAACGCTTTACATTATTAATCCAGATTATCGATCGTTGAACTCTAATTTTAGTTCACAAAATGTTAAAAGATTCACCGTTTATAACACAAAAATAGTCCAGACTTAGACACAACATTGATTGGACACGCCACAGGTCAGTGGATAAGGCGGTAAGTCCCTTTGTGGCGTGGCTGGAAAGACCTCACAGCGTTCTCATTCTAACCTTCCGCAGGCAAGAAGGAACGGGTTGGGTTTTTTAGTCATGAAGCCAGTCTGTCACTATCTTCCGCTCCGCCCAAGGGCGGGGGATGTCATTTGGATGATTTTTACCCACCAAAAAAAAAAAGAAGATACAACTTTGATTTGTTGTGAACTTCAATTAGCCGTTCGCGGTACACAGTCACAGTGTTCCCTATGTTTATGTACTAAGACCTGCCCATCGATTACTTTCAGGTTCATTTCGCAAACGAGCGTACCAAGGTCATGGTACCGCACCAGCTCGTACCACGTAAATTTCTTTGCTCTTTACTCAGTTTATTGTCTCGTGTCCCCTTTGATATCGATTTTGTAAAAAAATGGAGAGGGAATCTTTATTGATTCGCAAATGGATACTTTCCTGTACTTTTTGTACTACTTTTTATACGAAACAACAAATAATACTAGTAAGAAATATTTATTTCTAAAAGCAGCAAATAGCATTTTATATATTGGTTTAGGGAAAACTGAGGGCGTAGTGACTTGATGAGACCATTTCTTACTACACTGCTCACACGTGTGCCACACACGCCGATCTGGGCGCGACGGTCTCCATACATTTTATACGGAAACTAGACTTGTAGAGCTACACTTGATCCACGTCTCGTGACGTCGGTCTAATGTAGTTCTAGGTTTAGACATGAATTTCTGAAAACAGCAATTAGCATTTCAAATATTGGTGTGGAAAAGACCAGGGGCGTGGTGATTTGGTGAAAACATGTTTTGTACGTACGTAACCTAATGGCAGTGACGTCACATGTCTGTGTGTGCATCTTTTAGAACCGACTTCCAAAAAAGGAGAAAGTTCTTATGTCATTTGTTTTTTTTTTCTGTTGTCAGTTTTTCTTTCCGCCAGATATCTAAAGTACTTTAAGGTTTACAACTTACTTAACTTTTCAAATTAAGTACCAACTTAGAAAAAAATTTGGAAAATTTGGTCTCATCGTCATCTTCCTGCCCTTGTCCCGTGTTAATTTTAGGGTCGGCGCAACAGGTTTTTTTCTCTTCATTCTGCCCTGTCACTCACAATCATGCTATCACTAACAATAATAATAATAAAAATTTAAAAAAATCCCAACAATTCTGACTATTTTCTATATCTATAATATTTTTATTTTTTGTGTAAAATTGTGTTAAAATTGAGAATTTAATTCCTTCCATAAATGCTCTAATTCTTTTAATAATTCGCTAACGGTGACATTTCTAACTACACTCTGGCTAAATTGTTATAATTATCTTACCTAAAACATGTTTTGAACTATTTATTGCAAAATATATTCAAATATTATGTAAGCTACACGTGTAGCTGATGACGTCAACAAAGTTTTTTGTACGAATTTCAATGGGCTGACTATACAAGTCCGAGCTTGATCAGAATCTGATCAAACATGATTAGCCCGGATTTTGTCAAACAAGCGGACCAATTATACTCTTGCTTATTACTTGATCAATCGGTAAAATGCACACCGTTTAACAGATTAAGATTTCAATTACGATAAGTGCTTCTTCTGATTCTGTCTAATGAATGCGGCACCCAGATAATTCACTTCCATTCCTGGTTTGAAATTAATTTAATAGTCGTTTCTCACGTGAGCCGAGATATCTACGATCGTACTAAAAATATCGATGTCTGGAATTTTCATCGCGGTAAGAGAATGGCGATACGGTCATATGTACCATCATTGACGTTGGTGCCTGTTATACAGCTTGATGCTCGTAAAATCTTCAGCTACGTCTGTAGGTCAGCTTGTGTTGGCTCATTGGCTGCCGTTATGACTTTTTCATAAATAGAAACTAATGTAATTAAGCACAAGGCGTCTCGATGTCTAGTTTATTTTTGTAATTCCTGTGTAAAATGTGATTTTTTTTTCTAGTCAGTGTTCAAGGCAGTTACTTGACCTATTTTTCGGCATACGCCAGCAATTTTCTGAAGCTTTTTGCGGCATTCAACCAACTCGTTATATCAAAGTGACTTCTACGAACGTGGATTTAAATATTTTTTTTATTTTGCTGCTGAACTACCTACAAAATTTTATGTTCTATCAGCTAAATATTTATTGCTATTTCCCAATAATTTAGAATGAAAATATAGGTATGTGTAAATTAATATCAATATTGATGCAATTGATATTTCCTATCCTGTTATTTAATATCCGGCGGTGCTTAATAAAAGTAATCACTTATGCCTATAATTTAAATATTAATTATTTATTATAGGTTCAACAAAAATATCCGCTTAGGAATAAATTGATTTATTGTTTAGTAAAAGAAATAACCGTAAAGTGAATTTACGTCGATATGATAAGTTGAGTATTTCCTTATAAAGAAACATGATGGTACACCGTAGAAATGGAAAACTTTTGAATAAATAGTAATTAATGTACAACAAGTTAAATGTGATCGGAATACTAAAAGTTATTAATTCATAATTAACTGACAATTCATTATTTACCAGTGATAAATATATTCACGAATATATAATTACTTGTACTGCAAACATTGGAACGGAATTAATGAATACTCGTTACGTTATTTTGTATAATCCAGCTTTGGATGACGTATCGGCTTCACTTCACAATTGTGTACATAGTAATACTAAAGCAGTCATAGTCATACCCATTCACGCCAAAGAGAATTATGTGCTCACACGTGTGAATAAATAAATATATGAAAAACAAATACATGTGTCCTGTCTATCTATTATGTTCTACAAACCACGCATTTACGACTTTGTACATTTTTTTTTTCAATTATTATTATTATTTACCAAACAGTTTTTATTCAGTTCAAATGATGTACTAATAATAAATATGATGTAAAACTGCTAAAAACAGGCATAACAATTAACACTCCGATGTAATGGTAACTTTAAAAGCGGCGCTGAAAGTTAATGGGTGGTTTGACAAAGAATTTACCACTCAAAGCAGTCTACTCAAGATTCATATTCATTTGAAAGAACGGCTTAATCGAGCATTCTTCGTTTAAAGTTTCGCTCTTGTGGCTATATGCAGTGCCTATACAACTGAAAAGGGTGATGAGCATTGTTCGGAATATCGTGGAATATCGCCAGCCATATATTTCGCTGTTAGCGATAAGACCGCCATTGTACCCATAGATGTTAGTTATTTTAAAAGTTTGGTGTACAATAAAGTTTGTTCTATTCTATACTACGAAAATAATAGGCACCTATATACTTAGTCTTGCCATAAACGCTGAAGCCAAGCAAATCCATAAAAACCCGCATACTCTCCTTACGAAAATTCTTCACTGCCAATCGGGATTCCCAAATTATTACGGCGTTCAGAGCGTCTTATACTCCAAAACTGACCACAAATCACAATCCAGCGGATTAAGATCAGGAGTCAAAGATGGCCAGCTCTGATAAAGTCCAAAACGTTCGTTTCCAACCATGCTTAGCTGGATCGAGCTTTATGACCCGCTGTTGTCTTGTTGAAAGGCTTATTCTTGGATATGAAACATGATGTTCTTGAAATATTTGTGACGTTGTTTTGACACCTCTTTCACCAAAATATGACACAGTCACTCCTTGATAACTATAACACCCCACCAAACCATCACTGAAGCCGGATAATGTCCATGATGTACTCTGCTGACTAATTAGGAAGCTTTATAGAGCTTTGAGCATAAACTCGGGTCATTCTGCTTGTTAAAATATTGCTCAATGTGTAATATATGCCTAAGTCATCTTCTAAGTTACCAGACTTGGTTCTAAATGCTATTTTAATTTCTCGAGATATAATCGTTTGCTTTCGGACAGGATTTCTTCCAATTCTTTCCTTCACTGTTTTGATCACTTTTTTCGTACTCGCGAATACTACGGGGACGACCAAGTCTTTTTCTGTCACAAATTGAGGAGGTTTCATTGTACTTATCAATAGCCCGGTACACAAACATTTGTTTAATATCAAGCAGATGAAGAGTTTAAAAAATTGCATTTGGCTCTATACCTACAAATTACAAATAACCATCGATATATACAGGACCTACATTTTTACCAACTCTGAAATCTACTAAAGCAAATTAAGCTTCAGCTTTTTTTGTCAGTACATCATTTAGAACCTTACTTGCATCTCAGGACTGGGTCATTCATCACTCATCGTTCAGAATCAAACAAATACAGTTAGCAAAAACTTTAGCAGTGTGCAATTCTTAGAATAGTGTGCGGACTATTCGCTCTCACCAATATTACTCTTTTGTCTAGTGATGTCTATAGTCAACTGTTATTTCCTGTTCCGATTTGTACTTAGTGATTTCGAATTGACTGGTCATTTATCATGTTATTAAATATTTCTTTTATTGTAAGTTTTATTTATGTTCTCAGTTGCATTAGTAAGCAATTTACCAATTTACTCCGGATGCGGTTAAACATAGCATCTTGACATCAATAAAATTATTATGTATTTGCTATTCGGAAGCAGCTTCGTTGAGTTGCGATTTATGTTGAATTAGATGTGGTAAGTAATACTGTAACATTTACAATGCTAATCAGTATTACATGATCATCTATTAAAGGACAGGCTTTATGAACATTTTCGGTCGACGACCCCTCCCCTCTTCACATTCAAATTTGCCACTTTCTAACAAGAATAAAGTTGACTACTCTGTGAGCGCAAGATGACGCGCATTCGGAATGCAGCCACCGCAGTGGATAATTGCATCCGTCGCCGCTAATTATTATATCCGATGCAAAATCGCTGAAATTCCTCTTATCGGATTCGGAGTTGCTGCAATCATGTTCTTTTTTTACCACTTTAATAACATCAATTTAAAGAGTCGCCGGGTCTTATAACGCGATAACTCTTAATTTACGAGATTCTCTTAGAAAAAACATTGATTAAGTTCTCGTTGACTTTTAATGTCACCGATTCATTGAATCGTTTTACTGAACGTGTGCAATTATGTTCTTGTGAAGCTAGAGATCGCAAGGGCAGACAGGCTTTCACCGTCTTGTCTCGTGAAAATCGTGTAATTCGAAACATGATCCTATCACATTCAGTTAAAGTCGTTATTCCCTCACCATCTCATCTCTTCCTAACTTTCTGCTGCTGTCGCGTGGAGGAGTTATTGATTTGACACTTAATATTACGTGCCTTTGTACATTATGCTTTATGCTCTTGTACCAAAGTTTAAGGTCGTTCAATCAGGTGTGCTTCGGGCAACCACACGAGGTAGCGTCGACACCGCAGCCCAAAGAGGATTAGCCCAATTTCGCAGACTGTTTTCTCGATGCCGTCTGACGGGTAATCCTTTTAGTGGGCATGAAAGCGGTCTCTGAGGTCGAGGCCTCCCAGTCAATCGAGTACTGTTTCATAAAATATACCAGCTGTTTAAAGATCATTGTCCCAATAAGTGCAGAACAGACTGATGTATCGCTCCTCGTAATTTTCATTTACCACAGCGTGCTGTATAATTTTATAATGACTGACAACACTTTATATTCAAGAAAGCAACCATGATTATATCTGTTGAGGTTGACGAGAAATGTCGATATAGTCATGTCCCCGTTTGAGGCGAATTCCTTTAGGTCAAGACGGGAATCGATGGCTGGAAGCGGAGCTTTTAGCAGGCAATTTATTGGATTTTTATGAGATAAATGCTTGTTGTAAATACTTCATGCCATTCTTCGCACACAGAATTCATTCGCTTCCGAGCGATAGTTCGGTTTCGGCTTCAGCCAAAAATGTTTCGGCTGGAATATCGGTTTCGGCCAGAAAGAAACCGAATATTTGGCTCGACTAAAACTAGCGTCTCTGAGCTGATGATCACTACCATTACTTATCTAATTTCTATGTACTCGAATTTTTATGAAAATTATAACTATACTATATAATATGGCATAACTTTTTTGAAATAGATATTATTTTGACAGTTTTTTTGCCATCAAACTACGAGAGATTTGGTTTCGGCCGAAACTTAAAGAGGAACCGAATATTCACGAACCGAAACACAGAATGTGAAAAATTCTCTTATATTAGGGCGTTCTTTGTTTAGAATTATGACTCAGGATTACTAACACATACCGTTACCTTCGAACGATTGAAATTCGCTGGAAGTAATTAAGCAAAATAAACATTTCACGATTGAAAACAAACATGAATAATGGATCTTAACTCCCACTTGGGTATGTAAAGTAGTCCATCAATTCGGAAGGCGATTACCGTTACCTCTGACTATAGACAATTCACATGCTGATTTGATAGCCGCATGCATCTCGATTTTATGTCACTCGTTTTCGATTTACAAAATGATATTCGATCAATGCATTGCTTTTTGCTTTTTATGGCGATGTTATGTTTTCGCTTTATGACATGTTATGAATGTTAATAACACCCAACGTCACGAATTACGAGTACAACTTCATACATTTCCGAGTTCCGAGTATTCTATTCCTTTGGGATTTTTGCCAAGAATACGCGCTACAGTTTGTAACGTATGTTTTAATAAGAAATGCATGATTTTTTCTTTAGTTTTTTTCTTAAAAATTGAGGAAACGATACGTAGAAGCTTGATTCGTTGTTCGTAAAAGTTGAATTGTCAAATATGTAAGTAAAAGGAAGTGTATCAAGTACGTTAGTTATAAGAGGTCCTGCCTAAAGGCTTCCGGCGTTCCTCCAATGTCGTATCTGTTAAAACATTCGACGTATGCTGATATTATCGCGACGCTTAAAATAGCCTTTATCTCGTCGGCGTTGAGGTCAGTGGGCGCACAGCCGGCGTACGTTCGATCATTAACAACACTGATTAAAAAACCCTTACAGTTGTGCGTAGTAACTTTTGTTCCATCCTTCTATCCCTCTCTTTCTCTCTCACACACATTCTATTGAGAATTAAATTGATTTCCATTGGGAAATAAAATTAATACTCAAGTTATGATTCACTTTGATCAGCTTTCAATCTAGTTTAACTAGAGTTTTATCTTGCTGCAGTCTATTAAAACTTTCATTTTAATTATGAACATTTTTATCGAGTGTAGTTTTCTATTTTTCTATATCACGTCACGTGAGAACACGTACCGTGAAAGTCTGAAATATAAAGTTTTCAATTAAATAAGCTTTAATTTAAATTTTAATTGTGGTCGTTTTAGTCTTATCTAATAAATAAGTAAAAAAAAATACTCAATGCGTCTTTATTATTCAGTTGGTTAAAATTAAATGTGAATCAGATTATATTAAGTTCGTTGGCAACACTGACATATGTCACTTGTCACGTAACAGTCTGTTAAGTTGTCATCTGCCATACTGACTGCCGTATACACACTGACCGACCGAACTACATTTTCTCCTTTTTACTGACGTTGAACTGTCTAGACAGTGAGCTTTGATATCTTATTTATGTAATCAGTGTGTATACAACCTATTGTTACAGATTTACCAATTTCATTCAATTAATTGATCGGTAATGATTCCGGAATAGACGGGTTGTATGAAAATTAATATTTTAAGAATTGCAAATGGGCAATCCGTAGCCTTGCACAAATGCACCCAGTCTGCCTGATCATCATGTTAACTGAAAGATGTCCACTGTTGGACTTCCTCCTCCTCCTCCTCAAGTCGTATTCCTCATTACTGAGGGTCGTTAAGTTCCCGCTAGATTAGCTTCTTATTGATGGTATCTTGCCATCTATGACGGTTATTAGCGTCATGAAGTGCGACGTGCAATTGGGTGTCCAGTGTGGAGCGGACCTGACCTGTCCATCGTTTTGGGCTGCGGCCTCTTGGTCGTTTACCATCAACCATGCCAGTTACGACAAGCTGTTCAAGATTATTGCCATTTTTTCTTGCAATGTGGCCAAAGAACTCCAGTATTCTGCGCATGCAGGACATGCAGATAGTCTACAGTCTGATCTTGATATTCAGTTCACGTAAAATAGAGAGGTTTGTACGGAAAGCAATTGGACATAGGCCGCCCCCAAATCAAAGGTAGACGGGCTGCCGGGAACTAGGGGCAATTTATTGGTTGTGCTTAATTTTGGGGGGTATTGCTATAAAAGCCACACTTGGCAAGCGGGTTGGCGATCGCAGTTTGGTTGTTGCAATGCACAGAGAATACTGCAGCCCCCATTCTCTAGTGTGTCCCTTAGTCGCCTCTTAAGACACTCAAGGGTGCATATCATACGCAAAACTGCCCGATCAGCTGGATACAAAAAAAAAACGGGTTCATCAGAAATCAGAAATCAGAAACGTTTATTTCAAATAGACCAGTTACAGGCACTTTTGAATAGTCAAATATCAATTTATACACCTACACTAGCTGACCCGATAAACAATGTATTGTCTTAGCTATGAACTGTCAAATGAGTGAACGTTAAATAGTCATTAAGATTTTTGTTGTTTTTTATGTTCCGCGCATTTTTCATAATTTTTTTCTTTCGAATTTTCTCTTGACAATGACAAACACAAAAATAAAATGCGAAATTGGTCCAGCCATACACGCGTGATGACGTGACCAAAGGGAATACAGATTCATTGGATGTACTAGGTATCCCTAACCATGCTAACATGATATCACGTCTGTAGGCAACCTTAAAATATTGTACCATAACGAAGCTTCAAGATGGTTTACTATATTATACCTTTTTGAGCGCTGTTTAAAATTTTACAACGAACCCTATTCAAGTAAACGAAACGCACTTAGAATTTTAGTGTTGTCGTAAACGCGCTTGATCACTGTGATATTAAATTCGCGACTCTATGGCTCTTGCTGAGAAATGCAATAAATAACTTGAAGCAGACTCTTGGCATATGCCCATAGATGATTTAATGCTGGGCGGTCCAACCGCTTGACTTGTTTAGGATTCAACGTGCTGGCGAAATGAAATACAGGCGAAGCTGCACAGCTTGAAGATGCGAATCACTTGGTTCAATTGCACTGAATATAAGTGAATTCCAAAAATAAAGTGAGCCTCGCTTCCATGAAATTGGATTTCATTTTAGAGATTCTAAAATGAGCTTAAATGCGGACGACGCTTGCGATTCTGAGTATTTTTCTGAATTTAAATTGCCGTGTTTAAAAGATTTTTAGGTGCATGCGAATAAATTTAACTCATACAATGGAATTTATTACTTCAAAAGGTGTTTTTTTTTTTGTTCTATTCTGTAATCATTGTAACATTGGGTGCATTGACTTAGCGTTCCTTAAGTACTTGCAAAATTTACATTGCAAACAGATTGATCTTTGCTTGTAAGTCTTGTAACTGGTTATATTGTCGCAACTTGTTGACTGGGCCTAACTTAACGCACAAAAAGTGAGCACAGCTGTCCATTATCTGAAGAAAAGATTGATTGAGCCACTACTGAAGTGATTGATTGCAAAAACCAAAGTTTGAAACCATTAAGCAATTTGTTATACTTTCGATTTTATATCCCATAATTATTAATCAAGAATGAAACTTTCTCTTTTTATCGTTTTGGTTTCGCCTAAATTGTTACGTAATGTCAAAAATGTAATTGTAGTGGTAAATAATGCCAATTTAACTACAGTTATCTTAAGATCGATCTTCGCTTAACTGGCTGTAGTACTGCCTACAAGGTATTGTGAGTCATTCGGCGCAACTGCGTAGCTTAGATTACTTATCGTTTCGTCATTAACACTAGATATAGAAAATTAATTACTTTAATTGTTAGTTAAACGCCAGCTCCTTTGTCATATTTGCCTAACTAGACGTACTGGATATGTTTATTTTGAAAAAAAAAAGACGAACTACACGATACACTTTCAAGCGGTGATAATAATATTTAGGAAGAAAGTAATCAAAAGTTTTTATTAATTTATAAGTTGGATTAGATAATATAATAGTTCATTTAAAACATGAAACTTCTAGCTTTAAACACTACCGTTCATCATGTCAGGTTACATTGATGTATGTAATTTATGAACACGAACCGCTTTTAATTTGGTAGTGTAGAAAAAAGTTAAGTTATAATCGCGGTTTCGTGAACATTTACTTAGTTTCCAACTTAGTGAGGCAATCAATGTTTGTATAGCATTTCCAATTAGCCTTTACGTACGGCTAAACTCGTGTACTAGGTTTAGAACTATTAATTTGTTCCGACGCAGTTGAGTGACGAAGAGACTATCTTACCAGTAGCCATTTTGCTCTTTCTATCAATCCGGTTGCATAGTACTTTGTCTTTCTAGTGACACAAACACAGTGTAGCGCAAGATTTCATCGCCAGCCATTGATTTATGACTATAAACGTTGAACAGCATAAATAACAAACTTACTAGACGTCATATTAGATAATATCGAGCGTAATGGCATTATTTGTTTCGCTACAAACAAAACTATAATAATAAATATATGTAATATCTGCGTAAAAATCACGAGTGTAATATTTGAATTTTTCAACGGAATCGTGTTTAATTAGGCGCACGCGCAACCTTGCCCGCACTGAGGGCTGCACGCGCTTCGCTCAATATTAGACAACTGCGCAGTTGTAAGATAAATAAAATTTTATTGTAGAAATATTGGATTTGGACTATACAATAGACTTTAATGTTGTCAAAGTTTTATTGAATGAACATTTGATAAAATAATCAATATTTTTAAAAGCATCGCTATTTTTAGTTTGCTTGTAGTACCTACTTCCGTTTCTGCACCGTGTATTTTTATGGCCACATCGCTTTTGATACAGAATTAAACCCTTGTTTAACGTGGGATATCATCAAATGACTTTTCTCGCTCTGGGTTGGAAAGAGTCCACAAGGCGTGTTAGACTATTCTTTCAGTTGCCACAGTCACTTTTTTAATACATATAAATTCCGCAATCCTGGAAGAATGAAGCTAAACCTACCAAAATTAAGTAAATAAATCTCTTTCACATATAATTAATACCACTTTTACCATCTACATACGTATACACATTTTATATCTTCCTGTAAAATGATACCCTCACATTTTTTATTGAAGTTTACTGTAGCTACATATACGTCGACACTCAAGTAAATGAGAATAATATTCTCTTGAAGCGGAGATGTTAATGCTCACAGTTCGCGGTTAGTTTCGTTAGCGCTAGTAATAAACTTTACCAAAGTCTGTTTCAACTTAATTATAGGCCTACTCAACGTACGTGTAATAGTGTTGTAACGAATATTCGCACATTTTTTGACATTCGCATTCGAATTCACAAGAAACATGCGAATATTTGGGATGTTTTTTTTTTGACAAACGAATTTTAAATTTCGACGAATATTCGCATTCGAATTGAGAAATTAAACAATTGTTACTATATCCAATCAAACTAATACTTTAATACCTATTTGTTTGTCAAAAAAAAAGATAAATATTCACATGTTTCTTGTGAATTCAAATGCGAATGTCAAAAAATGTGCAAATATTGCGAACGCGAATATTTGCGAATGCGAATATTCGTTAATGCGCAAATGTGAATATTCGCGAATGCGAATATTCGTTACATCACTAATGTATAAGGAACGTGTCTCACTGGGATGCTTTGGAGGTGCCAGTTATTGCAGCTAAGAAAAGGCATGCAGCTCTATGGTGTATCACCGTAGGTGTTGGCTTGCGGACGGTGAGCAATGGGTAGCTCGCCGTCCGAAGGTCTGGTAACCGACCAGAATGAGCCCAAGTCGTCGACTGTGTGTAGTGATCCACGCGCGCCTCAAGATTTCAGCAAAACCGTGAAGCCCAGCAGGGTCGAAGCTTACTGGGGTCATGGGTGGCCAACGAAGGCAAAGCAAGAATGGTAGTGGGTTTTAGTCAGTAAAACTCTGACACAATAGAGCGGGAGATGTCATTGGATGTTTTCCCACCTTAAAAAAAAAACTCTATGTTGTATACCTACCTCACCGGGCCACTGTTGGTCACGCCACGCAGCAACCATAAATCTGTGAACGTCTTGATCTGAAGCTCTCCACGAACTCTTAACGCGATCCATTTGACGACCTAAACTAAATTGAACTGTTAAAATAAGCTGCATAAGGTGTAAGCTCCATCCCTCTTTCTCCACACCTGCCTATTTTACACATCATGATAAGGTCCCTAGCTACGCCACCATGAATGGCGTCCTAGTGAGGCAGGTCCAAAACTAAAAGCTTTGCATTTTCAACATTATTTTTCACAGAGCTTGCTTTCAAAAGATTAATCTCGTATAAAGGAAGAAATATAATTCATAATTCAAATATTCTTATTTCACATAGGCCTACATGGGCACTTATAAAACGTCAGAAGCAATGTTTTAATTTTCATGCCTGTAATTTTCTAAAAGTTAAAGTTTCAGTAATCCATACAGAAGTTACTCTATACAGTTAGGTCTTGAGTGAGGTAGCGAGAAAGATTTATAGAAACTCGTAAACTTTGTCTTTACTCATTTACATAATCTGTTGTAACATAACAGCAACTAAAGCACGGTCACTGCATGCAAAAATAGATGCACAAAGACAGAATGCTTGCAAATAAGAAGCGTTTTAGCGATTTACCAAAAATCTACAGATTTGATAATAAAATTAAAACACTATAATCTAAAACGTTGGTCGTAGAATAATCTAACACACAATTAGAATGATTGCATGTATATAATATTAGTCTAGTTTTTAGATAAAAGTAATTTTTAGAGGCATTATCGTGATTTTTTTTTGTCCTAATAAGTTGAATCATTTTTTGAATACACTGTCTAGCATTTAACCTGAAAAATAACTTATGTTTTTTCTGATTCTGTTTATTGCATTGGATTATATACTTTTGCACATTATAAAACTGGGGATTAACTCCAGCAGCTATGACATCTTAAACCCATCATTGTTCCGATGTTAGAAAGAGATAGAGCTATACAGTATAAATAGCTCTATCCCTTACTCACAACGGAATCATAATATGATAAATTGATAACACTTCGTAGTATGGTCCCTGTTGTCCCCTTACTGAATGGGGCTATTGGTTGCCTGAAAGCATATATATGCTTTTTATTTAAGTATTTTCGATTTTGTTCTCTATTTCTATCTTCAACAGGTTAGCAGATAATTTAAGAACACAAACTTTCGACATGTTCTCAGTCTCCGAACCACTGGAAGAAACTGGTCTTGCGCTAACTATCAAGCGCTCTAGGTTACTTCAACCAGCCATAATCTAGCTTGTTTATGGTGTTATCAGCGCAGATACTGCCGATTTGCTTCTTTAATCGCTTTTGCCATTGACTATAACTTTTGCGTTATTGCAAGCTTCTACATTCGAATGCAAATAAAGATCGTTAAATGGAAGTTTTTTATCTTATTTCTGAGAATATTTAGACAATCTAATGACACTTCCTTAATCATAAACGTGAATAACGTTTTAACATGCTTTAGCTATGGACTAATCATTTGAGGCCATACATGGCGTTAATGGGAGAGTTAAACAGATATTAAAACTGCATCAATAAGATATTTTCCAAGCATTCTCTATCTACCAGTGTAGTAACACGTCCTCTCTGTCAACTTTTACGGCTGGTGAGTAATTTTCTGATACTTTAGTCATTCTCATTTCCAGTTCAACTCACCCGTAGTTTTTACGATCACGACGAAAGAATTTTCAAGAAAGTGGTCTCTATATGACAGCCAAACGAGTTATCACGGACCTGTTTCGCTCACTATCCAATGACCTTGAGGAGGTCGACCCTGTCTATTCGCACTCATTCGGCCATAAAGCAGTGGCTCAATGAATTAAAACCGATTAAAAAGAACCATTGGACGGATGCCAGTCCGCGTTCCGTATAAACAGTGCGAATTTTAAGAAAATTGTCGTTACGTAACTCCAAGAGATAACAGTTTTGAAGTATTCTGCGGCTCGCGCGTCATCTAGCTCTGATATCATTGTGGAATCAAACAAGAATAAAACATCTGCTATTTTAGTACGCTTCAGTAACAAAGGGTTGAATGAACAATACTAAATTCTTTCTTTTTAGTTCCTAACTTGTAATCGCAAGCTTAATCTGTTGTCGTTGTCACGAGAGCTCAAGCGAAATCTAGAATATTCAAAAGGTTTTAGAATATAATGGAAACTTGAAGTATGTTATTAAAACATACATCTCAGAGTGCCCGAACAGCACTTAAAACAAATGTAACACCACTTTTTATAATTACAATATTCAAAACATGAAGCCCACCCACAAAAATGTTCAGATCCATATCTTGTTGTAGCACAAAAGGCTGTCTAATGTTAATGTTTTGTTTGCAACACTACTTATATTACGTGCTAAATTCGCCTAGTTGGACCTTAGAACTGTACGCACTTAGTTTAGTCTCATATTAAGTCGCGGTGCGTCGACCTCCTTACTTAAAGCTAACAAAGAAAGTTATGGAACAGTCAGCTTCCATTTCTGGAAACAAATACAATTCGCTCGCTACGCCTACGGAAATATTGTTGTAAATCACATCTCGGCTGCGACTGCGACTCAGACTATGACTAACTTTATATACGTGTTGCTAGCTGTGTTTTCAATTTATTTTATACCCACTAATGGAACTCTGGAACTCATATCCCTCTGCATATTTTAATTAATGCACGAGGAATATGACTCCGCTAAGCTGTTCAGTGAATAGAGTGATTTGATTAATCTGCATTCATTCTCATATCATGTACAGATATCGTTTATGGTTCAATAACTCAATCCTAGTGTTGAAGGGAGGAACAAAAATAAATTTTTGAATTCTATTTATACGAAAGCTGTCACGTGCTCCTAAATAGGATGATCAAACGGTAACAGAGCGTGGGCTAAATGCGTGGACCCAGTTACCAATACGTTACACGTGTAATTTTTTTCAATAGAAACTCCTTCAGCAATCGATCATCAGATATCATTGTGGCACTTCGGAAAGTGAACGTAATGAATCTCACTTCGCTATTCAAGTCTTCACAGTTTGAATTATCAATAAGTTCACATAGTTAAAATGCCGTTTGAGGAGCTTGTTTCGCATGTCCTGCAGTATCTTTGCCTTCACCATAATTATTGTGTATATTCGTATTGGTTGCCGGAGACAGGTGGCGTCCTGTCCTGTACATTGACTCCGCGACCTTGACGTCCCTCGTTTCAATGGCATGCTACAGCCGTGTTATGGCATGGGCTTAAGGTTTTTTCTGTCAAGGCCAACAGCTTTATATTCGCTTGTAACGCTGCTGTGGACGGTGGCATTTTGTTCTAGGCAGCTTTTTATACGTAATTTACATTCCTAACATTCCATTTTTTGTTAAATATAGACATCAACGTTTTCCTCTTTAATTATTCTGAATTCATGAAACGAAGTTTTGTCAACGAAGCCGAACTTTCAGTTTTACAGAGCATAGTTTAGACGTGAATATGGAATGGCACTGGGTTTGCCAAACGCATTGTTTTCTTTGTGGACGATGTATGTAGGTACACTAGTCGGTAGAACATTAGCATTTTAAACCACGCGAAATATTCGAGTTGATATATATGCTGGTTTGCTTTATTGCCTTCTCCTCTTTAAAGCAACAAAGCTTGAAATTTTATTTTCCGACTTAACAAAGATGTCACGTCACGCAGTCGTAGAGTGTTTATTTCAATGCTACACATTAAATCCTTATACGAGACACAATGCTTAAAAATATATCATATTCAAATGAAAATAAATGAAGCGGCATATTTTGTTATAGTAAAAATCTTTTAAATAGTAAATGAAGTTAACTAAGGCTGATAGGCCCGCTGCCCTAATTGGCTGATCACACTGTGACGTCATCGGCGTCTGCGCATCGTCTGCCGCCGCTTCCCGGAACGGTTGGCCACAGTGCCTTCCTGCTGCTCACGCCCTCATTATCACTATGAATGAACTCTTGTATAGTTCAATATAACACTTGGACGTCGTATTATAAAAAATAAAAAACACTTGCCCTTATTGGCTTTCGTTTTCGTGACGTCATCAATGTCTGTTACTTGTCTGTCATTGTCAGCACTACTGCTCTAGTAATGGTTAATAATGATGAATGGATTTGACTCTCAGAGTCAATGAACTTTGATCTACTTTTCATGCGTGTGTAAAAATGACAGTCGACAAATGTTCTGTATTCATTTTGGCCGGCTAAAATCTACACGTGCCGGCTTTTTTCATAGAGTTTGAAATGTTATAGGTATTACTTCTCGTCTCCCGTTTGCCTTCCTTGAAATGAAAATGAAGAACTTTACTTCATTTATAGTTCTGGCAATACAGGGACATTGTGCAAAGATAAATCTTAATTATACAAGTTACTGGTTCATTGTAAGCTTAATAAAATATTTTCAAGGTTTCTCACAAGCGCTATTGTGCATCGGTTACCACGAAAGACCATAGTTTGAGGCCACATTTAGTATTCTTCTCGTATCCATTGGCCAGGAAGCGGTATACCGTTTACCTCACATTACGTTAGCTTATTGTGTTCACGCCTTCACTGATGTATTGTTCAGCAAGTGACGCTTTGCATTAAAATTGAACTTGTATTGACACTTTCAGCCGTTTGAATGGATGCAATTCGTAACTTAAATAGAAAATGTTGTCCAAATCCACAAAAAATATACAATGCTGTGTCATGTTGCATTGGCAATTTTGATGATTTTGAGCGACCATATTTTAGTAAATCAGTGAACGTCTTTTTGTAGTACTGCCGACGTCGACGCCAAAAATTGCTTTATTATTTAGCTAGTTTAGTGTGATTTGAAAAGAATTGATGGAAGATTACGATAGAATTGTCATTTTCCATCAGATTTCTAGTCCAGACGTCTCGGAAATCAATGTAAAAGGTTGGTGTCGCACTGCAGATACCTACCTACGCCGCTTCGGTTACCGGAGAAAGTAACTCGACCTATTTTCAGGATTTACTTGTACTTCCAGACTGAACACGAATAGTCTGCGCATTCTCACTAATTTCAAATTAGTTAGATATTGATTTCTCACAAGAAAATTCAATTTCTTCGTTGTCTGTTCGCTGTTTTTGTTAAAACAGTGATAAACTTGTATTTTCACTTATTAGAAAGACTTAGTTTATACTGTTGAAGGCTGTAACTTCATTCTTGATTTGCAGAGGCAAATCGACAACGATATTACACTCACCGGTTCTGTTCATAATTCCGAATGAATAGTTTATTACAGTATTAATTTAGAGGCGCACACAGATCGGATCTTGCCGTCAGCCGGCGGCGATGGGCGCTGTTGTCTTCAATTAACCCAGTTCTGGTTCGACCATTGTGTGCAGTCTACCCGGTGTCTGCTTTCTTCCACTAGCCAGTAATGAGTATAAGTAATGAGAGACTTGCGGAGAAGGCTTTGTTTAGGCGTCATTTGAGAACTGTACACACATGTGCCGTAAGTAATATTATGTTCAATCCTATTGTTATGTCATCGAAGTTTTGAGCAATTATCTGATCTGGTAGATCATTATTTGATTTCGCATACTCTTACATAATTTGAATTAATCTAGTATAATTAGACCGACGGCTCTTTTAAAAAAAAAATATTTTCGACTGCGCCCATATAAGCTCTCTTCATCTGAAGTGATTTATTTTAAAGCACTTTGTTAAATTCGTTTTACGATGTAACTCTTAAAGTGAACATGCAATAAAACAAACGTCTGCCCACAGTTCATCATCCGTACCTCAATTTATCTCTTGGTTAATAACAATTTCTGTAGTAAAAATTAAGTTCCGATTCACGTTTCGATTCTACATCAACAACGTAAACAAACAGTAAATTCTGATTATGTAAGTGTTATTTAAAAGCTCTTAACTGCGTACTAACAAGCTTAATCATGAAAACAAGGAAATTGCTTATGTTAGAGTAATTTGTAAAGTTTTCCGATTGCTAACATTAGTTTTTAGGATTTCTACATCAAGTTGTATGGCCGACCTTTGCCTTGTATAAAATTTTTACCTGTCCTATGTTCGAACCAAAATTTATTTCCATAGCTTTTTCCTTATAAGTTTAGCATATCCTTATGTATATCCATAATACCACGGAAGCAACTCAATATTGACTGAAATAAAAATTCGACGTGAAGTGTTTGCGGTGCAATACAAATACGACTTGAAGTCTCGGTGATTTTCATAATGCTAAAACAAATAATGACATGTCCGCAGCTACTTTCTCTGAAAAGTTCAATGAACTCAAAGTAATAATTTAGCTAGCCAGGATGAATGATGGCTTGGTAATACAATAGATTGGAGTTAATGTTGCAAAGATAGCTATACTGTGAACATAGTTGTGGGAAATCTTGTTTAAGCTTTTGCAGTTTGCCTTGTTTGACCTTTCTTTTCACGATCGTTGAAGTGAGAAAGCGACCACGAGCTAGACACCGCCCAGACGCTGTAACAGTACAACGTCGGTCGTTACGTTAAATGATCCGTCACATCGTTTTTTACCATATAAAATGCAATAAATATCTCAAAAGGAGGCTAATTGCCTGTTACCGTGATCATAAGCAATATAACAATTAGAAATATGTTGTTTCGTTTAACAAAAACGCTGCTTATTCATATTCTCTCACCCTCGGCTGGATTTTTCCGCTTCTTCATATTTAGGTTACCAACAAAAGGAACGGCAAATTGGAACGATACCCTTGGGTGTAACATACACGTTGCCGTTTTTATGAAATAATTTATCGTTGGCGATTCTGAATTCTTAGAGAAAGCTTACCTGCTATTTTCTTATTATTCCTTGACAGACAAGTGACCCATTTGGCACAAAAGCAAATTTTTGCACAGTTCGTTTTATCGTTCCTTCCTTGTTATTCTTTTACGACGCAATTCACGTTTACAACTAGGTAAATCAAACAACGCCATGAAAATTAGGTTCTTCCTGAACTTTATGTTCATTAAAAACATTTTTGCTGTTCTCTGTTTTAGTTTTAATTAGCGAACAGAACAAGTGCTCCGTCAAGATGTTCTATTAATATCCAGCAGTGATGACTTGTAAATGCGCACGCACAAATCTTCAGCCTGAGAGCTTTACTAAATACTCGTCTCAGTTTTGGCATATGACATAAGTGTGCCATCTTAATATTATTAAATGCCACTGTATCTTTTATCAAAGCAGCGAATTGAACACGAGCTTACGAACGCAATCCAAAGAGAAATCTTAATAGCGATGGGAATACTGGCCGGGTCTGGGAGACGTATAACAAGTATGTAACTATACTAGATTCATGCTAATATAAACAGTAAAACTAAAAATATATTAAAATTTGAATTTTTGTGTAATATATCTACAAACAGTCGTAATAAAGATGATGATGTAGTGTAATATCGGGAGAAATGAGCGGAAGCAGACGTCAGAAAGCATTGTAAGATAGTCGGTGAGAATTGTGAGAATTTACGAAAAAATACATGATGGGCACCGCCTCCCGTGACGTGTGACCGTTACCTACGTCCAGTTGTGTGCCGGCTGAAAAAACTTGGCAATGATACACGTTCGTTTTATCCTATGGCGCTCTCGTGTCAGTGGCGTCTGAAAGCGGCGCTAGCGCATGAATACTGAACGTTACAGCTTTGTGTTCACACCTGTACTGTACCTATTGCTTTGCTGTTTATGTAGTGTTTTTTCGAACTCTACTATCTTTTTTGTCGAAATGTTTTGTCTGACTTTTTGTGAAAACATTTGCAAGAAGCACGCCACCTTGTTGTTTTGAGATTCAAATTGATGCTTTCATAGAGTTCAGTGATTTTCTGACAATGTTATTAATAGCCACTTATGTTTCTTGCTTTTAAAACATTGTTTGTTTAATGTCGTTTGCCAGCGCTGCAGTTTGTCAGTTTACAGATTTTCTCTATAGTGTCGTTTTTTACTAGTACGCTGATTGTAGAAATTTTAGTTGAGTGTGGAGCATATCAAAAGTACATTAGACGCTAGCTGAAGCTTTAATTGGACGCTTGTCATTTGGCACGTAGATTGGAACGATGTCCCCCTTTCGAATTTTCGTGTACAATAATCTTACTTAAATTCATTGCAAATAATTCTTTGCGAACATGTCATATCATGTCAAACAAACTTGTCAAAATTTCTATAGCATAACATTTTATTTCGCGATTTCTAAAACTAGTGTTCGTTCTATTGCTAGATGCATTTGAAGATTTGAAATTCGGATGTGAGTCATTACATGAATTCGCTTGAATTTACTAATGCAATGATTTATTATCACTGGCGCCATTAATTCACTACAATCGATCACCGTCGGAACTTATAAAAACATACTCGACTATACAACAGGTTGTATAGTTGTAATTACATGAAGCAGACTTTCAAACACCGCGCCGTCTGTCACTCAGAGTGGTTTTCTATGTTGTAAAATAGCTGGATGTATTGCCGGCCACACACTGGAGACCAATGCGGGCCAACTTCTATGAAAGTTCCTCCATTACTCCGCCCAGACAAACAAGTTCTAACGAAGTTATCAGCAACAGAGCGATGAACATTGTTCGTTGGCGATAACTGGCCAACATGTGAAGCCAAGGCTGTACAAATATTTGCAACTCAAGCATCAAACCAGTCTTAGCGTACTCAAGACTAGAATTCTACAGTTTATTGTGCAAAAAGCTACAGAACGGCAATAGTACATATTTATCATAGTCGCGTACCTACCCCACAGCGATTATCTTCACAACTTTATCATCACAAAATTATTAGTTTCCTTATATTACTCTATTAACCACATTACTACACAGAGAACTTAAATACTTTGCGATGCTTGAAGCATTTACCACCAATTATGTTTATTAGACATTCCATAGTAAAAATGGTTGTAGCTTTGATATCTAGGCACTAAACTTTACGATTGATCTAAACTGAAAAGTGCACTTCGTTAAAAATTCTTGAAAGAAGCTTCAAGAAAGTCCACCCACGCAGCATTATTTATTGTATGTAAGCCATTGAGTTTTTTTGTGAACTATCGTAGACTTATAAATATTTCTTATTGCTAAACTAAGGAACATACCTTTATAATGCATTTCTCTGATATTATTTATAGAAACGATAAAACGGAAAGCACTTGACCCTTGATAAGAATCTATTTGGAACGTGATTAATAAAAACGAAGCGTTTCATCTGTCTTACTCAAGTACAAAAACAATAATCGTTATCTCTCATATCAGAAATATTTTCACGAATACCGAAGCTACGTAATGAAATGCTTACTTTCTGCACGAAGCGAACATCATGCACTATATTTTGGCATTTTCTAGGAACTGTTTCGTAAACGATTGGCGTTTAATCAACTGTACATAAACGGTGTTGCCTAAACTGTTGTGTATCTACATACTAGCTAAATTGCGTGACAAACCGTGATGGTTCGATCCGATCGCACGCTCTTGCAAAAACTACTTCCCTGAAATTAGAATTTTGTATTTATTAGACGGTCTGGCATTTACGTATTTGACTTTATGAACTGGCAAATTGATTTGTTTTGGAAATTCTTTAGTGATGAGCGTAAAATAAACTGCCACACTTATCGTGGAGTAACTCCAAATGACTAGCTCTAATGAGAAAATAAACTCTCACCCTTTGGAAGCATGAGGAAGCAATCGACTTGGCTCTTTTAACATCTTTGAATCATCGAAAATACACTGGTCAGCAAATAAACCGAGCCACCCGCTACCTAGAAACTCTGATTCGATTTTCTCAAAAAGTATAAAACTTACAACTATCAAAGTTATACCTACAAAAAGTGCGTTTCATGGTGATTAAAATGACTACAAATTAATTCGAAAGTACCGTCAACTCGCATTGTAATCAAGCAACAAACACAATGCTAACGATTTGCTCTGTTTTCACCCGAGTTTGAAATTAGCGGTCTTTTTCTCTACAATGAGGATAGTCGGATATTTCTTATCATTTGTTTAGTTTTTGTCCATAGTTTGCTCAAACGCGTGTGTTTTTGCTACTTTTTTCGATTAATAATGGATACAACACCTCAGGAAGCAGCTCAAGCTGTAGCATTACTTCAAGCAGGCATTGCGCAACGTGAAGTCGCTCGAAGGCTTCGAATCAGCAGATCTTCGGTGCAACGAGTTTACAGACGATACCTAGAGACTGGAGCATTCGATCGCCGTCCCGGTACGAGCAGACCTAGGGCTACATCAGCAGCAGATGATCGTTATATCCACCTTACTGTTCTGCGAAATCGCCACCTCAACGCAGTTCAAGTCCAACAAAGTCTGCGTGACGAACGCCAAGTGGTCATAAGTTCAGATACCGTCAGAAGGAGACTTGCTGAACGGAACTTGACCCCAAAAAGAGCTGCAACAGGCCCAGCATTAACGGTAGCACACCGTCGAGCACGACTTGAATTTGCTCGAGAGCATAGGGATTGGACATTAGAGCAGTGGAGTAATGTACTCTTCACTGATGAGACCAGGGTGAGTCTGAATGGAAGTGATCGACGTCAGAGAGTATATCGTCGCCCTGGAGAACGTTATTCTCAGTGTTGCATCGAGGAAACTGTTGCTTATGGAGGAGGATCTGTAATGGTCTGGGGCGGCATTTCGTTAACAGCACATACAGCGTTAGTTTTCATCGAACCGACGGGCCGCACACGTGGACTGACTTCTCATCGCTACATTACTGAAATCCTCGCAGACCATGTGGTACCTTACGCAGGATATATCGGACAGGATATGCAATTGATGCATGATAATGCACGGCCTCATGTTGCTCATGTGGTGACCCAGTATCTACGTGACGTCAGCATTCGTACGATGGACTGGCCAGCTCGAAGACCGGACTTGAATCCGATAGAACACTTATGGGATAAGCTGAAACGTCAGGTTCGAGCCCGGGTACCTGCTCCAACAAGGCTTCCAGAGCTGCGAATCGCAATTGAAGAGGAGTGGAATACAATTCCTCAAGATTTTATCGTCAGGCTCGTAAGGTCGATGAATACAAGGATGCTGGCAGTTATCCGAGCAAGGGGAGGGAATACGGAATATTGATCAAAAACTTTTTTTTGATTTTATCTTTGTTTTTGGCTTTAATTTTTTTTTTCACTTTATCATTACTAACGATTGTCACGACTGGAAAACGACTCTTCTTTGTAAAATCCTTAATAAACACTGAAATATTGATTAAACCCAATGAATTTCCTTTCATTTTAATCACCATGAAACGCACTTTCTGTAGGTACAACTTTAATAATTGTAGGCTTTTTAGTTTTTGAGAAAATCGAATTAGAGTGCCTAGGTAGCGGGTGGCTCGGTTTATTTGCTGTCCAGTGTATTTTGGTCCTGATTGTAGATAATAAATATGTTTCCTTGCGTGATCGAAACAAGAATGAAGATATCCCCAGGAAAACCATAGTTACCTACATGAAGAATCGCCAAACTTAAGTGGCTGGGCAAGGGCGCATTGCTCGCAAAACTGGTGGTCGTTGGGGCCAAAAGATTTTGAATAGCGACCACGTACCGGAAGACGCCGCTTTGGAAGGCCTACAAGGTGGATGGATGGCCTAGTATGGGTTACGGAAATCCGATGGATGCAAAAAGCACAGGATCGTTCATTATGGACGTTTTTTGGCTGAAATGATGATGTACATAAACGAACACACGTAAACTTCATAAAACCAATGCAAGATAACAGCTTTACTATAAATAATACATTCGATTAGACAATCCATTTCCAGTGAGTGAACCTTTTCAACGAACTAGCGGTGAAAAGATTTTAAAAAGATTAAGTATCTCTATTACATGTCAATAAGCGTTCAGATCATTTGTGCGACCTTGATGCCCATTAACCTCAACATGTAGTGACCCAGTTATTTAACAATTATTACGGACACGATGCATTTTTCAATTGAATCTGTGGAAGTAAACACGGTCAGCTCTTCAAGATCGTAAGGGCTTTTGAAGCATCTAAGAGCACACTTGTAGATTTACGAGTGCCATGAATAATATTTGTTTAAACGTGAAGTTTTATGAAGTCCCATTTGGAAGCAGTCGCAGATTATGTTACAGATAAACAGACCTAATAAATTCAATGACATCACGCTACTGAAATTTGTTGATATGCATCGCGAAATTTGGATCGGATATATTCTGCATTAAAACATATTACTATACAAAACTGACACCACGACGTCTTGTTCTAGAATATCGTGTTACCCAGTTACTGAGCTGCGGAGATCAGATAGGCAGTCGCTTCATGCAAAGTGCTGGTATTCAGCAGCATCTGGTTAGACTGGAAACCGGCTCCAACATAGCTTGGATAAGACTAGGCAAACAGAAGAATCGCCTCGTACGAAGCAGTAATGAAAGAGGCGGCCGTATGCGTTAGGGAACGGACGTCCTCACCCCTTAGTCGCCGGGACCCCGGCCCCAACTTCCAGCCACCGTTGGCACGGGCTGGCAGTCGACGAGCAATGGGTAGCTCACCATCTGGGCCGAGCCTGAGTCGTCGACAGTGCGTAAAACTGTAGTGTCCAGAAGGGCCGAACCCTACTGCAACCATGAGTTGACTTCCAAAAGGGATACCCGAAGTTCTGAAACGCAAAGCAAAAAGGAACAGGTGTGATTTTAGTCAGTAAAAGTCTAACGCCCTCCTGCTCCGCCCTAGAGAGGCATAAGTCATTGGATGATTTGACACCTTAAAAACACTAACTGGCGATGAGACAGGCAAACAGAAGAACGATTAGTATTTCGTGAGAAACATCTCGAGATCAAATGGAGCCATTTTGTCTCACATAATAATAATAGACAATCGATGATTTCATCAACGCGTACATCCGAATTAAAATTCCAAACGCGTAATAAAAAATCTACGTTTTATCGCCAGTCGTCCACAAATTATGTAATTGGTCGGAAGGTCAATATAATACCCAAGGCCGATCGTGGGTGATATGAAAACCTGTTCAAGTGGTTAGCCGTTGGTCATGTGGAAGTTCTTGGGGCAATTGGCGGTCCCTTAACGTAGAATTATTTTGTTAAAGGCCTACTGCCCATAGACGCAAAGCTACACTATGTGCAGACCAACGCAGTTTTTTCTCATCACTTAAAAAAAAATCGCTTGAATCCTGCGGCGCGGCGACTAATCAAACCCTTGTGAGTTTTCGTTTCGAGTGCAAGCAAAAATGAACTTAGCGATGGTTTTTTTTTTATGGTGGGAAAAAATCATCCAATGACATCTTCCGCTCTTGGGCGGAGCGGGAGATAGTGTCAGACTCTTACTGACTAAAAGATCTACCCCGTTCCTTCTAGCCTTCAAACCGGGGCTCCGCCCTTTCGGATAACCCTGGCCCCAGTAGGCTTCGACCCGGCTAGGTCCCTGCTGTTGCTGACAACTCCTTGAGGTGCGCGGGAATAGTGTGCGCCGTCGACGACTTGGGCTTGGTCCGGACAGTTATCGGACGGCCGGACAGCGAGCTACCCATTGCTCACTGTCCGCAAGCCCGCGCCTACGGTGGCCGGAAATCGGGATCAGAATCCCGGCGGCGAACTTAGCGGTGGTCAGGCGGGAGTGTCTTTGATGGTTCAAAACTATGAAACTCTATCCCGTCGTGCAGTTTTGCATGTAAGCTTCACGCAGGCGTACCTACACCAAGCGATAATGCCGAACACGCGTCTATGAAGCTACGCGTCCGTAGACAGTTAGGTCTAAAGATTTAAGAGGTGAGACGCTTCGAAAGATAAGTGCCTCTATCAAATAATTACTTCTAACAAGTCGCTTCTTGGAAGCTCTAAGGTTGAAGAAGCCAGATTTGAAGTACTTAATGGAGGTCAGAACTTCAGAACATATCTACGAGTAATTTCACTCCAAATTTCACACGAGCACAAATTATTTAAAGTATCAAAGGAAACGTATTTCAAGACTTCATCTGTTTTGTTTGTTACTGTAAAACCCGTTTCTTTGGAAATATTTTTTAAAAACGATCGAATGTTGTCGACTCTTCACAACTGTCGTAATTGTATCGGCTTGAAAGTTTCTTACGGTTGGCGCAATAGTTTAGATATAGTCTACTGCGCTGCTGGTCGCGGATTCGATTCACGCACGAAACAAATATTTGTATGGCCTACAAATAGTTGTTCTGGATTTGGGTGTCTTAATGTAACATACATGAGTTTACGATTGTGAACGATACACTAAAATACAGAAAAAAGGTGTTTTTTTTTTTAAATAACATTTAAAAATAATAGAACCTTTCAATCGTGGAAATTACAGACACAATAGAAAGACAATAGGTGCGCGAACGCCGGCGTTCGCTTGGGGTTTAATGAATCAGAAAAGTTGTTAGTTACTAGTAAGTATCTAAATATATAAAAATCAATGCCACTTTTCGTTGTAATTTTATAACTCGAGAACGGGCTCACCTATCCAAACCAAATGTTTAGGCTTTGTTCGGACTATTTAGTAGATGGTTTATGTAAAGTTTGTAAGGGTAAAATAGGGTAGAGTAGGGTGGAGTAGGGAAGAGCGGGAGCGAAGCCGCGCGGTCAAAAGCTAGTATAACATAGATTTTCCAAACAAATGGAAACTCGACGTTTCTATAACTAAATGGGGGCATAAAGTTGAAAGCTTTACTAATAGCACTTTAAATTGGTACTACGGGAACCGTTTAACCTAAAACAGAAATCGTACACGTTGCTTAGATCCTTTTATTTATGTTAATAATAGTTACACTAGAATAGACTCCTGAGCAATACAAATTTTGCGGCACTATCCCAAACAGACTGGTTTACCAACGTCCGAAATTTCATCCTAAACAAATGTTTAAGCATCTAAAAGCATATTGATTATTCTTGCCTGACTGATAGGCATATTAATTGGAGAAATGGCGCTGAGTGCCTGCCTTTCAGTCTAGCCTAGGCGCGTCGTTGGGCGTGGGCGAAGCTAATTTTATTATAGTGATTGTAACTAACAATATTACTGGCACCGCTAGTGATAATGTTCCGTCGATATCACTGGAACACGGTTCATTCACATTGAGCGCTGTCACTGAGAGGCTGCGACCATTTATGTGTTTATGAAACTTAAACGTCATTTAAATTGCATCTGTGTTGAGCTGTTTGTTAAAAGAATGAGTGAGTATTTTTACTACATACTTAACAATCGATGCTTGATTACTAACAGGCTCATCATTAGTTTATCACGAAATAACCAAGCGTTCATTAAAGATTTTAATGTGTTGGAACATTCCTAGACTGTATTAACGAGTGTTATTAGTTGTTAAATATTCATTTTTATCTTAGTCCCTCGTTCCATGGCTTGTTAAACAGGCTGTCTTAGAAATAACTCGCTTTTTAGATGCATACAAAATTAACAAAATATTAATGTATACGCGTTAAATTACTAAATAAGAAACTGAAGACAGAAAATTACCATTATTCAAATGTCGTCTTTCGAGGCTCTGGCACTCTTCAAAGCGATCTTCATGAAAATGCGCTTCAGAAGTTGTGTAGTGATGTTGTTGATTTAATGTCTAATGTTTTCCTTCTATTCAGATATGGTTGATGGATTACTGCTGTACACCCTACTCTTCAGATAACCCTAGAGTAAAAAACCGAAGATGTCAAGTCCGGGCTCTATGAGGCGGTTGAAAAAAACTAAAAAATTAATATTCCTAACAACAACTCAACTTCTGAGGCGCGTTTTCATGAATGTTATGCCTTCATCACATGTACCGAGTAAACGGACGAGACAGTACTCTCGGCCGAGTACTCGGTACGTGTAAACACACCGCCGAGTGCTCGGCCTACCACTTATCTCTACAAATCGCTTACATCACTGTCTCGGCCGAGCAACATTTTACTGTCTCGCCCTTTTACTCGGTACGTATGATCAAGGCATTATAGATCGCCATTAAGAGTGCCAAATCTGCAAAGAATGACAATTGAATAAAATTACTTTTAAAAAGTAATTTTCTCATGTCTTCGTTTCTGATTTTTAAATTAATGCGTAATTATAAATGTAATTTATAATTTTTATGCATCTACTAAAGTTAATTATTTTTGAGACAGCCAGTGTTATGTTTTGCCTTAGTAAATATTTAAATATATAATATTGTTTTTACATAAACATTTCTGTAAAGGAAGCTATAACATGTTTTCGATTAAGCAATTCTCTTAAATGGTAAGGAGACGAAACCCGCTACCATATGGTCACGCAGCGTGAAGCAAGTCAGTGAGTCACTGATTGAAATTGAAAAGTAAAGAGAAAATGTCATCGACATGACACATGTCTGATTATTCTGATTAATTCACTACATCGTTGTTAATATCCATTTATTTAACGACGACATTGTAATGTTTACATAGGCGAAATGTTACATGTGTTCCGTTTAGATATCAAATAGTTAATTAACAATGAATAGAAGTGGCGGTAGTTTTAATTTATTATGGTGGCACTACACATACCGGATGCCCTACCGCATGATCTTAATGCGATCCATTTGACGACCTAAACTGAACTGTTAAACTGGTGGAGCTATACAGCATTATTTTTAGTTCATGCGAAACCTGAATATAGTTTGTTCAGAATCAATAACTGATTGGATTCCAAGAGTTTTACACCATTTTTATCACATATCACGGCTGGTCATAGTTGGCATTAGACGCCAGCAAAAAGCTGGTTGCAAGAGCAAAACAACCCCTCAGTCGCCTGGATGGCCCGTTGACTATGGATTTTTGCTGTCATAACAAGCTTATAACTTTGTCTTTTACATGATACAGTTATGAAATTTTGTGCATATTTTCTTTACATAAAAATACTAGACAAGTGTTTCGGGTATCGCATATACCAAAACTAATGTTTTATAGGGTGCTCCTGATATTGGAACCCGTCATTGTAAGACCCCTGGAACTGGAATAAAAGTATGCGAGTACCTTGCATGTCACTGCACTATAACATAATATATTCTGATTAATCGATGTCACTGAAGCATGCATACTTTTGTGCAATATACAGCCATCTGTATTGCAGTGTTTACTGTCAAAAGGCTGGACAGTACCCTTGTTATATTCAACGACGTGATATTCCATTATTTTCCCAAACGATCTCGTATAGCTGCCTACATCAAAGAATTCTATTAGGACTGCTTCGGAATAAAACCTTGAAAGCAATCACTACTCGCGAGTGAATCCGAAAAGTTTTACTCTATTTGCTAGGGTTCGAGAAAAACGGGTCCAATTGATATAAAGCCTTCAATTTCTGGAAAACTATTTATAAAGCATTGCGTGGTCTGGCTGAGAGGATATCCTGTGAATTGGCGATAAATTTAGATAATACCATTTCACTTTTACTTTTCTTTGTCTAGCGTCCAACCTTCCAAGTTCCAAACAAGTTCCCTTTTAGTTCCTTATATATTGAGATCAGGGATCGTTTTTGTCTGTATTCAAGAAAGTTACTGAGCGATCGATAGACTTTTAGTTATTCTAATTAAAGCCAACGCTGATACAAATGTGTCTTAAGATTTCTGAATGTTACCTGAATTCCTATGTAGTGAATTTCTTCTACAGCTAGATTTATTTTTATTCGATTTCGAGCGACCCAATTTTACGATCTGTTTTCATCGCTTCAAGCTTAATGTTATCGGAAAAATGTTGACCATATTCTGTTAATTCTGGTACGATCCAGATTTCCTTAAAATAAATAACTGTATATAGGTATAGTTGAACTTAAATATCGCACGAAACTCAATCGACAATATGCTTTAAAAAGCCTTAGTCTAAAATTATAGAATAAGGCCAAATACTACTAAGAAACATTTAAAACTTCAAATAGTTTTTGCTTTTTTTTTAAACTGTTGACGGTTGTCAGTGAGCACTGAGTCAGGTCTGGTCACATCAAACGCACAAAGCGTCCGGCATGCCGTCCGTTCAAATACTCCAAGAAAATTATCCTGCAGACCATAGCCTTCTGTTTACTGCGCTTGCATTGTTGGAAAGAATATGGAGAATATTTTAGAATCCGATTATGGACTGTTAAAATATAATGTTAGTTTGCCACTCCTATAGTCTGTCATTCTATAAGATTTCTTAATCATCTCGAAAACCTTGAAATTCATTATCCATGGATAACTTATGGGTGGTAGTATCAATTTCTTAGTAATTTGTATCTAGAAGTAATCGAGTTGATTGACTAGATAGAAGTAAATACCAACAAGTTACTTGTAACATTGTATCACCACATTAAATGGTACTTGTATGAAGACTATATTTGTAGTTATGTTCACAAAACCCTACTTATTTTATTGTATTTACACTTATAAAGTATTTAACTGGTCAGTGTTAATTGGCTGTTTACTTACAACCGTCGCATACAGATGCGTAAAAAACAGCGTTCTAGTCGTTTCATATCCGGTTTTTCAACCTCTGGTCTCTGGAATATTAATAAAGCCTACATAGTCTTGTCTTTATTGGTACATAATTCTACATTAAACCCGCTGATTACTCCCTTAAGCTTCTAATAAAAAGATATTTTAGCGATAAAATTGTATGAATTTTAAAAACTCCATCAGTTAGCTTGAATTGAACAATTTCTTATATAAATGTAAATTGATAGCTGGTAGTTTCTTTCTTTTTGAAACATATACCGATTGATCATTCAAATGTTACATAGCACCAGCTTGACACAACTAACTTTCGTTTAACCTACAAATGACAATTGCGCCATTGACACGACACAACCAAGCAGTCTGGTGCGATTGTCATCGGGCGCTAAGTCTTTCTCCATAGCCCTAATTCATTTAACACCTACTGCATAGCTTTAGCCTTTATGCAACGTTTCCATGATGTAAATGGATGATCTCCAATACTGATTCTGTTCTACAGGCAAACTCTTGTGTACACACTTCTGTTTTAACGTGCGCGTAATGAAACCTGAACACACAATTTCCTACACAGATCAAATTCGCCGTGCCGAACAATGGCGCGGCCCGTGCCGAGTTGCCGACAGCCGGCGCATCGACCACACCACAATGCTAAAACGCACTAATCACAACTGACCAACTTTCCGTTTGTTACAGGTACTATGACAGTTTGCGCCGCACACCGAGACCGTGAGTCATCCGTTGATAAATGACGCCGCTGACGTATCGCAGAAAACATTGACACTATTATCATTCAATATATTAATTTAATTAAAGCAACGTAGAAAGGAAAAGAGGTTAATTGATTAAGCAATTGTTTTTAATATCAACGCATTCGATACAGATTCTAAACGTATTAAAATTTGGAGCTATAAGAACAACTACAAGATTCAGTTGTCTTTCAGATAGAAATCTCCCATTAGAACGGATTGCTGGCTTGATTTTTGTACAGATGTGGATATATCTGTCCACTCAAGCGAGCAATCTCGGTAGGTTTTTGTAATAGAATACTGTGTCAGTGTCCGAAGGTGACTGATTCTTTTAGGAGTTCATTTACTTCCGTAATGATGATGATGTCATAATGATTTGATGTGAACCGTCAGCATGGCGCTTTTTGTGTCAATTGAAATTGTATAGCGTCATCGTTCCTACTAAGGTCTCTTTCCTGTCTATTGGTTGAAAAGTATGTCATGTCATGACTTGTTACAATTTTTTCTAACGGCCCATTAGCTTTAAGATGTCTGACTCACTTTTGTCCGATGTCTATAGATATTCGACCCCAAAGCAATTTTTGTAGAATATTTTGTGGGCATTGTAGAAGATCACATAAGTAAAGATCTACAAAAATACGTCAACGATAAATATTAGATCAGTAAACGGCCTCTGTTGTTCAAGAAAGTTTCGGAGCTCTTTATTATTAATATATGAAAAAGCCCCGAATATCCCAAGTAGTCTCACAAGACTGAATAAAATCTTTTTGTTAGTCACCCGTCATAATACAATATTTATTTCTGTACAACATACCTTTGTGTACCTAAACGAATTTGGTGACTCAAAAATATTATACAATAGATTGTCAAATATTCGATCTTGTTTTTTTCTCCACAGTCCGCTTTGTCAGGTAAAGAGATTTTACTAGGAAACGTTTCTCGTTATATTAAAATGTGCCCAGTACGTACGTGACTGTAGAGTCGTTTTGCAAATCTTTGTAACGCATTCAAAATGTAACGTATTAGAGCCATGTTTCGCTAAATTGTATTTAGGATTATCGTAAATCGTCCGCAAACCAGTTGGTTTTGATGGTTTTAGGAAACGACGGGTTTCACGTGTTAATGATTCACGGAATCGGTTTTAATAGGATTTTTTATGGCGAACTTTTTGTGTAGATTTTAAATATGTGATAATAGTTTATACACAAAAAGTAAAACCTGTGGTGACTGACTCTTAAGATTCAAAATAACCGTTCTGAAATATCGGTTGATTCTGCCTCTAAATCAGAATAAAATTTATACAAGAGAAGCACAGTAGTATGAACTGTATTAATTACCTACAAGTAATAAATTCACAGGTCTTGCTTTTATGCAACTACCTATAATGAATATTTGGTTTCCAATAAATTAGGGTTTCTACACAGCGAGAATATTCGCAGTTTTTTGTGTCATAACGCCATTCAATAGATCGACCTTTGTTTTTGTAAATTTTTTCAACACCGACAATGCAACACCTGACGTTGCAAGGTGCCTGTCTATCGGGTTCGTTGGCCTTTTTGCGTTGTGCAGGAAAAAATATGGATGGCGTTACGAAACATTTCTAGCTTTTTTAGTTCTATCTCGTTATCCTGTGCCCCGCCAAGAGAAGCCATCGTGAGCAGATCGTCCTCAGGGTTTGAAGTCCTACATGGTTTGTTGGCAAGGCTACCACGATTGGTTTTTTATTTTATTAATATTTTTTTTCTCATCCATTTTACTTGACTTACCATCACTTTCTTTTTTTTTACTAATATCCTTATCTATAGAGCATGTAACGTATTATCTACGTTACCTAATTAGATGATCACGCAAATTCTAATCTTATGAACACAGTCACTAACGTAACACATAGCGCCATCTAGTGTTGAGTAGCGGTATTGGCTACTCGTCTAGTTATCACTTCACGTTAAACACGACGTTGTCTTTCAGGAGGCAACGAAGCTTAAAATTCTTAGCTATGTTCTAAAATAATCTTGAATTTCTTATTATACCTATGACTTAAAATTAATGTCGTCATTCAAATACATATTTGTTACATACGTCACTGTTATCTAATAAAACATGACGTGACGTCAAAATCTGTTGTTTTAGAGCGTTACTACCTATAAAAAAATGAAATGCGATAAATATGTTTTTTTTTGCTATGTGTCATTGTTAGTTTTAGAAGCCGTTCGCAAGTGAACATGTATTACGACGACACTGGTACGAGCCCGGATAGCTCAGTCGGTAGAGCATTGGACTTTTAATCCAAGGGTCCAGGGTTCAAGTCCCTGTTCGGGCGGCTTTCTTTTTGCATTTTTATATTTCTAATGTTTTATTTATTTTGTGTAATATTCATCAAAAATACAACATAACAATTCTGTTGTATAAATTTCTTTAATTTCATATTTTGAACCGCGAATAATATTTTTTTAAATTCTTTTTTATAATTATTTCTAAAATCTTATTATGTACAATAAAAGATATTTTTGGATTTGAATAAATGCAGTAAATAATATCAACAAGTATGTCGATACAGTAAGATCATTTTTAATAAAATACTGCGTACAAGATGAACAGTTTAACAAGTTTAAACTGTTCATCTTTTATGTTTGCTTTAGTATGAAATATGAAATTCAAGCGCTAAATTTCGGTTTTCATCATAAAAAACAATTCGATAAATATTACTTTTTATTACAATGTAAATTTTGTTAAAAGTTCAAATTAAACATTAAACAGCGCCATCTGTGAGAAGTCAAGCGAGATATTTGTACGACTGTTGACCAAAATACTCGTTCAAGTTTTACTATAACTACCACTGTAGCTACTAGATGGCGCTTTAGCACTGTTAAAACAATTCGTAGCATAGCTAACAGAGGGCAGTAGTAGTATCGAAGATGTAATTATTACAATCGTATGTACTGTAAAAAGTAATTAAACTGTAATATTTAACTCTGATAAAAAAAAAAAACTTTTTTATTGTAAATACAAATTTTTATTTTTCTTCCTTTTTAAACTGCCAATAATAATCTATTTAATTCAAATCAAGTAATGCGCTATTGGCATTAAAAATATGGTAATCTGAGTAGTAGGTGTTATTTAAAACGACTATTTATAGTTAGTCAATTGTTAATTTGATTTGAACAGTAGGTAGGAGTAATGAGACCTTACACGAATTGTTTGTTTTGTACATCCGTTCGTTTTTAATAAATATTAGAATTAATTAACGCTAGCTCAATGATACCTCACTTTGGAATAACATGACAGTATTTTTGTTTACTTTTTAAATAGACTTGGCGACAACATATTGAATTAGCTAATATAAGATTTCCAAATAAAAAAATACTGACTGCTATCTTAAGCAATTATCCTACGTCAGGTTTTATTTATGAATAAATTGAAATGTTATCGACCCCAGGATAACATATCAGAGCTGATATTACTAAACATTATTTATCAATTACTTATTAATGATTATTAATTCAGGTGCCTACTAGGAACCGAATCTTTCGCCAGTCAACAAACAAAAACAATTTTATCATTGTTTTGTTAAAATGACCTTGCAACCAATGTAAACAATAAAGTTGCTAACGAACCAATTACATAACGTACTCGGTTAATAATTAATGCAATAATTTGTAATGAACGCTTATGGCGGCAAACTTAGCCAAGATAACGCAGTCTAACCTAGATAATTATTACATTTATGACTGTTAAGACATCTTAAGAACACGTAATAGTTACGATAAATTAAACATTTATTCTAGGGGTCAATTATAAATCCTTTTTAATAAAATTGTTCTGATATAGTGACATGATTTTCAAGACGATTGACCGGTCTATTAATTATATAATTACTGTGTCACAGAAGAAATTAGCTTCATTAGCACATTTGGAGATGCAAATGCATGCAAACTAATATTGGAGAGGTCATTAGATATCCGTGGTAAAGGTAAAGTTTGTTTTTTGTTTGTAGGAGGTAATCTCTGGAAATACTGGTCCGATTGGTACATTTTTTTCACTGATAGAAAGCTGCTTTATACTTCAGTGATAAGGCTGTATTTTAAATACGCGGACAAAGCCGTGGGCAAAAGCTAGTTCATTATAAAGCTATAGGTCGTTGATCTCAAGCTGATTTGAATGCCAATATCACCTGGGTAGACTTTCTGGCTAGAATCTGCGTAAAAAGGCAACTAAAAGACACTGGTGGGCTCCTGTCAGTACCTAAAAGTAGGTATGACACACATTCCCCCTCCACTCTAGATCGGGAGAAGTCATTGAATGATGTCTCGCAAAAAAAGGATAACCGGACGCAGTTAAATGCCAATATTTTACATAGAGAATCTCATACAAGCTTAAACATTAAAAATTCTATTTTGGTCCGCAATCTAAGTATTAAAATTTTTTGTCGTGTTAAATACAGCAATAAAGGTTATTCTAGATGCTCATAAAATACATTCAAGTTATAAACAATTTATCTAATCGATTATGCTGCTTATGCGTAAGCAAATTCAAATTTATAATTTATTGAAACGTGTCAAGATCGCCCATGATTGACACCTACGATTGGCAATAAACTTAGGATCGTTTAGTGTGAATTTAAACAGGATTCAAATGAAATACGACATTATTTACCTACTGTTAATGGTTCTACTGAAAGATTTAATACACAGTAATGTTTGTGTCAGCACTAAAATATTATAGGTTTATGACGAACCATAAAAAATAATCTTACAGTAACAACTCATCATAAAGTGGAGAATTTGTCGCGATAATACTTCAAACTTATGAAAATTATGCCAACTCTTATAAAGAATCTAAACATAGATATAATAAATCTGTAGAAGTTTTTAGTTGTGCGTGCATCACTTACAAAAAAAATTTACAAAATCGATGTAGATAAATTTTATACATTAAAATTGTGTGTTGATATATAATGCCAGCCATACACGGTCAAACATGTCGTCCAATCGGTATGAAACTACATGTTTGATCAAACAGATTTGACCGTTTATGGGAGTGACAACATGTTTGACGGCACAATCGAATTTCAATTCTTTTGGTTTGATCATACTGATTTGACAGCCCCATACACGGTCCAATCTGTATGATTAAATCGGTTTGATCAAACCAAAAGAATTGAAATTCTATTGTGCCGTCAAACATTTTGTCAACATAATTATGTTGTCACTCCCATACACGGTCAAATCTGTTTGATCAAACATATAGCTTCATACCGATTGGACTACAGGTTTTAACGTGTATGGCTGGCATTACTTAGACTTTGTTTTATCGCAATTGTTTGACTCCATCGAAAGATATATACTACATACATTTATTGATTGTTAGGCGGTACGAAGTTCGCCGGGTCAACTAGTAATCCTGCATCGCGGTATTAGTTATCCTTTCGATAGGAAGGTATACAACACCCCAAAATCAACTGTAAGGCAGGTGTCCGTATCAGACACAACACCCTTATATGGTCAGAGGAACTTCCCTTTTCTTTTTTTTGGGTTTGAAGTTCGCCGGGTTAGTTAGTCTAAAATATATTTCTCAGACGCATAAATAGGTACTTACTTACCTAGATCACCCTAGATCTGGACCACTTCTCTCCGATATTCATATCAAATCTGAACCTTTCAGCTACAAATAGTATTCAAGTACGCTTTTCATCTCCACTTGAACGAAATTACTCACTTTCAGTTGTATGAAGATAGATATCCACAAGATATTCCACTATGTAAAATAAAAAGGTGATGTTTTAAATATAAATTTCATATATTATTTTCAAAACGTCATAATATTTAATTAATAGACCTGTTATCTCAAGTTTGTCCACGAGATATCCCATCATCGAAAATAAAGAAAGCTTGTATTTATAAAATAGTTTTACATATTATTTTCATAATGTTATAGTTTTTTTAGTAATGGACTGGTTATCTCACGTTTACGAAATCGTTTTTTTAACACCTACACAACAACACATGGCAAATCGACCTTCGATCTCTAGTTAACTTATAAATATATGTAAATTATTTATCATAGAAACTGATATTGTTTTGCTGTGGTTATTCTCAAGAAAATGTATTGTTTGTTTCGTCTATTTCTGTTCATAAAAATCTGTTTAGAATCAGCGTTATTCTATTACAGTCCTACTTGTTATAGTCTTCCTAAATGGTTATATACATCATCATCAACTCAACGAAAGACGTCCACTGCTGCACATAAACCTCCCTCAAGTGTTGCCAAAAGAACTGCACATAAACCTCCCCCAAGTGCCAAAAAAACTGCACATAAACCTCCCCCAAGTGTTGCCAAAAAACCAGTCCTGTGCGTCTAGTATCCATTTAATTCCCGCGACTAAGTCATCATCAGTTCACCTAGTGGGAGGCCTTTAATCGCAGCGATTTTCGGTACGCGTTCATCACTCCAGAACCTTGCGGCTCCATCTACCATTTGTTCTGCGAGCAATGTGCTACGGGTTGTGTCGGTAACCTTGGTTCTCCTGCGACTCCGAGCATAGCCGAGAGGGCTTTGCTCGGAGGCGTTGTCCTTTGAGTGACATTAAGCCTTCTGATTAGGTCCATTGTAAAGTGAGCGATCACGTTTCAGTACCATATGTCATCACTAGCTACTCGCACAGGTCATAGACTTTTGTATTAAGACAGATTATGAGAGACGAGATAATAACGCTGGTCTTCCCGAACGCCGCTGCCTATATTTTTTTCTATTATACTAAATTATGTTACGTACATTACATAGTTATCAATTTATAGCAAGTATTCGAAATAAAGTTTTAATCCTTGAAACGAATATACTATTTAATCTTTCAGTCAATGTAACAGTCAATATTATTAACTTACTGCTGAACAGTATATTTTCTGTCAATGCTAAATATTTTCATGGCGTGTATTTTTCGGAAGTTAGCAAATACTATGACCAGCTGCTCTAAACAAATAGAACTGTTTTTTCAAGGTTTTTGCTTTTAATATATCCTTTTTGGTATAATTTATGTATGTAGGTAGAGTAAATGCCATTATTTTCAATACCGTATTCAAGTCAGGTTCTGGAAAGGGAGATAATAATGCAAGGTTACAATGATTGCAAGCTTGAAGGCGTTCACTGTAGGGTGCAGTTATTGCATAGGTTATGATAACGACCATAATTATGTGGTCACAAATCTGATTATTGACAAGTAATATCAATTGCGGTTTCAATACCACCATACTTACGTAACCCAAAATAAAATGGCCACCATAACAAAATTATTTGCTTACAAAAACCACTTCAAACCGGTTCCTCGGCTACTTTAAAAAACATCAAAATGAATGTCGATAAAAAACGTAAACGAATGGTCACAGATATAAATAGAAATGCGTGGTAAACAACGTGCGAATGAATACCTGGTGGTTTTATCGCAAAAAATATTGTTTCTTTTTTTTTCGCTTGTAGATTTCAAGTTCTATAACGGATTTCCAATGACTGGGTAAATTATTTCGCTGCACGAACAAGAAAAAATGAGATTACGATCGGAATAACATCACCCATAGTATAATAATTTTTGAACCTGAATTTTTTGTGAAAATAAATTTCAGTTAGGTACTGCGTCATTCACCCTGGATATTCATGAAAAACTTACCTAAGTAATCAAGGTAACACCCAGGCATTTTTTCTTCAGCTATATTTTTTTTTTATTGTATATCTTAACATTTAATAGGAACGTTTCAGCTTATTTCGAAGTTTTTATTATCTTGTTTCAATCAGCAGAGAAACAAAAAAGATTTTTTTTACTAGATTAACACATTCGTGACTAAATTATTTCATTGTTGTGCTAGTCTAAAGGCGATATGATAACATTAATGTGACAAGTTTAGACTCGATTCATAGTATTCTTCTCAACCTTCATTATTCTTATCTCCAACTGCCTTAACTAGACAAATAAACATGTTTTTGACTTTTGGACCGTAACCATAGACGCCATTTTATAGAGTTATTATTATTATGATAAAAACCGTAAGCCAGTTGTTTAGATTTTTTCTTGTTCCGTCAAAACAAGCAGTTTTGCTTAATATAACAATTTGTATTCATCTTTTTCACGTAGACCGCAAATTAGAATTGAAGCCGAGGAATAATGCGAATATTAATAATATTAAACAGGTGTGTTTTAATTATACGACAACGTTGTTTTATAAGCTTATTTTTTGTTAATCTCCATAACTGATGTCTTTTTAGACATGTATCTAGTCGTAGATACTAAATATATTTTTCGACACTATGACTAATGTCTTTCTTAATTGGATATGCGTTGTGTCCAAAGCGCTACGTGGAATTACTTACAGCTCAATCTTCAGCTAAAAATATTCAGGGAAAAGCTGAACACTTTGCAGTTTGTCAAAGCGGGAGCTTCAAGTATTTAGTTCAAGGCCAGCTTGTGACCCTGACTGTTTCTGGGAACTGAGGGTGAATAATACAGCCCAGTTTCAAGTGCCACTCATCGGAAAAGCCGATCCCTCTTGGCGAGTCTACGTCGGAAACTATTCCACATACATAAAGTAGTTATGTGAAACGTGGAAAAATATACATCGTCATTATTGGGAATTTTCTCCAATTACTGTCAGCACTCACTACCGCCGTTGATCTCGACTAATCGACTGCGGACGATGGAAAATAAAATTACTCACGTGCCGTCTGCTCTGCTTCGTGGAAACACATGCCGCAATGCGGTATAACTAGCCGATGGCAAAAAAAATATACTTTTCAAAAGCATTGCCTTTGAAACTACCGTTACTTATGTAGAATGCTAGAGTGTGATAAAATGCGGAATTCACACTATTGGAATTGGAATTGAGGCACTTCTATTTAATTGGAACGTCAAAACAAGTGAGAATACTCTGTTTGGGCTAGCCGTATGTTTATACTATAAATTCAAAACAGACTATAACACAATGAACTTTACGAGAAAGTCCAAACTGATAGAAACAACAACCAAGCCTAATAATAAGCTGAAAGTGCAAAAGTAGCTATTGCAAATCCTCAATCCAAACACCAAATGTTTGCTGACCAAGTATCGATACGGGCTATTTGAGTAGCGTTCAGCGTTAGTCATAATGCAAAGGAAAGCTTCGTGCAGCCTGCTTACAAGAATGACGTCAGTAGGAGTCCGTGCAGTGACATCATTAAACTTTATAACGCCTACAAGGAAGGAGAATTAGTAAATGTCAATGATTTACCAATATTTGATTGAAAATTACATAAATTAGTGATAAAATTTTGTCCTTTCTGAAAAGGACTATTGGATATTCCAATGTTGGTCATTCATAAAAGGAAAGGAAAGCTCCAAATAGTCTGCGTAACCATACAGCATGGCGTCAGAATGAGGGAACAGTCAGATGACATCATGAAACATGATGACGCCTACCAGGAAGACGAATAAATACCAATACATTAAGTACAGATTAAATGCACTTGATATTATATTTATTAACTTATCAATTTGTTCCTGGTTGTCTTATAGAACAAAGACTTCGAAGATTCCTTGAGTATCAAGTAATCTTTGTTTTTCCTCCTCGTATCTGTATTTTCCTCTCTGTTAAGCTCTTCTAAAACAGATTTAGTTCTAACAAAATTAGCGGCTGATACAATTTGTAGGTTTTTATCTTCATAGCCACACGACTTCGACCTCATTTTACTTGCTACGAAACTTTTATCTTACAAGGTTGTCTGGTAATAGCGTGTCTGCAGTGTCTTAACGATCCAGGATACTTATTCATTGTTTAATGAAGCTTAAAAGGAATATGTTTTAGTCGTGACTTGAGGAGCATATGGTGCCACCTTCATAAAGTTCCGTTTTTACTCTTCAATCTCAACTTTGGTGTATTTTCATAATGGATCGTTGTTCTTAGAAAGCGTTTTAGCTTTTACGCGAGGGGTTGCTTTTAATTTTTATATTTTTTATTACTGTTTAAGCTTCTCAGCCTCTACCTCTTAAAAGTCCCACAAACTTTCGTTCTTTGAGGATCCTCCAACCAAACGGGTGTTGTCTGATCCAGGCAACTGCCCGATAGACGATTTCAGGTTATTGTATATGATCAATTTTACAGAGAAGTTTGATTGCGCAGTGCAGGATTTCGAAGTTTCTAGTTCCTATATGACGCTATAGATGTCGCTACAGTCCAACCTAACTGTTTTGCTTAAAGCAATTCTGTAATTATTTACACTACAAAATGTTTGAAACTTCGCCAACCTTATCTTCTTGCAACTTGGCGCAATCTGCTGGAAACTGCAGCGGTATCGTTTTTCCAATTTTGTTGAATAAATAATCCTCTCCGAATATTGCGGAGCAAACCTTATACGAATTTCCCGGAGGAAATGAACCAAAGAAAAGAGAGCAAGCAAAGATTGCATGATCGATTGCTACATGAAGCCATTTCAATTTGGTTTATGATGTTTTTGTCGAAGGATATGGCAACAGTGGGTGACATCGCGCATTGTGTACGGTTTCAATTGTTATTTTATTACACGTCGTTCCAATGTGAGTTTGTTTTTTGCAATTCGATTAATTTTATGCGACAATTTCATTGATTTGATGATTTTGTTATTCGTTTACCAACGACTGTTGAGTCGTATTGTTTACATTATTTTAATTTATTTAAAATAGACTTTGTTCAGTAAGTGGCCATGTTTAATTTATGTGGATTTGCTATTTATTTATGTTCTTGGAAAACCCGTATTGTTTGTTTCTGGCATCGCTTCTATTATTTTGTAAATCTTTCTAGTAATTTTGCTTGTGTTACTGAACTCATCTCTATAAACTTTTCGCTGAAAGGCTCTTAAAGTTTTACTCCGAAATATTGAAATACCTTCTGTTGGTAATTTACTCAGATGTCATTTCTTTTTAACTTTGTTATTCCAACCCTTGAGACGTACCTGCTTGAGACATCTAAGATGTTCAACACAAAATATTATTACTAGAATGTCTGAATGTGAATACCAAAGAATCAGTTTTTTGAATGGAATACTCATTATATCTGTAGGTAGAGTCATCATCATCATCAACAGCCTTTTTTTAACGTTCCCACTGCTGGGACTCAGGCCCTAGGAGAGGGAATGGGCCGTAATCCACCACGCGGGCCCAGTGCGGTTTGGTGAATGGCACATGTCTTCGAATTTTTGGTTCTAGAACAATTTTAGGCCGGTTTCCTCATGATATTTTCTTTCACCGGTTTGAGAGCAGTGGTAATTAAATAAATTACACTTAGTAATGCGTCTGGCAGGGTTTTAACCTTACAACAACAAGGTACAACTCGTAAGTTTACCATTACCACTCGGCTCAACACTGCTATCTGTAGAGTAATAATGTGCAGCCAAGGGCAAGCAACTTACCTATTGTACCATCACACGATAGTTGCTGTAACAGTAATTACATGCACTACATATGTATGCGTAAAGTTACATCAACTGATGCAACGCGCTGTGTATAATGTTTACGCCTTTACGGTCACTTCAGCTGATACTCCGATTAGTTCGTTAATTTATACAATATATTGGACATTATCCTGTCAGCTCCATATGCTGGTCCCCTTGACGTAACACCTTGATGATCTATAGTCAGTAATACTGGTTTAACTGGTTCGATATCCGTGTGGATTATAAGCCATATTATTACGAGTATAGAGAAACTAATATTATTTGTGTTATATTATCTAGGTAAATAGCAATAGTTTATGAGCTTTTTCCTGAAAATCCAGGTTATAAATAAATTAGCTGTTATTATAAAACAATAGATGCGTATGTAATAAGCATAATGTATCTGATCGGTAGAACATACCGATTTAATTACCAGTTTTCCTCACACAACTATAGCTTAAAACCGACTATTATTAAAATCCAATTTTCATAAAACTTGTAATTCTTAGAACTATTAGAAAGCCGTTAACAAGCGAATCGGCATTACGCTCAATTTTCTGTTTTAACAAACTAATCAGTACAGTCAGTCACAACGGTGTTATATGCGGTGCGTTACGTGTTTTGAGTTACACAGTTGCACTTGTGTCGTAACAATAATGCGTAATGTCGTAGATAAATGGCCGATTAAAATAAATATGCGTGTGAAACCGGCGTAGCGCAAGTGGAGCGCATCTGAAGCACTGACAACTGACTGCTACTCATTTTCGACGTGACTGTACGGAGTTCCTATTTTGAAAATCGTTCTGATTTTTTTTTAAGAGTTTATGGTTGTGGAGGTCGTAAATATGACAGTGTCTTGTAAATAACGTGTTAATTAATCGCATATTTCCACATTACAATTTACTGTTCGGTCGATGAACTTGTAGGTTCGATTTTCCTAACGTGAATTGTATGATATTGATGCAAAGACTAAATAAACTTATTTTCTTTTCAAAAGTTTTAAGTCTCCTGTTATACAGAAAAACAAATTGATACCCCAATTTAGAACAGATTTTATGTCCCCCCGATTCACAACACTGCATAAAACGGAAAATTAATGTCTCTGAATTTGTTATTTTTAAACGAACGGACTTAAAAGGTAAAATATCCACTTATGTGACACACTATATCACTTTGAAAATAATAAAGGATCAACACTTTGACAGCTAGAATGCAACAAAAACAGACATATTTTTAGATTATTCCTTTGAAGGTTCTCTGACCGTAAAAGGAGCAAAATAATTTAAGAACTTCCTGTGACATCTCTGGGAACTGTTAATGTGTTACGATGAAGTTTTTCTTCCTCCCGTCTATTTTCGTTATGTTCATGTAAACAAATGGTTTCTGTAACACTCAACGTTACTGAACAGTTTTCTAGAAAACGGTTCGTTACAGTAGCCAGTTCAAGTTTTCGGAAGCTCTACCAGTTGCTGTTATGAACGATGTATTTTATTTACGGCAATTGTTAGTTCATAGACTACTGCGTTTTACTGAATCAAATACATAGTGTAGCGACATCTATGGCGCCACATAAGAACTACGAAGAAAAGTACGAAATCCTGCATCGCACAATCAAAATTCTCCGCGCGATTTGAACATATACGACAGCCCGAAATCATCTATCGGGCAGTCGCCCACCAGACCATAACACCTGTCTGGTCGGAGGATCCTCCCTTTTCAACGGAGGTTTGCGGGACTTTACTCTCTGTTCCGCATACCTCCAAAATAGAGTTAATATTTATTCCTCTATATCCATATCCATAAGCGAACATTGGCCATGGGTAGCGAAAGAGATCTCCGGGGCCCTGGAAAAATGGCAAAGAAGGAATTGGAGTTGGTTTTTAGTCAGTTAAAAAGTCTGAAACACCCTTTCGCTTCCCCCAAGTGAGGGGGATGTCATTCTCACCGAAAAAAAAATGCAAACCCTCTTTTACATTGTTCGAAAAAGTCACCGTAGTCAAAACTCAAAGAGCAACTGAAAGAACACATTTACGTTTTAGTCAGTAAAAGTCTGACACTACCTCTTTCTCTACACCCGCGAAAGATTTTATTCGATGTTTTCACACCCCCAAAAAAAAAATGTGAAGCTCATTTGAATAATGATACCAGAGGTGTATAACATTATACCTGTAAGTACCAGTCAAAGTAAATTGTACTCGAAATTTCATTTGAACCGGAATACAAAGAACTACTTGATAAAACCGTGTTGTCATGTGTCATATACCTACGTTCATTATACCTAACATTACGTGATTTTATGGGCTTTCAATGTAGACAAAGCGATTAGCAGACGTGCGTAATAAAGTTAGGGTTATCTATCAGGTTAGGTGTTACGTCTAACATCTCAGTTTATATTTACTTAACCCTCTGAGCCCCTCTTCACTGTACCAAGCAATCATTATAAAACTGCAGATTATAATCCAACCCGTAAGTAATCGTTAACGTATAATAATCTCATTAAAACTGTAAATGTAATCGCAAATGACTTAGAAAGCTATGTATCCATATTTGTTTATAACTCGATAAATATTGATACATTGACTGTACGACTTTCCTTACATTTAAATACATTTGTAGGTCACTTAATATTTGCTGTCCTTTCAAAGTTATTGCTGTAAAAGCAACTTGCTTGGAAATCTGTAAAGAAACCATCAAGTAAGTTATCGCCAATAGTTTTGTTCGTTCCTCATCTACATAATCGTAAATTCTTTCAAGTCTTCTTCCTTTCATAAAGAACTCTTTCATTAATTTAAACCTTTAGAAAGTTTACCTTTGGCATGGGTCGATGTAGGCGAAAGGAAAATAAGTTTATGCCAATAAAATTGTGTAAACAAACGATTTGAATACAACTCCCAAGAGAATAGTGAAAGTAAATTGAATTCGCATCGGGTTAGTACAGCTGACGATCTTGTTTTCTCTTTGTTTTTTTTTTCCTTCATTATTATCTTTAATGTTTCATTCATGTCTAGGTCAGTGTTATAAACGGAGGTGATCAAATGTTTATGATAGCTTTTACCTCCCAAGAACCGGTCTCAAACTTCAATGTATTGAAGCTTAATTCATCGATGCTATTGATATAATCAAACAGTGAAATCGTATCGGCACAAATAAATTAATAACTAAGTCTGTTGAATACTTTCATCACTTCCCTGTAAGACTAACAAAACTCACTGATCCAAATTTTTTTACCTACAATTACACACAAACCCAGTGAACAGAACGCAAGCCCATAATAAAGATACCAGTTTTCCATAATATACGGCTAGTAACAATTTACATAACAAATTGCAATGCACTTAGGTGTGCGAGGTACGAAGGCTCCTGTCCACGGGCCAGGCATGCAATTGTCGTGATTTACATCGCTGACTGGACGACTGGACGTCCATTGCATCGTGTCTGTATGAATTATGGCACGTCACGCATTTGATGGATAGGGTAGCTGAAAAATGTAGTTCAGTATTCGTAATGCAGGGACAGTTTCGGCTAGTGCAGTAAGTTTTGTCGATAGAAATGTGTACTCGAAAATTTCAATGGGTTGGTTTCAATGGATTTTGTCTTGTTTTCGAAGCGATTCTTCCACAAACCTAACATGCTGATCATCACTGCAAACCACTGATAATAAATTACAATACGCTGGAAAGTAACGCAATACAGGTTCTGAAATGTTGTCCTCAGTCTTCATTCGAGACGAGACGACCTCGTTGGTAACACTAATTAGCCCACTTACATTCTAGAAAAGTATTTAGATTCGTTCGATACATTACTTTGCTTAAATCCAGTCATTAACTTAATTTAGCAAACAGAAAGTATCCAAGTCTGTTTAAGGTAATTTATTTAAAACGTTTGTTTATTTCTTACTTCCAAATATACTGAATGTTTATCCAGTTACGGAATCTTAAATTACCTAATTCCCTTTCTCTTTTTTCCCCGCTCCTTTTATGCAACAAACGTCATTTGCAGATAAGAGTAATTTGTTACGTTACGATAAAGCCAATTGACAGAACATAGGAAATTACTTGACTGCAAGAGTACAGTAACGAGATCAAAAAATAAAATCGATTTCATGTTTTGCATAATCTGAGTCGTGCCTGAAAACGAAAGAGTTTTTTCCGTCGGTTACAGTGTAGCAGATTTTGTAAACGTCCTGGATCCTAAATGATACGTTAGTGAAGACATTGTTGTGTGCAATAATTATTCAGTTTTTAGAAATACCCTTGTTTATAGCATATTTCCACATCAAAAACTGAAATATGTGTAAATAAACTTAAGTGAACAATTCATCTTCTAACCTTTAATTTAAAACAGCCTTAGCTTCAACACAATATAAAATTACTTGTACCTTGATAGATTTATGTCCAAGTAATCATGTGCAATCTAATTATGGTCATTGTGTTGCGAAACGTGAAAATAAATCTTGTATTAATGACGATACTGTGACGTCCAGACCTCTATCTTTTGTATGAAAATTGCACATGATAAACGATCAGTTGATTTGATTTAATGCCGACCGGTATTGGGCATATAATGTGGATCGCAAATACCTGAACGGCGGTAGAACAATACTTAACTATTGGTTGTACAGCTTAAGTCGTGTCCTTTCAACTGTGTGTCATGATCGGCATATTCCATCCGCTTAGGATAATAGCTTGTAATTTACGTTCAGTTAATAATACCTTGATGTATTGTCCGATGGAAAATTATAAGGAAATCGCGGTAATGATGCAAAATTTATTAGACCTGTAAGCCTTTAGACAAGAACTACAGGAGATTCTCCTTGGTTTTATTTTTCTTTGGGAAATCATCATCAAATGATTTCTCCTGCTCTGGCTGTAGTGACTGACTAAAGTCTACCTGTGATCCTTTAGTTACACTTTGTGTTCCAAGATCAAGGTAACTCTGTCAAACAGTCTCGTAACCCTGACAGGGGAAAACTGCTACAGCCGTATAAATGTCAGGACAGTAGTATATTTATGTATTTCCACTACGGTGTTTATTATGTTAACGGATTCTTTTGCTCGTTCCAATATATCAAAACAACTATTCTTACCAGAGACCACGCGTCGGTTAATAATAACGTTATTATTTATTCTCATCTAACAATACTTTGATTTAGTATGACAGAACAGCTATTAGGAAGTCACTGTTAACGGCACAGTTTTGCTCCCAAACTATTTAATTAAACTCTTCTTCGCTCAGTTGATTGAGGAAACTATGAGCTCAGAACTAGGATGTAAATTCCTGGCTCGGTATTTCGATCGACGATTATCTCGGGTTGAAATAGCTCACGAAACTATGCTTGGATCACATGTTTTCTGTTTTAAATTGACGATGAACAGAGTATATTGATCCAAGTATCTGGCTAACTCAGTGTTATAGATTAAAATGTTGTTTTTTTTTTTTCAATTGCTAGCTAACGTACAGAGGGTTTTTAACTTCGTATACGAGTACAAGAACAAGCGGTTCCCACAGACGCAATTTGTTTCTGTGGATTGCTTAATGGCGCCCAACAAACATGTATACCTAGTCCAGCAATGAGGAAAAATATTCTCATACCACCCTGCTTGCTCAAAAGCATGATACGTTAAACTAATCTTTAACAAACAAGTACTGTCAAACGAGAAAAAAAGTTATATATCACTGTCATTACCTGTCTCATGACGCCCTACATACCTGAAAAAACATCCGGCACGATGACGCATCACGTGGCAGCCTACGGGGTGTAATAGTTTAATTTGAAATTATATAACACCACTTCTGATATAAGTATGTATGTCGGCATTATATGAGTTATGACAACCTCATTCTGTTGACCAGTCTGACAAATCGCAGTAAAAGTGCTGTCAGTTCTTCATGTCATTCCTACACCAGCTGAGTTTACAAGTTTATTGTATCATATGATTTATAATTCCCTATTTTTAAGCCATTTCTACTTGAATCTCTTATATCATTAAGGACATTACAAATAAGGTATATTTTCATTTTTAAGTGAGAAATCATCAAATGGATCACTTTGGATGGGCAAGAGGGAGTGTCCTGCCTTTACTGACTAAAACTCTGGAACCTAGGGATCTTTAAGTCAAGAGTAAATAGGTTACTTCTAGGCAAGCGTGCTCCATCTTTGACCACATCATCGCTTTCCATCAGGTGAGATAGAGGTCAAGCGCGAGTCAAGCCGGTCAATAAAAAAAAACCACTTCTGTTAGTTACCCTTAGCGTTCCAGAGACACGGTAATCCATTCCAACAATCTCGCGATCCTGGCAGGCATCGGCTCGAACGGGCGCCGTCAATGAAAGGTTTATTACTCCTTGACCTTTGTCTTGACGAAAGTTAAAAGCAGGCGTGTCACCAACCTATTAGGCCTTCGAATAACAATTTGACGTAACAATCGATTCTGTTTTCCAACCCTAATGGACAGGGTACGCTAAGGTCAGTGTGAACGACCAAAATGATCTCATCGGGCTCATTTCGACCAGTGACGTCAACTCCGGTAAACAAGTTGGGCTTGGTACCTTTTTAATCTTTTGTTTTGATGCCTTTTCGCACGCGTTCTGCGTGTTAGATTAACCTATCCGCCGACATGAGGATTAATGGGATCGTATTTTATTTAATACTTTATGGCACAAACAACTCACCTCTGGATCTTACGTCATCGCTTGTTTATTTTGATTGACCAAACGCCCAGCTGATCGGGCCACCGATACCGACCGAATTTGTATGCTCTTTTAAACAAACAGGATTCCTTGTAGGAAGCCAGATAATAAGCGTATTATTCAGTAGAGAAAATATTAAATGAGTAGCTTGAACGGTAGTTTTTCAAGTTTAATCTTAGTTTAAGTCTATAAAGCAAGTTCATAGCAACATAATCTTAACATTATCGTTAAGAGCTGACTTACTAATTTTCGCATAACAGTATTAGTGGCATGTTAAACAACTTAACCGTTGTGTCGGCAACGTTTTGCAAGCATCCGCTAAATTTGACGGCTGCTAAACGTTTTATTTATATTTCGATTCCGCATTCCAGTCGGGGACAGGTGTAGTTTAACTGTCGCACATAACAATAAAACAACATTTCTGTACACAATTATGTGCTAACAAATCTGCGAGCGCCATTAACTCAAATTGCCATGTGTGCCAATAGAACGTATCTCACGGAAACTTGCAAATATTTTAATTGAAAGAATGGAATCCGCAATGCTTTCAAGGCCGAATATGGCTAGCCATAGCCGGTTGGAACGCAAATTACGATTTCATAACGAATGTTAGATCAAGTCTTGCTAATTGCACCTGCATTTTTTGTATGCAAATCAGATATATACGAATTTAAGTGAGGTTTGTGTAACCTCTTCCATGTTCGTTTGAGATTGAGAGTGAATGATGTACAAACATGACGAGTGCGGCGCCAACAAATATTGAGATATGTATTAAGTTCAATATTTGTGGCGCCAATGGAGAGGCGTTGAGCTATATCACTCTTATACATATTTATGTAAGATTTCTGAAATATCTTCTACTGGGACAAACACTTTTACGGTAATTACAGCTTCCTGAAAATACAGAAAGGTTGTATTATTTTAGCCTTTTTTGGGTGTAAAGTTGGTCCAAACTTATCTATATGTAAGTGCATAAAAGGACTGATTCACATCAAAACACAGCAGAAAATCAGCAAGAATTTACAAAAATTGACCCCTTATGGGGATGAAACGGGGGACCAAAGTTTGTATGGAGAAGTCTATTTTCATATAGGCGTAGCCAGTAGCACAAGCTAGTTAACCAATTAGAACACGGGACTCTGTTAACTGTGTTTCTATTGGTTAATGAGCTTAAGCAAAATCAATACGACTTTAAGTAGGTACTCATTTTGATATATTTTTTTTTTTACTGAATCAATATTACTAAAATACGAATACAAAATGACCCAACAACAAAAATAATAATTAAAACGGCCCAAGTCCCTCACGCACGTAGTTAACGCTTCGTTGACAACATTCGGTTATTTTAGGGCGCGATCATGTAAAGCAACGCTTCAATGCGCCGATTGACGTGTACACAAGCATGTGAAACTATTCCTGTGCCCGATCGGTTTACAGGGATCGTCAGTTTAAAGGGATCATCAATTTACAGGGCTATTTGGTTCAATGAACCTGGAGTAACGGTCACCTGCTAAAGAAACAGGAGATTACATTTCATTTCCTCGTTTGTATTGGACTGCGGTTTATTGTGATTTTTGTCAACAGTATGTAGACTAATGCTTGACTACGATCCCACCTGATGGTAAGCAGTGATGCAATCGTTGATGGTGCGGCACACTTGTGTGATTATGTTTTTGTAATGATAGTTGAGTGTCTCTGAAAATAATAGGAAAATTTTGATAGATTTCTTCGAAATCATAATATTAGCAAAGGGGTTTTTTCGTTAAGGAAACATTGATTTTATTCGTGAAGTTTACATGATTCAAAATAAATCAGTGTAGGCTTCATAAATGCATAATAATGATGAAAATATATTTATTGCCTTATTTGGTTATCTCTATTGTTTCTGTATTACTAAATAAAATATTATACCGCGAATAACAATGATTCACTTTCCGGATGTGCAATATCTCTTTGGGAAAATGTTAAAGTTGAATTCATGAAGCGATATGTGATAATACAAACGCTTTTATATCACTGCGAATATTATAATGATGATAGCCTATAAATAAATATTAGAAATCCTGACTTTACCTTGACCAATTCTCATTTACCGCGTCAACCAGATTCTTCTCTTCAATCCAAAATAACCTTTTTCATTGCAAAACATTCACCCTTTCACAATTTAAATGCTGTTATGATACTTTCCAAATATTATAAACAAAGCCAAGGGTCAATGAACTCAATCCAAAATACCAAGGGGTCAAAGTCAAAAGAAATATACACATACAAAAAAGGTTTCACAAAGATAATTTCTCATAATCATGGCGGCATACAAACATTAATTTGCAACATCATTATGTTGGTCGTTGAACCGCTAATAGCTTCGGTTACTATGGGACCCCATAACGTCCCATCAATCATCTGTTTGGCACCCGGAAAGCAGTAGAAAGTTCGATGTACGGCCTTTGCATTCGACCTTGGCGTTAAATCACAGCCAACCCTAACAGAGACCCCTATATAAATTGTATATTTCCCTGTTATTTACCTGTTCTCTTGTTTTGATCCGTGCTGTGACTGTTGCTGCAAATAAATAATGACGTGGTTCATAATATATGTTATTAAATTCTGATATTTTAGTTTATTTATGAACGATTTTCGTAGGTGGACACTGTAATTTTAAATTATGTATTCCAATCCAAAACATGCCAAATAAAACAGATTTGGATACGCAGTTGGACTACAAAGATGGCAAGCCAAGCTCGGAAATATGTTAATTGATGGAGTTATTTCCAAATCGCATTTGCTGCTAAATAATATTCCATCTGATCACCTGACCACTGTACCACATTTAGAGGATAAGGCAGGAATAGAAAACAAATATAAACTTCAAGAACACTATTTCTATCGGCACTTAATCCTTTAGAATCCGCCCCTAGTCATCGTCGATAATCATCGGTCACTACCCTCGCGAGCTCGGTCTCACCCTCCGTGATTGTTCAAGGTTCACCGCGCGACCTTCACTGCTCTGCAGGTGTCAACTTACTAATGTCATTAGCGTCAAGTTACTGCACAAACACGCCTGGTCGCTCTTAAAATACGTACTTTCTTTGTTTCTCTGTTATTCTTTAACATTTTTATTTTACACGTATTTGATTTAATTTTCAAGTCATACGTTTTTTGAATTCTCAGTAAACATTAACACACGTTTACAGATTTCGTAAAGTCATTTGGCTCAGCTATTGTTTTTCATATTTGCAGCGTGCCTTCAATCTGTGGATATTATGACTTTGTAAACAAAGATCTCGTACACCATTACAGTTTACAAATTAGAATTGTTCATCTATTTTCTTTTTCTCTAGTTTTTTTTTTTTTTTATTGTCATTTTCTGTCGACTGCGTTTATCGAACACGTCTCGTCGGTCTCGTAACATTTCGAATTCGTCATTCGTCTAATTTTGTTAGCCGTGGGTGGTGGTCGACAATCTTTACGATCTTCACGAGATTCAATTAAACCACTTTATTATATTGTTGTATTAGTTGTTAAATGCGTCACATCTTTAAATAACACAACATTCAAAATAGTTTTGTCTTCGAAATACTATAACTACAAATGTGTCATTCAAATGTTTAAGCAACTTGCTTTCATAAATATCAAATATATCAACTTTGTTTACAATATTAACACCCTCTTAAACATTGACTGTTATATTTCCATAATATTTTCACGCCAATATATGTGTGTTGGAGTCGAGACAAATTGCGCTCTTAAATGTAGCAAGTTTTATGCGATGATTTCAGCGCGTGTGAGTGCTTTTATAAATCTGGCCATTTCCGAGTGGAAAACCACCGCTGTCATAAGATTAAGGATTCTAATTTCTCACGACACTGCAGTACAGTGTGTTATTCGAAATTATTCCAAGGCTATGACCTGATTCATTTTGAGCTTGCGTACCTACTAGTAATGCTCATTCTGCTCCACAGTTTTCATAAATACAATAAACGAGCACATTTTTAGTTTTCTTTTCGGGTTTACTGTAGCTATAAAACACTTTGTTTAACAAATAATTAAAATAAACTATACGTTGCATCAACACACAGTTCAAAATTGATCAATTACAGCCCACACGGTCGATTCAGTTCTACCATGTTATTAAAGATATGTGTAACTATAGTAAAGTTTCGTTCATCGAGGTGTGTTTCGATGTACGGCCGGAGTGTAGACTTGCGAGTCAATAACGACGACTCGACCTTCGGACACTAACCTTTCTTTTTGGCTCTTTTGGCTGCAACGCTCGCATATTGCATAACAAAACCGATCCAAGATGATGAAAGTAGAGCTGGACTTATAAATTCATCACTAGTTGCGAGTTTCATAAATCATGATAGTATATTCGCTTTCTGATGGGTTCTTTTGTATATGACATTTATTCTGAGAGCACTAATTAAACCTTTTATACATACGTCTCATGATGCTGTCTCGCTGGCAATAAAAACTAATGGACATTAGCAGTTCTCATAGCACCGCATGGATCTAACGCTTCGTTGTGAAATCACACTTTTAGATTTTACACCGCTAATAAATCGTGGCGTAACCCGGAATCAAAATAGATTTTAAATCTTCACCTCAGCTTCTTTGGAGTAAGAAATAAACACGCTAATTTTACTTTTTTTTTGTAAACATTTGCCTACTTAGTGAATGAACTACATCGTTTTAATCGTTCAGCTATTAGGATCCATTTAATAGATCACTTAGAAGCACTTCGACAGTTGCTTGCCTTCTAATATTTTTAATCGTATCGAATCTTATTCCATATCTCTAAACCTTGCACTTGCCTATGTAACGATTGCGAAGGGGTATATAGCCAGCCTTCCGTGGTTTGTTGCTCCGAACTGCGGTCAAGGCGAGTTTGGCGCCGGTCTGGAGCCGAAACTAAAAATACATCTTCGCGCAAGTGTAAATAATTTAGAAAAATCTGCAGTGTCCGGATGCAGCCACTTCCAAAGGTGAGCCGTAGGACTCTCAGGGGACACGTGTTTCAAGATAAGCAGCCGGGGATAGTGAAGCTGCCTCTTATAAACTAGAACCAGTTTTCAAAACCGTTACGTTTCATTCACCACTTGGGGCTTTAACTGATAACAAAATAAACTCTTCGTTCTGCATTTAGAATCTGGCAAAACTTGTATTGAATATAATCGAGCAGACGAAATAACAGACACGGTTTGAGAACGTCACTGACGCAACATAGCAATTTAGTGTCAAAATATATTACACATGTCATGTGGCGTTTTCTCAAATTTAATTTTCTATGACATTTAATACGCCATGTGGACAATAATAATCTTTGATATAAATGTTTCTGTTTTCGCGTTGGCATCACGGAAACATCATTCTGTTTATTTTTATTCAAGGGTTTTGAAGTGAAGGATCATCGTTCGGTGTTAGAATATTTTTAGTTAAATCATTAATTTCTTTTGTAACAGTGAAATTCTTCATCGTATTTGCTGTTTGTCAACAAAAATAAACTAAAATGACTTTTAATACTATTTCAATAGCGACTGGCATTTCGGAAATGCTTCTAACGAGTATTTTGACGGTAAGATTTTTTAATATCTGCAGTAGATCTGTTGACTGTGCCCAAACTAAATGATGTATAATAAAAATAATGCTTCATGGTGCACATGATGCGCTTACAGAAAAAATATGTTGGTAATAAGAACGCGGAAATTATTGACAAAACACATAAACTTGTTTTTATTATACCTATTAGAACTTACCAGGTGTCGCGTTCTAGGTTAATATTATGTCGTTAAAATTGATTATTTTCTATATTCAAGTTAATTAATCACAATGTTCTCATTCAAATACTAAGCTCATTTGCGGCAGCTTTTATCTGTTTTGCGGTCACGAACCACAATACCTAGGCACCTTTTATTGTTTGTAATTTATTCAAATGGTAACTCTTTCACAGAATAAGGGTTATATAGCAAACGTGATTTCGGAAATAAAGGACAATTGTCCTCTACTATTTATCACAATTCATGGTCCATTGCGTTCACAATGAGCTCACCTCAACGTAAATCATAAGAATTGAACTTTATTCTCATTGGGTTTAAGTATAATTTGTTTTGTGACGGATTAGTCCTATGCGGCTGATTGTGTCTCGTTATTATCGTGTCGTATCGAGTGGCGCACGCGCCACAAACGACCGCTTGTATGATTTACAACGTGCTCCACTGAAAGGTACCATTGTCTGCTTAACAGCTTCGACGGCGATTACACAATCGCATCGTTTGACGCCTGTCGAAGGTTATCTCCGGCCGTACGCCGCGACGCTCTGAAGTTGACCGATGTTTGTAATGTTAGAGCCCTTTGTTGATGGTATTTCACGTTTCTGAACTTTTTGTTAGTACCACGGCTGCCATTGACCGTTTACAGAGGAATTCTTGCCCTTTCCCAGGCTGCGTTCAAAATGATGGCGTGATCTTTTTTTTGTTGCCCAACATTAAGAACTGGTCGACCAGCTGAGTAAAGACCAATTAGAAGCTGTTAAATGCGTTATTGATGAAATTGTCGCATAAATTAACTGTTCTACGATCGTAAAACTTCATTCGTAATAATCTCCATATAGTATCCTGAATGTTTGCAATAATATATCGTAAGCAGAACAACAAACTAACTGGCAACAGATCCGGTCGTTCCAATTAGTGTTAATCAATTACATGGTTTCGAAGATAACTAACTGGCATGAGGTGGATGTGATGAATCACCAGTTTTGGTGATTTGCCAAACAGTTGGCACGTTGGATTTTAGAGCTACATAGGAATTTGTGTTTTTTTATTAATATCGGGATTACTATAGGTACCTATCGCGATTGCGCTGCTGCGAAAATAGTGTCGACAGCATGAGTTGTTATGTTTACATATTTCAGTAACTATTGCATCGTTTCTTATTTACCATTGTCCCGATTCATTGCATAAGTATTGTAGAAAACATAAAAGAACATTCTATCTCTTGTATGTGAAAATGAACACATGACCACGATTTCTTTGTCTTTCTTGTTTCTGATCGTAAACTGAATGGCTGATGTTTGTTCTCCTCGACTTACGTTTTACGCTTCTTTCTTATAAAAAACTAAATTCGTAGAATTACTCTTGTTTCTTTTCTTAACAAAAGACGATGCTCCAAGTATTATAATTTAATTACTGTTTAAATGCGATTCGCATACAGTATAAAGTCCAAATTCCACATCTTTTAAAATCAATTTGATTTCAAGAATGCACTAATGTGCTCATACACTAATTTCAGATATATTTGACCTATTTACTTGCGTAAACCACAACATAACAAGTATTACCTTATTATTATTGAAATACTAATACGCACTGCTCCCAACAATAAACAAACCATTATAATTAATCAACTTCCGTAGAATACCGATAGAACATTTATTATTTTGATAGCTGACTTTAATAATAAACCACGTAATATTAATAAAAAGCATTATTAACACTGAGACTTTTACGACTACTAACCTGGCTAGAAATAAATACGAAACATATATTACCTACATCAGTGGTTTCCAACAATAACTGGACCGCAACCACCTGACAAAAAATAAAATCTGGATTAATCTCTTAGGGCTGAAACTGCGTAAGCGGTTCCTTGCAAAAGTTAAGTAAGTATAACTATGCATATGAATTAAGAACTTTTTAAATAAGTTCAATTTAATCACTTATAAGATCGGCGTAAGTTATATTTAGTCAAAAATCAAGTTTTATTTCAATGAAAGGGATGTCTTTGTAGGTTAGATGTGGGTTGTTGTTAGGGGGGTATCCAATATTCGCTCGCGATCCACCAAAGGGTCTTAATCTATACTTTGGGAAATACTGACCCACACGATTTAAGGGCGCTACTCAACACTAATAGCTTCTCGAGAAAGAAAGAAAAACTCGAGTTTATAGCAGGTTGGCGTGTCGACATGTTACCTGGTCGTTTGTTCGATGACTCACTAGTACCAACGATCAACGCTATCTAAGGTAATTTATGTCACATTGCGCATGCAGAAAGCCATAATGCTTACCCAGTAATTATAGATAAATATGAAAAAGTAAATGGTGTAATCATTACTGTAATTCTCGTTAAGTTAGCAACTGCACAGTAATTTATGATTATGATTCCGTACCGTTTCTATAGGTTGTCGCTTTAGCGATTTTCCAGGAGGTACACGATATTTAATTTCAGTTAATAGTAAAGTCAGGTTTGGGACTGGATTCTCTAATCTTTGCAATATTCTGGTATCTCCTAGAACAGTTATCCATGCAATTCATTCTCTGCGGGATTGTTTGAAAAATTACTGCTTTGAACGCAAAAGGTAACTGAAGGGGCACAGATTTTAAAAGTCTGACATTCCTTCTCACGCCACCCGTGTTGAGTTATTTTATCACCTCAAAAAAAAGACAATATAATTCTTTTGGATGTAATATAAATGGATCATGGGCCATTCCCTGTTAATGCTCCATGATCCATTTTCCGAGAATTCGCGCGAAGAAACTGAAAAATTACGTATCACACATTTGTGATTATTTTCGGTATTGTATGAAAGCACCAGGGCTATATATTGCATCGGCTGGGGAATTTTGAAATTACTAACTGTGAAGCAAAAGACAACGGCGCGCGGCGGGAATAACCCATATATGTTAAACACACATGTGAACATCTGCTGCACTGACTAATTTTCCAGATTCTCAGATCTCTTTCAAAAACCTGGAAACCGATAGTTTACTTTCAGAAAAACGTTTCGAGTTTCCTGTATTTTTCCTTAAACGGACGACTACTTCTTGTAAATGGCTGATTAGTTATATCTGTACTGATTCTGCGTCGGCATCGTACTTTAGGTGGATTTTACTATTTTTACCACATATAATGTAAGTAACAGACACCATTCATCTATTTTCAAATAACTGTTCTTCAATTACATTCGATTTTTCTTAATTAAGAAGGAATAGAAAATTATCTGTTATATCATAGTAGCTTTAAGTACTTCGCTACGAGTTATAAGCTCCGATACTATCATGATTTGTAACCTTAGAGCCGGCCTTGGCGCCAGCAAATAGTGAAATGCATCGACATGATGCAATGTCTCGCTGCGAACAAATATTATACTTGTATCTATAACATTTGATATGTCTGTTTTTAGAAGCTATTGTATGGAACTCGTTGTTTAATTTTAGATAGTCCTGGCATTAAGGTTGATATTGCTAATGGCACGTTTTACAAATTGACTTTGTACTAGGCTATACAATTATTTGAATATACATTATTATGTATTATTAAGTCGTGCGATGCTTGCAAGGGTTTTTTAGTATCTACTACAAAGCAAATCTTTTTTCTTGTATAGCTTCAACGATTATTATTTTTCTTTGAATATGTTTTCTTATCAAAGATATGACAGTGCAGCTAATGCATAAAAAATGCAGTTTTATTATTGTTTACTATTAGCTTCAGGTCCTTGAAATATCCGAGAAATCAACGTTATCAAATTCATTACAGTTTGCATGCATGAGGTCGAGGTCGCATGCATGCACAACATTGGCCCATGCGATAAATATATAATCACTTCATGTGGTCATATTACTATAAAATTTGTAATAGTACACAAGAATGTGATATTATTTACAGCGTTGTGGTTTCTTTCTACATTGATTTATTTTATATTTGCATTATAAAAAGTTGCCTTCAATTTAGGTTTTATATAAACAAACTGCTTGATAAAAATAAACCTTTTCTGGCGATGATGTGTTCATTAGGTCTGTAAAAGAAAAATTGGAACGTGTGTTGTTGAAAAGTGTCATGCCGTTAATATTCAGAGCATCGAATACCTCTATAGTATCCTCTAATAGCACATTGCACTAATATTATAAAAGCGAAAGTTTGTAAGTCTGTACTGAGTGTTTGTAATCCTGTAAACTCACACGGCTGAAAGGATTAGAATAAAAAATATGATAATTTTCTATTTTGACCCGGGCAAAGCCGCTGCCAGAAGCTAACCTAAAAGGTATTTCATAAATAATTTAGAATATTACAGAATTTTCATGAATATGAAATACCGTCGTGCATGAGTCATTCAGTTCCATATGCATCGAAGGATAGCTAAGACAAAGAACTCGCAGTAAACACATTTAGGGCTTTATTATTTTGAACGAGAAACCCCATTGCAAGCGACTGGCTGGCGACATGTAATTGCTGTGATCTATAGGTAGGTTACAAAGTAGTTGTTTCAAAGACAACAATGGCACTTGGTTGTTGCAGCCGTCCCAAATACACATGCGTTTCCGACTTGAACAGAATGATCTAACGCCTATCAAAATCACTGTATTAACTTGGGGTACCTCAAGGTAAAATGAGACAGATTTGGAAAAGCTTTCGATTAAATGAATCACCTGTAGAATAGATAAGAAACGTTACTCGCAAAACTACTGAAAGAATTTTTTTTTAATAAGCAGCACGTTTGTGTTCCTCTGTCTGTATTTATTATTTTCTTTTTAGGTGTACATAGTAAATACAAATTACATACATAATAAATCAATCGCAACGAGATTTCAAGGCTCACTCATAAATAAATTTTCGAAATATCTATCCATTTGACAATTGAAAGACGTATGCAAAAGCAAACGACCTTAGCTTCATGTAGATGATTACAAATATTTCATAATCAGAGCTTATTCAAATATCATATTGCTCTTTACAATTCAAATTGTGTAATCAGATTTAATGACACCGGTATCCTTTTCTTAGCTTCATAGTAACAGTTAAACCGATTAATAAAAAACGATATTATATTATCTTTCATGATTATAAACTGCTCAACGATGTTATTAATTTTTTGAAAACCTCAGTCTAACAGTAGGTATATTTAGACAATCAACCAAAAAATATTGTAAAAAGTTAATGCTTTATTAAACTTACAACGTTCAGTCAATGTAATTGGTTTCAACTGAATTGACGTCACAAGGCAATCAAATAATCATACGATTTACAGCAGGATATTTTTCATTACACACGTCACGTGAATTATTATATTAGTTTATATTAAATGTAAATGCAAAGAAACTCTTACCTATTTCCAAACTCCTCCAAGATTTGATATGCACTTCATATTTGTTTGTACACACTTACACAGTGCTTCAAAGTGACATTTCGAAGTATAAATACGACAGACGTGGGCAGAAACAAGTTCTAGTCTAGAATTCTCTCAAGCTTTTATTAACCCATAGACAGGGCATGTGTTGAATACGTCTTCCACTCTGTATACGCTTCGAACTCAGGCTGTTGCATCATAACCGTTAATCTACATATTTAGGGCAGTAGAATTTTCACGTGAAATGACGAAGGATTTGAACATACACATTATATTTTTCAAATAGTCTAAGATCCGATTAATAACGACCTTCACCGGTCTATTTAATAGATGAAACATATTTTGTGACAAATCTAATAAATATATTAAATAATATAACGCGGGTGGGTTGCCTGACAAATTCCTGGCCAACCTGGCCCGCGTTATATTATTTATTAAAAATTTGTCATAAAAAACGTTTCATCCATTAAACAGACCGGTGAAGGTCGTTCTTAAGCGGATCTTACACTATTTGAAAAATATGATGGAAAACTGTAATTCAATGAAATTCTGAAATATGAACGATAGATGTTGCAACTTGTTGAAATACATTTGAGGGAATTCGCGATATGGGTACTAGCTCCATAATTTACGACTCTATCATACGAGTACTAACACCTCTTCCACAAGTCGCCCTCTTATGTATGTTAGCCTAATGAGTAATCTCACTGAAAAATGCACGCTCTTGCATATATAAATGTGTACGTTTTTCACAGATGTTACCAATAACAATTTGCGATTAATTCAAACTTCCGCTAAATATGACCTAGTGGGACCGTGATGTCCGACCTTCACATTTTATGGTCAAGTAAAAATTATAATTTACGGAAATATACACTGTTAATGCGAAGGTGGCTCAAGACAATTTTATTATAACGCACTTTTAACGGAAATACATAAATTGCTCTGTTTGTACAGAGAGCCATATATTTTAGTTTTGATTTCATTTATAATGAGAATAAGTGACACTTACTTTGTTTTCACTTCCTTGTTATTTGTTGCGTATTCTGGCAAATTCTGTAATGGAAGGTTCGACGTTACAACGTTCACATACACAAATACTTAAAGTGAATATATATTGTGCAGAATTTTAATTTAACTGTGTTTGGCCAAAGATTACGATAACAAGCTAGCATTAAATGAACTCTAATGGTCGGTCTTTCATTGTAACACTGATTAGGTTCCAGTCATGATAAAATCTAGCCGCATTCTCTTTGTAGTTCCAATTTAATGTGGTACACTTTTTCTCTGATATTTGTTCGTATCGCACACTAGTCTTGAAAGTTATTTAATTGCAAACACCATCGGTTCCATCACGCGAACCGATCATTATCGTCTTCCTAATATATATTTTCGCTACTCTATAGTTCTCAGAAACTTTAAAAAAAGGCAATTTATATATTTTGTTGTTAATTATCCGGCAAATCCTATGCCTAGAGTTTGCGACTTGTTATTTATCTATTTCCTGTATAAACATAAAGATTCTTTCAACAAAATCTGTAGGTACTAGCAATTTCGTACTCGAATATTTGACGTCAATCATATTTGTTACTAACTGAAAATGTTGACTACTTCCCGTTCTAGAGAATCTGAGAATTATACTCTGTCAAATATATATTTGAAAGAGAATAGCATACAGAACTCAATATAGGTGCAAATAATTAGTATAACTGCAAGTGATTTCATTTCATATTATTGCAACAAAGCGCAACCTTGACGACGGCGACGCCTCGGCTGCTTTGTCTGACGACTGAGTCTTACGCATTCGTCCCATTCATACTCAAGATGCGTTGCGTGCGATATAATCCTACAGCATTGACACGACAAGATCTACTAATTGCCTGTTCTCGCCCACTCCTTGTTACGCGAGTGTTCTTCGGTGGTTTCGTCTTGAAGGTTACCTTCCTTGACTCCGTAATTGGCATCACAATCTTCATTACTATTATTCTGTAATTATCCTATTAAAGCTCTTCTCATCGCTAACACTTTAGACAACTCTTTGTTCTCTCAGTGATGTTACTTTAATTAATTTCGATTGCAACAGATTGACAATGTTCAATTAATATTGCATTTGACACGTTTGTTCTTTTATTTTGATTGTCGGATCTTCATCTATAAATGAGTTTTATTTGTATGATAATGTTGTCACCGGCAATGTCTATAACAAATTGCGTGCGGAATGCTTGCTTGCCAATAAATACCTTTATTATGACTGACACTCCCGTTGCCTTGCCACTAACTAAACAACACTGCTTATGTATCTTCACCCCGCTGAGAATGTTCTGCTTCGCTCGGCTGTTCGTAGTCCTTTAACAAGTTTTAAACATAATCGAGTAATCAAGACAACAAAAGTACTCTAATATAAACTTGGCGGGATATAATCACTAGGTTCTTTTGTTTTAACAACTAAATTATTGTGTTATACCTAAATTAGAATAGTACCATTGTGATAGTAAATATCGATCCTAGTATGAAATTAGCTTTGGCTTATCTGCTCCAAGGTTTCACTGAATGTTTTCTAACCATAGTTTAGTATCATATGTTTCATGGTGTGTCCTTGCGTCGAATAATTTCGGAGGGAAGGTTGGAGCAGCTAGGTCTCGTTCGACGATAGGGCTGTGGTGACGTGGTCATGTGTCGGCAGCATCAACGGGTTGGCGTTGGCGCTGGGTGGCAGCGGTGCTGGCAGCCCTGCGACGGCGAACGACTCACGGGACCAGACGACGACCTCATCTCGCGCGCCCTCCCCACCGCCAAATGAGAGGCAGCAGCACTCCAGGTAGACGCGCTCCACGCTCGGAACGTTTGGCTTCTCTGGCTATGGCTGTTTTTGTTATCAATGGAGTACCAGCTTTGAAAAAAGAATGAATACTTTTGTAGTTGCATTCAAGCGTTTCCGAATGTTTGTGTATACATATTTTAGATTATACGTTCAATTCAAAGCTAGTGTTTCATTGATCAAACGTAAAGGTGTTGGTTTCGTTTCTGTACTGTAATTTTATGTGGGTCAAGGTCGTTTCCAAATTATGGTTATACTATTAGAACGCCATACAACGTTCCTAGTATGTGTGCATGCTTGCCTGCTGAGTGTTTTTTGTTTTTGTTGGTGGTAGAAACGTTTTTGTGCTGTTTATTTTGTATTTCGCCGAGTGTATTTTTTTGTACTGTTAGATAGTTTTTTTGCCCTGTTCAAAGGTTAGCGAAGTTTTCATCGTCTTCGAACATTTATATCAGCATAACATTTTCTCCTACTCGTTAAAATAACATTGTTCAGTCGTAATTGCAGACCGAGCTGCCGATATCAGTAAATAAAAATGTATAAATAATTCAAAGAGGAAATTAAGTTTAATGATCGTTCTAAACTGTGCAATGTCAAAGTCAAACACATGTTTTCCTGTCGACAACGGCTGACGTCAGGACTAAATAAAACAATGATGGTCCTTGGTTATTGCCTTACTTTATACCTGAACGACTGCATTCGTTTCAAAATGAGGCTATTTTAAAATTCTACCCAACGAAATTGATAGCATCGAAGGTAACGAAATAATACTACCAGTATTTGTGAGGCATATCAATGTGGCAACAGCTTTTTTTGTGAAGAAAATGACTCGCAAAAAATCGCCATGTCAATAAAAAATCCTAAACAAACACAACGAGATTGATAGGAGGATGTTTAACAGGTTTCAAATCTTCTCATTTAGATATTTCAGCAGGTAAGTTATTAGCTTCAAGGATGGCATCAGAAGAGTTACGAATTGGATGGAGGTAAAATTATGAATATGCCATTTGAATTTTGTTTCTCAGGAGGTGCGATACTATCGATGAAGCGTAGGTAGGTAATGTTGGCTGAGGCACGTCTTGTTGGAGTGAAACTCTGCTCTGAATCTTAATAACCCAAACTTATATCTGAAATACATAATCTGCAAGACGTTAGGCAATTGATCAATATCAATATACTGGAGTTTGTCGTCAAAGTCAATATTACAGAAAGACCAAATTACTACGGGTTCTTAAAATTTGAACATGCACATATGAATAGGCGTGGGAGCAAACTAATTAGTAGGTAATTAACGACGTACTGTTCAACACTGTCCTATTGTTCAATGATGTCTAGAACAATACCGAAAATTCAAGTCTAAATCGAATGCCAAAAGTAGTAGGAAGTAGAGCCAAATCTTGATATAGAGCGCCGCCTGTTTTGTGGGCGGGTCTTTGGCATTGTCACGTGATACTATCTGTACCTACCGACAATGTGTCTTGTCAGTTAGTCTCTCCAAAACAAAAATTAAAAGCTGTGAAGGTTTTGACTTGACATCTACACAGTAAAATCAAATAAAAGGTCGGAACTTTATGAAGTTAATCAACATAAAAATAAAAATTTTCTTCAAGCATAAAATTCAAAACTACTACCGTTTTTTTTTTTAATTTCTATGCTACTACTTAGAGTCCTTTCAAAGTTAAATTTGGTCTTCGTCATAATAGTTATATTTTGAAATCTCTTCATTATAGTTTGTTATTTTGGCATTTAATATTATTTGTATTTTATTATTATAAGGAGGTACTTAATTGTAATGATGTTTAATTTGATCTTAAATAACTTATTACGGTGTAGTCTTTTTTAACGCAAAGGTTGGCTGGTATAGAATGCCTTGTTGCATTAAGTCCGCCTATAACAACTACTATATACAAGTTACATACTTATGTTATGAAGTAAGTACCTATTTAAATAAGTATTGTAATATATGTAGTGCTGTAGTTCCGAATTCAATTTTACTTTACTCTAATAATTGACTACTATTTCAGAACTGAGTAGGAAACGAAGGACCATTGTCCTTCGGTACCTAATCAGTTCTGAAATGGTTTATTAAATAGGTTTTTGACCATGACCTTAATTAATTCTCAAATATTTAATTTATGTAGCGCATAGTTATACTACGTAATTAGTTTTAGATGTCATTAACTTAGCGTACCCAAGTCATCAAAGCAAAAGTAATTGAATATTCAGTACTGTCAATATAGACACAGCATCTGCGCGATTGAAGACATCATCTTGCACATGTAAACTCAAACCATCAACGAAACATTTGGGGTTTTTGAAATATATAATTGACCAACCCTAATGTGTGCGAACATTCATATCCTTTATGTCATTAAATGCTAGCGATGCGACGTTGAATAATCACGATAAATGTGCAGGCCTTGCCTCCCAAGGCATCCTCGTCCAAAAACTACGTGTTGATCATCTTGTAATTTAACTCATAATTTCTGAGCCACCACCGCGAGGCTTACGTCATGCTCCCAGAATAGAGCGCGGTTGCTTTCAGTGTGTAGTTATTGTAGATTTTTTGCTGGCAGGTTATTGACTTGAGCATTTAGATGTCACGGCAAGGGTACCGAACACGGCTCCGCTACAAGGCTCCGAATGCTCGACAAAATTGCAAGTCTGCAACATAAAACCATTCGCGAATATTGCCACGCCGTATCTCGTAAAAACTGTTTTTTGTAAGCACTGTTTTAATTAAAAAGTCATGCTCATGATACAAGTTTTCTATTACCGATATGAATTGATAACAACTAAAGGCAGCTATGTCATACGAAGAAATTCTAAAAATAGTTTTGGGTTACAACAATAAACATATTATGTTGATTTGCGAAACCTGTTTTTGACTGCCAGATGTGAAGGTCATTATTGTTTATTTACCCATCGTGTTTATGTGATTATATTATGAAGGTATATATCTGTAGGTGGGATACAAAAACAACACAAGTAGGTAGGTGTTGAGGTAGAGGTGTGAAAAATGTGAATATTTCAAAGTGCTAGTATAAAAATATCTATATTTTCGTAGTTTTTTTTTTATGAATTCTGATAACACTTTTATTAACAGTTTAATTCAAGTTTATAATGACTTAGTGTCTATCTAATGTTATATTTTTTATGTTTATCGTTTTAGCGATTTACACTTATGTGACACAAAAATACTTGAATTATTTATTGCTTGAAGTGTTAGATTAATAACCGAGACAGCCTTAATGGCTCTTGAAACTAAACATTTAAAAAGGTGTTAGCAGTAGGTAAGTCACTTCAATTGGTAAATAAATATTTAAATAGACAAAGTCCACTTTAAAACTATGTAGGCGTATTACATTAGGTATTTGTCTAAGTTGTAAAGTATCTGCACGTAGCTTAGGAGTTTTGCTAAAAAATTTAGTAGACATTGTAGAGCGCTAAACTATTGATCCGACATCTTATAGTGAGATCTTTGAACTTATGAATTATTTTATCCGATATTATCTGCAAAGCTTTATCAATATTTACTGGTAACCAAATTAGTTTGAACTGGAATGTCTACACACATAAACTACATGTCAATCAACTTACTATTTATACATATTAATGCGGTACATCAGAACATCGTTCAAGCCTATTTCGCAGCATGACTGACGTATATTAAATTGATGCCCTCTTTGGATAGGAGCTTCAATTTAATTTGCAAAATAAAGTGGAAACGTGCTCTTAATATCTCCCAAAAACTTATTGAACCAATAAATCTTCAGTATCCCACTTAAGACTCGAGATCTGACTGAAAAGAGGATCTTGAATGCGTAATATAGTATCTGCAAATGTGTGCGAAATCGTTACAACGATTCACGAGTAATCTACGCGTTGAATTCTTTACGAACGCGTTTATGCTCGACTAAAATGAGCAATTATACTTATACCCGTGTTAGTTCGCGCGGTTGCGCCCTAAGTGCCCTTGGTAGCTGGTAGTACGCATTCGTGCGGATCCGCAAAAACTGTTCGAGACTAAATGCTTCTTAATAACAGTAGGGCTGTACCACATGCCACGTTGTTTAGCTAAACCTTTTTTTTATTATTGTTAGGCTCGCGTTTGACCCCCATCTCACCTGATGGTTAGCGATGATGATGATGTGGTCGACGATGGAGCACGCTTGCTTAGAACCTATTTACTCTTGACTAAAAGACATATTTTTTATGGTGGGGATAATCATCCAATGACAAGCCCGATCTTGGGCGGAGCGGGAGATAGTGTTAGACTCTTACTGATAAAAAACCCTCCCCGTTCCTTCAAGCCTTCATACTGGGGCTCGAGTTCCCTTTCGGAAAACCCTGGCCCCAGTAGGCTTCGGCCCAGCTGGGCCCCTGCTGTTGCTGACAACTCCTTGAGGCGCGCGGGAATAGTGCGCGCCATCGACGATTTGGGCTTGGTCCGGACGGTCGAACAACGAGCTACCCATTGCTCACTGTCCGCAAGCCCGCGCCACTCCTCCTCCAGTCTGTGTTTCATGATAGCTATAAATTAGGGGTCTTCCCCTAAGTTATAGCTATCATGAAACACAGACTCCAGAAGGGAATTCCACTTCTTGGCTGGCACAATAAATGTTTCCGAAACGCTTTGTGCGTATGTGTGGGATATCTACCATGTACCAGTGGCGCAACGCCGTACCTAATAAGAAAACCATAGAGTAGTGTTCCAGATAAAAACTATTTTTATAAAAGATGCAATTAGTGCATGTCACGCACGTGTAAAACTAATTATAATGCAGTTGACACATAGTCCCCAAAATATAAAACTCATTTTGATCTCTCCTTTGTACCAGCAAGATTAACCCAGTTTTATTTTCGTACAAGCAATAAACGAATAAAATCTGAGAACGTTTTACATAAACATGTATTGCTTTTTGAGCAAGACAATAAAACGACGTCGTTAAAAATAAAAGATGGAGTCTTAAGAATATTAAATTGACATTCGCATGTCAAGGTGGTGTTTAATTGAAAGAGGGCGTAAGTAATCTGAATAACATGAACTTGTAAGTCAAAGGTCAAAAGGATTTGGGAAAAACAATTGACAATGTAAAGGGTAAAAATATCCGTACATGAAGACCATTGCCTATAGCATAATTAGTCTTTTTAAATTTTGCAATTGCTGGGAGTCAGGCTCGTGAAGAAATGGGCCGTAATCCACCACGCTGGCCCAGTGCGTTTTGGTGGATGTCATATGTCATGTGTATTCGAATATTTCGAAAGAATCTTTTATCCTAAAGGCTCATTAGGTAAATAGGTAATATAAAGGAGGCGCTAAAGGGAGTTTCATGAGGACCGCCTTCTGTGAATGGTTTCGGACTCGGAAAAGCATGCAGATTATGATTCTGGATGTTGCCAGGAGGCATAATAGTGCATTTTTTTTATCCCCCCTTTCTGAAGCAGCAAGTATATTGACTGAACAAATGCTTAGAATATTTTACCTGTCAGAGGCCCAGCTGAGTCGAAGCCTACTGGGGCCATGGGTTCACTTCTGAAAGACAAAACAGACCCTGGAATGAAAGGCAACGAAGGAACTAGGAGTGGTTTTTTCAGTAAAGTCTGACACCCCGCTTCGCCCAAAGCGAAGATGTCATTGGATGATTTCCCACTTAAAAAAGAAGGTATTCAGTCTACGTTTAGTCAGGAAAACCTAACATAGCCTCTCACTCCACCCACAGTAGAAGAGATATTTAAGGATTTCCCACCTCAAAAAAAGATTATGTATTCTAAAGTAGTAAAAAATTAAAACAAATATTTGATTTGCGTAACGATTGTTCGTGAGATTCTAGGAATTCTCAGAGTAATTTAATTACGAGATCATCAGTAGTTTTATGCACAACAATGCTGTATCATTCATGCCCTCGTTTGTCACGTGGACCAACACATTGCTGCAACAATTAATAAAACATCAAGACCATATAGAAATAAAGTAATGCAATTAAAAATGCAGAAATAATAGCAAAGGTTATTATGCCTTGCAAGCGTGTACTAAACACGTGCTTTTTGCTGCATTTAAATGTGTTGCGTCACTACTGTAAATATGCTACTATACATAGTCATTTACAACGTAGGTATATGAGTTCCCATTGATTCCCCCAACAGCTATTTACACGCTTCGTTCGCCTCCCTAGACCCCACAAGGGTTGCCTACTAAATACCTGACCCAAGATTTTAATATCGTGCCATACTACACAAGTGAGTGTGTAATTTCATCCATAAGGGAATATTCCAACGAGTTCAAAAGGAGGCTTTTTAATTAACCACGATTTATTCGTCTGAGCTGAAAGTTCAATGTCAAAGTAATACTTTATGTATAAATGAAAAGCCACGTATTCTGTTAAATTAAAAATCTTCGCCTCATTAAAAATAATGATAGAAATAGAATTATATCTTGAAGGAATTCATAACAAACTTGGACACAGAAAATCAGTAATTCTCGTTATAAGAACGATTATTTCAATAGCTTTTTGTCAATCAAATGTACACATCCATCACTCTTGTTGCCGCCAAACCACTCTTTGCTGTTACTGCAGCTACCACCATTCTATTTTGAGTCTTATGCCGTACACGGAACAAAAGCATTTCTATTATCAATAATCGCGAACTTGTTAAAGCAACGGCCTAATTGCTGCGCAACTTTTGTAATTTGCTGTCTTGTACCCGTAAAGAGGCACTATGATGTGACCGTTATAATCTACCTAGCAACAGCCAACCGGTAGAGAGTTCGATGTCCGAAAGAAATGTAGTGACCTCATAGATTCGCCATTTGCAATTCATCATCTTGTACAAGCTGCGCACCAGCCACGCGGCGAAATTCTGCTATCTTTGGCAATATTACCTTTCTAATAAACGCGGTTACAACAGATATAAGTAAGCGATTGTACTTTGATCATAGATTGTTGGAGGAATCGTGATCTATGAGGGTTTGTGCAAATTATAAGTAGATGACAACTAATTTAATTCGTCAACATCATAAATCGATAGAGCATGAATCGCTCGTTTGTGATAAATCTTACCCAAAGATGTGACAAATACATTACCTATAAATAACGCAACTCTAATCGAAGTTCAAATAAGATTATTTGAAGATTTAATACATACAGAAGTTTTCCATTTGTTATGTGACTAGTGAATCATGTGGGCACTAAAGCAGATACAAAAACAGGCGTGCCAACTAAAGATACTTTAAACTTTCAAAGAGGTTAGGCCGGAAAAGGCAAGGCTTTTAAAGAATTGAAGTATATGGGAAAAGCATTTAAGTGTGCATTTAAAAGTAATGGACTTGACAATAGATACAATTTTGTTAAGGTAAATTCAGATACACAACATCGGATAAAAGTTTCCGTAGCTAATAAAATTAATTTCTATTTAAATTCTTGCATTCTTGTTTTCTACTTATAAGTCAATCCTGACTGTACTTTCATCCGTGCCCTTAGCAACAACGCACTAACGTCATCTCACATGACATTGAAACATATCCCGAGTGGTTGTAACCGCAGCCTCGGGATGCGTCGGGGCACCCAGCCGTACAAGGACTCAACATGACGTCACCTACAACAATACAATTACGCACACAAAATTACATCTTTCTCCATAGTAGCAGAGGCGAAATTCCCTTACAGAAAGTTTTCGAACCATGGAAGCCTTGTGCGAGGCTTGACTTTGTTACTTTGTGTAACCGTCGCGATGATAGAGCTTCGCCGTGGAATGATGGACTGCCAATCGAAAATTTTATGCGCTATAAAACGTGATCCAATACCTTATACAAATCGCTCAATTTAATATCAACATTTATACTAAGCGGAAATGTAACCGCATTTCCTAATGCATGACTAACTATTGTCAACGATAAATTGCTAGTGCCAATACAGTTATCTTCGGAAATAGTGGATCTCGTACACAAACAGTCATGTAAAGCGGTGACATCAGTGTTTGCCAGAGATTGTCGTCAAACATGAATTACGTAGATCACATATTATACAACCGATTTGCCAACTGATTAACTTGTCACTTTTTTTGTTGGGGACACTTTCTATTCATTACTTGATTTAGAGAAATAATTCATCTGACAGTAACAGCTGTTTGAACACGACCTGTCACTGAAGCGTATAAATCTAATTCTAAATTATGCTACGAAAAGAGAGAATAAAGGAAATTCACGAGAGTTGTGTCAAAAACACGTATGGCATTCTAACTTGTTCTCCGATGACATAAGGTGTCACAAACATCCAATTAATTCAATTATCTTACAAAGAGGCAAAAGGAAATCCGTCTCCAATTGACTCATCACGTAATTTGACACTCAAAATGAATTACTTCTTCAACCGCATCCGAATTCATGTTCAGTAAATACGTGTGACTTTTGTTTAAACATCACATTTGAATCTTGACCCATATTGTCCAACGTTTCCGGTTCGCCGGTGATCGGCCTTCATGCAGCACCCACAAAGGTCGACCGTGGCGAATGAAACATTCGTAAACACTCACTTGATTGGTGTCGAGATATATGTATCTAATTAATCAATATGGGAGCCAAATTATCGCTTACATAATTTGAAGTCATATAACAGCTATTTGATTGCTTTACTGAAAGGGCACTAAATAATAAAAAAAACATGGCCGTATTGGGTGAAAACATTATCTATTGAAAACTTTCATGGTTCTTGGGGTTTAGAAACTCTTTTATAACTCCTTTCCTTTTTATGAAGGAGAAAGCAGAACTGTGCCTTAGGCAACGCAAAGCAGTAACATGTTAGGATCAACAATTGGAATAGTGCATTAGTAATCGCTAGTTACATATGCTTATTGAATTTTCATCCATAGATATATTTATGACTTATCCTTTTTTATATGATTATTATACAGTTCTTTTCACAGAATGTTAGGTTCAGGAAAGTACTCTGACTGAATTTCTAAGTACCATACAATAAGTCTTCAATTTATCAGAGTAGTAGATTTCAAATTGAGTCATGAATGCTCATTCAGCGAGAGTAAATTTATCAACTATAAATCCTCGGAAATATAAATATTTCCCAACAGAAGACCAAACAAATCATTTGGTGTTTTTCCAACATATTATCACATTAATTAGACAGATGTTAGTTTTTCTATACTAGTATTTGTAGTACCAACGACCTTGCGTGATAATACGTAACAGTGACACCGATTTGCAGGGCAATCCTCCTCCCCGATTCGATTATGCAAACGTTACAGCTGATAAAATGTTACTCACCGATGGCCTGCTTTATTTTTATTGATTATTTACTTATATCATGTGACTTACGTTTGTTTTGTTCGAGATAATTTGACAATTGCCATTATCGATATTGACACCAATACTGAAACTGGCTTTAGTGTTTTCTTGTCCGCTTTCCGGGTTAGGTATATGTAACTGATCATTTGTCATGTAGGACAGCAAATAATTGACAGTTTACGTCCGTAAACTCATAGGAAGCGCAGCGAAAAATAAAGTTAAACAAAACCAATATTTAAAGGTTTCGACTTTCAAATACAATGGTGTATGATTTAAATATTTAGCGAGTGCCATCTTAGACCCGTTAGGTACAAAACGGGGGCGTGACTTTGCCGTCTGTGCCAAAGATTCCCCTCTGATTTGCCAAGTATTCGCGACGATGCCGATGTTTGCCTAACATCGGAGCGCGAGTAACGTTCCATGTGTACCAACCACATTGGGTATCTTATTTATTTTCATGGCGACTTAATGAAAATTACAGAGCTTTGTTTTAGTATCCGAAAGGATGGAAGAAAACTGTTCAATTATGGGAACGGGTTAAGCTAGACTGCGCACACGTTTACCACACACGCCGGTCTGAGCGCGAGACGGTTAGTGAATACATAATGTTGCTCAAAAAACATTATTACTTCTCAAGAACCATAAATAAATATAGAAATCGATAACTGAGGCTTGTTTGAATAAATTGGAGTAGTTCTTTTGACTACTCAATCAAACGCACTAATCTCTAGGACTACCAGCCGGATTGGAAACAAGTCTCTGTATGAGATAGCCAGGTTGATGACGAATCGTATAGGTTATATAATATCACGCTATGACCCACGGAAGTGTAGCATTAAAAAAAGACATAACCAAAGACGTGGGGAATAGCTAGAAACAGATATTTCTAAACACACAATCCACCTAGCTTTCAATATATGTATGCCTTAATTAAAGTATGACCCATGGAAGTAGAGAAGTAACCAAAGACATTGTGTGTTGGATAGCTAGAAACAGATATCTAAACACACAATCCAGCTAGCTTTCAATATATGTATACCTTAATTAAAGTATGACCCATGGAAGTGGAGAAGTAACCAAAGACATTGTGTGTTGGATAGCTAGAAACATATATCTAACAAACACAATCCAGCTAGCTTTCAATATATGGATGCCTTAATTAAAGTATGACCCATGAAAGTACAGAAGTAACCCTTTGGTTACTTCTGTAATGTGTTTAATGTCTTTACATTGTGTGTTGGATAGCTAGAAACCGATATCTAAACACAATCCAGCTAGCTTTCAATATATGTATGCCTTAATTAAAGTATGACCCATGGAAGTGGAGAAGTAACCAAAGACATTGTGTGTTGGATAGCTAGAAACAGATATCTAAACAGACAATCCAGCTAGTTTTCAATATACAGGGTTATATGTTAAATACTAACATTATTGCAGGACTGTATTATTAACATCACAACCAACAACATTTGTTCAATGAATTTTAAAAATTTGACAATATTTTAGTTCATCAGATTTTTATACAAAAATTGTAAGGAACTTAGGGCCTTTGCACACCACGTTTTATAAACGCGCCGCTGACGCGCGTTTGTAGCGATACAGACGCGATACGCACGCGAGTCAGAAGCAGCCTGTAGACTTTTAATAGAATAAAAGCGCGCCGTCGACGCACGTATCTAAAACGCGCGTCAACGGCACGTTTAAAAAACGTGGTGTGCACAGGCCCTTAGTCCTGTCGGTCGGTCATGTTAGGTCCTGAGAGGTTGCCAGTGTTTTAAAAATAACCCTGTATATATAAATTAAAGTACTATGTATACGTACACAGTGAATTCTGCAAGTTTTTCCAAAAATGGACATGCTTATTGGATGTGCGTCACAGATGTTGTACACTTCCTAACGCGTTGACCCTTTTAACCCGAAAGGAAAAATTTTTAGGTAGTTACACTTTTATTTTTGTTCACGTCCTGTGGTAATTCCATTCATGGATAATATAATGGAAATTTTGTCGGTTACTGATAGGGGGATATACTCGTAATATATGGCTTTCATATTATTATAGTGATAATAAATATACTAAAGATATATTTGTGGTGTGAAAATAATTTATGGCAATCAAAAATATTAGTGAAAGAATTTTCAGAATCGGTTCAGTAGTTCTAGATTACCCCTTAGGTACATACAAACTTACCTCTTTATATATTTTATTAGTATAGCTTCTTATCGAAGACACGACCTATTCTATAAAAGTCACCAAAAGCCTAAAGACCTAGCCAAATGTTTTTTCTTTAGTGAAGTGTTTTTTCCAGTGTCCATCAAAGATATATATTTTATGGCTACTTGTTTGTATAAAACTGTTTTGTCTGCAAACATTTATTACCCATCACTTGATAACCTGGGTCTTTCGTTTAGGTACTTGTTTTCTTGTTCCAATATTATCTGAAGTCAGATTGATAAATTATATTTCTTGTTTTGACGTACAAGCTTTAAATACTAATTAAAGTTGTAGCTACGCGACTATTGAGCCTTGAGGTCAAAAAACTTTTTTCATTATGATTGACGATGTTTCTCTCGTCTAGGTAAGAGGCTAATGATAGAAACATGACTCGTTTATCTTCACCAGTCATCGTGGTCACTGCGGAAAATTCTTACTAAGGAAAATTAATAACTCATAATAACACTAACGTTGAAGTATGACTATAAAACGTGGTTATGTTAGGTAGCGGGATCAGGTCCTGTCATACTTGTCATTATAAACCAGTGTCAACCTGAAGATAGAACCTGCAGTAGAAAATTATTTATTGACCCGTATTGTCCCTTAGTTGGCAACACCACAGTCGCTCCTCTTGGAAATCGGCTCCGCAAATGGGCATTACGCGTACGCACCTAAGCGCGTATTTCCCAACTAAATGTTTATGACTATGATCCTCCTGATAAATTATAATTTATTCGTCACGTCTCAGTGCTCAGCTCCAATTAATATATTCCCAGAATAGCTTAAGAAACGCTTTTAACTTGAGACAAAATTAATATTCCTTTAACGAACGTCTATTTACCGTTAGGAAAAGTACGTGTGTACTAATTGTGAGGCGTACTGCGAAGAAATTGAGATTGACAGCCCTGTACACGCGGCATTATTTAACTGTTTCAATCAACCGTGGGCTAACATTGACCCGGCCCGCAAATAGAAATAGAGAACGAGTAATTAAACATGCGCGTGAGTTAATCTCGTATTGAGGCAATTTATATTTTTTTGTCAAGACACGGTCAATGTGAAGAGGGTAATGGTTGAATGTGAAAGGATATGTAATATTATGTGACTATTTCTTATTTCTGATCCATCATCGGACCACCAGACGTACGATGAAGCGCCAGCACATACTGGACATCTCACTCATACGAACAAAACGTTTTGACGCCGGTACGCCAGATACTGCAGGCGCCGCATCCGCCCGCCGGATGCGGAGGCCAGAGAGGCGGAGCTGTACGAGGGTTACAGAGAGGCAAAACACACCCTCCGAGCGGAGATTAAGCGGGCCAAACTCGAGGCCCGCAACGTGTGGCTGGGGTCTCTGAACGCGGACCCGTGGGGGCGCCCGTACAAATTGGTACGGGAGAAACTGCGCCCCTGGGCTCCCCCGTTGACTCAGAGTCTCCGGCCCCAACTCGTGGAGGGTGTGGTAAGCGCTCTGTTCCCTGCGCGAGGGGAACACTCCCCCCCGCCCATGGCTCCGCCTCCGCCAGCGGTGTCTGACGCGGACCGCAATAGCGACGACGACGACAATACTCCAGAGGTGAACGAGGTAGAGATGAGAGTGGCGGTGCAAAGGCTGAGTGCCAAGAACGCCGCCCCAGGACCCGATGGCTTGCCTGGGAAAGCCTGGGTCCTGGCCATGGAGGCTCTCGGGCCTCGACTAAGAGGGCTTTTCACCGCATGTTTGGAGAGGGGCCAGTTCCCACTTCATTGGAAGACAGGGAAACTGGTCCTCATTGCAAAGCCAGGGCGCCCTGCGGACTCTCCGTCCGCGTACCGGCCCATTGTGCTGCTCGACGAGGTGGGCAAGCTCTTTGAAAGAGTGATTGCGAGCCGCCTCGTCGCGCGCCTTTCACGGGTGGGGCCGGACCTTTCGGACGGACAGTTCGGCTTTCGCAGGATGCGCTCGACGGTGGACGCCATCATGCGCGTGCGAGCCCTCACGACGGGGGATGCGGTGTCCCAGGGTAGGTGTGTCGTGGCAGTGTCCTTGGACATTGCCAACGCTTTCAATTCCCTGCCCTGGAGTACGATCCGGAGGGCACTCCGATACCACCGGGTGCCCGAATACCTCTGTCGAGTAGTCGAGGCCTACCTGTCGGACAGGTATATTGTCTACCCCGGTCACCAGGGAGACTGGAAACGTCGGGAGATGTCGTGCGGTGTTCCGCAGGGGTCGGTACTAGGGCCACCCTTGTGGAACATCGGGTACGATTACGTGCTGCGGGGCGACCTCCCTGACGGGGTCAGCGTGGTCTGCTACGCAGACGACACGCTGGTTCTGGCGCGGGGAGAGTCGTACCAGGCGGCGGTCGCTCTAGCGACACGCGGGGTTGCGATGGTCGTTGATCGGATCCAGGAGTTGGGACTCGAGGTGGCGCTTCACAAGTCCGAGGCGATGTGCTTTCACGGTCGCCGCTCTCGGAACGCGCCGCCAATGAGTTTCCAACTAACGGTAGGAGGAGTTCACATCGGTGTCGGGTCGACGATGAAGTACCTGGGACTCGTCCTCGACAGCCGGTGGAATTTCGTGGAGCATTTCCGACGTCTGGCTCCCAAACTCAACCGGACTGGGGCCGCTCTCAAGCGGCTCCTGCCCAACCTTGGGGGTCCAGACGCCTCCTGCCGGAGGCTCTACGCGGGGATCGTTCGGTCCATGGCCCTCTACGGGGCGCCGGTGTGGGCGCCATCGCTGCAAAAGCGACCGGCGGCCATTCTGAACGCCTGCCAGAGGGTCATGGCAATTCGGATGGTGCGGGGATACCGCACGATTTCCCGCGAAGCGGCGAGCCTTCTGGCTGGCCTACCACCGTGGGATCTGGAGGCAACAGTCCTTGCACACATGCACGATATGCGCGTGGAGATGCAACGCCGGGGTGAAAGTCCTCTGCCGCGACAGGTCGCGGCATGGCGGACAGAGCTCCGGCGGGATCTCATGGTGGAATGGCGTCAGCGACTATCGCAACCCCGTCATGGGCACGCCACAATTATGGCGGTAAGTCCCCTCTTTGAGGCGTGGCTGGAAAGACCTCACGGCGTCCTTACCTTCCGCATGACACAGGTCCTCACCGGAAATGGCAAGTTCGGGAGGTTCCTGTTCCGAATTAAAGCGGAAGTGACGCCCGGGTGTCGCCACTGTGTGGAACGCCCGGAGGACACGGTGGAGCACACAATCGCGGTGTGCCCTGCTTGGACGGAGCATCGCCGTGCCCTCGTGGGGGTGATCGGCGGCGGAGACCTCTCGCGCCGGGCCTTGGTCGAGGCCATGATCCGGAGCGAGGAGGAGTGGCAGGCGGTCGCCGACTTCTGCGAAGCAGTAATGCTCGCTAAGGAGGAGGCCGACCGCATCAGGCAACGGCGCTCTCGCCGCCGCCGCCGGGATTCCGATCCCGATTTCCAGCCACCGTAGGCGCGGGCTTGCGGACAGTTAGCAATGGGTAGCTCGCTGTCCGGCCGTCCGGTAACAGTCCGGACCAAGCCCAAGTCGTCGACGGCGCGCGCTGTTCCCGCACGCCTCAAGGAGTTGTCAGCAACAGCAGGGGCCCAGCCGGGTCGAAGCCTACTGGGGCCAGGGTTATCCGAAAGGGCGCTCGAGCCCCGGTATGAAGGCTTGAAGGAACGGGATGGGTTTTTTAGTCAGTAAGAGTCTGACACTATCTCCCGCTCCGCCCAAGAGCGGGGGTTGTCATAAGGTGATTTTTCCCATCGAAAAAAAAAAAAAAAAAAAAAAAAAACGTTTTGGGATTGTGCATACAGCTAAAAAGTGGAATTCCCTGCCGGAATCTGTTTCTTGACAACTACAACCTGTTGGTCCGAGTGAATAGAATGTTACTTCTAGTTAACCGTGCTCCATGGTCATCGCGAGCCTATCAATAATAATTAAAAAAAAAATCGCAATGAAAAACCTTTCACTCCATTTCTTTACTTAGGATAGGGTGAGGGTGCATGTGGGTAGTTTTGGGTTCGTCGAGCAAATAAACAAATGCGAACAAGTCTGACCTCTTCATTTACTTGTTTTATCGACCAATACTGGATTCTGCGATAGGCGCATGTCCAGTTTTACAAGCTTTCGTTGAATATTTTTATGTTAGCTGTTTAGGGCGGATCTTGCAAATGGATTTTGAAACAGTTACCTCTAACCGATTTAGCTGAAACTTGGTATACTTATGTAACTTGGATGACAATGCAATATGGTAGCATGGAGCTGGTCTGAAGATGGAGTCAGATAGTGGCTGTAGGAACTCCCAAACGCAACAAGATAACCCCGTCGCGTTAGAGATCTTGATCAGTACTATTATGATATGTGTGAAAAATGCAAAATTGTTTTATATTTTCATCGAATACTTATTCATTAAGCCCCAAGCGAATGCCGGCGTTCAAAATTCATTTATTGGTGTGATTTTTGGTACATTTTTACATGAGATCTTGGGGCTTGAAGGAACGGGATGGGTTTTTTAGTCAGTAAGAGTCTGACACTATCTCCCGCTCCGCCCAAGAGCGGGGGTTGTCATAAGATGATTTTTCCCATCGAAAAAAAAAAAAAAAAAAAAACATGAGATCTTAATAATAAATAAATTAGTTCCATTCAATTAGTTCGTTCTCTCAATGTATTTCTATTGTGTCTCTGATTCCTTAATTCAGTAGGAATACCGTTATTCAAACGGTTAATATTAAGAAATTCGTCACAACATTATGTAATCTCTGACTAATTTAATATTCAGATAAAAGAAAATAGATATTAACTTAACCAGTTTCAATGAAACAGCTGGTGGGCTTTTTCCAATCAATTGTTATGTTCAGTTATATCATAGCGATAAAAATAACCAACACAGTATTGCTTTGAACATAACGTGTTATATTGATTCGGAATTCCTCGCATGTATGATTTTACGACTGTTTTGATGTTCGCACTCAATAACGGTATTTACACACACAAAGCGTTGTTCTATTATCGTTTTTGTCATCGCTATATTCATCATATTGGTCGATATTTATACCTTTTAACAGCAATCAATAATTAAGCATCATTTACTAATCATAAAATTAATCCACTGCATTTGGCGGAAAAAAAAACTGATCAATGTACGGGTGCATACGTGTGTAGTCTCATCATCACTCATCATCATTTCAGCCGAAAGACGTCTGCTGTTGGACATAGGCTTCCGCAAGTGTCGTTACAATGATCGTTCCTGTGCGTTTCGCATCCATCGCATCCCGTGACCTGTTGTCTCAATGTGGAAAAATTTATAAATTGGGCCATGTATGATGTACCTGATCCAGCATCCGCAGTGACTATTTTCTACTTTCGAACATAAAGAAATGGATGGGTGAAAGGAGATTTGAGTCCAAGCAAAACTTCATCACTGAAGCATACAAACACTCTTATTTTCGGACCCTTGGGAAATTTATTATTGGAAAAGAATAATTTTTGTTTTTCTAAATGGAGGCTTCGTTAAGAAATAAAATGCATTTTGCCTTTTTTTAAGAAGTCACTGACTTATCAAACCGCTCTTATATTAATCATGATCAACAGACATTGCAAATCAAACTTAGATAAAGAATAGATTTTGTGTGCCAATTCATCTTACCTCCCACACAGCTCCAATCACTCTTCACATCACCTGCCCATATATGGGCATCCTCACAAAAAACTAGCGAGTACATTGACATGCTGTCTTATAGATCCACTAGCACTTAGCCCGCGACTTCATTCGCGAAAATATTTTCATAAAAACAAACCGTATTTTGAGGGTAGTTTTGAAAAACTAATAAGTACCGTCTGTTTTATTAATTTTGGTCAGAATTTGTACAAAGTTTCAAGTTTATTAACCTAAGTAATGAGTATTCTCCATACAACTCAAATAATTATATAGAGGGTAGTTTTAAAAACAAATAATGATAACCTTTATTATTGACCTAGGTTACTATTTAAGCCACTTGCAAGTATATTGGTACACAGAATATGATTTTCCTCCTTTTTACCCGATTAGGGGTGTTTTTATTATCGTGCGGTTTTGATCACGCTTGCGGAATTGCTCCACACGCGTAACCCCCGCAAACGTCCATTTTATACAAGTCTTCTTCTTCTTCCTTGCCTTATCCATTCATTCGGGGTCGACTGTCCTCGTCTTTAGGTGCCAGGATAGTTCATTTCACACAAATATTTACTGTAATGTTTGGAATACGCACGCGGGACGCGTTTTTTTGTATTTTGCGATTTCTGCATGGGGAGCAAACCCGGATGCGTGACGAAATCCGTACGATATTAAAAACACCCTCAAGGTTGAATACCCATAAATTCCTTCTTAGTACTCGCCTACATCATAATAGGAAAACTTGTGCAAAATTTCACACTCGTAGTCCCAGCAATTTCGGCTGTACGTTGTTATGTCAGTCAGTTTCTCCATTATATATATTGGTTTCTAGCGTATAAGACCGCCTTAATGCGGCCTGTCTTATGTCAAGATACATCATGTAGAACATTGAATAACGTCGTATTTCTGTGGGCTGTAGTATCGCGCATAAGAAACGTTGTCTGTTACCGTTATCGTCTGTCAGTAGGTTTTATATCTGATGGACGGTGCCAGCCGACTAACGGTGCTCCTTGCATACAATGCTAGGCTGACTTGCCTAAGGGTGAGGCTGGGGTAAAGAGGAATCGTTAGCGGGATCTATAAAGCGGAAAACATTTAGCCAACACGATAATTCAATGTCAGTAGAAGAATATTGTGAAAAAGACAATTTGTATGAAAGAAAACAAATACAATGTTTCATATATTTTCGACAGAAAAATAAATATATATGACACAGGAAGCAGCTGTTGATTTTAAGTAATGTGAATATATTATATGAAAGTGTAGTGTAAGTTTTTTTTTTGCGTCTAGCTGAAATAGCGAAGTACATTTTTTATTCATCTTTTAAAACAACTCCCACGTGAAGTATGTATCCGAGTGCTTTTCTTAACCCATAGTTTTTGCTAAGTACAAAAAAAACTTCACACTAACAAAACAAATATACACTCATTATTTATTCGCACGTTAGTATCTCGGTCTCAACGTTCTAATGTCTATAAACAAGTATAAGCGAAGTTGCAAAAACTTCGAAATCTTTTCAAAAACATTTTTACACTTTGATAATCACTCTAGATCATTTTTATTCACTGAGCAAAAAGAATATACTAATAATATTTTCCCAAAAAATCCCTTCTCTCGCTTTCCATAAGACCTATCTTATTGCTCGTACTACACGGGCGGGCTCGGGCGCATTGCAAACTATCGAATAAGTGACCAATAATTGATTTGTGATAAAGAGTCCACTTTTTTATACATTCACACGGCCGAAATCACTGATAGCAGCTAGTTTTATAAATATAAATTCATTCAGTTCAAAGGTTTTTGCATAGTTAATCATGATCACGTCTTATAAAACGTCAGAAGCTAGTGCATGGTTCCAATAGATCCTTGAATCATGGTTCAATAGAAGAAACCGACAAGCAAGTCAAAAATAAAGAACGTCGGATATCAAAAACATAGTACTGTCCCACAGAGTAATGATTTCATTCGTACCAGCTATTTCAGTTAGTACCTTGTCGCTCACTAGTCAGTCTATGAATAAATGCTGCAATACATATGGTCTCCAATGCAATGTGTGTAGGTATTTTATCACACCAGATTGCAAATATCCCATTACATGACTTCATAAAATACCTTTGTTAAGTGAAAACTAGATACTAAAAGTCATACAGAACTTAAACGACCATGTTTATCTCTGAGATAATCTGATTCGCGGTTGTAAATAATTTCAAAGTTATTTCCATGTATTTCTGAGATTTAGTAATAGTAAATACTTGAAATTAAATATTTTTATAATGAACAATGAATGCTGACATCATTTTTCATAACCTTCAAATATGGAATTATGCACATTAGACCTTAGCTTCAAATCTCATTTATTTCTAGCAAACTATCGACCCGCCCCTGCTTCGCACAAGGGTGTTAGAATCTTGGAAATTTTCGGCTTTTCTTCAATATGATATGCGTGTATAATAAACCTAAACCTTCCTTTGAATCAATTGATTGACAGACTGAATAGTTTGTAGGTGAAAATTAGTTCTGTGTAGTTTTTAAGTTTATCTTGTAACTCGTTCACAGACGGACAGACGCGGTAGGGAGGACTTTGTTTTAAATATATTTGGATCTTGCTTACATGTAAAAAAGTTGTGACACTAGTCTCTAGAATTAAGCGAAGTATATACTTTTGTTATTTTGTTGGTGAGCACATTAAATAAAAATACAAAATAAAATAGACATAATATGTTGTATTAGGCGCAACTCTTTAATAAAGTAACAAATCTATGATGTAGGTACCAATAGTTTTTCAGTGCAAAATAATATAAATTAGGAAGATATAATAAAGCAAATCGGACATGATTTTCCAAAACGCAGAATAGTTCGGATTACGAGTTGTTCACGCTCCAGATATTGCGTTTAAAAGCCACACCGAATACAATGACAGAATTGTAACAACGACGGTTTATACCTGTAACTAATGGTTAAATGCTTATAATATACCTGTAACCACTTACATAACGACCACTCTCACATAGTAACCAGCTATGACTGCTGCACTATTATTATGATAAATAATTATAACTAAAATGTTATATAGGACACCGCGCGTATATGTATTGAACAGCATCTGAATTTCACATTTAAAATTTTCTGCATATCAATTGAATAGGTTTGTATATAATTAGCTGTAATGCGAGTAGAAAAAACAACTATTTTTTGGGTCGATTTGAATACAGCAACTGGAAAGTGACGTAATCAAAATTCCAAAAAACAAAAATCGTTTTGTAAAAATAGTAGAGACAAAAATAGTTTCTCCAAAATGAAAACAATATATTTTGAGTAAACGAAATCGTATGTATGTTGAAATGGTAAATTGTATAAATGTTTTTTGTAACCACAACAAAATGGTTGTCAGCGTAAATTAATGGCACTCGTAAAGGCTCTGCATAATAGAGATCACACTGCTGTGTCGTGCGGCGGTGCGCAAGCGCATGGGGCACAACGTGATTTATGCATTTCTAATCGCGCATGCGCCATGCCGCTGTTCACTTATACAACCAAGTGTGCCTCAGTCAATAGTAGTAACGTTGCCATGCAATACATACGGAAAACTTTGTGAAACAGAATATTTGTATGCCTTATTTTATGTTGCAAGAGCGTCAAGGTTCAATGTCATAAGTCAATATTATGTGCTAGATTTTGTAACGTTACACCTATCTGTTAGACGTGTTTTTCTGTTCAAGGCCTAATTTATCTTTATGTGCTGAGTCTTCTAGTTTTTGTTTGTTCGTAAGCTAGCGGCCTTTGTCTTGTCTAGACTACTTTGTTAAAGCGTTGCATACGGAATTATAGGCTTTAGATAAACATGTTGACTTATCACTATAAAGAAAGCTATAAATCTAGTGTCATTTCATGTTTATAAAGAAAAATGTTTCTCGTGATTAAATTCTCATCAGCAAACATATTAATCTCAGCATTACATATCTGAATGATACAAATCAGCATACATAACTTACCGTCTGGCAGGTGGCCCGTCGGCCGAGCATGTTTACTACGTGAATCAAACCGATTGTCTCATCCACGTGTCCTCACAAATCCCCGCCCTCTGTTTACTATAACTTTTATTCAATGACCTTGTTCCCTCTCAGTTCCGTTTCCACTGTTTATTGGCTGTAGGAACATAATGACGTTTGAGGCAGAGTTAGCCCGGTTAAATTAAGAATTTTTCCATCTCAATACGTACAATGTAAAAAGATGAAAGCAACACTAAAATAAAACCCTGATCTTAATCGCACACCTGCAGCAATTAGTGACAAAAGTGACATACATAATACCTACAATACTAACATGACATATATTTCTGTTTCAGGTAAGGCAATGTCTTCTAAACGGGTGACATATTTTTCCAGAAGAAGGTAAGTACCTACGTCAGAAATGGTGATCAATCACGAAACGTCCACGGTGCTTCAATCCTGAGTAAAGTCGACCAGGCCAATGTACCACTTTCTGTAAATCCTACGAACATATTGTTTCATGTCAAATTTGTCCACACCTTCGTCTGAAAGCAGTTTTTTAAGCAAATGAACCTGCCCTCTGAGCAAACGACAAACAGACACGGTCATCCACCCCGGCAATGGTTACTTAATGTCCAACGATTAGTCATACGGCTCAAAGCAAATATTTTGTTAGTGCTCGACTCACCGCACCATCGTATGATTTGGCTGAAAACCGCAAACAAATAGTTACACTACAGTTCCCATTTGTATGTAGGTAGGTATAGTAATATATTCATCACTATTGTTATGTCATGGATGATCCTGTTCTTTAGAAGTGTCAGGCCTGAATCAGGCAGTTAGTAGCTTGAGTGTGACGTCAACAATAAATGTTGTCATCACTGAAATTTAAAGTGACACCATTGAGGCACAGAAGGTATAACGTTTCGTGGCTATACACATCCATATAAAGAACTCCGCCGCCGTCAGGTAGAGGGAAGTAGCCCGTTAGAATATAACACACCGAATCAACTCTCAGATCTGAAATAGATTGTTTACGCCATGTCCGGGCGCTATGCCAACGGTCACCTGAAGCCGCACTATAAGGTTTTGGCACATAATTAAATTTTTATCAACTAGTCTGACGTTTGAGTCATTTCTGACTGGCATTAGGTGTGCGATGTCTGAGAAATTGATCCTATACTTTATTGTAACTAATTAGATTCTGTTGATGTCCGCAGTATTGCTCGCTTGTCACGTTTTGATGCGTTCGAAATGTAAGCAAAGATGCTTTGAGTAATGAGGCATTTATTTGCCAATATCTACATCATATATTTTGAATAATTACATGACAACGAATATACTCAATGACAAATAAGCAACGACATGTATATTCATTGATTTATTACTTATCAATTATCTACACTTCTACAGATTCTAACAGCTCAAAAATATTTTAAAGAAGGATGATTGTTTTACATTTCGTCGTACGTCGGATAGTGTGAACGACACGCGACAATGGTCGATTGTGATGTTATCGTGGTGTGGCTCATTACCACATCACTATCTTCGAGAGCCTGATCTCCAGCTAAGATACCGTTTGATAGCAATCAATAGTTTTATTGTTCTTACATTCGTGCTTTGAATTTTCCCCTTTGACACTGACGTCATCCCATTAGTTGTAAGAAGTGTACTGCCATTAACTTGGGCAAGGCCCTGCTATTGTTTAACTAAAGCTTTTCAATTGATGTACTTGCATTGTAAGAACAAATGTGCTTTAAAATCCATTAGATACATTTGAGCATTTAAAAAACAAAACGTTGCGCCACACTAGGAACGACCCCTGTCTCATTCTATTCATTCTGCATTAACATTCTGAAAGAATAACGAGATTGATGATTTTTTTTCCTTTCTTGCTCTAAAAATCTTCAATGCAATCGCTTCCTCACCGCATTTATTTGTCGACACACCTATTAGATAAACGCAATTAAAAGAAATATATTGCTTTTATAAAAATCTAGGTCGTATATTGTTAGTTTAAAAAATAATTTAGTTGTTTTCAGTGGTATCGTTATCTCTTTGATGCTAGATAACCTCTACTGAAACAGGGTTAGTATTCAATAGATCCCCGATGTCAGCCATCTTTGTGTAACCAGTTATCAATGTTTATCCAGCGAGTGTTTACATTTGCACGCTGCCTACGATAACGGTAATGATGTACGAGATTATAGTCAATTTTAAAATTATTAATGTGAGAACTAAATTGTTCAGGGTAGGAGAGACGTGTTAAGTTTATTACATTATAATTACTGAGCTAATGATCGGTTTTGCTTGTACGAATGGCTTGGATCTTTGGGCTTATATAATTTATATTTTCGTCTTTATTAGTATTATTAGTATTGGTTCACTCAAAGTTTTATGTATCTAGATCAAATTCTCTTTCAACATGGTTGAGTATGCGCTTAAAGTAGCATTCTATTTTAATTTAAACAATGACATTTATAATTTAAATATACACCACCTGCTGAGTAACGACCACAGAGAGACAATATTTCAAGAACATTTACGTCACTCTGTATATTTGTATTCGGTTAATCTTATAACATAAATATCAGTGAAAAAGTCCTGCCGGTAGTATTTTGAAACTGTCTTACGTAAAACTTGAAGTGTTTAGACACGCCGAGTGCAGCTTGTTATGAATTAAAAGTACGCATTATGCATTTGGCCTACTTGATCTAGCATTAATGCTTGGTAGCAGCCACTCTGCCACTGTTGCTGTTTCCGGGTCGAACGCATGTTCCACATTCTTGAGAAAAATGCAAGTCATCAAGAAGTGCACTAAGAAACCAGGCGAAAACTTGACTCATTTTCTTCTGCATATAAAAGGCCAATCCTGACTCACTTTCTGACTCATCAACACCCAGCTCAAACCTTTAGACCTAGAAAGCTGAAATTATGCACGGAGGTTTTTCTTATGATGTATACAAAAAATAGCTAGGATAAAAGAAGAGCTAGGATTTTCCAAAATCATCCAAAATTTGTATGACGAACTATTTTGACGCGGACGAAGCAACTGGCAGTAGTAGTTTCATAAAGCAGTCATTTATCAGCTCTCACAATTAGTCACGATAATACTCTCCAGGTTAATTATAATAAATCCGCCAACAGCTAAGCTTACTATAATTCACCACACCGCTACGTTGTAACGCGATTGTCACGCTAAAGGTCACAATCAGCGTTTCTAGAAGCTGCCGTTGTCTCTCGGCCAAGATCCAACGTCAAATCAATCTTATCAAAGTGTCTAAAGAGCAGACCTAAGCGGATATACTGTGAAAACAGGTCTTAGGTCACCTAACAGCACGTGTCTCATTGACGTCAATCAACACACATCTCGATAGCTTTCTAACGCGCCTAACCCTACTTAACGCTTTATTTATGTTTTACTTGAAAGCTGCCATGTCTTTACTTTAATTACTCCTAAACCTATCGATCTTACACACGTGGTTGTAGAAGATAAATATTTAGCAGCCCATCAACATATTTATCATTCGTATCGCTAATGTGTGTGTCCCCCATTGCTATCACAATATTGAGCGCGTACCGATAACCTACATCTCGTCCATGAGTTGTTTATTTCACAGCACTTAATTGTCAAAATTCTATTGAGAAAAGAGCACTTCCTTTTAATATGACATAATACATATATATATATATATACATGTTTGTTTGTATATTTTTTACCAGCTTTTGCCAGCGGCTTCTTTGCATGTATGTCGGTTATTGCGGACGCGAAATCAGAGCCAAATATAATAAAATAATAGGCTGTGTCCTTCCTTGGGGTTCTTATTCCGTACCATTTTTTTTCAAAATTACTATAATATGAAATAAAAGCTTAAGAGACAGTCATTTACATTTATAATATTACGTATGGATTTTGAAATTGTACACTGAATCCTACATTCTATTGTGATCCCTCTCTATCACTCAAAGTATTGCTCTATAGAAACTGCTATGTGATGTCATGAACTCTATTATCACTGTATTTTATAACTTATTTTGGTGTGCAATAAAGAATTAACAATCGATTATCGATTATGTCAGTGGTTGCTGCCCACGCCTATTGTCCGCACAAATTCGTCGAAACTCGATTAAGTATTTATTACACAATTGATCGTTTACCTAAATAGACATTTTGCAACTTGTTATGATTCTTATCTATTGACTGTAAAAGGATGCTGACAATATTTTACTGCTCGACCTCACCGATGTATCTGTTTGTAAGCCCTTATGGTAAAGCTGCTAACAGTTCTGTTTACTTGTGTCCAAGTTTCTAATGCTTGAGTAATTGACGATAACTGCTTCGTGCCCTTCTATATTTAGTACCATAACCCATCGCTTATTATTTCGTTTTTTGTTAGGCAAGTATTCGTATGTTGCAATAATTATTTTCAAATTCTTGGGAGTCGCTATCTCCTTAGATAAAGTAATGCCCTAAATCTTTTGACTATGCATCACGTAGCGTTCAGCGAATATTATGCAAAGTTTACATAAGTGTAAGATTATTTTGTTGACTTCAGTCCAGATTTCAGTTGATAATGACTCACATGTTGTCGCGTGGCTTGTTAAAAATCTAGTCGTTTATGTCGCTACCGCGTTTCGTAACGCGGACGCTGCTTGTGATTTACGTACTCCTGAGACAGCTATGAGCTGCTGAGAATTTTGTAACCACCACCTCTCTCGTCAGTCGTACACTGAGCTACAATATTACCGGGTTTGATAGTTTCTTTTCTTAAATACATGAAATGAATTCGTAAAACTGTACTGTGTTGTAGGTGACTGATTATGATTAATACATAAAAGACCGTATACATAACATGTTCGTCGTTTTAATACTTTGTATTTTCTCTACGAGCCCGCATCACTTCATTAAAACGCTGGCCTGCTGTAAACCAAATTTTTAATACGGTTTTGGTCTTTGTCCATTCTTCCACTAACGCACTCTTTAACTTATCTGCTGGCTGGTAAGTACTAAAGAGCATTGTCGATAGATCGCATCTCCCTAGCTCGTCCTGGATGTTCTTTTATGACATTTAGGATTAGGCTGCCAACAGTCTACTTTCTGCAAGTTGTACCGAATTCATTCTTAAATATATTTATGTATTCACTAAATGAACCGTATGTGGCCGCGCATCATCCTAACTAATATTATAAATGTGAAAGTGTGGATGCTTGGATGTTTGTAACACGCAAAAAAGGCTGAACGGATTTGGTTGAAGTTTGACATGCATATAGCATATGGCATGGAAAAGAACATAGGATACCTTTTATCCCGATTCCTTAAGTACCTAATGCCACGCGGACGAAGCCGCAGGCAAAAGCTGGTCGTGTATAAAAATGGAATTCGCGGCCATATTTACCAATAAAAGACTAGTATGCTCATTATCTTTACATATTTGAGAGCAGTCGGAGAACCGTTTCCTATCTTAACTAATTTCGTTCGACTTGAAGATGTCCTACCTCATACCATTATTGATCCTCCACTAAATAGCACCTTTTCTTCAAAACACGCATGATGATACCATCCTCCTGGTCGTCTAAATACAGAGTATTTCTCATCGTGTGTATGAATAAAATCTGGACTTGTCGAGGCACTTAACGCAAGCATCTTCTTGCTTAAAAGGTGATCTCCAAATCATGCTTATAAATATAATATGTAATGGAAATAAATATTTTTATTTTTATCGAAAAACAACCCTAGACTTGTCTTCATCTGTCCATCGTACCCCATTAGGCTTTGTATCAGCTTCACAAATTATCGTCGTAGGATCGTGTCATTCACATTGTTGTGGTGATATTTTTAACGACCGATGGTTTGTAATTCAATATCTGAAGAAATCGACCAATCCTAGAAATTGTTTACAATGACAGCTGGGTTTGAAATTACAAGTAAAGTAAAAAAAAAAAATTTGTCCTAATTTACAATTTTCTTGTCATTTAAAATTCAGATGGCATCTGTTTCAGAAGCTCTAAATTGTACAACAATTAAAGTTTATTATTGATATGAACGATCTTACATTACTTTTAAAAATATTACAGTTGTGTGACACGTTATTTTTTGTGTTCCAGTGTATCTATCAACCCGGATTTTCTGCAAAATAATTCTCTTATGACGCTATTCCATCTGATAAATTTACACACACGTATTTTTTTTTTTGTAGGCCATCAAAATCCAGTGCTAGTAATTTATGTAAGTGGTCTAAAAACTGACTGCGTAGGCTGAGTGTCATTCTTTTAAACCGGTTTCTATTTATTTTTACGCTGGAATCAGAATTTGCTGTTTATAAAATGTATCTAGCGAAATTTTTTTATTCTCACACTCGTACATTATCAATTTTACTTCGTTCTTCACTATAACATCATCGGACGCGAATACGGATCCGATTAAATGGTGTTAACCTAGTTGAAGTAAGTTTTATTGTAAGGCTTCCACACCTTTACTCCTACATTAATTCTTGGTCAATAGGTATAGGTGTGTCTTTAAGTTTTAGTTATGAGTTCTTGGTCCATATTGAGATAGAAGTTTATTTTCAAAAACAGAATTCCCAGAATCCGCTATTGGATTTACATTTGACATTCTGCATGTGAATATGCAATTTTCTACTTTCAATACTTATTGGATGATGTCACGAATTGTGATGTCATTGACTTCGTAAGTTAACGTCATTACTTGTTTTGGATTGTTACAAAATATGTGAGTGACACCCATGGGAGCCATGTAGAATTAAAATAACATGTTATGATGACTAATAAAATTAATTAGATACAAATTTAAATGTTTTTTGTTGTGCCACATTAATCAAATTCAAACCAACTTTGCCCGTATTGTCCTTCAGACAAGACTGTTTTAAATGAATAATGGTTAAGTCTGCTTTGAAACGACGCAATATTTAAGAATAACTCATTGTTAAGAATCTTAAAAATAATCGAGTAATACTTGGCGAAATGCAAATAAAACCAATTCTCCTTTATCATAAGGAGGTCCTAAAATCTCGACCACTTCCTTCTCAACCGGTTCGATACAGTAAAATCGTACGATACGTAATTAAGATCGCGAGTGACCTCACGGCTATTTGCGAATGTGTGCTCAATTTTTATAATACTTACCATTGCAATGACCGCAAGAATTAATCCATTCGAGATGATTTCGATGAACCGTCTTGTAGTTTCCGACATTTGGACCAATTTTAATCTTGTTCTTGTCCTGCAAGACTACATCTCAGAGCACATCAATGAATGAATTTTCTGTTACCGCTTCTTTGACAGTAAGCTTTCTTTCTGATTTGGATTTCCCCGTTTTGATTCTATCATTCATCTTTGTTTTTATGTATTCTCGCTTTTCTTTCTCTGATTTCGAAGATTATATTTACAAGTTTGTGTCTTCAAATCGGTGTCTGGAATAAGCCATTTGGATCAGGCTATTGAAATTGCATGATTACTGAATCACATGGTATGCGAAACCGCTCCTTCGATGATGTCATGTACCACAATTTCCTACATAATACGCATAACATGAAAATTACATATAATGCGGTCAAGATGTTTTTGACTAACGATGACAGGAAAATAAATGTATCTATAGTATAGTAGCGGGCCTAGTGTGGGTTAGTCAATAATTTATCTATTGACTTGTAATAATTCTGAACAACAAGCATAGAATCATCTTAGCTTACATCATCAAATTATTCTCAACATTCACTTCTATTCTTTATGGTGTATTTGTCAATTGTGTCCCATGATCAGTTGTAATTTTGCCATTAAATTGGCGCATACCTACTTCTCCATGATTATAAAGTATTAGCGGAATGGTTTGAAATCTTTACCTAAATATTGGAAAGCTGCCCAAATTACTCTCCTGACAACGCGACATTTTAACAATATTACCATGTGGTACTTCCACTTATACCTACACATATATATGTATTTATAAGTAGTTATACTCCGATATTCCTAGAACCGGCTGGAATTTTGCCCACTTCGAAATAGAAAAGAGATACAAATGGTACGATAAATGTTCATACCTGTACCGAGTGCAGTAAAAAACGTTTACTGCAAGGAGGTCGTGGCTTACTTAGGTACACGGATCAGCCAATGCGGTTAAGCAATGTTCAACTGACCTATTTGTGCTATGCCACTTTATATATATTTTTTATCTGTAATTTTTTTATGTTTGTGTGTGTAACTGGTTTATTGAATGATCGGCCATTTCAGATTATTTTACTCGTTGGTTTAGTCTTCTTTATTGTAGGTGATATTTATTTCGAAAAGCATAGTTACATCATGACGTAATTTTGTTTCTGCTTCAAACTTGCGCAAGTTCAATCGTGTATGGAGTACTGCTCTCATCTTTGGGATGGGTCTGCCAAGTATCAGCTTGATGCTCTAGAGTCGATTGAGAAGCGAGCCAAGGGGATCATCGATGATAATGCGCTTGTGGAGTCAAAGCACCAAAGCCTTGAGAACTTACACTGAGTTGCTGGCCTGACAGTTTTCTATCGATTACATTTCGGTGAGTATGCGTTGGAATTGCACAATTTAATTCCGCCAAGTCCGTTCCATCATCGGACCACGAGGTTGCGCCATCGCTATATGGTGGATATCCCACCCATTCGTACAAAGCGTTTTGGAAACACATTCATTATGCGTACAGCTAAGGGGTGGAATTCCCTGCCGTAGTCTGTTTCCTGATAGCTACAACCTAGGGGTCTTAGTCAAGTCAAGAGTGAATAGGTTACTTCTAGGCAAGCGTGCTCCATCGTCGGCCACATCATCACTTACCATCAGGTGAGATAGTGGACAAACGCGAGCCTATCAATAATAAAAAATAAAAATAAAAAACTTTGTTGCCTGCAGTTACACAGTTGCCTTAGATACTGTAGAAATTGTTATATTGCTTGGTGAAAATATAATACTGAATATAAAAATAGATACATAATACAGACAGCCATCCACACCACCCTTATATGGCAAGCCACTTTCAATTTGACCGTTTAGCTACTTTCTATTTATTCTAATTCAGCGTCAACATATACGTTTCTTATGACACCAAGATTAGCATTCAGACGCCGACGTGAAGTCTGGGCCGTCATGCAAGGCGTGCATAACGCACTTAAACGATTTCATTGCGCACGCGACGGTTAAGAGATAAAAGGGATTATCTTGATGTTAGCCTTGTTGACACGACGGATGATGTTTCTACGTCACACGATAATGGCATATAGGCAGACACTTAAATACTTATATGTCCATTTACTTTTACTAGGCTCTATTCGTTTTGCGGTATTTGCTTTGAAACCCATGCAGACATATTTTCCTTGAAAGGCTCAACCTAAACCCAGAATTGGAATAGCGCCAAATAAACTGCAGAAGCCTTTTCAAATTCTCCTCTTTTAAACCGCGTTTGTCCCACGGTTATGTCGTTTACATATATTTGAATATTGGCTACAAAGCGATTTTCGATTTTTTAAGCTGCGGTTAGACTTCCTATCTTTAAGGACAGCAGGATCACTAACTTAATCATATTTTAATGGCAAGGTAATTTAAAAGATTAGTGTCTAGAAATAGCCTTGTGGACCGAGTCAGTTACCGCCCCAACATTAATAAGTGTCAGTTTCTATCTAAACGAGACATACAATTATAGGTAGTTATGATTTAGTTCAGTAATCCATTTTTTAAAGTATACAGGAAAATCTATATAATATTTATACAATATGGTTTTATAAAATTACATAAGTATTGTTGTGTACATATTATTCGTTCGAACTTTATCCATGAATCTGACTGGCACTTGACTGGATTTTTTTTTCTATATTTTTTTTCCTGTACCTGGTTACCTTGCTAACGTATTTTTCTATTTTTTTTTTTTAATTTATATAAACTTAATAATAAATTATTTCCGCGAACGTCACCAAGCCGATGTTCCTTAAATTGTTTTAAGCTTGCTCATTGTCATGGTAAACAGGGGTCTTAGATAAATTATCACTTCGCTTATGATTCACTATTCTATATTTTGTTAACGCCTCAACACCAGGTAGCTGATGATTCAAAGAGTTTTATCTTGTTTCTACAGAAATCTGCTCTTCAAACAATGTTTAATTGAGTAGGCCCAGTTTAAAATCACAAAGTCGTTATCTTTTGACACGTTCAGGTTATAAATCAAAGAGATGAGTCATATTTCCGAAAAGTTTCTTCTTTCTTCCGTCTTATCTAAAATTACCTGAACTATGAGGAGCAAAATTGATTTATACCTACTGTTTTTAAGACGTGGCATTAAAGGTTAAGATTACCTTTAATGCCTACTTTAACCGTTGTTGCCTTTACTGTCCCGTCTAAAAAACCCACCCTATAATGAAAATATGAATTACTTTGAGAGCAAACTTTTATCACCCTTTCATTAATGAATCTTTTTTCGACTTCATCTAAAACTGTTATAGTTAAATCAAGTAATAGTAGTAGCTTTTTGCCTTTTTTAGATAGGCAAACAAAACACAAATTAAAAACATGACAGTTCAAACAAACATTATAATTGCCAATTGAAAATATGATTGAGTTAATCAACAAATCAATTTACTATGAACGAACAGCCGGTACCGAGGTCTGTCTGTACACATGTCTATTTACTAACTGAATTATTAAAGTAATTAGGTATCAAAGCAAAGGTAATTATCGATACATGTTTCTTTCACGGTCAGTTCATTTATAAATGTTACAACGGGCGTTTCTTCATTAATTACTTTTGAAATGTCACCAATCTGAACGAAAATTCCTGAAAATGAAATATGTGAGTTTCATACATTACATTTCAAAGTGAATGCTCAAAACCCATGTCATACTGTATTTTTGGAATGTTTTCAGAGATCCTATTGTGTCTGAAAATAACTTTTATTCACCTTGGTTTGGAAGATCACAACGCTCAAATACCTACTTTAAATAATATTTTCTTTTTTATTCACCTGCCATGTCATCTCTACATCACCCTTGGTTGACTGGTATACCTTTGTGTTGCGTGAAGAATAAATAAAAAAATATATAACTCATTGTATACAGTAAAATGGGGTGAAAGTTTTGTCTCTATTTACCCCTAAGTCTCTAACTTAGGGGTAAATAGAGACAAAACTTTGGTTTCGTTTTTCATTTGATACCATAATATCGACCTATAACAAAGCATCGATTTTTTAGCATAATAATTCATTAATAAATTGATATAGTTAAATGCTGCAAAAAATATTTAAATATCGAGAAAATACCCTTTAAAGTTTTGTCTCTATTCACCCCATTTTACGGTATTGCAGAATTTTAAAACCTGCCTGTTGGATCAGTGACTTCTTAATCGATAACAAACTTGTGGATTTATGTGCATAATTATTGAAATTTAATTTAACAGTCAAGTTTAATTTAAATTTCTACATTTTTATAGATTTTCTAGTCAGGGTCGCGGATATCCGATGGATGCGTGACGCACAGGACCAGTCGTTGTGACGACGCTTGGGGGAGGCCAATGTCCAACAGTGGACGTCTTTCGGCTGATATGATGACGATAATAGATCTCATCTTTGTTCAAGTTTTAAAAATACCATTAAACAAAATTATTTTACAACTCGTTTCAGATATCTGCTTGCTAATCTAATGACAACGCTACTGAAAAATGTTAATATTGATCATCATAAAATTGCGTTTATGCTCAGTCGCCCGTTCCATTACGTCAGCCGCTTCAACTCGTACAAGAGAGTTTTTATATCCACGCCATGGTCGGCTATCTGTCTCTGTCACACTCCTCATTAAAGTATCTCTGTCTATCTCGCTCTTGTACTGGCGGCGACAAGCAGTCTGGGGCTTTCTGGCGGACACTGCGTAGCAAACAAAACCCTAGGTCACGGGCACTGGACACATTTTCGTACAATGCTTCATCTGAATAAGTTTTCGTAGTACTCCCTCGCGATTGTATCCACTTTGTTGGGATGGCTTAGCCTTCAGGTGAATAATACTAAATTCAGACTTATTTACGTGCCTTCTTGTCGTTAATATTAAGGTGTTATTCAGCGTTTCCGACTTAATTTACTTTTTCTATTTTTTGGAGCATGTTTAACTTTACCTGATCATTACGCTCTTCAATCTTCGTGAAAGTCCAATTTCGGAAACAGAATATGTGGCGGATGTTTGCGTTAAAATTAGTATCTTATTTTGCATATAAATCCGCTTTTGCGGAGAAATAATTTATTTTCACCAGCCTCTCTGTTCCACTCGCTAAATATAAGAATGCAAGGTCAGGGATAAATTACCAAAGGGACTTACTGAAAAACAAGGATAAAGTGAAAACACGATGGTACAATGAACGTGCTCCACAGTCCCACTCCCTAACTCACTGTTAATAATACAGTAATCTGATAGGCTGAAATCTTGACAGGCGTGCGTGCCAACTAATACATTAGCATCTCATTGGAGATAGCATCGTGCCAAAACATGGGTTGGAGTGACGGACAAACGGGACTGCTTAAGATTTCATGACTCGGAACGACAAATTGCAAATATGTCTGTCTCTATTCATGATGCTATCAACCACAATAGCAAAAAAAAAAAATGAAAATTCGTTCTAGTGATTTTTATCTCCCTGTCACATAATCCATCAAAGACCAGTTGCTGATCTGGTTTCTTTTGATTAATTTGTGATCAGGTTATAACATGATGTTATATAATAGTCTCAGTATGCAAATAATTTGACTCAACTAGTTGTTAATAGGGAAATATCAGCCAGCCCCATAGCTAATCAATCACTTCTACTAATTTCAACAGCGAAACGTTCTGAACAACTGTCTCTAACAAGTTACGCAAATACTGTTGTTTTTTTTTTGTTTTTTTGTTTTTTTAGATCTTTTATAGATTCATATTATTTCAGATAACACGTGATTTTTGCTGCCTAAGTTAAAACTGTTTTAGACTTCACCCGTTGTACTTTTTTTTCTCCTAAAAGCTTGTACAGTTATTAGAGAACTGGCGGTTCTTTTGCGGATTGGCATTATACATTTTTTGTTAACTGTGCTCTTTACGTTTTTACCCTTTTCTAGTTCTTATCAGTTCATTCTCCTATGAACGGTAAAATTTTAAACCATAAAGAAGGCTTTTTGGACGAAGAATAAACAGCTGTGTCATTTTTGTACACCTGTGACAAACGCAGAGATATCTAGGTAAAATAAATTCAAGATTTGAGGAAACTAATCAGTAAGCCAAACATGTCTTATTTTTAGTATCCGCAACCACCGCGTTGATTTCCGACAGCACGGCATCGACATTGCGGTGGTCTTTATAGTTTGTTGTGCTACAGTTTTTTTATGGATTCCCTTAAATAACGACTGACTCACACAGGTTGTTTTATGGTCGTCCATTTTTATGACTGTTTTATTGCTATCGATGTCTTTTGCTATGATTGATATGCTTATACCGTGTGGCGCTTCTTTTAACGATATATTTATCGTTTCGTGCAATATTTATGTGATCTTGTTGTAGGAGCTGTACTTGTAAGTAGCGTTCATTCATTGATGCTTTATCGACGTCACTTTTCCTGTCATCTTTTACATCAGTGGGCAGTTCTGCCAGAGACACGTGGCATCAGCCCATTCCCGGAATGAGCGCAAGCGTCTATGATTGCCGTGTTGATTGACGGATGTCTTCCTGCCAGTTACTTCGTTAGCATCAAAATATCACAGTAATACCAACCTTAGTACTTGACAATAAGTCTCTTGGTCGTGTTGATCAACATTGTAGCGGCACTTTTCACGGCTGCGATCTATTTGGCCTCTACGGGTTTAGGTATCGCCGAAGAGCCAAAACCGATCATCGACTTCGAGATCTATTAATAGCTAAATGTTACACTGGTAAACTGTTCACGTGTGAGTGTGTTATTGTCAAATGTTTACTGTTTGTACTTTGAAACTTGGCCAGTCAGCCGTGCGTCGTGCCATTAACTAAAATGTTGATGAAGTCATCGTTTTGTTCAGGTACATCGTTATATTCACTCTTCATGTTCGGCTTGACTATTGTGGTTATACGAGTACCTACTGCTTAAATCAAAATAGCATCAGAAGAAAGAATAACTCTGGGCAGTTTATGTTGTTTTAGCAGTTTCAGCTTCTTCTTTGCCTTCAATGTTTTGAAGAAATGGTCTGTGTTAATTTAAGAGTTACCAACTATCGTTGCAGTTACTTATTTTATTTTCTTCTTTCTTTCTTTGCCTTTATTGCTGATATTTATTAAATAAAAATGGAACTAAATTCTATAATATACTCTCTAAGTCTCGATTCATTTTAAGATCTGAATAATAAAATTAAAGTGTGATGCGAAACTAGATTGAATACATCTGTTAAAATACTTATATCATGTTGTTGTATACATAGCGGTATAATAACTTATTTAAATGCAAACGAAGCATTGTAAGCACCATTTGTCGAGCACTAACAAAAAACAATTCATCTCACATTAACATTTACCAAGTGCCCACAAAAACTAATGACATCACTTTTTATTTTGACTCAAGCGTAGCCCGTTTGAAAGTAGTCAACGAGTACTCGCACTTAGCAACAAACGAACGTATTTATCGTTAAATCTAAGATTACAGTTAACCTTGCAATTGTATTGACCCAAAAATCATAATGAAAGTTTTAGCAAATAGCTGTAGGCGTCGGTTTGATCGCAAACGAAGCTGGATCAATCAACCTATACAACGGAAATTGATGTCACAGAACAGCTATTTTGTAGGCAGCATCAATTTTCGTTGATGTCTCAGACAATGGACTATTTATCCCCCTATTATTATCCAAATTGATTAGGGAAATCGTTCAAATGTATAATACTGGTTGGTACTAGTTGCAAATTTCGTCTCAGTGCTAGTCATGTCACGTTTTTTACACGAACGTTGACGAAGCAGTCTAAAGAACAAGTTATGCACGTAATTCGTTTAATCAGTACGCGGAATCTGAAACTAAACGGAGTTGTAATCATAACGCAATTTTCTAATAATTTTAAATCTGCTCAGTCACCAGACTCTGCAACTTTGTAACTAGTAGTAACTTTGCTTGGGACCTTTCCATTGCCGTTTCTGCTTTTCATTACTTTGAGAATAGCCTACATTTCGAGTGACCTACGAAGCAAAAACTTGTTTGGCCGAAGCATTGCGTCGTACACGCATTCACCAACACGCGCAATTTCATCCTGTGCGGATTTTTTTGTGAAGTTTTTTACTCGCCTCTCGCACAACAGTGGAACGAAACAGAATAAACAGGTCTGTTTTTGTACAAGATTTTTCATGGTGAAGATTTGGCTTTAAGTTCACGTCACGGTATGATGGAAGCGTTTTAAATTACGGCCTACAGGCTTTTTTGTACACGAATGTATAGTAACCTACTCCCTGCTTGTACAGATCTACGTTGTCAAAATAAAAAATGAAATAATTAAACCGTAAGTATCCAAGAAATTAGTACTTATTTAGTTACTTCTATTTTCAATTTACATTTGTATGTTTTTGTTCGATCACTTGGTTTCTATCGTCTGAGGAGCTCTTGACTCCCGAACCCATAATTATCACTATTAACTTAGCAGCACTCATAAATTCTTCGAACAACATTCCCATAATATAGTTCCTTTCATTAGTCCATTGTCTTTGTTGTTGTTTCGATTATATTGTCTTTAAATACAAACTTTAATTTGTAATTTATGCTAACTACCTCTGTTTCCGTAACGGTTATATTTAGCATTTCCTCACTTGTGAACTACACTTTTTTTAACTTATCGAATAAGTGTGCTTCGTGCTCATTACCCTCAATTTGCATATAGAGTGGGACTGGATGTTAAAAGCCACCCTCAACTGGCCCTCGGGCATAATAGGAACTCTCATCACCCAACTTTAATTAAAAATCATTTTACCCTTTACTTTATTCATTAGATTCAGCAAACTTTCCTCGTAGTCTAGACATTACCTAACAATGATTGTCTCCATATGTAGCATGTGCTTTGTTTCTGAATCCAAAGGACTGTTCTGCAATTAATTTTCCATGTCTAGAAAAACCAGTTCGTTTGATTACATATGAATGAGGGACGATCCGTGTGTTTACTATACAAATAAAGTCCTGACTAGAATGTCCTTGTTTTAATCAACGACTAGGTTTTTCTCTGCTTATTTAAACATTATTTTATTTGGAGATCGTAAGGTCAATAACAGCTAAACACTTCTTTACTGGGCTTTGGTTGATGCGAGAAAGAGAGAGACTTCCTGATTTATGCCAACTTGTATTCCTTCAGTTGCTCGTTTGCGTTCCAGCATAGCCACTTTCGAATAATCCCGGAAAAACAACTTTTTTTTAACAAACATAAAATACTGCTTGCCTGCAATCCCACTTGATGGTAAGCAGTGATGCAATCGTTGGTTGTAAAGAGCACTAGTTTATTATGAGCCTATTCACTTCCTTACATTTATTTTTAATACTATAACACTTATGCGAAATGTCTTTCAAGTCTAGACACAAGTGACAAATGTATCGTTTGCATGCTAATAGAATAGATTTTGGACATAACATCTATTTGCTTATTCAATGTGCCACATATGGCCCTATCAATGGATCATTTAACACAATGCGTGCAAATTTGATCGCGATAAAATCAATGAACCGGTGAATAGTTGCGTGTAATCCGACGCCCGTGGCATTGAACTTCGCAGTCCTACTTTGAATAAGAACAATGCTATTATAATACTTATTAACACTTAGATATATTTTTAAGTATTCTCAACAGTTGCTGATAAACAATCTCCTTTCGCCAGAGGAGTGCTCGGCATAACAACAATAGCCGACCGCTTCTAACTTCGGCGATGATGTCAGCTTTCCTTTAATTACAGCTCGTATCGCCTGCAGCATTTCACGACCGTAAACAACTTGTGTTTTTTTCTCTCTTTTACACAAACTCATACTGATGATTACCTGTACCATCAAACGTCGAAGGAAATAACGAGCTTGAATAAGAATCATTTAATTGGCATCGTTGCATGTTTCCTATTCTACATTGTACTGTTTTACGACCGATATAATTCCTTGCTAACTAGTATGTGTTTACATATTGAAATAAGTTTACATATATCGTGTAACAGAACCGGTTGTTTTGCAATTCGGCACGCCTGCGCGTTTGCTCCTAAAGCCAAGCCTGCCCCGGCCCTTGAGATTCCCGAAACCAATTATTAACATAATGCCCCGCCACGAGCATTATTTGGAGAACAGAATCCATCACGAAAATGATTGAAATTACTCACAACTTTGGCCTCTTCTCAGATTCTATAAGATTATATTTTACTCAGAGTTTCAACAGCAGCAAAATTATTATTGAACATGTTCTGAGTATCTGACGCGGTTGAGCTTCGGTCAGGCTTTTACCACATACTGGATATGTATGAATTAAGTTTCCTTCTTCACGCATTAAATTAAACCTGAGAAAGCAATCGCGTCAAATAACCGTGAGGTTATTCAAGGTTGCAAGACTTAGAAACGCACTAGGAAGCTCCGGTGTCAGATCGTGCAGGAAGCACGTGGTCATCGGTTTCTCCAATCGTCAGTCGGCCATAATTTTGTTTTATTACTTCCCACCATGGTTTTCATTCGTATGCGATTTCTATCGTATATCCTTAATAACAATGTTATACGCCTCTGAAATGAATAGTTGCAGTCCATAAATAACTGTCAGAGAACAAATTGTAGAAATCATGAACATAACGTCCAATCGTATACGAAGTAGGAACTTCCCGTCTATTGTGTCTGGTACTTGACTTCCGAGCAAAAACTCGTAAAGTTAAACCACATGCAGCCACTTCTGAAAATGCAAATGCCAGTGTCCAAAGCTAAATTACCTTCAATCTGTTCTTCAACATGTAATGGGAGGAAAGCGCTTTGAAATGACCCTGCCCCTCTCGGTTAGGCAAGGATAAATTGAATGAACTTTTTGTGTCTGGCACTCTCAAAGTGAATACTTTATTTCTTTTTTTGATTGTCCATGTAATATTTCATGCTAATGGCTCACTGTTTTAGAAAAGGTGTCAGAATTAATTACAGCCAAGTTTGACATGTGTCCAGCAAACGTTTTTTAGTTGCTATTTACGAGTTATCATCACTATGATATATGACCAAACCTATCTAACCCCAAGGGGTTTTTAAATAAGAGTGAATAGGTTACTCCATCGTCCACCACATCATCGCTAATCATCAATCGTAAAACACGAGCCTACCAATTATTTCTAATAAAATATCTTATTTTTCGGCAAAGTATCTTCTTCGATGCAGATTGCAGTACACCTAAAATACAACAGTTTTCAATTGAATAGTAATTACAGCTTGAGCATGAAGCGCCTTACAACTCACAAATTGCGGGTTGTTGCTGCGGATCGCGCTTTGCGGCGTGATGTGCCCCTCACGATGGTACCTTTAGACACGTTAATTTGTATAATCACTTGATGCAAAATGTTAAACATTGTAGCTCACCTCCAATTGCTGTACTTGATCCTAATTCTCACCTAACAACCTTGCGAGATACTCTACCTCTGTGTTTTTCTCCAGAAAGTTCGAGATAAAATATTTAAAGCTACAATAAAAAGTCGACTGAACGACATTGATTTCTCAAATGAAAGTTGTTGTGCTGTTATGCACGACAGAGAACGTTATAGTTAATTAAATTCATAGTTCTTAAACTTGTGATAAAAGAGCGAAGGTCACAAATTCAATTTTTAAGAATGAGTTGCAGATTCTGTTCTGTACTGATATTAAATTGCTTTAGTGTTCCATGGTGATTGATTTGCACCTTTCGTTCTTGTCTTATGAATGTAAAGTGATGATAAAATTTGAATAGTGCAACGTGAATTAAAAAACTAACTGCAAGTAATATTGCAGTTAGTATCCAGATGATTAATTATTTTTATTCATACACAATCCGTCCACACATCAAATGTTTGTCTCAGAGCTTCTCGGAAATTGTGATGTCTTCCGGCTGTATTTGGCAAACAGACTTGTGTCAAAATTATGGCTGTTACTTCCAATCGCAAGTAATTTTGCTATCATCGGATCAAGCGGTGGGTGGTTTATGTGCACTGAAATTATAACGTTCTTGTATCAAAGGGAAGTAGAAAATTCCACCAAAACGACACCGTTAACAATTTTCGACTATACATTTCAAACTGGATCCTTGAACAGAGACATTCTCAGTACATTATTATAATTAGTTTCTTCGTAAAATAGTTTCTAATTTAGTCTTCAAAGATTAGAAGAAAACGTCCCCGACGGAAATGGCCGATATTTCATTTTAAATTTTACTTTGTGCGTAAGATCTGTTTTATTCTTTTGTCGTCTGAAAATTCGTCATTTTGCATTACTGAAATAGTCTTCAAGTTCTGCAACTTTGTTGACGGGACTTTGTTGAGAGCTTTACGGCTTTTTCCTTATAGTAATTACTTTTGTGTTGATCTCTTTGTACCAGAGTATAGATCCTTACTGTGACGATGTGTGAATTTGTTAGCTTTCTAGCAATAAACATCAAGTTACAAAGTACATTTGTGCTTTATGTGCTCTTATTTGCTTAGCAATAAATGCATTCGAATTGCAATCGTTGGTACTATGTTGCATGATTCCATCATATTGATTGGTAATTATTATAGCTACAAGTTCACAGCAGACTTTATTAATGTTGTTTGCTATAGTATCGTATCTACAATGTTTAATTTTTTGTTGCAGGTATAATAATTTAATGTATAATTACTGCCGCTTTCTGGTTTGGTGTAGTGAAGGTAATCTACTATATTTTTATATCGTTAGATGCAGTTATTAGATCCAGTTAAAATGACCGACGAGAACATAATGCCAGTTAATAATGAATATTGAACTTTAATACTCAATTAATTAAATGTCTCAACGTCCTATTTATTGTTACACAACAGCTGGCGATAGCTTCGCAGAATATCGTCTGATTTTAAAAGATTGACGTTTATTGGTTAGACATGGACTCGTTTAGAATAGTATACTACACCAAAACAGTTTCTTTTAATTGCTGTTTCCTCCAGGTTTAACGTTACGGTCGTTATAGACAGTGACATACATTCTTCACGCTTTTGTATTCTTAGAAGCACTCATATTTATCTTTTTACTCACATGTTAATAACCCTTTCGAAACAAATAACATGGAATAATTTTAGCGACGAAAATGGTTCTCATTTGCGCTTCGAGTGTTGATCAAAGCAGTGTGTGTGAGGCTGGTTTTCAAAGTGACGCTTATACTAATTGGTCAGATTACAGAGGTCGCTTTTGTCGTGCGACTGTCGCATGGTTGTTGCACGACGTCGACTGAGACAGATACGCGATGCGGACAAGTTTGCGAAAACTTTATCTTGTGGATTCAGTTCTTTTAGTGCTTAACTTTGTCAGGCTTGGGTCAGCATCATGCCAACTTAGGATTTATAGATTATTAGGTATTCTCTAGCAGTTATCTCGCTAGGAACCTTTATACTGATATAATTACTGTATTACTCATAGGTTGTGCAAGTCACTACGTAGCTGCAATATTAAAATTGAACTCTGTATCTTCTTCGAAATAATCAACACTAAGACAATATCGCTCCCGGGTTATCCCTGCAATTAACGCACTCTTAATTCTTGCCAAATGTGATGTCACCAAAGTCGCTCTATTTAATTTAAGAGAGAATTTTCCCTTTGGCAGTTTTAAATGTTATTCTTTCGTTCTAAGAAAAATAACTAAATAAGAGAACACCGACGAATTTACTGTATTACGGGGGCCAAAGTTAGTTATTTTCTCGAAATAGCAAGCAACTGTTGCGACTAGTAACTAATGACTGCAATGTCTCGGGGCGATTGCAAGAGTGCAACTGTATGATAAATTGTTAACCAACCTGATCGTTTATTCCTGACGTGCAGGTATATCATTCTCTAAGCAAATGACCAGCTAAAATTTAACCAAGTGTATGTTATTATTTGGATGGTGTATTCTCGGAAACGTTTAACTTCCGCCGTGAGATCTGCAGCTGTTTTGAGCGGGTTTTTTGATGTATCAATTTCTCGCTTTCAGTTAATAATTAAGCTCTTGTAGGTTGAGTGTAGTAAATTTTTAAACGGTTTGAAACTATTTTAATATTAAAGAATTCCGTGAAATTAATATTAATCGTAACTTTACTAGGAATGCCGTCTCGGCGCATTGTTTTAATTGTAGTCGAAACATAAACATGGCGTGAGAAATTCGCCCACTGACCGCAGACGGCTTCTCACGGGCATGCCGCCTAACTGCTACACGCTAACCGTAGCTTTTGACTACAGCATGAACTCTACTGACTGTCACCTGATGATAAGCAGTGATGCAGTCGTTGATGGCGAGGCGCACTGGTAGTTTATTAAGAGCCTATTCACTCTAGCCTTGAAGACCACTAAATTATAATCCGCAGCAGGCACATTGTTTCAGTCCTTTGATGTACCTACGCGGTATGAATGACGAGGCAAAACGCTTAGTCGGGACCACAAAGGACGACGTACGTCTGGTTGTCCGATGGTAGAAAGGTGATAGCGGAATCAAGTCATGCGATTCCCGTGCACATATTCCAAAATGCATCCTATAAAATACCGAAAAGCTGGTTGCACTACGCCACCGAATAATATACATGATAAAGTCACGAATTCACAATATTGTACGCCTGCCCACTAAGTACCTTTTCACCCCTAGGTACATACATAGCCTAAATATATACTTTTTAATATCAACATAGACTTAAGTTTTCCTTATATTTGCGGTCATTATAAATTTCGATTCGTCATGGTAATGCAACATTTTCCTTGTTTATTTGCTTCTCGGAATGCTTCTGGCATCGCGTGAGGTTTTGCTAACCTTTTCTTAAACGGTATAATAGCAAAATTATTATTACTTTTAACCTTGATTTCCGTTCCATTCTTGCTCGTTGACTAAGTCATAATGTCTCCAGTCCAGGTAGATCGTAAGTGAAATCGCTTACCAATGTCCCATGCATTAGCCTATCTATATTTGCATTTAGAGACCTCAGATTAATTGCTACATGATTGTGTACCTTAACGAAGCCTAACTATCTCTCAAACTGTGTGTGGGCAACTTCTATCAGCTTAGATTAATACAAGACATATTCTAAACTACTTTAATCTTATCAATAGCGGCAAATTGAGAAATTAATATTCATTGTCTCATTCTGATACTGTTATCGTCTTGTTTACTTTTCATTGACATAACGTAAGAACATCATAATCGAACACCAGCAATTAACGATAACACCCAATAAAGTAAGATCGATTGATAAAAACGTCAACGCGAATACGATACATATTCTCTGATAGCCGAGAAATCAACTTTGACAACAAAAGTTGCCCCTGCTACCGCAATTTGTAATCGATTCAAGTTGAATTGTCAGCATTTATGTTTCTATGAAATGTATTGCTAATAAACGTTAAAATTATGCAATACATAGTGTACGTTTAATGTATCCTAATCCGACACCGTACGATGCGATGTCGGCTGATAAGGTGACAGACGATGTATCGCATTCTTTCCCAGCGTACACCTCAGCAAATAGCAGGCTCAAGTCACCGTCGACTTCGGTCTCACGTAAGGCGTAATTAAAATCTAAAATCGTAGCAATGTTGATTAACAATCGTTTGTTTGCTACCGCAAAATTGAAAACTTTATTAGCAGGAATAGCCAAATGAAACGGTCTGGTCACAGCCACGTGCGCAAACATGCTCCTGTGTTTTCATGCATCTCGTAATGTTTGGTGACAGGTATAGTACAATTCTCGATTTAGAACTACAAAAACAACCCCGTTAAATCATATAATATGCGTACGTTAAACCGAAATGTCAACATTACTAGACTTATGAATTTATGATAACATCAAACCCAGAGGACGAAAAATGTCCCAGACAAATTGATAATAATTCCCGCATTCAAATAACTTGCGTACGTAAGTGCGTAAAAAACTCTTTCGTATAATTTCACGTTCACACACAATAAATTTGTGCGTTCTGAGATTCTACAGCACCATGATCCCGTTCAAATTTTCCAAAAATATATTTCAATTAAAATATCTCAAATTATTTTTCATGCCAATTGTTTTTGCAATGACTAGTAGACTCTTGCCAAGAGTTTTGATCTGGAAGTTTATTTTTAACCTATGCTACCGACACACAAGCGCTTGCATCATCTGAGCTTTCACTTAACTGATTTAGCAAGTGTTTCCCGCAACAGCCCACATTTATACGAAAACGGTGTGCACAGTGCGACCTATAAAAGGGGTTTAGCCTTTTAAAATTACGTATCAAACTACTTGTAGTAATATTGTCAAGTCACCATTTGGCACGAGACGGGTGTGCCGCAATTGCGAACACGCTCGCCAGTTCGTAATGAGAATAATGATGGAAGCTTGCGCCATAGATCAGTTTGTGCGCGTGCGCTGCTTGCCGATAGCGGGAAATCGCTAATACTTGCGTAAATACGGCAGCCGCTGCTGGGCTTGAGATTAGATTTAGCTGATCGAAACTATTCACAAATGAATTTGTTATATTTCTCATTCATGGTTTTGCCTACATTATCTTGCATTTCATAACGATGTCAATTTTCTTGCTGCTACTTAGATTATTTTACATTACTATTGGAAATAAGGAAGCCAATCCTCCAAACAAGTTGCAGATAAAATACCCCAGTAACGTTTATAGAGGCAACGATTTCATAGAAATGACAAGTGGGTCATATTGCATCAATAGAACGATGCACGCCAACGTTAAAGACACCATAGCGCTGATTGCGAATGCAACTTTGTAATTTTCTCGTGTCACGAACAACTACAACGTATGCATTTACAGGCACCACTTCACGGGAACCACTGTTATATTTGCAACCAGACTCATTATCTAGAACGTGTACTTGCGCTAAAATCATGTCATTGATATTACAATCGGAACTAGTATCGATTTCACTGAAAAATATTCATTTATTCGTTTTCTAAATCGAAATTGTATGATTTTATTAAACAAATTTATTCTGGTGTAATTATGTGGAAGGATGAAGTGATTTACATGGTTAACACTTCAACGGGTTGTCTTACATATTTCCCATTGCGTTTTGCAACGGGGCCTACTCAATAATTTACGCACCAAAGAGTAATTAGGTAGTTAACTTCCAACAATTATTTACGATTGTTTAACTACTTCTACGTGTATCTATGATTCTGCAGCCAGACCTGTCCGATTGACTATAACAACACAAAGTTTGTCATTTATGATGGTATTAATAATTTCAAATTGGTATCAATATTAGCCGTTCAACAATATATATTTTATTAGTATGAGTAAATATTTTATTATTATTGCAATCACCTCACCACAAGGTGGACTGATGACCTGGTAAAGGTTGCGGGAATCCGATGGATGCGTGACGCATAGACCGATCGTTATGACAACACTTGGGGAGGCCTGTTCCCAACAGTGAAAGTCTTTGGGCTGAAATAGTGATTTTATTTAGTATTTTTTTTATTTAGGCGGCTTGCAGCTAACAATCCAAAATATAACGATAAGGTAGATTACGATGAGCCATTCACAAGCCTCCACATATAAATATGAGACTATTGTGAAAAGTTTGTTAGGGTTAAAAAGGTCACCAAAGAGAAACTTCATTTTAAGGATTTCAATAATAACTGTTTATTATCCTATTCTTTATATTGGGAAGGTATGTTTCAGTAACATCACGTGAGACGTGTGCTCCTAAGCAAGGCTAGTTGAATACAGTAACTGTAACCATACTAGGGATTTCAGTCAAGTGGTCACGGGGACTTTATCCATTAAATATAATATTTATTGCTTAGAAAGAGAAAGACCATAGTGTTAAAGCAGGATGGATTTGTTTTTGTTATAGTCCAACAAAGTTACAGTTTAGAAGTAATTGAGATATACAAATTTTGGTAGGAAGATAATATTGTAATAAAATTATAAAATATTGCTTTTAGACATAACAATGTTTATGGATGCCAAGCTGCTTGTAAAGAGATCAACTGAGGTGCGTTCTTTGGCTAAATTGATGATGATTGATTGATTAATGATGATTAATGTCAAAGAAAGTATAAAAGTATATTTTGGCTGTAACCACGGTCGCCAGCCGTCGTTCACGTACCTCGTCTGCGACATGGTGCTTCATCACCAAATGCCAATTGAAGTCTCTGGCAACTCTTTTGTTGACTTAAGCCACTACGAAAATCACAAAAAATCATTAAGAATTTTCACACAATCTTCAAAAGGACGCCATAATGAAAAAACAATGATAGTCTCGCAGATTAAAAAGTAACATGCTCGCAAAGAATTCTATTTTGAAATTCTATATTTGTTTTTTCTTTCTTTTATTGTGTGTGTGGCCAGATCCAGAGACTTTCAGTATGCACGTGGGGCATACTGAAAGTCTTTAGATGTGGCCACTTATCACATCTCAATGTACCTTAGTTTCCTTTAGAAATAAGGCGCCTTTTTAGCCGTTTGTAATAACTTAATAAGCTCATTGCTAAGTCCACTCCTTTGTCGATTTCTATAATACCATAATGCCTGCCTGCAAATATCTACTAAGGATTAAACCCTAATCGATGACACTGTTAAATCATTACATGGCTTTTAAACTTGGCAGCTATTAGTATTTCAAAAGTAGGATTCCATGATGCATCTCTCTGAGCACTTCTTGGAAATCAAACAGCGCTACGCCGGGAAGTCGAATATTATTTTCTTAGAAGTGGACTTGTTGTTGTCCCTCACGTTCGACAAAAAGATTATCAAGAGATGCGATGACACTTGCCTCTTACTTTATTACTATATGAAGCGTAATTTATTTTACGGCTCGAGAAATATATTGACACTTCTTCTCTGAGTTCATATTCTGCAAAAAACTACTAATAAATACATCAGCGATAGTATTAAGCGAAGCTTCTACGCCAGAGATAGTCATAGTCATATTCGGGTCGATGTACTCGAGAAATTCGATATGTCGTCGATGTTCGCGCAGCTCATGGAGCGTTGCGGTGAGCGGGTCACATAGAACCGGGAGTTCATTAGACGAATTCTGGGCACCACTTGTAGCGATGGCAAAAACTCTTTTACGTCATTTCGCAGCGACTCTTGATGGACGGTGGGAGAGATATTTTTTTGTCCTCTTGTCAGATCGCTCTATTCGCCGGTCCGTCACGCGGACATTGACCGTGGTTCAACTATTTAGGGTGCTCAGTTACTATGAGTATTTTGAAACTTTGCTTATCTTTTGGGGTATATCATTTAATTCTCTGTTTTGTCTACCTGTGTTTTAGTCTTCGTTCTTGGCATGTATTTTGATATGAGTCCGCGTTTGTAGCAGATCATATTTAATTGATTGCAATATACTCGTAACTTTATGAAGTATATTAATTAATGACAGATTGTATCGTCAGTTAATTATTAATAAAACCAGTTAAAAGCCTTCTCACTTGCTAAATTTATGGTAGTAAGTAGTTTAATATTTACATCACTAGTACGTACGTATAGTCTGTCAGCACGGCTACTCCAATTGTAAAGTTGCAAAAACTTTTCGCAAGCCGATCCTGTGCGTGCCAAAGTTTTGAAGTTTCTTACGATTCATTGTCGAACTTTTTATCAGTATAAAACAATTAATCTTTTTTGTTGCCGGGTTTAATGCACACCTATAGTTCTAATGATTTTAGAATTAAACTTTTCGATAAGTTTTGTTTAATTGTGTTCTCTTATAGTCTGAAATTTTGATCTTTAAATTACTTAAATTATTTACGGCACTTCCTTTTTGAAGTGTTATGATTGTCACACCTTCAGTATGTAAATCAAGGTGTGCAGGGTGTGCGTGAGTTGTATATAGTGAGTATAGATAGTGTGGTGAGCGGATATCGTGCGGCCGGTGAGCACGCGGCGCGAGCGCGCCCAGTCAGAGTGCCGCCGCGCCGCCAGACGCACGCGCGACCTGCACGTGCTAACCACAACTTTTGTACGACCAGCTCATCACTGAACTTTGCGTCTGAATAAACTTTATCTTACATACAAACAAACAAATGATGTCAGTTTGCATGTACCTCGTTTGTCCCTGGTTCTTTCTCGTGATCTACTTGGCGTTCCTTATGCTGGACGTGTGAGACCGGCTCCGAGTCTCCGTACTAGTGTCTGTGGAGGGTTGAGAGCGCAGACGCGGCGTCGCGATCGATAAGTGTCGGTAGCGGCACTGGTCGGTGTCAGCCGTGCGCCGCGCGGGCTAACACGCGGGTGGTTTTGGCGCGCTCCGGCGACGGTGCGAGCGGTGCCGCGTGCCGGGAGCGCCGGTGGTGTTATGCGGGGCGGGTGCGGCCGCCGCCGGGCCCACTGCTGAGCCAGCTGACCGGCCGCCACGATCGCTCCGCACGCGTCGGGCACGCGGCCGCGCGGCGCGCCCGCCATGAGCGCGGCCACGCCAGAGGTGCGCGGCCCGCCAGCCGACGCCGCCTCGCCGCATGTCGCACTGCCCAGGATCAAGCCGGACCTCGGCCTCAATGATGCGACTCTGTTCGCAGTCTACTGCTTCATCAAAAATTTCATTGGGTGAGTCGTATGCAAAAGGAAATTGTCCCAAGTGCTACGTCGTCTCGCTTTGTCTGTGAATCTCTTATGTAATAAATGGAATAAGGACACTTGTAAAAGGCTTCACGATCGACGGTATTTACCATTTATGTGCTACATAAAACTTTTGCAACATAACCGATGAGGCAATATATCTCCAAGAATAAAATATGTATTTTTAAATGCTCGAAGTTGCATTTATAATCAGCAAAGACCTTAGGCTACCTAAAGTAATTAATCTATCGGAATAAGTCTGCTGATATGTTATAACCGACGTGCAAAAATTAAAGCTGCAAGGCCAGATTATGATTAATGTTTGACCCTTGTATTCGGAGCCGCAGATTAAGTAACTGTTCAATCAACGAAATGTTCAATGAGTTAGTCGAAATAACTTGAATAAATATTGATTATATTAGGATAAAAACCATTTAACACCTCATTTTCAATCAATAGTAAAATATTCAGGATACTGCGGGAATTTTATTCAACTGTAATTCTGTTATACAACACAATAGATAGCTCAACCTTGACTGCTTGAGTCGTCGGTAAAATCACTTGTTTAATATCGGTTAGCAACAAGAATGTTCGTATGTTAGCCGCTAATTGAGTCGAACGACCATGCAACTATTCGGCCTCAACACTAGATACCCTGACACAAAAAAAAATATTGACAAATTAACGCACAGTCGAAAATATTTCACATCTGCAAACAAGTTTAATGTTTGTATTGATCTCTCTATCAGCAACTGATAAGACATTGTTTGGTCCAATATTTTTCTGAGTAACCTTGAATTTTACATAAGCCGACTCATGTTCTGTCCACACCTATGTTTACGTTTTTTTATCGCAAACTGGGCTTGGCACGATGGACAGAAAAAAGCAATTTCGACTGCATACATTTTCCTCTAATAATTTCAGTATTTAACTACATAATGAATAATGATACTCAATTTAAATAAATTATTCCAATTTATAACCGTCTAAAGGGTCTTGTCACTGACAAATATAGAAAAAAAATCGTATTATTAAAAACTCTACACCACTTTAAAACAATAAAACCTCGTTAAAGTTTATGTTTTCGACCAACTTAAATTGACTATCAACAACAAAATTGGTGATTGTTGACTATCACTGAGCAATTATGGAATTTCTCGACCGGACCATTTAGCAACTGCGTGTATTGCTCCACATAATTTTCTTTTTGCCATAAACAGCGCCAGTGTCTGTAGCTAATTGTTGGCAATAAAGGGCGGACATTAGCCGTGCCGAACTTCGTCAAGAGAAAGTCTTCGTTTAGAAAGTACGCTTTGTTTTGTTTTGGTCCTTGGCTGATAGTGCAGCACCCATAAGATACACAGATACAAGATAACTCATCCTCTTTAAAAGCGTACTGATATCGATAGTCGTCTTAGTAATCTACGTTACTTGGCCACTGTTTTCTATAAATGAATTTGCAATTAGTATTCTGAGTTTCCATTTTGCATATCTAAGCAGATTGATGTTCTATTTACTAACGGCATGATAGAGTGCATCGCCTTGCACAGTTGCACGTGACTGCGGTTGCTATGAAATTTCGTTTTCTTTAACAGTAAACGTTTGCACGTGTACGGGTAGTTACTTGGTTTTTATGATGAGCCACTCCTTGTAACTCTGAACACGGCCAAGCATAACTTTTCACCATAGCTACGGATGATTTGATCGGTGGTTGATTTTAGATGCAAACTGTTGCTTTGTTGCAGCGGGCATCATCACTTTCACAAGAAGAAAAGGGAAAGTCTCGGTGGCGCCCGCTCCCTTGCGGTCAGATTAGCTCAGGCTATCGGCCGGCGCTAATTCCTCTTGTTTATTTCATTTCACACTAATGGTTGCACACTAATCTACCTCGATTTCACTACCAACACTGCAGTTTTAAGAAAAATTTCACTTGCCTTTGTCTGCTTCAGACCCAGTCAAAATAACTTTTGTTATGAAATATATGTGAAATTCACTAATAATTATATAACATTGTAAATGTAGCTGTACATTTATGGTTGATTACATAACAAATAAAGATCATATCGACATCACGTCTGTTGATTTTATCTCAATCAATGTTCTGGGGATGCTTTCGGCGATCCATACTTGTCAGTTTTTTCTACATCGTCTAAAATTGTCTATCATGTCTTGTTCCTTTTCTCTTCGTTTTGCTCTGTTGTTATAGATATGACGTCATTTTAAGATGGAATGCAAATTTTGTTTTCCTCCTTTTACTCTGCACATCGTGTTGTTGCCAGAGCGATAGCCTCATTAACTTTTTCTGCTCGATTTATATTCGATTCATCTCTTTTTTGCCATAAACCAGTGTTTTGATCGGAATCAACAGCAATTTTCACAGTTCATTAACATTCGTTGTTTGGAATAAATTTTTAAATTATGTCGCTTTTAACTTAAAGAACATAGAATTCTCTCTAGTTTTCATTGTAGATTACAATATGTTTAGATGTATCATTAATCAATTGAAATACAGCTTGAAACGGTGCCAAAGCAATGTATTGACTATTGTATAACAATTCTCAGCCTACGAGTACCAGATGCATTAATTAGCCATTAACGCACCAGCTGCAGTTAGCCCATCCTTCATCATTATATTCACGCTTCAGCTTTTTAAAATATGTAGTGTGGTAAAATTATTTCATAAAGACTTCATGTTTTTTTGTCCTTATTCCATTAAGATTTAGCTCTGGTAGGATTGGAATTGACAGTAACTGATTCAAAGTAGTGCTTAAACCTCGTCTATAACTTCTTATATCGAAATAATACGAGGTTCTCACCTTCCGCGTGGCGCAGGTTCTCACCGAACATCACTGTTTACCATCAGAATCAGTGGAATCGCAGTCAAGGACTAGTTTATATCAATAAAAAAAAACATGGTCAGATCGGGAGGTTCCTGCCCCGGATTCGTGCAGAAGTACCTCCCAGGTGTCACCACCGTATGAACCGCCTGGAAGACTCGGTGGGGCATACGGTAGAGGTGTGCCCCTCTTGATCAGAGCACCGCCGTGTCCTCGTGGGGCCGATCGGGGGCAAATATCTCTCGCACCGGGCCTTGGTACAGGCCATGGTCTGAAGCCAAGAGTGTCTACTGGCCATGTTTCGAAGCGAGGAGTAGTGACATGGTGGCGCCTACTTCTGCGAAGCAGTTATGCTAGCAAAGGAGGCGGCAGCCGCCGGGATCTTGATCCCGATATCCGACCACCGTATGCGCGGGGTTGCGGATGGCGAGCAATGGGTAACTCGCCGTCCGATAACCGTCCGGAAAAAGCATAAGCCGTCAACAGCGTGTAGTGTTCCACGTGTGTCTCAACGAGATGTCAGCAAACCGTAGGGTCCCAGCGAAGTCGAAGCCTACTGGGGCTATGGGTTCGCTTCTGAAAGGAAAACCCGGCCCTGGAAACGAAGGAACTAGGAGTAGGTTTTAGTACGTAAAAATCTGACACGTCATTGTCATCGGATGATTATCCACCTAAAGGAAAAAAAAATCTGTAAAATCTTTTTATTTTTCCATCTCCGTACCAACTGAGTGTGAAGAATTAGCTTAAACGAGCAAGTCATGTTATGTCTGTAACTTGAAAGACTACAATCTTAGTTTGAGCTCATAGCTCTTTAACGGCAGAAATAAAATACGAAACCGACTCAACTAACCCAATAACTCAAGGAGAAACTTCTATGCTACCATTGCACCAATGAGTAGACAACATTATTAATGTAATTTGTCAAGAACAATGTATTAGTAACCCACAGGCTACAGCACTTGAATTGTTCGCTGCGGTTACTGTCGATCAGCTGTCGGTTCTCGCAACGATGCGTCTTGATATGATAGAAGATAGTGCGTGTCCGTACCAACTGCATACACGTAACTGTTTCCTTGCGTAACAGACGCTAACACAGTATTCATATCTGTTCGATATACCCTCACTGTTATTTTATTAGTACCATTACACTTTTTAACATACCGTAAATTATTGATTTCAATTCGCCTTATGCAATCGTTTTTGTTTTTCTCTCCAACATTTGCCATTGTAATGAAACCGTTTCGTCATGCCTGTGGTTCCGTTATTTGTTTACATACAAGTATCAAGGGAATGGAAAGTTTATAAGGTGAAGGGTCGGAAAAAATCACCATGATGCAGTTATGCAAGGCCGTTTGCATCTGCTGTGATGCGCATACGTAAACCTGTTGCGTATGACTTACTTGTTGTGGTTACTTTTACAATTGCACAAGCGTTCTGCATCAAATTCTTATCAGTTAAGAAAAAGGAAATATTTTTTTCGTACTTCCGTAAACTTCCGTTTGAGATTGAGTAATCACGCGTTTTATGCGTGACACTTGGACGATTAGCCAGGGATCTCATCTCGCATATTGATTGACGCGTTGCCTTGACGTGCTACCATTGCGCCACCCTACAAAACCGCCCCTTTCACGCAAGGACGTCGGGAATAGGGACGCGCGCATACTCACTACACTCGGGTTCTACATTCAGTGTGTACAGATCCATAGCACTGAGAGCACGCTTTCTCTCACCTCCGCACAAAATTGACCCGCGAAAGTGACAAAAAGTGTTTTTCTGAATTAAATTTAATCATCCAGTGCGCTGGAGGACTCTCTGAAACACCATTTGTAAGTACTACATTACTTTATTCAAAAACAAACCCAATTCTAAATCTAGGTCAAGCTTCCGCGTCCTCGGCCCTAAGGTTTTTATTTATGAATGGGCGTGTTGTTTTTTACGCTAGCTGGTATCTTCAACAATTGTTAAAAGCAAATTGTGTCTTAATTGTTTCCGATCCTTTACTTTATATAATTCCGTTTTACTATCAAAGGTGACGTCATCACCCTTGCGATGGGCGCCATGGTTACGGTCATGGGGTGGTTATTCCCATTCCCTGCCATTGATTATTAAAACTGACAATGGGATAGCACATTTAAGTGTTTGTTCATGTTGCTGTAGCTTTATCCTCATATGATAAGAATATAATACATTTATTTCTAAAAACATTATGCCAAATTCTGCTTCTTTTGTTCCCAGGAAGATCACTATAAATGTCTTTTGAAAAGTTTCATTCAACTCTTTTGTTTAAACTTTCTCAATTTTATTTCCTCCTTTTTAATGTCTACAAACCGTGCATCTTTTGACGGACCATAAACGATACGAGACAAAAGCTTTAAGAAAAATAAAATTAAACTTTACACACAGCGAACGAAATGGCTTCAAACAAAGAGAGTTCAACCGAAAGCACGGTTGTCTGAATTTCTCTATTAGAAGTTTATATGGCATGAGCTTTTATGTCATCTAAATTGAACAAGTCATCAAATTATAAAATGAAACTCCTTAAAACAACCATCAAATTCAAAGGATTGGTTAATAACTGCACGCAATATCTTGACATTAAGTCCATTTGCCGTTTCAAGCTTGTGCACGGGTATGTGCATGATGATACCCTATATTTTTATGCAATTCCGAGATCAACATAACGAAAGTTACAATTATCCAGGAACTCGCAATACTTCCTCTTCAGTGTTCTCGATTGTGTACGAGTAGGAACTATAAGGCCGTGTTGATGATTACGCTTGGATAATCTCAATCTAATCTCGCTCCCTCTCATTCAGAGAAAGTTGTTATCGCAGGACACGAGCAACCTGTCGACCGTTCCTTCTCTATTAATAATTTATTAATACTTCTACTTGTCTGCGTTGTAATTACACAATTCACTTATCACTCTTCTACTTACGCCATTATTCCTAAACACAACATCTCTACCACTCAGTTTATTAAAATTTTATAGTTCAATCGCTCTCATTACTAGTACCGAATCGGGCAACGCAGGCGCAGCTGTCGAACTCCGAAAATAAAATTTTGTTTTTAAACACAGCTGTAAACTGCAAATTGCTGAAGTGCCTCAGTAAGACTGATATGCCGAAAGCCAGATCTCTATTCGGGGCACTCGTGTTGAAATTATGCACTGTCGTTTTTAGGGTTCCGTAGCCAAATGGCAAAAAACGGAACCCTTATAGATTCGTCATGTCTGTCTGTCTGTCTGTCTGTCTGTCTGTCTGTCTGTCTGTCTGTCTGTCTGTCCGTCCGTATGTCACAGCCACTTTTTTCCGAAACTATAAGAGCTATACTATTGAAACTTTGTAAGTAGATGTATTCTGTGAACCGCATTAAGATTTTCACACAAAAATAGAAAAAAAGCAATCAATTTTGGGGGTCCCCATACATGAACTGAAACTCAAAAAATTTTTTTCATCAAACCCATGCGTGTGGGGTATCTATGGATAGGTCTTCAAAAATGATACTGAGGTTTCTAATATCATTTCTTTCTAAACTGAATAGTTTTCGTGAGAGACACTTCCAAAGTGGTAAAATGTGTGTCCCCCCCCCTCTAACTTCTAAGATAAGAGAATGATAAAACTAAAAAAAATAAATGATGTACATTACTATAAAAACTACCAACGAAAATTGGTTTGAACGAAATCCAGTAAGTAGTTTTTTTTTAATGCGTCATAAACCGAAAAAATACACTATTATTAAAACATCGATCAAAGTTACAACACATTACAAGAACTTTTATATTATGTTACTTGCTGCTACGGAATCCTTCATGGGCGAGTCCGACTCGCACTTGGCCGGTTTTTTACTTATAATACTACAAAATAAGACAAAGGACTATTCAGAAATTTGTCAGATAAGTTTATGCGTCAATGTGTCAAATAATATGTCAGATAAGGTGGCAGAATGATGTGGACGCGTACCGCGAGGACTGGTTCGAGACAGCGCGGGTGAAGAAAGTTTAGAAGGAATTGGAGAAGGCCTTTGCCCAGCTGTAGGCTAGTAAGATAGATAGTTTATGCATTTGGCTTCATTTCATGCACGCGTTGCAGCATTGCTTATAATTTAGCAATCGTTTCTGATCGTTGGGTATTCGTTACCCAAATTCCTGGTATTTGCTTGATGTCATTAGAAATAACGAAAGTTACTTGTGTAATAAGGAATTTATTTCACATCTAAATGTTTTCAGTTATTTTACTCTAGATTTCACCATATTGAAATTACGTGCATGTTTTCACTTCGTTTCTGAGTATAGTGGTGGTGTGTTCGGCCGTCCACACTTCCTGCGCCGGTGGCGTCAGGTGGTGCTATTTCTACCTCTCCATGAACCGAGCTGTCTCACAATTCACGTTCAAAGTCGATTATTTTAAAAACCAGAACGGAACTCAGTTTGTTTTTCGTATTTAAGATTCAAGGATTCTCTTCTCGGTTACATACCTCAAATTTCTTCAACGTGTTTGTTTACATGATCTTGTTGATTCCAAAATTCTGTTTCCACTGCGTATTCTGCTTTGTACTTAGTTGTACTAATTTGTTATCGGAAGCGTACCAGTGTCCCATTTAATTTAGCCCAACTCTTCGTTTCGAAGTCGAACAATGCTCGTATGACCCCGTTTTCTCTCACTGCTATTGTGATCTGCTGCATCTGACCTACATTTGCCATTGTTTATTTCAGTATAATTAGTGTATCGCCCATAACTGCCTTAAACGTTTTCATTGGCCATGGCCATAAAAAATTTCATTCGATTCTCAAGGCAATTAAAATTTTTGTATGGACTTCATGGAAAGTGAAAAACGCAGAGTAACTAATCGTATCAAAGCGTGCGTATCGTGCGTCCCGAAGATCCCGCCTAAATATAAACATGTTTATTCCGTCTCACATACACCACCTTGCGCGCTCATCGGGCACTTATAAAAAGCGGCGGCGAGGTCAAAGCGTCGTACGCCGGCCGACAGTGTGGAACCCGCACGCGCGTTGTAACGACGCTTGTATCGATATCGATGCTTTATTATCACGTGCAGCAGTGACGTCACATGTGTATGCAACAGCCGAGCCAATGGCTCTTGGCAAGTTAGCTGCGATTGATTGAGGTGTACGTCTTCACTAGTGTGTGTAGCGCGGTTGAGTCTAAACGTGTCCGTATGGTGCAAAAGTTGATGGCAGAGTTGAAGGTGCTCGTTGGGCAACGAGCACCGCCAGGGGGCGCGGCCCTGGCGCCGTCGCCCCCTACACCACAACAACAGCAACAACAATACACACGAAGAGATCTCAAGCAGAATCTGCACAGACATATGAGTATCGTATTAGACAGGTCAGTAAATGACTAAGCGTAACTTTCGACTTTGGGCCATCAACCGAACTTTGTGTTGGAATACGTAATAGGAAGCACATTTGTAACAGTTATTTTTGATATAAATTTATTAATTATAGCGTCCGATAACATGCTAGCAATAACAGATAATGATTTCGATAAGGACGAGTTAGACATGATAAGTGAAAGCATTTTCACACTATACGATTAACTTGAACGTGTTATAATGACGTAAACGGGACGTTTTCTGTACACTGCTGTCGACCATAACGTCGATACTATTGAATATTTTATGACCGTTTTATATCTTTGCCATCGTGTTATGAACGATATCATCCGACACCGCAAATTGATGCTCAATTTCAACGATGTTGAGGCTATGATTGGCTCAAATATCTCTATTAAAAGTCTCTTTAGAGTAATTACTTATTTAAGGATATTAATCGTCAAATTGACGTCAGTGCAGAACCATGGAACATCTGACCGTAGTACTGCAACTGCTTTGAACATCTGAATACTTCATATTTAATTCATAACAAAAACGCTGCCTTATTTTTAGTAATATTCGGAATGTATAAACTCTTAACAAAACCAATTCTTAAGCAACACTGGTGCTTGGAGCTGTTAATTTGACAATAAACTACAAGTATACACATTAGAACTCCAAGGTCGGACATGCCTCCACAATGTTATAAAAATCAGCTTGAAAATAATTAGTAACCAAAGACGTAGCAACGAAGATAGTCAACGCATCGTATCAGCTGCATGTATTCCCACGCGCAGCGTAATAACTGGGGACAAAGAAAAACCAACATGTACCTGTATTATGTGTATTCATAGTTTGCAAATCAATACCGATCCTGATTCGCCAAATATGACTTGCTTGTCCTGATCTGGTAAACTATCATTGCCGAAGGCTGGTGAGCTTCAACATTAGAACTGCATGATAATAATAGATACAATAGAAGATACAAGATGCAACGGCTGATTCCATGTCCTTTCGCACTTTGACCTATACCGTCTCCAGCTTCTATTCTCTCAGTGTTTATAAACTTATTGATTTCATTGACAAACAACTTCTTATTGAGAATCTATAAATTATGCTTAACAACATATTTCATAACAAACATTTCAAAGAAAACACATTAATATTAATTTTGTTCGCACAGGCAACTACCACAGTGCGCAGCTCAAAATATTATGTTAATTATTCGACTTTTTCAAAATGTTATTTTTTAATTTTAAACATCAACAATAAAATATTATAACAACGTAACTTTCAAGGTGAAAACCTTAATTGAACTATTTGATATTATGAAATCTTACCGCATACTAATTCGTGATTTTCGTTGCAACTGCTTTTTTGGTACAGAAGATGCAAAATGCAACAAGCTAATCAATTTCGCTAAACGCCAGTAAGTCGTTTGAGGAAAATAATAAGTCACGGTCTTACTCTTAAATAACATCGAAAAATTTCCAACAAATATGGAGCAATGAGATTTGGTATTTTTTATGTATCCAACACTAAAGTTAAGTTTTTCAATTGCAGTTACTATTGACTCTGTTTATATTTGTTACTTTCATGGGTGATATTAGCACGAGTGGTTGATGTCGGTAGCAATCTCTTATCTACATGTTTTTAAATGAAACTGAACATGTGTTCTCTAATATTTTCTCCTGGATATAAGCCGCCACACCGTACACGCTCTGCAAATGGACTGAGCAGTGTAATATCTTGTAGAGTTTTGTTAAGATATATGATCCTCTTAATTGATGTTACCCGATGTTCACTCAACAATTCATATGGTAAGGAGAAAGGGCATTGAAATGTGGAAATCAGCTCCAAAGCTCTACATTAATTTATAATATGCAAGTACTTTTCAAGGAGAACCTTACTGCTAAGTTTGCAGTTAGGTTCTCCTAGAAAAGTTCTTTGGAGATTAAAATCGTCTTCAAAGTTATATCTAGATAGATATCTTATTTTGAGAATCGAAATTAAAATTTGGTACCTAAGCTATAAGATAAACAAATCTGGATTTGGATGGATGAATTTTTGCCTTTTGTATAAAAAATCCGTATGAAGGTAATGCCCTAAATAGAAAACCTCTTCATTCCATTCTTGGTATGCAGGAACAATTTTTTTTTTAATATTATAATCAGATAATTTAGTTTGATTACCAAGTAACAGTTTTGGTGCCTAATAGCGGTAAACTGAACACTAATGGAAATGTCTTTTCAAGACTTTTAGACCCCTGTAACTTCTCTTGTATCCGTAATCCAAAGAAGTTATCTGAATAAGGCATATTCAGATTGAAGTGATTCAATGACATTATATACCGATATAACTTAACCCTATTAAAGTAAACAGATTTTTAGATCTCTGTGTTTCGAATCTGAATGAAAAAATTGAATGACACAGTACTAGCAAAAGAAATAAATGAAATGAAAACAAATATCATATGTTAAATTAAATTTACTGTGTCACATTTAGAATTCAGCAGTTCCTGATCCCGACGTATTCAAAATTTAGAGAAGCGGTCTTTATAAGAAACTTTCTACTTGATCTTAAGATATATTTTGACGCTATCATGACTGGGACAGAACTACCCCTTCTCTTTTATTTGAATATTTTTTCTTATATCATCTGTAATATATTTAAAAAAATATGATAGTCAAATATTCAAAATCATCACAAGTTTTCTTTGTAAAGGTTTCCTGATATTACTGCAGGAGCATGAACTAGAAGTGGAGCGGAAGCACCCAAATCTTCATTGCCAATATTTAACTCGCTTCACCAGCACCATGTGCAAATGTTTTGCTCACAATCATGTTCTTTATCGTATAAACAACGAAGCACCTATTTACACGTGGATTCTATTTGAGTACTACTTCACACCGTCTACCCATATAATAATTTAAATACCCACAAGATCATAATGTCCATAGCTCAGAAGTACTTGGCCAGGTAACAAATTTTCCCCAATTTATGTTAACGACTTCCAAGAGAGGATATTTTTCTTTCAGTGATACACTAATTACGGAAATACTATACAAGCCAAACCTTCAAAAGATCTTAGCCTTAAGACTATCTCTTTATTTGCTCTATCTACGGAGACCTTTATTGTTAGTTAATCCGACCAAGTTGATGAGTTGCGCACACAATTTTACACCAGCTTAGCCTCTTAAATACTCCGCTTTAGAAGTTAATCCCATATCTTGTCGTTCCGCCTGTTTCCTTCAAGTGCGGATAAGTTGCTTAGTATCCCTTTTCAACACACCACAACATCTTGCTCTATAAACTCATTTACGTAAGGAACTTAAATTTAGGCTGTACAGGAATGGCTTCTGTTAAATATTTTCATTCTGCTTTAGTTCTTGTTGAGCCTTTTGACGTCATTGCAATGTAGATCGGGTAACAAGTGGACTTTATAATCCACCTTTGATCTCTGCTCTAGCACTACTGCGTTGCTGTTTATAGTCATTATCTACTTCTATATATTTTTGATCTACGCTTGCGTCACCGGTACTTTGTATCCGTGTACTATTTCTCTTTTAATTATGCTACAATTTAGCTGTCGACATTCATCATGTAGTGTCATTATCATTAGTGACCTGTTTGTTATTACTAATTACATACATGCAAAGAAATATTGTGTGAAATATTGTGTTATTCAACCGTTATTTTGATCAAAATTCCCCTTGTAAAAACTTGCAGTTTTATCTATCCTTTAATCTCTAGATATGCCTCGATAATAATCTCTATAACAACTCTATCAACATTGATTTTAATAGACTTTGAGTAATAAATAATTGTTGAAGTAGATAAGGAACTTATATATCTACCAGGAACACAATATTTTAGCCTATATCTCAAGGGAAATACTTATCCGGTCGGGATAAAACGTTGCCCATTTCCTTTCCTTGACGTAAGCTGTCCGGGCAGTTTCCCGTTCATCGCTCCACAGAGACTTGGTTCAGTAATATCAATAGGTTTTCACATTTCTTAAATGTAAGATAGGATATAATCATGGTGCGAATGAAGGTGAAGTCAAATACATATTAAAAATACTTGATGTCCTTAATGTCCTTCCAGAAGAAAAGACTAATAATGTAAACTTACAAGGTGCAACGGATATGGGGAATATATAAGATATTGGTTTTGCACATGGAAATAACTAGCTTTCTTTAAGTGGTCCAATTTGCGAAACATCCTGTATATCGATACGCGTGTTAGAGTGTGACAGCCAATATTTAGTATTGACTTCATAGTGATGCTTGTCAAAATGTGTCGAACACTTGGCACTGGTATGTGTCACGCCCTTTGACGTCTTAGCAAATTAAAATAATTATAATACGTATCGAGAATTTATCTATTGATCACTTCCTGAATTATTTGTCATGCGGATTATACCATTTACACTATTGTGTTGTTTATTCGTTTGTGTCTACCCATTTCGTTTAAATGATTGCTATGTGCGATGTTTCAATAAATACTTCAAATCCAAAATTCGCAAACGTTTATAAAAAGTAGTTCAGGCATTAAAAATTTATAAAACGTGATGGCTCGATACGAACAAACCAAACGTTAGGGTCATTATATTTTCATGGAAACATAACATTGACACGATCGATCGTTTCCGAAGTCTGTAATATACCAATCAGTATAATGTAGTGGACAGAAAGAATTTTTGCTCATGCTTTATACACTTAAACACACGGTAAAAAAACACTGTTTTCTGACAAAAGTCATCCAGAATATTTATGTTTTTTCTAATCGGACTGTTCAATGTCAAATAACAAATTAGGTGGAAACGGCAACAAAATGAACAAATTAATGTCGCCGACAAAGTGTCATATGATTAATGCTCTTAAGCAATTGAAAAGCCGGTCAGTGTTCCGAAATAACGGCTCCAGAGCGACTCAACAGACAACCTTGTGCTGAATTACTTGCTCTAAAATCTGCAAGCGCAACTCGTAGGGACAAACAAATCTTGTTCGTGATCGAGAAGATTCATCTCGACCGATTAATTAAATCGGTCACCTGCAACTATTGGCATTGATTTTTTTGGCCAGCACCCACTTGTCAATACGTCTATAAGAACTTATCCCTTCTTATCTAATGCCTAGAGACTGAAAAAAAAAAACACATATCAAACAACGTCATTTTTAATGAAACACTGCCAGAGCTGTAAATATTTTCTTATTACTATTTCAAAATTGAGGCAAATACTATGATGGTATGGATGACCCAGGTCAAACAAATTGATTTAATCTAAGTAGGCCGAACCTAGCGTAGGAGATACACGTTTATTTCCGACGATGTTGGAATTTGTCAAATCTACGAAGTTCCGCGTCACATTTATATTTAGAACACATATGGGACTTCTGCATGATTTGTGCGAGAGATCCCATCCCATGACCCTCAATAATTTATTCTGATCACCTGGACGGAGTCCAAAGGAATGCCGGAATGACACCTCGACGAGCGACTGTTAGACACATGTAAATCATACGTTGTTCGTGTATCGTGGTATTATTCACCGCAAATATCAATATCTTCGTTAACGTTCGGATTACGCCCGGCGGCGGGGGTGCTTTGTAGTGGTGACCGCAGTCGCATGCGCCGAGCCGCCCGCGCACGGCCGCCCGCCGAGGCCGCACCGAAGCCGTGCTATGCCACACCGTCTAGGTCATTACACTTATTCGCGTGTACACCTTATCGCGTTCTTATTATCGCATTAAACCTATTTCATTCGAGTATCGATCCGATTCCGGCGTCCGTTCATAAAGAGTCTTGAATTTTTCGTGCGGCGAACGTGAACGGTCGCGCGTGTAGCGCTCGTCTGTCGGATGACATCAGTTAAGCCACCACGTCCGTTGGAAACAATACACGCTCAGTGTCCGCGCCGTGGCCGTGTCGGACGCACGAGGACCTTAATGGAGGACGGACGGTGCGCAACGTGCGAGGCCTTAGGCCGCCGGAGCCTCTCTACGAAGCTGCTGCAAGTGGCAACCGCGCAGGCGCATATGAAGACATGCTCGCACGCCGCCTCCCCACCTGAACAGGTGCATGATTCTGACCTTGCTTCCCGGGCTCTCGCAGCCAAACGACGGAAGTCTATTGCTGGCTTCAAGCTCAATTTGACGGTAGATACACAACCGAAATCGAAGTCCACCGAAACGGAACAACCCCGATCGCCTTTCGCTCGTAGGAACACGTGGTGCTCGTAAGTGACCAATTTGTATTCAAATCTTATTGATTTTAACTAGTATTTCATTTAATTTTTTCGATTCAATACACCACTACACACATCGCAAGTAAAACTTATACAAACATCAATTCTTCCTATTACAAGTGGTCTGTTATATCCGCTGCATATCTTATCGCACTTGTCGTTATTGTTACGGATTATGTGTTGTTTCTATGATTTGATCGCACACATGTCTTCTGCTGTCTAATCTTTCTGACACTATCGTACCATATCATCTGCGAGCTATACTTCAATATGTTTCTGATGCTTTGTCCTCATGTTACCTTGAATTAAATTGGTGCTTCTAAAATTATATACGGTGTTTTTTCGACAACAAGCAAAGGTTTCCCACACTTGCCTCAGTAACTACTAACTATTATCGATACAACCTTGGGCCTATCACCTCATTGATACAATCCCTCATCGTGATCAAATTGTACTTAATGTAATTAATATTTCTAAATATATATTGTTCTGCAGATTGCAATCTTGCGTGACTTCTTCATAAATAACGAATACTTATTTTGATTATATTGTAATAATCTCTTTCGATATACGATCTATCTGTACAGAAATCAATTTAAATGAATAATGGCATAATTATGCTTTGATATATGATGTAAGCTGTTTTGACTTAATATATAAAATTCAACAATTATTAAACTTACTCGTTAGACTTTCAGATTTCTCAGACGCAGTCATGTGAATCAGGGAAATTTTCTGGTTCAATCTAGACTGCAGCTCTATCTTTTAATTTGGAACCGGAAATTTCAATTTATGCAGCTCTGTATCCTGTTAAACCAATAAAGAGCGAAATCAGGAACTTGTCACTTAAGAGCATTTCTTTCTGCATTCACATCGTCGTGACTGTGACTAATAACTCTTTCATATTGTTCGATTCGGTTCGGTATAACCCAACATAAATACCATACACATAGCACCATGTATACATTTACGCAATAGATTAATTTTTTACTTCTCTCAATTCCGAATAGTATTTATCTTCGATGACAGTACAATATTCCAAAACTAAGTACAAGTAGTTAGAAGTTCTTTTTATATGATGCCAACGATGACGTAAACATCTTAAGAACTTCACAAAAAAGCGAAGAAAAACTGTTTACACGAGTCTTGTCATACTCCACAGATTGAAATTATTGCTCATAACACAACAATGGTAACTCATTAATAATTGCTTTAAGATTTATAAAACACGGAGGTACTAAAAGATTTTTTGTCCACAAAGGTTTTGGTTGATGCAGTCATATTCCATAGAACAGAAAACGAAGGTCAGAAGGCACTTGAAGATGACTAGTATAGCGTGATTAGTCAATCGAATCACGATTACAGATGTCTATCACAATCACAAGTTATTGATTTCAATATGTTGATGCAGAAAAATATGTGCATCTATGAATTTGCATTATGTTAGTACTCTTCCAAGTTATCACTTGATATATCTTGATTGAAGTACAATTGTGATATATAACATCGTTCGTAATTGTGATAACGTAATCCTTTATAATACTTCTGATATGCATTCTTTTCACACTATCTGTGTTATTTGATCTTTAATTTTGATTGATTGCCAACATCTTCACTTGAAGAGCATCCGGGTGTTTTGCTTTGTTGAGCTATGTTTTATATAGAGAGTAGTTTTTATTATTGCTTTCAGGAGCAACAAGAATTTTTTTATCAAAAAAACAACTATGAAACTACCACATTTACCTTCGTTACGGCGAACGAAAAGGTCAAAATAATACATTACGAGATAAAGATGAACAGAGTCGGTATCAAAGGCTTCGATTAGATCTAAAGGCAAAATTTTGATTATTTTATCAGAAGCTAATTGTTAATTTATTTTAAGCATAGTTAGGTACTAATGTTCCAAAGGTTTGTTTGTTTGTTTAATAACCCGAAAATTTACTGAAGTTATTTATGATCATTTTCGGTTTGAATGTTGTTGTGAATCATTAGTTGAATTTTAGGTAGGTTTAAATCCTAAACCATAGTAATATTTTAAAATATTACAGAAAAGTGGTTTTAATTCATATCTTTACCATGCTTCACAATTTAAGTCTTCAATTAAATATTTTATGGACCAGATCCACACACAGCGGCACATAAACAATATAATTTAAAAATCTGATGAACAAATAGATAAGCCATGTGGTTGCAGTATGGACCAAGTATAAATAAATATTCATGCGGTGGTAATGTTCCACAGAGTATTTTTTAAATTAAGAAACAATTAACACAGAAGCCAAGGTTAATGAATATCATGTACAGTACGTGTCAAATGTCATTCTCATTCATAATAAGTTCCTCTCGTTGTGTTAATAACAGTGATATCAAATATCTAGCTATGACATGTATTACTGTGTAGATACAGATACAGAAAAAAAATCAATATTCAAACCACCTAATATATTCCACGTAGCTATTTTCGTAGCTATATGCATATATACCCAATATATGCATATAGCTACGAAAATAGCCTAACACATGATTGTTTCATAATTTATGAATTTCGTAACGTGAATCATAATGTTAAATAAATCTTGCAAAGTTTTAGACCGGAAGATTTATTTATGTTAGGAAGATGATTTTATTGTTAGATTATTACAAAATACACCTTGAAGTCTCGCCAAGCCACTTGTACTTACAGGTTGTTATGGTTCTCGGTTCATGCAAATTAGCAGTCTGCGGATGGGAAGCTTGTCAGTATCCCATTGTGATGCAACAGATTTATTGTTAAGTTGCTTTTTTTTGCAAATTGTTCAAGAGATACACTGTCAGCTTATTGATTTCCTAATTTTATGTCTTTATTTCTGAACTGTACATTTTTATCTTTCTACTTTCTTGTACTTTCATTCGTTTATAATTTAGATTTCAGTTATTTTCTTGTAAATTAGGTACATCGTTCGAAGAATTTTCTAGTTCTTATATTACGCGAAACTTGAACTCTAGAGAACAATACGCGGAAGCGTAGTCAGTCGTCGTCAGTAGTAATGACTGTGGCAATTGTTTGACGACACTCGTCTAGCCGTGTCTGTGATAATGCCTTGTTGAGACAGCCTTGTTTTTTGACTAGCTTATGCGTTCATTTCAACTGCAAGCCTGTCTGTCTGTCATATCTCAGTTTTTTGTTTGGAAAGAGGCGTATATTTTATCTATAAGAATACCAATAAAAATAAAACCAATACAAATTACGATTTATAATTAAAATAGAACAATTGAAGTGGCTATTCTCTTTGTTGTATTTATAATTCAAATAACTACAAAAAGCACTGACCAAATCTAGTTAGCCTTGAACCTACGCGATAGATTAAATTGAATGAGCTTCAGCATTAAATGCGAGGTGCGGCGACTGTTAGATTTATTCTCGTTTTTGAGGTACAACGGGTGTGTCGCAAAAGCGTTGCCTTGGTGTTTCGAGGCGCCATCGTAGTCCGTAGTAGGTAGAGTCGTGCGCGCGCCACTTGCTCGGATCCCCTCCCCCAACGCCCCGCCTAGCTGCGACCGGCCCGGTCCCAGTTTGCCGCAACGCGTCGATCCGGTTGCCCGCGCGCCGTAACAAACATTTTTTTTTTACCATTGCTACCTCAGCACGCACAACGTTTTCCAACGCACAAAACAACAAAAACGGCTCCGTTGAACCCATCGACGGGGACTCGAGGGTCCCACGCAGTAAAATCGATAGGCAAAGTGGAAACCATGCAAACAAAACTTATAAGTGGAAGCTACACGTCCATCATGAACAAGCAAGATCTGCTCAGAGAGGTCGTCGTGAAGTACATAGACTACTTCTACCCCGTGTGAGTACCGTTAAATTTACCATTTTTCTGCTACATTTTGATAACCTGACGCATTGCGGGCCTGTCGCTGGCTGTTGGCCGGCCGAGTGACGGTGGTGTGAAGGTTCTCACACTGCTCGGCTAATTACCGAGGCAGTAAGTCGGTGAAGGTTCCACAGCAACGTGGCCGGCTGCAGCCAGACAAACCGTTGCGCCTGACGTCAGCGCCGCCTACTGATCCTAGGTGTCCCTATCGCTGTACTACTGTATCGATCCGTTGCACTAAACACCTTATTATTCTTAAGGTCTAGGTCCGCTTTATTGCAATTTTCAACCTTGCGTCTTTTGAATTTTGTCCGTTGAACCTGCTTCTGCACCGCTGACATTCGCTCGGCAGACGTTGAACCTTCGTGTATAAACTCATTCACATTTTTAGTTGCCACCAGGATCTTCCGATGACTAATGTCTTTTCGCGGCCATAACCAGCCACGCGTAAACTGCATAATTTCGTTTATTTCTACACGTTCGTTTTAGAACTATAAATAATATTTTTTATGAGCTGGAACTATTACGCTTTAATAATTTAATTCTAGATTTAATTCATTATTTGCTAGGTCAGGGCGTTAATACCGTTCATAATTAAGTCATTCATAACAGCAGCGGTGTTTTATGAAATCCTGAGGAAAGCACCGTTGCGTGACCGTTTCGCGTGACAAACACTGACTACCAGCACATTATGCCCCTCTACTGTCCCAGTAATGCCCTTTGTGTCCAATTGGTTTTAGTGTTCACCTCCTACCATCCATTGTTCTTTACGAGCGACACGTGAACTTAACTTTAGCTGTATTATTTTACGTTATTCAAGTTTATGGCAAAGTCTCGAAATCTCTGTATTTCGTAAAGCGTTTATGCTTCACTTCCTCCATAATCAGTTACAATCATAAATTCTATCGCGTACTAACAATCCGCTCAATTGAATTCGTACAACCACTCATTTCTTAGCGCTAATTGAAAGGAACTGTGAGTGTGTTATGAAACACGGCTGCAAGATGTAACGCCTCAGCCGCTGGCGCCAGCCATGTCGACACGACACCCAACGATTTCCCTTCAATGACCTTGCGCGTGCGCACTCGCCTCGGTACACGATAACAATATACGACCACACTGCACACCGATAATGCTGATAATCCTCTGTTACTATGAATGTTCTGTAGTTTTAAATCCTTGTGTAAATTGAACACGCGGTTGAACAATGATGATCACTTTACAAACGCAAATGTTAGCAAAGCAATTCGAATCAATGGAGCTTATTCAAATTGTCAACAGGTTTAACTAATTTAATGCTATCTGATGAATGCCGGTAGTGGACAAACAATGTGCGCTTTAAGTGTTCATGACTAACACATTAAATTTTCATGCGACTCGTATAATTTCTTCAGTTGACCTTTGTTTTCTAGCTGGTATTGTTGTTCAACTACATAGCGCAATTGTTTGATGCATCATGATTCATCGCAGTATATTCCAATTTTGATACAGTTATCGTTGTAATGTTTTCTTTGACGTCTGCTAATTCAGATACGTGATATCAGACATGTGCTCCTGAAGTTTCTTGAGATGTCATTGTATTGTTCTTGCCACTTCGAGAAATATGTACATTGTCCCGACTTGCTAATCTGGTTCATATCCAGGTATCACTGTATTGAAAATGGCAATGAATAATTTGAATTTTGCATATTTTCCACAACGGCCATCGACAAATGATGTAAAATCATTTAAACGAATTCTTGCTCAATCTTTGTGGTTCGCCTTCTCTGGTTCGTATATATAATATACGAATCTTGTGTTTCTTAACAAAAGATTTCCATCAAACCAGTTTGGAGGTAATTCACTAAACTCAAAGCAGCCATGAAAAGGCAGATGTTATTTTCGTCGTGATCAAAACAAAAATAAAAAATGAGGCATTATTATTTTTGCTGGTTTAGGCGCATTAGGGCTAATTCTCATTTTGGCAACCGACTCCCAAATGGACTACTTCTCATTATGGCTACTTCTCATTAGGGCTAATTCGCACTTGGGCTATTTCTCACTTGGGCTACTTCTAGCTTGGGCTACTTCTCATTAGGGCTATTACTCATTAGGACTACTTCTCATTAGGGCTACTTCTCATTAGGGCTACTACACAAATCAATATGACGGAACGTAGTACTCGTAGCGCCATTTGTTATTTCCTACCCGATTTTCTAGTAAAAAGCACAATATTACTTTAGTCTGGTTTAAAATAACTTTTATTTATTTATAACATACACAAATCAATAGTTAAAGGATAGGTAAACATTACTAGGTGTCACTTCTTTTAATTACTTTAATTTCAATAAAATCAACATAAATCCACATAATAATCAACAAAAAATATTACTCGTAATTAGGTATATCTTTAAAGCATAAACGAACACAACAATTAATAATCAGTATTAATTAGATTCCTTTATATAAGAAGCTGGTAATAAGTCATTTTCTTTAAAAATTTATTAACTGTTATTTGACCATTTTTTAGTTTCGTAAGTACTTTTTTATACTTTTTGTCGAAATGAATGTACTTGTTATGCCGTTTTTTTGTTGAATATGGCTGTTCTTGAGTTTGGAGTCAAAATGCTTGGCTTCTTTTCGGAGCTTCTGTAAGAATAAAAATAAACTTGGATGCTTGGGAATTTTCACATTTATCCGATGGTGCCAACCCTCAAGAGCGTTGTTACTGCGGTGGCGTTGTCCAGAGCAACTAAGAAGCGCAGGGTTCATTCTTGGATACCACTGTTTTGCAAAGTATTTTAAAAACGTTTCAAACAATGACAACAACGATCCATTTTCAATAATCTCTCTTACTTTTTGGCAACCCTCTGGAATATTTTCTGCGGGTAAAAGTGGTAAAATAGCATTTTTTTTTATAATCTGTCTTGTTTCTTTTCTTTTAGTCTAAAGTTTAAAAAAAGTCTTAAAATAAACGTTAATTTCAAACCAGACTAAAGTAATTACAAGAAGTAATCCTTATAATATTGTATACTTACCTATTACATTGGTTGATTTATTCTTAAAATAATGTAATCGATCTCTTATGAATGAATAAACATGTTTATATACAAAACGACAGTAAAAGTACAGTGTAGTTCTATAAACATTCCCAAATTTTGAGAAGTAGCCCTAATGAGAAGTAGCCCTAATGAGAAGTAGTCCTAATGAGTAATAGCCCTAATGAGAAGTAGCCCAAGCTAGAAGTAGCCCAAGTGAGAAATAGCCCAAGTGCGAATTAGCCCTAATGAGAAGTAGCCATAATGAGAAGTAGTCCATTTGGGAGTCGGTTGCCAAAATGAGAATTAGCCCTAATGCGCCTAAACCTTTTTGCTCATTATAACGAAAATCTTAAAGGTTCTTTTGTTCTTCGATGAAAGTCTTGAAAACGTCTTTGAATCTTTGTTTGAGATATGTGTTTGAAGTGCAGTAGAGTTGAGTATGATCTACGCAAACACACACGTGCGTGGTGACCAAACGTTTATCTCTTTGTTTGCTTCTACTATTTGCTTAACATCTTTTAAACACATCTTCATTTTTGTTCTGTTTCAACACTCATGTTGGTACAGTGTATCCAGTTTCTCCATTAGCGATAAGAGTGCGATAATAACTAAATAAGCACAATTGAGGTGCTATACCTACTAATTTTGAAATTCTATTTTTTCATTTTTACTGTTGCTGACCTGCTTCTAATGATGCTTTCTTGCCAGGTTCGTAGCGTTACTGACACAAATATGTAACCCACCACTGGAGTTATATTTGGAAACATATTTTTAATATATATTTAACGTGAAAGTCACCTCGCAGTATAAGAATAACTGATTTTTTACTTGGGAACGGATGAATTTTGAACGCTAGAATAAACAAAATGAGCCGGACTCTGTTTAAATTCATAATTATCATCGTATAAGCGTGGTCTTGACGGAGAAATGTCGTCACCTCCACAAAATACTTTCTCCGCTTCTTGGGTTTCGTCGTCTTATGTTTCAACTTTTTCATGCACCTCTCCGCCGGTGGTTTGCAATTTTGTCAACTCCCAAACTTGCGTAATCACTCACGAAATACTAAAACTTGTTTTTGTAGAGTTCCGCCTGGAGAAAGCAACTTTTTATTGTGTGACAACCAACGTCAACACCCCAGTATTAGATTTAAGACTTTCAAAGATTATCTTGTATTCGGTTGGAATTTACATAATTGCCTCTTTGCACCGCTGAGACGGTCGGCTCGGCAGACGTTAATGTTCCGGCGGTCCATTGTTGCGGTGGTGGTCATGTGGTCCACGGCCGTTGTTTTATATCAGAGAGCTTGGTGGCGAACCGGTCGAAATCGATCCGCGACGCGGTCCTCAACGGTCGAATGGCTTCAACTTTAGCGTTGTGTTGTTCACCTCGTTGACGCGACACGGAATCCGTCGGAGAAAGTCAAGTACGCAGCCGTACGTCGTGCTACATACTAGCTACTGGACGATTACACCAGCGAGATTGGATCATAATGGGTAAGTCCGGCAATCGAGTCTAGTAATGGTATCTCTCCAGTTGCTAAGTAGAGTGTGTCGTCAGTCTTGCGGTGCACGTGGCGGCTACCGCGTGCTGCGCTCGTGACACGTTGCTGCAGATGTGCACCATTGTTTCACTGCACTCGTTACAATTATTACTTATGACTGCACCGCCATGACAAAATTTTGTATGTACAAAATGCAATTTCGCATTTACAGTTACCTACCAGAGAGGTTTTAGACCTCGACGATGGTTCGCTGACTTGTAACGTTACATCGCTTTAAATTAACTTATTTTTCTCGAATCTTGCTCGGCGGCCGGCTGTCTGAACGGATCAATAGAGGTTTCTAGGTCAAGTGTCCACATCTGGCGAGAGAAGATATATTTCTTAATTAATATCACAATTTATTTCAACTATCTAAGCGATTTGTTGTGACAGGTACCTACACCCTAACCTAACTACAAGTAATCATAAATTTGTTACCACGACCGAGGAAATAGGCTGCAGGTCACACCAGACTGTAGTCCTCCATTGTTCCCTACTATTGTTACGAATACCGATCAGTTCAATAGGCGGGTCAATGATTTTGCAATATTTATCCACAGCGCTCAGTATTAACGTAATCATCCGCAGTGTAACCGACGGAAGCTTTCCTTAAAATTACCGCCCCCTGTTTATTTATTACAGAAATAATTACATATTGAATGTGCATTATCTTCGAATACGATCGCTCGCCCTTGCGCCACCACTCCGTTGCAGCATTGCTGGCTAACGTCCGCGGTAATTCTACTGTGACGTACGCACAATATTTGCTGCAGCGTTTTTATAACATGAAAGCGTTTCAATGGTACGATTCATGTCCACATTCCAATGCACCGATAATATAATCAATCAAGTTGTCATTTACGTAAACGATAAATCTCCGTGCTAATTTTCGTTCATATAGAGACAAAAGCGTGCGTACAACGAATCGATAATTTTACGGAAACTAGCAATTATATGGGAAATGTAAACTAACGCGTAAGTACGCGCAAATTCTTGTATTTGCCAGGACGGTGCGCATCCGTGCGTAAATGAATTATGAATTATGCAAACATGATTATGGCATTGGCTTTCCGTATCCCGAAAACTTGAACGGAACCTTGTTTATCAAATATCTGTTAGATCTATAGGCAATTAAACGCATTAGGAATCATTTGTGTGTAATTTTAATTAACCTAAGTATACATAACTGTTGATGTTGCCAATGCAAATTACAACATTAATAGCTTAGAATGTAATTTATTAAAATTACCACGTGCGGTCAGAAGTGCCTGAGTTAGCATTAACTTACAAAGTATTTAGGTATACGAATGTATTGGTAAACTCATGAATCGCATTATTCATATGATACTCGTATGTATGACTCAAGCATTTTGATGATTTTACGAAATAGGTAACTTATTTAGTTTGTGGTTTTGTGTGCTCAATATTAGAAACATTGCCTTATTGTATTTTCTCTCTTTGTTACAGCGCATCGGGTACAAGCGCGGTGGCCATCGACAACAAGATCGAGCAAGCTATGGTGAGTACTTCATTTTATCCTATTAGTTTTATGGACGGGCTCTATAGACAGTCGACACCCAATAATCTTCGAAGCCATAGTCACAAAAATACATAATAAGTTCAATAACCGCAAATCACGCGTCGGTTTTTAACTATCGCCTATTTATCGGTTATTTCCTTCTATAAACTTTACTACTGCATAAGGAAATCGTTTTTCATTTGATTGGTCTATTACCGTAAATTCATAACCTGGAAATTATAGAATCAGTCAATCTCAGCGATTTATGGGGTTCTTTCATCCGCACTTACAGCTAACAGACTCCGGATCTGAGATAAGAACAAAAGGAAAGCGATTTAAAAACCCATTGTACGGCTAGCACTAGCGCGCGGTTTCCAGTAAACAATAACAGATCCAATCATTACAAAAGAATGAAAGAACGATTGATTGCGCACATTTCTCATTCACAACGCGGACATAAACAATACTTGACTACAAATTAAATGTATCTAATAGCCTACTACAATTAATAATTACAAGACCTATAAAACAATACAATACAAATTGTGTACTTATCCTAATATTTGAAAAAGAGATTGAATGAACAATCGACTTGATGGTCATACCAGGAAGTTAGTCGTATTATACTGCTAACTAATAATGAAGGCCATCCACATTTAAGAGGGAAGAGTTCACAAAAAAGTCCACCAGATTATAAAAATAGGTGTTATAATTATACTACTTAGAGTCTAAAGAAGAATTAATCATGGACTGAGTGCGAAAATTAAACAGCAATAGATCTAAACACTTCGATAATAACCAATTCAATATCGATGCCGATGGCATCAGATAGATACCCAGGTCTCAAAAACATTGCAATGTCCAAGAAGCCTAGCCTAAGCCTATCCTAAAGGAAAAAAATCTCTTAGTTGTCTAGCCAACTCTTTTAATCAGCAGATATCTACTATTCTAACAGTACAGGTAAGGGACACAAAATACCACCTCGGCATACTAACTTGGCATAACTTAATTCAATCCAATACCTGCACACATCGTCCTAAGCTTTTACGTGACTTGGTTAAATAAAACTACTTTTATACTTACCGCTATTATCATAATTGACTTTAATAAAGGAAACGGCATATAATAAAGTGTCATACACTCGCTTCGATGGTGTTCGAATGTATTAGAGAAGTGTGGTTTTTGAGCTAGATGCATTTATAATGAACGAGCCCACTCTACTGATTTAATCCTGTTCGGATAACACTTCGTTTCTTTTTAAAGTTTTCGTAACTTCTTGTATTGTTCTTAGAGGTAGTCTTCGCCAAAATTTTGTCCTGTAATTTCTTGGTTAATCTCTTTCTCAGGTATAAGCTCTTCAAGAATTTGTAATCCTGTTTCGAATTGTTCTTAAAATTTTGTCGGTGCCTTATCTGGATGTTGAGAAAGGGCTTTTCAACTGCTTTTTAAGTTCAGGTAAAATGGGTTGAGGAGCCCGTTATTCACATTCGCCAAATCTTTTGTTATTGATGAACAATGGATTCTCCGTTAACAAAAGCAATACCTTTCAAACCAAGACAACTGCTGCACGCTGTAGTTTTAATTGATTAATGAGAAAAATCCCAGATACACACAATTAAATACATATTTATGTTCCGTCCCATTATCGATCCTTTCTGAGTATTTAATCTATCTGTCGCTTGAATTCCATCGACTAGAGATCATTACTTTTTATTAGACATCGCGTTGCAATCTAAGTTATCCAGAGTGTGGCGTGTCAGTCGGACGCGGTGGTTCCGCATGCTCTCAATCCTAGTAATTCGTGGAACATTTTATAACCGGCTTTGTGGACGCCGCGGCCCTTTTGTGCTGTAAATCGCCGCATTCAGATAAACACCACGCGCTACGGCGCGAGTGCGCGATAGCTTTCGTATGTTTTATCTGTACCAAACAAAAATAGCAGCATTACCACTGATATCGTCCGTCACCCAATAACTTGAAAGTCAATGAACTCCCAATGCTTGGACTCGTTGGCGAGTTTATATTACGATTAATTCCATCTGCAAATTTCGCTTATGTCATCCATGTAATGACGCCAATCAAATATTGAGGGTAATAAATAATAACGTCTCCTTGAACGAAAACTTCTGAGATACATACATATATCGGTCAATCGTAGCGTCGACCGATATCGCGCAGCGTTCTACGTAACGCCGATAAACGCATTCACGTACATCATTGAGGAAATTTCGACATTATCATTTTTCTCGTTACACACACTGAATCGCGGCTATTACGATTCCGTTTTACGCAGCGGTTGCGTAAAGATGCAATCTCCCGAGAGTTTATCCGTGTTTATAATAGCAATGGTTGAACTGCATAACACCGTTATTAGATCGGAGTCACCATTTGAATCACTAATGACTTCCCTTTTTTAATGGCCAGGAAACGTCCCGTTCTGCCCCGCAGCATATAATACCATGAGACCACAGTTTATAAATTGTTTTATTTCGTACTATTAATAGGATTGTCCCACTTCAAAATTGAATTGATTGATAAAAAAACAATCTACTATAGTCGTACGAAATTCATGCACAGTATATTCTTCATAACTATCGAATCTTGCGTTTTATTTGCACATCATTAATTCACTTCTCAATGCATTAATATTTGTTATATTCTCGTTTTTGTCAAGAAACAATGCAACCTTTTTACTCTACCTTCCAAATATTACGTCCTACATTTTAAACCTTATATAATTGTCAAACGTCTCGACATTTGTATACCTCGGTTTCGCTATTATCATCAATTTTATTATTCGTCTGTTCTGTTTCTTGATTTGTTTGTGCACTTGTTACATCCTTAACTTTGACAGTATAATCTGGGTGGATGCAGCATTCGCAACAGATTTCACTTCTTCCATCAAGTACATCTGCTATCGCAATTGAGATTCATCGTCGTGCACTATTGGACGCGTCTCACATCGGCTATAATTAGCCGACGCAGATGGCCTCAAGCGATTGACCCCAATCCAGCCCTAATGCTCACTACCATCGCATCATAGTATTTTTATCACTCCCCACAACACGCTCGTGCAGTTTTCCTAGCTCCATATATGTCTTTATCTTGCTTTAATCTATTGTTAGCAAATTAATTGCAATTACACTAATCACTTCGTTAACCGCTGTTATTTTATTACTTATTATTAATTCTGCTCAATACCGTGCGCCTATTTTTAGCACGGTCGAACCATTTTATCGTTTTGTTTTTCATTAATCTTAACGTATGTGGCATCACGACTTTTCGATTATCAAAAGATTAAAAGTGTACCCGATTGTTGTAAATACGTAATACTGTTTTTTTTTTTTTTTTGTTTATCAGAACTGTTGATTAGCTTTCCGTACGAAAACATTTCATAATATGCCTGGACTCTGCGTATAAAACACGTACCTTTTTCGTGTCGCAATAAATTTTATATTCTAGTCTTTACATAAGGGTCCTAATTCATTTAGATTACTTTCGTAAAATCTACAAAACAGAACGACGGTAATTGAAATTGCAACTTGGCAAACAATTTATTTTGAATACATTTTAATGTACACAGTAGTATATTAACATCTCAAGCATCAGGCAAACGTAGCGCGACCAGTATTTAAACCGGTCCACCTTGAAGAACGCCATCTTACATGGCGCACGATGAATGTACCTGCAGCCCGTATATATTTCGGATTCAGTTGTACACAAATTATCTCCGGTTTTCGTAACTTCTACGCTTTACGTTACGTCATCCGGGTAGATATGTTTATGCGTACCGTCATATTGATGTGTAGCAGCCATAGCTTACACCACTGACCCGATTTCACGCATCTGTTCAAACATAAATTTCTTTGATTCTGGTCAACCGTTTACATTCATTCTACTGTTCAAAGTTTCTCCGTATGATTGACATAACGATCTCCGTGTGTATGATGTTGGTACCGTCGCAGCGCCCCGTTAGTTTCTGTCGTTTTTCCAAGATGTCGTTAGCATGTATTATTAAGACTTATTTATCCGGAGGTGCGTTTGAAATTTTTTATTTACTTTAGCTCCATCGTATGCTAATTCCCTCGTTGTTGTATACGTGATTTGCATGAGCTAAACGTGACCCGACGGGACTCGGCCGGCCAAGAATAGACACGGAAGGAAAGCCGGCACTGGCGCGGAGCTGGAGTGGAGACACGTGCTCTCTTGATTATGCGGGCGATTCGTGTACACCCACCAACTGGATAAAGACCCGGAGACGTCAGGAGGTCACACGATTCGGTCGCGTGCCGCCAATAACTTGAACAAGCGTCTAGTAATTTGCAACTAAGAACGACTCCGAGAGAGCACGCGCCAGATCGGAATCGAATCACGAACCCAGGAAACGCTTGAAAAGTTTTCTTGGAAAACAAACCAGCTCCCTGTAATGAAGCCGTTGTCGCGTCCGTAACGGTGTAATCGGTCTGCAATATTTTGTGTGTGGACCTGTCACCAATTGAAATTTTGATTTTGAAGGACTCCATTATCATACTTTAAGTTAAACACATTAAGATCATCATGGGCCCTTATATTTATAATAATCGAGTGCAACCTTGTCGGTGTAAGTACCTACTATGATTCATTAAATTCAATTACATGATTATGCATATTTTATACCTCAATCTGAATTTTCAAATAATATTCAATAAAATCAAATTATGAACTTTCCTTGAGAAAATATTCAAAAGATACCAATCGCGGAATCACTGTTTCATGAAACGTAATACTAACGTTAACCTTGCCTATAGATATCTGAATTGTGCTTAGCTGTTGTTTTTTTTTCCGATATTGATCATATTTCCATACTAAAATATTATCTAAGCATTGGAAAAATATATTATATTTGGAAATCTACCAGAATTTAAAGTAATTCTATAGATTATCACAATCATACACAAGATTGTGTAGATAAACGCTAAACAGATTGCAAACACTACGATAAACATGTTTTCGCTGAAAATATCCCCCATTTTTTACAGACATCTGCTGTTTGTAAGCCCGTCAGCTTGCGTGTTGATTCCATAGATTTTTCGTATCTGAAAGTAAACATTTATATTCATTGTTGTTCATATTTTTCCATTTACTGAAGTTTTATATTTAATCGATATGAAAATTTCATCTTAATAAACCCGCGTTGCCACATTTCTTTAACTTCTTAAACCACAATACTTGGTTTATTGTTTACGTTTGTCCCTTATATTTTCCGGTTCAAATATTATTATTCATCTGTATTGCTACCTTAATAAATAATTATAATGATGTTTATTTTTCTTCAACACACACGATGGGATGAGTATTGCAATGACATCACCTAGGGTCAAACGCACAGGCTTGATTACGAAGTGTTTGACCGCTACAGAACGATTTTCACTTGTTTGTTTTAACTTTATCGCTGTGATAACGTAAGCTACGTCAATACGTATTTACATTCATTTATTTATTGGATTATTTTATAAAGTTTATTAATTCCATAAGGAAATTGATAAGAGCGTCTGGCATGTACAAGGCAGGTCAAGGATTGGCGCGCTACTAGTTATTGGATAGATCTGACCTTATAATTTATCGAAAACACTATTACTTGATATACTCGTAGAAAGACGGTAATAACTAATAATATGCGAGTGAAACACCAATCAATACGTTCATTTGCAACTAAAGAAAGTTACACATGTAATTGTAGCGCAGAATCTAAAATTGCACGCAATAAAGAAAGGCTGATTATCAACTACAAACTAAAACCAGCAGGCGCATTACGAATACAGTTACAAATATCAGTAGTAAACATAACACACTTATAAAATATATATTTCAATTGTGTCACGAATATTAATAGACTACCTATTGTTTCAGACTGTAAAAACACCCTAACACAAGGTTCCACATAATTCCAACAATGTTCGATCATAAATATTGATACAAATGTTTTTCACATAACTTTGTTAAATTAATGCGCTGTAATCAATTTGTAATTTCGGATACCGACCGCGACATGATGTGGCGCCATATCATGCTATATTTAGTCTAAAACCAGCGACACTATTGTTGAATTTATGTATTGTTAATACAGTATTTATAATAATGTAGTCATTGTGGGAATTAAGATGTAATTTTATTATTGGTTTATTCATACTTACATACAGTCACATTTATTTGCAAATCCGCGTGATGTATATGGTTAAGGAAATTTATGACTTCTGTAACTATTTGTCCTTTTAATACGGATTACAGCAAGCCAAAAATTGATAGTAAAGAAAATGGCAAACGCAATGTGGGTTGTAAACTTTACCTTTGTATAGAAAACATAATATATGTACATTTGTTCGCGATGAGGTGAAAACCGAAAGAGTGAAGTGCACCATGTGTGGAGAATCATGCCTGCGTGACCACTTTTACGAATGTTCTTTGAAAGATCGATAACCCGTTTCACAAGCTGATGCATATTGATGAATTAGTCAGTCCCCACAAGTTAGCTCTTATGGAAGTTTAATATATATATTCCTGTCAAGAAATTTTCATTTTATACTAAGTAGAAATTCCCTGCTGCATGTGATATAATCGTAAAGTTGCCTTATAATTTAATTATTCAACATGTAAACGTTATCTATGTTTACTCTGCTAACATTAACATTTACAAGTTATGTCACAGAATGACAACTAAACATAATGTGATTGATATCCAAGACTGAGGTGTAATAAACATTTTATAGTTAATACTCAAATCAACATTGAAACAATTGACAACGGAGCAGATAATTTCCACACCTTCAATATCGTCCTTTCCACCACATCGGTGTCACACAAGGTTGACGTCTGTTATAACAGTGTGACTATTTAAACTGTGCTACATACCGCTAATAAGTTTTCAATAGATCTGCGCCACGTCCATAACATATTTAGTAAACATCAACTTAGCACTGCACCCACTCACGCTTCACTAAAACCCAAATACAGTTAATGTACCATATTTGTTCAATATTTCTTGTAAACACCACCCGTATCTACTGCTGGGATCATTGCTATGGAAACTTCGTTTATCTTTTGTTTTGGTGCTTGTTGGCACACATGTGTACAAACATAATGTTTTATAATAGACATGATGTCACTAATACAATTAAATTCAAACTCGTCTGCTCAAACTGTTTACGTGTTGTGTTCAACTTCAAAACCCGTTTTCTTACCTCTCTACCTCTTTGCTTTTTTAGATTTCGTGTTTTGTTTTCATATTCCACTGTTGATGATTGATAAAAAAGTAGGTTTATGTAAGTGCAGCTAATAGCCGGATAGATATCATTATATTTCAACGATATCTTTGTTATGATATTGATAAGTCTTAATCTTGGATTACAGTATTTTTAACTTATGATAAGAATACCTAAGTACGTCTTAACAATGTACGTTAGTCAAAATTTATTGTTCATACGTTATTCCTATATCATAAGCACCACACAATTAAATCTCTTGATTACGTGAATTAATTGTATTTGAGATAGATGAATTGGATCTAGATAGGATCACAATGAATGTCCCAGGTGTCTACTATACATGTCGTCGTATTCGCCGGTTCGGCCGGTTATAATTAAAAACAATGCGACAGGTTTTAACGTATGCTGCCCTTGGACTGGTTATATCATCGGACGCTGTATTTGGTGCGCGGCTGCGCAAAAAGTTCAGTGCACTCTCCGTCGCTTTATGAACTTTCTTTCAATCTTGCGTTTCATCTTAAAAATTTTCTTTAACGTTTGTCCTGTTCACATGTTTTTCATGTTCTCTTTCTTTATCTAATTCACCTACTGACATGAAAATGTTGGTAAACAATGATAAGTGCTATTTTACATCGCAAATAAGGTGCGAAACGATGGTAACTTGCTTCTAATTACTGTTTTACTTTGTATTAATTTGCACGCGAAATTTTCTAGTTTCTCTTGAGCTTGTCCTCAATTGAACGCCTATATGTATATTTCTGTAATGGTTACATTGGCGCCCCATCAATCTGTTAGAGATGCGAGCTTCAATATTGTCTAACGAAATCCGGCGCAAACTGGTGTAATTTCAGCACAAATTCTTTTAATTGAAGGTCGTGACACCCACGTAAGTGCTACCACGCTGAAGATTTCATCAAGCCTTCTATTTATATCCTGTTCTAATTATATCATTACTGAAATCCACTCACTCCACATTTAGCCACTCATCGAGTCTAAGTGCATATCTTGACTCACCAATCTTCAGGATGAGTCGAAGTTTGCTCTTAAAATTGTTTTCGTGTCGTGGTGGTTGTAGGCGTACATGAAATGTCTCGGAACATGAGAATTCTTTGGCGTACAATTCATAAGAGCATATAAAAAACGACTTCTTACACTCTCGTCCATTTATTTATGACATAAACATTGTATTGCAATAATATGGGCATAAGATCAGAATTGAAACTTGCTCTAAGATGTGTTAAAATGCTTGTTGCCGACCTGTTTCATTAATTATCCGCATTCTGTGGATTTATTACATTACAAATGATTTCCATAAGAACCGTAATGGTCTATTTTCTAATAATAGCTGTTTTTTCTATAACGTCTTTATTAGTTATTCTACCATTGGAATGTGTGATTCTTGACTTTTGTTTATTTAAACAGTTATGCAACCTTGTATTAGAGCGCCACTTGTGTAATTAGTTACATTCCGACACAGTTTAATGTTTTTATTTTTGTCGTCCGATGCGAAGGCTCTTTATTAAGGGCGAAAATTTTCCAATGAAGCTTAATTTGTCCGAGTAAACAAACCTCACGAGTGTCTTTAACATGTTCTAGTCACATGTAAATCTTTATTTAGCTCACACCTTGTTTGTTCTTCATGCTAAATCCAAAGATTATGTTTGACCTATGTGTTTCTTCTTTATTTAGTTATATTTTTTGTTCAGCAATTTCGTTACAAGCCTACTTGTCTGATGTATTTCTATTTACACTAATTGTTAATGCATACGAGGCTGTCGTGGAAACTTTTTATTTGCTCCAATTTACAGCGGAGCGTACGTTAATTACTTCGTAAGTTTGTACTTACATCCGCATGGTACGACCGTAATTTTTGTTCCCATTGATAAGTTTCTTAATTGCACATAATCGATTTTAGTGATTTCTCTTTAGGTTTTCGATGTTATGTTTTAAAAATTAGTTTTGTTAATGTGCAGATCGCTAGTCAAGTCATTTATCTAGTTTTTTCGCGTGTGTCGATATAAGATCTGGAAAATAAGGGCTTCGTTGATATCAATGTAGGTTGTGGCGTTGAGTTCAGGGTGCACGGTCGGCTCGCGTGGCGTGGTGACGTGTTCGCCGCCATTTTAAATAGGGCGAGCGCGCGCGCAGACCATCAGTCGCCTGCTAGGACGCAAGAGAGCAACTTCGTCGCAATCGTTCGCGAGTTCCACGTTATCGCCAGTCGAGTTTCAGTCGTTGCCGGCAACGCTCATACATTCAGTGACCCTGAAAATAAATTTATCACTCAATTTAAACATGATAGACGTTGTGCAAAAACCTAGGGATGGCTGCCTGTACGAAATCAGACAGAAAGGACAAAAAGATACCTGTTATGTGGTCGTGCCAAATCCAAAAGTACGTTTTATTTTAAGTCGATTTTTTTTCATTGTTCTTTTAATTCACAAACATGGCCTTTTGGTAAAACGCATTACGTTTGGCTTTAGATAACGATTTAATCGCGTGGTTATAATCAGTTTATAGAGCCTGTTAATATCCACATTTTCTTTTATTATGTGTTTTTTTGTAATGTATAAAACTTTAATGACTTTTTTTTTAATAAATGTCTTTGGCGCATTTTGGTGATATGTGACACATAACTAACTTATTTTTTCGTGTTGTTTCAGGATCTGGTTAAGAGCCACTTGATGTTCGCGGTGCGCGAGGAAGTGGAAGTACTAAAAGAGCGCATCGCGGAACTGATGGAGAGGATCAACCAGCTCGAAGTGGAGAACACATACCTGCGCGCGCACGCGAGCCAAGACACGCTGGCGCAGCTGCCAGCCGCTGCGGGCACGAAGCCTCCAGCGGCGCCGCAGGGCCCTCAGCCGCCGGTGTCGTAGGGCGGCGGCGCGGCGCCGCTGAACACGCCCGCCGGCCCCCGCCGGCCCCAGAGGTCCCCGGCCGAGCCCGAGCCCTCAGCGCGCGACCCCGCCCGCGGCACCCCTCCCACGGAGTCACTATGGCTGTGCTATGTTAATTCGTAGGTTAACAAGGAACGAGTGTAAGTACACCGGTCGAGCGCCGAGGGACGCTGCGCGCGCGCACGCCCGTCCTCGTATAAATCACACAAGTGTCTAGTTAGAGCGGCCGCCGCCCCGGCGCGGCTCGGGGCGGCTTCCGCACACGCACCACCAGACATTATGCTTCGGATTCATAGATATTATATTTTTCTGTTATTAATATTTAGGGTGCAGAATTTCGTGCTAACTGCCATGCTTTTGCTACGCATCTCAGCAACGAGTCTTTAGTGTTTTGATGTACGTCATGTATATTTTATTTGGTTTAACGTTTAGGTATCCACGTAATGTATTCCATTTAAGATAACTATAAGACGTGTGTTAATATAATAAATGTAATGAAATAGTTAAATATTCCTATGCATTGAACAAGGACTGTGTGTTAATTTATTATCTATATTTTTTTTTAATTGTAATTAAGTTATTTATCACATTTCTCTGTATGCATAAAATTGCAAGTGTTCCTGTAGGGCCGATAATAATGATCTGTCGATAGCAATGTACTGAATGAGTTGTGTGCAATTTTCATTTAGTTGGTACTGTTAATTACATATTAACGATTAAATATAAAAGTTTGAATGTATGTTATCCGCAGTCGTTGTATATGTAACGAATACTGAGCAGTCGTGTAGAATTAGAATCGTTGCGAGAATGTGACCTCGGCCGATGCTGGCTTTAGTCAATTTTGCACGCTGAAACTGAAATATACTATTTTTATTCCAACCCTATGATAAAGGAGGTATATAGTAATTTAACATTGTATTTTTTTAAATAATTAAAAATTGTTTGTATATAGTACAAGTTGTAATAGATTGTGAGTCGGAACGATGTATATAACGAAAGAATGTGATTTAAAGGAACCGATTCCTTAGTCTGCCTTCAGAGGTCGGTATCAGATGTTATCGCAAGAGGTATATCTAAACGTTATAATTTAAAATTATTCGCTGTATTTAAATAGCTTGATTGTTTATCATTAGACAAGCGAACAAAGTGGCTGGTGACTGACTGTATGGAATGTAACTAGTGGGATGAGACGTGAAAGTCAGGCTCTATGTTTGTTTAAAAGCCAAAGTTAGGAAGGCGTGTCCCAGCGACTGAAGAATGACTATTTTACCTATGGAGTAGTATTTTGTACAACGCTACTACATTGTATGTGTATAGACGATTTTTGTTAGGTCTTCATAATTATTGTGAATATACAGTAATTTACTCCTAGAAGCATTAATCTAGATCTAGATATGATAATATGAACTATATTATATACCGAAACTTGTAAATATACTGTAAACAAAAGTCCATTGTAGCTTATGTTGACCAGAAAGGTTCCTCATACCCAATAAATGCAAAACTACTCAAAACATTGTATTATTTTTTATTTACCCTTTACCCTTGAATGAATATCAATTTGAAAATAAACAGCTATGAAACACTTCTTTACACACTTAGAAATGTTCATCTTAACATCAAAACGCTTTTGCAAAATTTAAAATATCAACCTAAACTTATTAATAGCTCAGTAAACCGAAAAAAAAACAGGAAATGAGATGTCATTTTAGAAGTTTTTGGCATCGAACTAGCTATTTGGGAGAAGGTGTAAAACAATCGACCCATCCCAACAAAGAAACCATTCTATTGAGCAAAGAAAAATAAAAATCTCAATTGAAAATGGGACATGAAATCGGAATTCCGGTTGTAGTACGTATTACCGGTCCAAAAGTTCATAGAAAGCATTGTTTACTAAGTAACAAGCGACTTTTCCTTCTTGTTGCGTCTGTCCGCTTTGGGCAAGACCAAATATGTTCATGATCACCTGATTCAATGTTTACATGCTTCCTTTGCTCTTCATGCAATCGGAGCGCTACGCCATCTATGAGTAGATATTGTTGCACATGGTAACTATCTGAAGATAGAGGGCGTTAAACAGCTCTGAAGTTGTGTACCTAGTTCGTAGTCAACGCCATCTGCTTTACTCTTAATAAACATTAGCATCACATTAGTCCTTTCATACTACGATCATAGATGGCGTAAAACAGAAACTAACCAATTTTACACCTTGCTCAAATGGCACACATGTGCAAAGTAACTACGCTGAGTAATAAAAGCAGTTGGTTTCATCTTTCCAGAATGAGAAACTAATGTCCAGGGGGGTGAAACTCCCGAAGAAACTTCAAATACAAAATTTGCCAAGAAACTAGCGACATCTTACGCCTAGAGTCAAGTTAGTTTTGAAAGTAATGCATTTGTTTTGCCAATAGGTGGCAGCAGCTACGATATATTTATACATCTAATTTAATCAAACGTGATGAAAAATAATATATTTTTAAAGCAAAATTCATAAAACATTATTTAATGAATATAAACACCTAATTTACTAAATTAAACAACATTACAATTTTGCTGCATCCTAGACCAAAGTACTCTGTGTCATAGACTATACACCTCGCTTGTTTATGAATGGTGAAACACTTTTAAAAGTTTTCAAAATTGGTGGCAGTTGTTGAGTTGGTTGTGTACTTTTGTTATTGGATTTGCTTTTTTGGATTTTGTTTTGACAACTTGGCTTTCTTCATTTGGATTTTGAGATTCTTGCATACCTGTTGACACTTGGCTTTGAATTTGGATACCGATAACTGCTTTCACGACTTACTTTGGCAAGATACCTGGACTACTGATACTGACTGCTCACGTTTATAATCATGCCCGCTAAACATCGCTTGGTGTGCTATTTTGGTTGCATCATTGATGGTAAGTCTAAGATTTAAATACCTGGGTTAAAAGTAGTAGCAAAACATTTGTCTTGGTTACGCGCAGCCCCCCCACTTCGTTTACTTACCAAACGATTGTAATAATATACAAACTAGATAATATTTGTATTGCAACTACTAGAAGAAAGTACCTAAAGTTTCCTTTACGATATTTTTTATTATATAATGAGCCATTAATATTGACTACTGTCATTAGGTAGGTACATCATCCAATCGACGTCCTTTGCTGAACGGTAGAACAGCCTATAAATGTTTATTATTTGTTACCTATCATATAAATCATATTAACATTATAATTATATAATTTCAGGCCCTCTGCACCATTTTCCGGACCCAAAGAGCCAAGATGTGGAAAACGTTCAAAAATATTATCAGTGGAAGGCTGTGCTAGATGAAACAACGCAACAGAGAGGAGACAAATATATTTATAATCATATAAGATTGTGCAACAAACACTTTCTGGAATGTTACCAGCTACCCAGCCGTCGTCTCACCAAGAATGCTGTTCCGACCTTAAACTTGAACATGATGGTCCACCAAACTGAGCAACCATCAACATCTGGGATTGCCCTACTGGATACTGGTAGGTTGATCATTTCTATCATCACATATTTAATTGCAGAAGTATTTACCCTTCTATCATCTAATTGAGTTGATCTGCTCTAAGTAAAAAAGTCTGTATTATAGACTTAAGTAAAAAAGTCTATATTGTAGACTTTTTATTTCACACATTTTTAATTAATTTTAGGAATTTAATTTACCTATTTCTTAATCAATCTATTAAAAAAAAACATCTATTAAATTCATAAATTACCAGCTATATATTAGTATTGAAAATTAGTAGTCCATGAATCCGCAGAGGCTAAAGTGGTCTCACATTCACATTATAAAAAAGAAGCCGTACAAAAATGAAAATAAACCGATCAATAAAATAATGATCGATGAATACAATAATAAGTTACTATCTTAGTGAAATTAAGATGGCTGCAGTTTAATTGATATTAAAACATTGCTCAAACAATGTCACAGGAGTGGAAAAAAATTTAATAGTATAAATAATGAAGTTAAAGCAATGATGAGGACAAACTTTATTATATATAAGTAGATACCTAATACAATGTGATTTATTTTTCAGACCAACATCCAACAATGGATTCGCTGTCATATTTGAGCCTTCGACATCTGTTACTCCGGTGCAGCCTATTGGTAAGTAAAATGCTGTCATTGGTGTAATGTAATGAATATTCTTTGCATTTTCTTAACATTATCCAATTGAGTTGAGATGCTTTAAGTCAGAAATATGTATAATATAGATTTTTCTATTTCACACGTTTTCAATAAATTTTAGGGTTTTTATATAACTCTTTTGTAGGATTAAAAAAAAAATGTATATCTACTTCCTAAATTAATTACATTTATTAATTGTGTAAATCACGAGATATTTATATAAGAAGATTCTTAATATAATGTGATTTATTTTTCAGAACAACATCCAACAATAGAATCTGCTGTCACATCTGAGCCTTCAACATCTGTTACTCCGGTGCAGCCTATTGGTAAGTAAAATGCTGTCTTGTTGTAATGTACTTGATATTGTTAACGCAATTTTACATGTATACAATTTGCAATGTACGAGTACACTATTACATGTACAATGTACATTACTACATGTAGAGTGCAATGTTACTTTTTTTTAACCGACTTTTAAAATAGGAGGAGGTTCTCAATTCGGATGTTTGTATTTTTTTTTTTATGTATGTTCGCGCATAACTTCGTCACTTGCCAACCGATTTGAAAAATTATTTTTTTGTTGGAAAGGGTATACTTCCCAAATGGTCCCATAGTCGCCAAGTCGGGATCTGATGATGGAATCTTGGCGAAATCGAGGGAAATCCTCAAATATTATAGGCAACCATATAGTTCTTTTGATATTTTCATCAAAGACTTAAGCATTTATAGTCAAAACATGACATTTGATGAAGTGGAACTGGTGAAGAAGACCAGAAATGGCCAACGGAAGTTCATACTCACACAGATCTCTCAATGAACATAGTTACAAATAAATGAATAGTTCTGAATAGGTACGTTGAAAATATCATCGATGTGACCTAATGATGATGATGGAGCCGGAAGATAGGCACCGGAACTCCGTAATTAATTAATGTATCCTAGCCGTGTTTGGGCTTATTAGAATTGTCATGAGATGCACTTTGGCTATCAGGTACTATCGAACTGGTCTGATGATGATGATGGAGCCGGAAGGTAGATACGGGAACTTCATAATAAAACAATGTATCCTAGCAGGGTTTGAGTTAATTAGAATTGTCATGAGAAAAAGGTACTCTGGCTGTAAGTGTATTGCAACTAAAAAGTGTGAAATAAAAAACTTTTTACAAAAAAAAAATAACCGACTTACTAAAAAAAAACACTAAAACCATCAAAATAACTTTAATTTCGGAAGTCGGTGTTAAATAACGAAGAGGCAAAACTATTAAAGAAACACCGACTTCCGAAATTAAAGTTATTTTGATGGTTTTAGTGTTTTTTTAGTAAGTCGGTTATTTTTTTTTTTTTTTTGGCTTTTGTATATTTAATGTATAGAAACTACTCAATGATTTTATACAAACATCTAAATATTTGGTTGTAACATGTAAAATAAATAACATTAAAACCTGCGAAGTTATTAGTATGAATTTTCATATCTAAAAATGGGTACTGGTATCTAAATAATACTATACCAGTTTCAGGTAGCTAGCTAACTGTAGTTAAGGATACGAAATTAATTTGGATTGGCATCTAATAAGTTTGCATAATTTCAGTGACAGATAATAACCACCCGATAAAAGTAATACAAATCGTAATATCCTTGGTTAGTTAAAATTTAGAAACTTAAACATTATTTCCATAGATTTCCCAGACAAATATTAAACTGTGACATTAGTTTTGTCACTGGCAAAAAGAAAAATTGAGGCCACAGCTCTTCATATTAATATTAGAGGTAGAACACCCCTTCAACAGATGCTATTAAATTAAGAAGCACCTAGTATAATGTTATTTATATTTATTTTCTAGATATTGAATTGAATCCAACTGCAGAATCTGCTGCAACAGCTGGTCCATCAACATCAGTTACTCCTGTGCAGCCTAATCGTAAGTAGAATGCTCGTTTTATAAGCATGTTTTAACGTTACATATATTACTAGTTTCGGCCACATCATCACTTACTATCAGGTGAGATAGTGGTCAAACGCGAGCCTATCAATAATAAAAAATAAAAAAAGTTTTTGCCTACGACTATGTGTTAAATATGATATAATGCTTAGATTAAATACCTATAAATATAGCCATGCGACTCTATGTAAGTGCGAAAGTGAGAAGCATATATAAGAAACAAGTAAGAAAATTGAGACAAAACATAACATTCTGTCTCATTTGGCGTGCCACTTTTTTGCTTGGCTCCAAAAAAGCAAAAACAAAGGCGTATTACTGTTACTTTGAGGTCAACTCGAGTCAATATTTATGTCTTTAGAATAATTTCGGCAATTAAAGTAATAGTTTGTGTATGTATGACAAATAGACTCCTATAGTTAAGTTTTAAGTGTATTTCTGTGGTCATATTTATGGAAAAGTTTACGTAATAACCTCATTTTAGTGGTATAGTGCTGTCTCATGTGTGGCCACGCGGTGGCTATATCTATAGGTATTTAATCTAAGATTTAATGGGTTTTAGTTTAAACTAGCTTTTTCCCGCTGCTTCGCCTGCGCACATAAAATATAGCGTATGTCACCCATTAAGCAGCTTTATATTGGTAAAAAAGTTTTAGCCCTATGTCCAGTTGTGCTATTCTCTAAGAAAACAGCCTTGAGCGCAGCGCTGGCCGCGGCGATGATATCCAAATAGGTTCATTGGATTAGCCTAACTTACTCCTTATAACATCAGCTATCTACCAGTTATAGTCCAGCAGTTTTGTAAATTTACCGAAACAAAAAGAGAGATGGACATAAATTTTAAAACTGTCTTTTGTCTACCATTTTGGGAACCATATTTAAACTTTAATTTGCATTTAGAAAAAAGCTGTTATTTTGACAATACAAACGGACTCTTCAATATTATTTATTTATTATCATATATTTATTTATAATTTATCTACTTTATATAGATTTCATAAAGTGGTCTTAAAAATGCCTAAGCCATGTCCAAATATATATCATTTGCACGATCCGGTCACCTTTTCATTCCTCATGCCGATTTAAGCTCCGTATCTAGTTGTGAACGTCTTTTGTTTTCTCCATATCATATTCAACCGTACACATAGTTAAAAATTAACGCGCCGATGAAACAGATACGGTGATCGAAATGGGCACATGATACATTTATCCAGTTTTGGCTTTATATAACGCAAAGTGCATATAGAGCAAGCGTTCAATTTTCGAATACGGGAGAACAGAAAACGCATATTTTTCTGAGAGATGACAGATGCGCTTGTTCCGAACCTAATCAAATTGCAAAATAAATCAAATTACTGATAAACTTACTATAATTTATTACAGGTAAACGAAGGTATGATTATGCTGAAGGCAGAAACAGCAAATTAATGCAGAAATTAAAATTAAAATTGGGAAAACTTGCCATGAAGTGTAAAGAACAGAGGAAGAAAATACAAGCAGCCAAAAAGCTTTCAATGAATAGAACATTTTTAAGAGCCATTGAAAAATTACCTGAAGAAATTCAAATATTTACTAAACTGCAACTTAAAAGTGCTGTAAAACCGAGAGGAAGACGTTTCTCAAACCAAGAGAAAATAATGGGATTAACCATATTAAAACAAAGCCCGAAGGCATACAGACTATTACAAAAAATGTTTGTCCTGCCATCTATACGTTGCTTGCAGAATTTGCTAAGCACATTTAGTGTACAACCCGGACTAAATGAAAATATATTAAAAGATTTAAAAAATATTGCAAGAAATTTGCCACTAGGAAAAAAGTTGGTAAATGTTTTATTTGATGAGGTTTCACTAGCACCAGGGTTGACGTATAACGAATCTATGGACAATATAATTGGATTTGAAGATTTCGGAGACCATAGAAATAGGATTCTGGCTGACCATGCACTTGTGTTCATGATAAAGGGGATTAAAAGTAAATGCAAACAGCCCATTTGTTTCACATTTTGTAAGGCTTCAACAAAGAGTTTTGAATTAAAGAAACTTTTAACCAAAATTATAAAACAGGTTAATGAAACTGGCCTGAATGTAGTGGCAACAATTTGTGACCAAGCGACAACAAATGTTAGAGTGGTGCGGGACTTATGTAACGAAACAAAAGAAAAATATTTAAGAAGAGGAATGGAATATAATTCAAAAGCATTTGAAATAGAAAACTATAAAATATTTCCCCTTTTTGATACACCCCACCTTCTTAAAGGAGTGAGAAATAATTTATTAAAAAAAATGCCAAATTTATACAAAATGGCGAAAGCAAATGGGCTAAATGGGAGCATTTAAAAATGTTTCTAAATGTAGACACGTTTATGTGTGCGTATAAAACTTTGTTGATTAATAATTTTAATTCTGTACATTCTATAAGGGCTAATTGTGAGAACGACTGTAACAAATCATTTCAATCAATGGTAAATCTGCTTGGTGACAAATCTAATGATTCTGAGAATAATGATTTTGCATGTGATATTGATGCTTTATTAACGACGATGAACAATTATAAAAATAATGATTCGTTGATTTATAATGAATCAAAAAAATATGTGACCGGGTATGTGATTAAAAAAATGAAATCAAAGGTATTCAAAAATTGTGATATTTGTGCACGTGATTTATGTAGACCAGAAGCTGATTTGCAATCATTTAATTATGAAGTTGACTACACAAAAAAATCATTATTCCATCCTAATGAAAATTTTAATTATTTGATGAATGATATATATCACATAATCATTACGTGTCTACGTGATTGTCCAGAAACAATTTTATTGAATAAAAAAATCAAATATTTGCTTAATTGTGCATGCGATTATAATATAATTACTTGTGTTCAACATAAGGAGGAGTTGATTGAATGTATTAATAATCTATCAATCAAGCTAATTATACATAGTTGGTGTACTGGGGTAAATCGAATTTTAAATGGAAAGATATCCCGATTCGATAAGAATGACCATATAAAACAGCAAGCGTACGAATATTGTAAAAAAAAATCATAAATAAAAAAAAATAACCAGTCTTCACCGTGTTTTAATTTTTGCCACCCTCTAAAATCTAATCTTCAGATTAAAGAAGTACTAGATTGGTTGAAATAAATATTCTAATCGACAAAAGATAAATCTTTGATTTTAGAATATTTATTTCAATTAATCTAGTACTTCTCTAATCTTTAAAATTGAAAATATTATTATCACGTCAGGTACACGCCACCTATCGGATTTTTTCGGTATTAAACTACCGTTACGCTACCTGGCGGACAGGGTCAAAAACTCAATTTTGAATCATAGAGTGGCGCATCTATCTCAGTATTTATATATAATCTATGCTAATGTCAAAGTGACGAAATAAGTATTGAGAAATCTTTTATTTGCTACTCGACACTAGATGGCGCTGCATTCAGTTCATAATTATTATTTTACCATAAACAAGCCAAAAGCTAGCTCCAAAACACTCCAAAAATGTGATTACTGAACGAAAATGTTATTGTCATTTTAGAGCATCGCGTTCCAGTTCGCCTATGTGGAAATTGTGGGACTATTACAAGCATTGGAATATTTTGTCATCTTTGTCTTTTGCGCTTTAAAATCTGTTTGCTATCACACAAAGCTATAGAATAAGAACACGTATTTTCAAAAAAATTGTGTACGTCACTTGCTGTCATGGAACGACAACCAAGTTGAAAAATATACAAAACATTGCAAATATGGATAATATGAGTTTAAAGGAAATTCAAAGCAAGTTGTTACTATGGGAAGCTTCGGACAACCCCTTGGCACCTCTGACATCTGATCAGAGAGAAGCTATCCTGGATTTAGAGTCCATAATACTCGGTGTATCCGGCGGTTTGGACGATGTTGGTATTTTTACCATTTTTTACTTAATTCTAATCTTTCATAAACTTCAACAGTTCATAACTGAGTGCCACTAGTCGTAAAATGTAACAGATCAGCTATATATTAGTAAACAATTTATTAAACCTACAAAACTTGTTTATAAGCAAACTCTTACGTACTCATTTGTCTCACCTAATAATGGTATGCGTCTGTGTACTGCTAAACAAAACAGCTTTATAAAGTCAATTTTACTTACCAGATGAACTAACGTCATCCAACCATGAATATTTCCAGGAGAAATCTGAAAATGTTGATGAAGAGCTGGATAAGAGTAATATACCCCCAGTGGATACAACTTACGATTTTCTGGAGTGGTATGAAAGCTTGTGTGATAGCAACCTAAAGTCTGATGATACACCCTATGAGGCTTACCATAAGCAGCTGGATGACAGAAGAAATGAATGTGTTTCGTTGACCAACCAGGTAAAATTTTCAGTGTTTAATTACAAATTGATAAGTACAAAAGACAATCTACATACGAAGCGCGCTTGAGCAACGCTCAAGGACACGATATCTCGGCTCAATCGCCTGATCGCACTCATACAGTTCAGATCAATGTGCTGACGTGTGTGCGACACCTAGCGTAGGTATAAAAAGTGAAGTACATACATGAGATTGACTTCTGTGCCTATCTACTTTATGGTTTAATGTTCCTTTTAGTAGAAAACATTTCATACAAAAATACTAGGCCTTTTGACTTTTACAGATGGGGTGGTTTTTTAACTGGTCTCAATAATAATTGATTCCCAATTAGATTGCCAAGTGGTACTTATGGTAGATAATTAAATCATTTTACTATAACTTTTTATACTATAACTTGCCTTGGGTTGTGTGTATATGGATCTACACATACATTCTAGACCAATGTATGTGTAGATCCATATACAGATTGTGTGCATGTGATATGAGAGCTTGATGTCACTGATATATCAAAATAATGTGCACTTAATTAACATACACAATCAAATCTAGCCCACCTTCAGGAGAAAGAACCACCTTAATTCTATTTTATTTTGTTGTTCTTGCTGTTATTATTCTAAATGTAAATTATATCTTAAATATTCCAAAAGAAAAACTATTTTTGTTATTGAATCTAGCCTGTACTGGTCTACAGCTGGAATAGTCCTCCTTCCATTACTTCCAATTATGTATCACTTCTTTCCAATTCTCAAGGAAGACATCCAAGTAATCCTACCATCTCATTTTGCTGTTTCAGGACATAAACTTGATACTCTCTGGACACTCATGGATTAGTTCATGGAGTTTCTTGTACATTCTTCTCTATAATAAGATTTACACTTTTTAATGTCTATTAGAATCTTTTTTTTTTTTTTTTTTGACTGACTTCTTGACAATTCAAAAGTGCCTGTAAATTGGTTATTTGAAATAAATGTTTTGATTCATGATTCCTGATCTGATCTGTTAGATGAAACTGAACTAATGATGTATTTCAGATTGGTGCTACCATGTCTGACCTAGACAAACTCTCAGAGCAGTACAATTTTGTTTCAAACAAAACAAATGCCTTGCATACCATGAGTGAACAGCTACTTGCTGACCAGAATAAATTATCCAGTATAGGTAAGACAGTTACCAGCTTCATCATCATCATTAAAAATGAAGACGTCCAGACAGAGGCCACACAAATGGTCCTGTGCGTCTCGCATCCATCGAATTCCTGCGACCCTAGCCTTTCAACGTTGCATCTTTCGGTTCGCAGTCGCCACTCCAAAACCTTCACTGTAACTGCCTGCCATAGAGATTAATATTTTCGGATCAAAGGCAATGATCTGGTTATAATCTATCCAGAAAATGAAATGAAATGAAGAATGTTTGAAATTATTGTAACTGTCCATCAGTTCAAGCATTTTAATAATTCTGTAAATATGAGACTGAATTTTATGGGATCACAAGAATTTAAGGCTCTGAAAGGACATACATTTGAACTCCATGATAACAGTAAAACTGCCTTAACTACAAAAAACTCCATCCAAATTGCAACAGTGCAGCAGGTTTTAGACAGACTGTCTCTAAAACCTTATAGGTGGAATCATTCTCACATTTAACTTATGTACAACCAAGTTAAAAGAACATCACACTATCTACTTCCAGGTGATGACATCAAGCAGAAGCTGCACTACTTCACGCAGGTGGAGCACCTGTCTCAGCGGCTGAACAGCCCCACCATGTCGGTGAACAGCGAGACATTCTTTAATGTGCTCGCTAAGATCGACGAGTGTCTCGAGTATATGAGGACTAATGTAAGTAAAGCAGCATTTCTTCTTTGTCCAACTACCTTTTCAGTTTAGCTGTGGCTACCCTTACATTGTTGACACCTTTATTGTCTGGACTAAGACTATGGATGTGTCAACAATAATAATAATATTCCACAACTATCACACAACGCCGTCTAGTCCCAAGCTAAGCAGAGCTTGTGTTATGGGTACTAGACAACTGATGCTTAAATATTTCTAAATACATACATAAATCAGACCCAGACACAGAACAAATAATCGTGCTCATCTCACAAATATTTGTTTTGGGTGGAAACAATTTACAATGTAAGGATGGACACAGGGTGGTGTGTCACTTCATCATTTATACCCAGTCAAGTACAGCCGCATCAGGTGACACAGCTTGTTCGCTGTGCCTGTGAGTCACACTGTTGCGCGAGCCCAGTCTCCTGTCCCTCGCACTCTTTCTGCGCTCAACACTCTTTTGGACACGCACCCTGATTGTGATGTGTTCGCGGACGAATGGAAGACGATCATGTCAGTGTGTCTGGAGTTTTGTGAGATGAGTGTGTGATTTTTTTTTTGTATATTGTCTTTAACTAATGTAATTGGCGAATAGCCGTTTTTGCATAAATAAATAAATAAATACTGCGTACATCGGAGATCTGGAACAATCTGTCTGTTGTGTCTGTGTGGTCTTCCTATCCCATTGCACTAGTTCACATAGACATCATCACCTTGTACTCTTGGTTCTTTCAATGTATCTTACGGTTCGATTACAAATCATAACATAATGTCATTGATCATCGAAGATCTTGTCGCCCTGTTTTGTCGACGAGTCGGGAGTTGAAATAAAACCACCACGTACTCAGAACGAAGACATTTATTAATTTTCACCGAGGGGTTATATACAATCCTCGGTAACGAAACCATAGCGCGAATTTAAATCGGCCAACGCCATCTATCGAGCCAAGAGGTACTAAAAATGGTTTTAGCTATTAGATTTAACCTAAATACAATATTACGGCGTGAACATTCCGCCCACCAAGGACCTAGTCCTTTCAAACCGCCCACCATGACGTGATCAAGAGTGAAAGCATAACAACTTTTCTTACACTCAAATCCTTGGTGTTCAGAGATCACAATGTTCTTGTTACAAAATATTATATACAAGCAAGTAGAAGGTAAATTAGGTTTATCAACAAACATCATCTGAGTGGACTGTATATTATATTAAAAAAAAAAAATGAAATAAAAGTAAAACAGTAAAATAACGCATCATTCATCGTTAATAGGTAACAGACATAACTTAGAAGTTGGGCGTTTGACTCGGGAGTCCTTACACTGAAGGGTAACTACGCGCACTAAATTATCCTTGCCAGGGTGTACTTCCACTACTTTCCCATATAACCACTTGGCAGGTGGTAAATTGTCTTCCTTTACGAGGACAACATCCCCAACCTTCAGATCGCGCGTACTTTTAGCCCACTTGTGTCGTTGAAAAAACATTGTTAAATACTCCTGAGACCAACGTTTCCAAAATGATTGAATCATTCTTTGTGTCAATTGCCAACGTCTTAAGCTACTGACTGTTGTAAGCTCATAACCATAATCTGGTGCTGTTACCAGTGGCTGACCGACTAAGAAATGTCCCGGTGTTAGTGGGTTTGGGTCTGATGAATCCACACTAGACTGTGATATAGGTCTGGAATTCAGGCATGCCTCAATTTGGGATAGGACTGTGCTCAGTTCCTCAAAGGTCAAAGTCGACTCGCCAATCACCCGCTTGAGGTGATGTTTCGTGCTTTTTATTTCAGCCTCCCATAAACCTCCAAAATTAGGAGAATGAGGTGGAATGAAATGCCAATCGGTTCCATTATTGGCCAAGGCTGAGGCAATTTCTTGAGGAAGAGAAGCACACTCATCACGAAACATTGCCTTAAGCTCTTTGGATGCCCCTACAAAATTGGTACCATTGTCGCTGTAAAGGTGACTACAGTGACCTCGTCTCGCAACAAAGCGTTTAAATGTAGCAAGAAAGCCTTGAGAGGTCAGGTCAGAGACCGCATCTATATGCACTGCGCGGGTTGCCATGCATACAAACAGACAGATGTAACCCTTATAGGACTTATGTCCACGACCTTTTGCTGTTCGTATTTGAATTGGTCCCGCGTAGTCGACACCTGAATGAAGAAAGGGCTTACTTGGAGTCACTCGGCAAGATGGTAGCTGACCCATTAATTGATTACGTGTTACAGCTGCATGACGAATACAAGGCACGCAATCGCGGATGTGAGCCTTGATCATATTCTTCCCACGAACGATCCAATATTTTGAGCGAAGAAAGTTAAGAGTCAGTTGAGGTCCACCATGTAGTACGCGCTCATGAGCATCTGAGATAAGTAATCTTGACAAATGGGACTGACAAGAAACTATGATAGGATGCTTCCTATCCTCACCGAGTTGTGAATATTGGATTCTACCCCCTACTCTCATCAAACCCTTGTCATCCAAATAAGGATTTAACGATGACAAACGGCTGGTTTTGTTGACGTCTTTTCCAGCTTGGATAGCCTTGATCTCTCGTTCAAACCAAACATTTTGACTCTGCTTGAGACAGCAATGCATGGTATCCGCGATCTCGGAAGCTGTAAGGTAAGACGGCAGCTTTGTCCGTGCTTCTCTGGCTATCTTTAATTTCAGGAATCGTCTGCAATAGGTCAGAGTCCTGATTAGTCTACGGAACGATGAAAATCTAGACCACATCAATTCACTCGGCTGATCGTCTATCTGTGTTGCATGTACCTTTATGGATTTCAGTTCCAGTTTCGTCATTATAGCTTTGGGTCTGCTATATTCTATGGTATCAACATGTAACCACGATGGTCCATGCTTCCAAAGCGAGTTGTTTATTAAATCCGTTGATGTGGTACCCCTCGAAGCAATATCAGCTGGATTGTTTTTTGTGTCCACATAATGACATTGAGTGGTATCAAGGGTACTAAGGATTTCAGATGTTCGGTTTGCGACGAAAGTTTTCCATCGACTCGGGTGATCGCTCAACCAAGCCAACACGACCGTGGAATCCGTCCAAACATGTAAGTTGGATTTTTGAATATTCAAAACATGAGCCACTTCTAAAAGTAATTTGGTAACTAAAACTACGCCACATAGCTCCAGTCGTGGTATAGAAATTTGTTTAATCGGAGCCACCTTCGTTTTTGCGGTTACCAGATTACAGTGGACTTGGCCTACAGCATCAATGACTCTGATGTAAACAACCGCGGCGTATGCTGCGCTTGATGCATCCGAGAAACCATGTAATTCAACTGCTTGATCATCGCTTTTTCTTTCCAGCCACCTAGGAATTCTGAAGTTGTTGAGTGTATGCAACCCACAACGGTAAGACTGCCACTCTTTTAGAAGTTCTTCAGACAGCTCTTCGTCCCAATCCAAACCAGCAATCCACAGTTTTTGAATGAAGATTTTAGCGATGATTATACAAGGTGCAATCCAACCCAACGGATCATATAAGCGTGATATCTCTGATATAACTTTCCTTTTAGTTTCAGGTGCAGACGACGGCAATGGCGACGGTGTTGTAAAAGGTAAGTTTACTGTATAATGGAACTCGTCAGAATTACGATTCCAGGTAAGTCCTAGTATTCTAGTGGTTTCATCTTCTTTTATTTCCAGATCTCTTCCAGTATCCAGACTTATCTGTTTTATCAACTCTTCTCGGTTACTTGTCCATTTTTGCAAAGTAAAACCCGTTTTGTTCAAAAGTTCATTAAACTCATGATAGATTTTTACAGCTTCTTCATCAGTCTGGCAACCTGTCATTAAGTCATCCATATAAAAATCCGTCTTTACCCTACTAGCAGCGTATGGATATGATTGGCCTTCATCGTTAGCGGTTTGCTGCAATGCCTTGACTGCCAGGTAAGGTGCACTAGATGTTCCAAACGTAACTCTCAAAAGCCTGTATTCCTTTATATCAGACTCAACGTTATCTCGCCATAAAATCCTTTGAAAGTCCGTGTGATCATCAGATACTTTTACTTGACGATACATTTTTATGATGTCAGCTACTAAGCATACGGGATGTTGACGCCACCGCATAACTGTATGACGTAAATCAGCCTGTAAGCGTGGTCCTACCATTAAGGCGTCATTCAAAGAAATGCCATCGGATCCCTTGGATGACGCATCGAATACCACTCTTAATTTTGTGGTCGTCTTGTCTTCTCGGATTACGGCATGATGCGGTAAGTAAACACTTATTTTCTTTTTGTCTTTTTCATTAGAAATCTCTTCCATATGACCTAGTGATAAATATTCATGAATTACCGATGTATATTGTTCCTTAAACTCGCTATTTTTTGCTAACTTCCTTTCAAGACTGTATAATCTTTTTAATGCTATTTCCTTTGTATTACAGGGTGTTTTACTGGACCGAAAAGGCAATTTTACGATGTAGCGGCCTTCTGCATCCCTACATGTGGTAGCAGCAAAGTGATCCTCGCATGCTTGCTCTTCAGGGCTAAGAATTGACTTTTCAGAGCCTGTTGGCTCTGCCTCTAGTTCCCAAAACTTTTTTAGGATCTCGTTTTCTTCGACCTTAGCGTGCATGCTTAGAATGACATTGTGACAAGACGTCACTCCATCTACATCGCTGACTTCTCCCGATATGATCCAGCCAAGGTAAGTATCTTGAGCCATAGTTTTACCCATAGGGTCCTTGATTAAGCCTTCTTTTAAGACTTTGGCATAGGCTCCCGACCCTAACAAAATATCTATTTTGTTAGGTTTATTGAAATTTGGATCAGCCAAATTCATATTATTTAGCTCTGGCCAATCCACCAATGTAAATTTCCTTTCAGGTAAAATCGTAGTTACCTTACTCAGCACATATGCTTTTATTTGTAAGGTGAAGTCAGGATCGTGTAATGACTGAATGTTTAGTTCAACCGTAAACTTTGACGTTAGATCGCATTGACCTCCACCCACACCTGAGATAGACGTTTTGACTGCTATCTTTTTTAACTTTAATAACTGAACCGCCGATTCTGTAATAAACGAAGCTTGTGAGCCCTGATCTAACAGAGCTCTCAAAACTTGTGGAAACCCATTACTCGACCTAGCCTTAATTATGGCTGTAGCCAGTACGACCTGACTATGAGTATTTTGAGCAAAATGGGTTGAAATATGAGGTTCAGCCGTGGTCTCGTTCTGTGGTGTTTCCTTTTGCGTAAGAGACGCGGTAGAGCTCGTCTCTACCTCTGAATTTGTTTTTAGATGCAAGAGTGAATGATGCTTTCTGCTACAAATTTTGCACTTAGTATTTACTCGACAATTAATATTAAGATGGCTTGAGCGAAGGCAATTGAAACACAAACCATGGAATTTAACTATTTGACGACGCTGATCAACAGTCTCCTGAGCAAACTTTATACAATGACACAAGAGATGCTCCTCAGAACAATGGGGACAGGATAATTTTGAAACGACGTGACACGCTTTAGTACTAGTACTACCTTTAGACCTGCTACTTTGAGGTTCCACAAATTCTAAAGCCCGAAAACGTTTTTCCAAAAAGTCTTGAAAATCCTTGAAGGTGGGAAGTTCTTCGCAAGATTGACTTACCTGCAATTCCCACTGCTTCCGAGTCTCAACGTCCAACTTGGAGCTAACTAAATAAATAATAATAATATCCCAAGCGTCCACCTGCACCCCTAGATTTGACAGTTCATGCAAGCAATCGGTTGTTGTATCTAAAAGTTCCTTGAGAGCAACAGATGACTCAACCATCATTTGTTTTTGGTTCAGTAAGCGCTTGAGAATACAATTAGCTAGAAATCTCTTATTATTGTAACGACTGTTTAACAGAGTCCAACATTTTTTATAATTTGCATGCGTGATCGGTATGTGCTTTATGAGCTGTGATGCTTCACCTGACAACTGTGACCTTAAATAATGTAGACGTTGAACATCATCAAGAGTCTGGTTATTGTCAATTAGTGACAAAAACAAATCTCTAAATGTTGACCATTCCTGATATGCACCACTAAACACTGGGATTGTTATTTTAGGTAATTTGGCAATAGACATAACTTTTGGTTGACTATGGTCCGGTGAGACATCACTCATTACAGAAGACAGTGATTTTGGCAAAGCATTTTTTAGTTCCACTTTATAAGTTATAAAAGTGTCGGTAACAGCCTCAAACACATCATTCTTCATGTAACTGGTAGCACTCAACTCACTCTCTGTGTAGTTGACCAAAAGTTCCTCATGTTTTTTTACAAAATCTTCAAACTGTTTGTCTAATATTTCCAAACGTGACTCCACATACAGTTGATTGATTCTGTCTTTTGGAGACTTTCTGAAGTTAATAAGACCCTTCTGAATTCGATTTCCAATATCATCCAACAATCTTAACTTAGCCTCCATGATTCAAAGTATTGAATATAAGCAAATGATTTGATGTGCTCAATTTGCTAAGTTTCACAGTTTTTAAATTTACTAAGTGTTTGAATGTGGTAATTTTTCTAAGTGTTTAAACTGTACTTTAATTCTAAGTGAAATCGGGCATAGATTCGGGGTCTCTTCAATTTTTGCAGAATTATTCTAAGTCCTAAATTTCTTAAAAATTTTCTAAGTCTCTGACACTTGGAACAATTAATGAAGAAAAATGTACTCACAGTTTTTAAGTTGCACTTTGATCACTAAAACACTTTTTTTTTTTTACATCTCACTTAGCTCCGTGGACTTCGCTCCGCTCAGCTCAGCTTTGTCGACCAGCTCCGCTCAGCTTAGCTTCAAACTTGCACCAAATTGCTATTTTCTAGTTCTCGACTCCGACATCAGAGGGCGCCTGTTGAGTTTTTCCAAAAAACGATCCGGCTCGAAGGACCTTATGATCATCGAAGATCTTGTCGCCCTGTTTTGTCGACGAGTCGGGAGTTGAAATAAAACCACCACGTACTCAGAACGAAGACATTTATTAATTTTCACCGAGGGGTTATATACAATCCTCGGTAACGAAACCATAGCGCGAATTTAAATCGGCCAACGCCATCTATCGAGCCAAGAGGTACTAAAAATGGTTTTAGCTATTAGATTTAACCTAAATACAATATTACGGCGTGAACAGTCATCTATGGGCCAGACTGCCCAAATATCGTCGGTACAGTGACCTTTGCGCTCGAGACAATAGTATGCCTACATAGATTACAGTAGGGTTTCCTTAAACGTCTGCTTGCAGAGTTCTGTTCTTGCTTGTCTGTATACTCAGATTTGCTAGCTGGATCTCTTTCTGAATATTTGACGGTTTGACCGCCCGGTGATTTCGGGGTTGGTCGGGGATATTTAGGGCTCTTTTGACTGAGTGGTCGTCATTTTGTCTAAGAATATGACCATCAGTTTTTTAGCACTATTCACACTATCGGTGCTACTTTAAACGATCGGCCAGTAAGCAGTTCTTGCATGTTGAGTAATATTGACTACAATAATGATGGGAATCCTATGTTTCATGAAACTCTTTTGCTTTTATTGCTAACTTAATAATTTAAACCTGGAGAAAAATCTGTTGAAAAGGATTATATTACGAAGTTTTCTGTTTATTTACCTATACAGTTGTGGGACACAAGTTATTGAATATGGGATACCAAATGTGGTAGAAGTCATTGAATGATTTAACATCTAAAAAACTTTTAAACAAAATGGATTCTAACTAAAATGCACAATAATGCGAACATAATACTACAATGAAATCCTTTAAACATTACAGAACAATTTCAAAGAATCGCACACCTACTTAGTGAAGTACCGCCACCTCCAGAATCGTGCTATCTCGCTCATACGCTCTTACGTCACTCACGTCCTGAACCACGCCACGGAACAGATGCTAGCGCCCAAGGACGAAGACCAGAACGACCAGGAAACCATGGACACAGCTTATGCGGTATATTTCGGGAAGTTCCAAGCGGCTGCACCTAAGTTGAAGATGGTTATTAGCGAGGTTGAGAGTAGGGCTGAGAAGAATGCTGAGTAAGTAGAATTATATTAAATCTCTTGTCTACTGTTGGACTAAAAAGTCAATGAATGAGCGCATCCTGTCGTCACGCATAATCGCCCTCGCAGCACGTCTTTGACATGCGTTTAGAGAATTACGCGCCTTTTTTACGGTATTATATTTTTTGAATAGTTTGGAGTTGTAATTAAGTGTTTCATGTGTTACAATTACATTTATCTCTAATACTACATAGTATAAAATGGTTGCTAAGTAAGCAGACTTCTGTTGGATAGCCTCTGAATGATTAAGTAAGTCATTTTTTGGGTCAAATAAGAAAAATAACCTCGAAGGTTACAGAGGGAGCTCCGCTCTGCTCCGCTCCCTCCTTAACCTTCTAACCTAACGTGTGCATGTCGGAATGTCCTACAATTCCGAGTTTGCTTCGCTCGCTCTTGGACTAAGAATATTTAGTTGTAAAAAAGCGAATTACTTTATAAGAGCCTGTCTCATTTTCCCATTACTTAGATAGATAAAATGAAAGTTTGAACACATGGTGTATAAAGAAATATGTGGCTTGGCAATAAAATCCTAAAAGAAGTACTTTTAAACATACATCACCTGAATTCTATCTCTCTCTCTAAATTCCTCTCTGTACCTATTTACTTAGGTATTTGTAAAACTAACAATTTTGCAAGAATGTATTACTAACATTATAAACAACAACTTTTGTACTATGACTTTTTACAAAACATAATACATTTACCAAAAACAAACCTTCAAAGTTTCGTTGTTCTATTTAACATATTTCAACTCTGTATTCTGCTATACCTACCTACGTCTGTATGATGCGACGTGAGCGTATCAAGCACCCCCGCCGCCCGACCACTACTTCCCTCTGCTATTGAATTGTTTCCCATAGACTTCGTAATATTTAGAACGTTCAATTTAAATATTTTTATTATTGTATGAAAATCTAATGAACTAAAATATGATGTTAAAATAAAATAAAAGTTGTTGTTTATGATGTTAGTAACATAGTTCTTAGAGGTTGCCAGTGTTTTACAAATAACCCTGTATAGATAATAATAATAATAATATTCCACAACTACCACACAACGCCGTCTAGTCCCTAACTAAGCAGAGTTTGTGTTATGGGTACTAGACAACTGATAAACATACTTATATATTTCTAAATACATACATATTATAGATAAATTACACCCAGTCACAGAAAAAATGATCGTGCTCATCACACAAACATTTGTCCTGGGTGGGAATCGAACCCACGACCTCCGGCATAGCAGTCAGGGTCACTAACCACTAGACCAACAGGCCTGTCAATGAAAAGAAAGTGTCAAGATGAAAATTACAATCTATGTGTGTAGTTTCTACCTAAAATGAGATTACTTTTTTGCATCCGCAGCTACGCCTCCCTCTTAGCAGACGTGCAGCGCGAGTACGCGGCGCGGCGGTCGCGCGTGGCGGGCGCGGCCACGGGCGGCGCGCTGCAGGCGGCGGCGGCGCGGCAGCTGCGCGACCACTGCTCGCTCGCGCGCGCCGCCTGCTCGCTGCTCGCGCACGCCTGCAGGGACGAGTGCGCGCTTTACAACCACTTCTTTACCAACCCATCGCCTGCTTTAGAGTAAGTATTACCTTTGTGGCGCCTCAGTTGAGCAACAGTGGCGCGACAGTCGCGCGATACTTGTGCGGCCGTAGTTCCGCCTCTCGCGCGACATACTTACTACTGGACCATGCATGATACAATGAATAAATGATAAATGATCTTTATTTTGCAAATAGGTTTAAAAAAAAAAACACTTTTTTTATACGTCAATTTTGTTTTCAGTCAGTTTAAACTATATGAGGCCGGTGTTTCCTAGCTGACTACCCTGAGAAGAAACACCGAAACAAACTCAGGGGTCAAAGTCTCTTTTAAAATCCATACAGTAAAGAACATGTAATGGACATTATACAACTGCTTCGTTGTAAGAATAAATGTTACGGTGCGACTCCTCAGTTGAGCAACAGTGGCGCGACAGTTACGCGACCGTAGTTCCCTTTCTAGCGCGACATGCTTGCTCCTGGCCCATGCATTAAAGAAGGAGTATGCGTTGCACAACCACTTCTTTAACAACTCTTCGCCGTTATTAACAAGAGTACGCTAAGGTCACATAATATTTCTTTTTTCTGCGTTTCACTACCATCTCGCTTGATGGTAAGCGAAGATTTAGCCAACGATAGAGCACACTTACCTAGAAGTAATCTATTCCTTCTTGACTTAAAGACCCCTAGGTTGTAGCTATCAGGAAACAGACTCCGGCTGGGAATTCCACAAATGTCACTGTCACATAATGTTTTAGAAGTGTTCGGAACAGAGTGCAAGTCCCTCACCCGTCCGTTGAAAATGTAAAATCCTTCGACCAGACGGCTATTATGTCTGGTTTGGGCAACTGCTCGATAGATAATTTCGGGCTGTAGTATATGTCCAAATTGCGTGGAGAACACTAAATGCGCGATGCAGGATTTCAAAGTTTACGTATGTAGTTCCTATGTGACGTCATAGATATCGCTACAATGTTATTCTGTACATTTTCCAGGGAATACCTCCAGTCTCTTTGCACCGGTCTCTATGAAACGTTACGGCCTCACATTATCCACATCAACCACCTGGAGACCCTCGCCGAGCTCTGCGTCATACTGAGAGTGGAAGTTATTGAAGAACAAGTCAACAATGACCGTGAGTAGACTTTGGGTTGGTTTTATGGTTCTCTGAGGTAAGAGATCTGTTAGACACCATCTTTGCACTATAGATCACTGGATTGAATATATTCATCATCATCAATTCAGCCGAGAGACGTCCACTGTTAGACTGTGACATACGGCACCTCAAGTGTTGCCACAATGAACGGTCTTGTGCATCTCTCATCCATCCGATCTCCTTTACCCTCGCCGATCTTCGGTCTATTTTGTGAGAGGTCTTCCAACGCTGTGTCTTAAGGTACGCGCTGACCGTTTAGCGAATAATCGTCAATCTTAAGCCGCAGTAGTGGGCACCGAAAGCTTCTAGAGTGGTGACCACCAATGGAAGACGCTGCGTTGGCGCGGCCTCTCACAAGGTGGACCGATGGCCTAGTGAGGGTCACAGGAATCAGATGGATGCGAGGGCCGCTCGTCGTGGCGACGTTTGGGGGAGGCCTAGGTCCAGCAGTGGGCGTCTTTCGGCTGAAATGATGATGATGAGTGGTGGCACAGTGGTATCAGCCCAGACTTACAAGTTGTAGATCGTTGGTTCAAAGTGTTCAAACCCAGCCAGGCGCATTACTTTGTATAATCTATTTTATCACCACTGCTCTCAAAACGGTGAAGGAAAAACAACGTGAGGAAACCGGCATGTCCTGGAACCAAAAATTATTAGACATGTGACATTTACCTATCAGCACTGGTCTCGCATGGTGGATTACGGTATATTCGCTCTCGTAGAGAGGAGGCTTGAGTCCCGGCAGTGCAAAACATTATAAGGCTGCTTATGCTTGTAATCCTTACCTGCCTCCGTCGCCAGCAGTCCGGCTGGCGGCGCTGGGGCAGTGCGCGCGCGCGCTGCTGCAGGACGCGCAGGAGCGCCTCGTGTTCCGCGCGCACGTGCACCTGAGGGCCGACGTGCTGCTGTACCGGCCTGCACAGGGGGACCTCGCCTACCCGCAGAAGTTGCTGATGATGGAGGTGGGTACAAGTCAACTAATCAGCGAAATACCACTTACTGAATAATCACGAAATCTCAAAAACTATAACACCTACAAAATTGACCGGCCTGTTGGTCTAGTGGTTAGTGGCTCTGACTGCTATGCCGGAGGTCGTGGGTTCGATTCCCACCCAGGACAAAAGTTTATGTGATGAGTATGATCATTTGTTCTGTGTCTGGGTGTTATTCACCTATAATATGTATGTATTTAGAAATATATAAGTATGTTTATCAGTTGTCTAGTACCCATAACACAAGCTCTGCTTAGCTTGGGACTACACGGCGTTGTGTGGTAGTTGTGGAAAAAAAAAACTTAAAATTCGGCAGGTAGGTTCCTTATGGGGTGTAGACATCCGCTGTGAACGGATTTTCCGAAATTCACCCCCTAAGGGGATGAAACGGGGGTCCGAATTTTTTTTTTATTGTGGATAGCCTCGCGTTTGACCACTATCTCACCTGATGGTAAGCGATGATGTGGCCGACGATGGAACACGCTTGCCTAGAGGCAATCTATTCACTCTTGACTTAAAGACCCCTAGGTTATATTTATCAGGAAGAATTCCACTCGATATATTGTATATGGAGAAACTGATGGCAGAAGCTATACTCTGTTCAAAATTACATTAGAAGTTTATAAAAACCTTTTATTACTGTCCGTTCAACCGATCTTGACTTTTGTTACGAAATAGAAGTTAAAATCGGTTGAACAGACAGTAGAAAAGGTTTTTTTTAAATTTCTAATTTTAATGCGAACAGGGTATAGTAGGTTATAAAAGGCTTGTGCTCCTGAGAGCTGGCATGTTGTCCAAAATATGATCTACTGTTGGAATCCCCCTCCCCTCTTCTATGGGTCATTCTTGACGCCATCTTCGTTGACTATTGACCACACATCTGTTCTTCTTATCGTATCGATGGCAAAAATGGTTAAATTCCTTGACTGGCCCGGAATTCGGCCACGGCAATGCCGTCCGCTGATGCTGTCATTAGGTCCCTACGTGAGCAGGCAACAGGGCACGTGATGCAGGACGGAAGGTGGGACATGGTCTGCGGAGAGACGCCGCACAAACACTGAAGATCGGAACCATCCGTAAACCCCCACCTGTGGAGATTGTCTTTGCTGCGCCCAACCTGGGTGCGGAGTCTGTTTTTTTTTTTGCGTATCTGTTTATGTCAGGTGATATTTTATTTGCAATCTCCAACTTATAATCGACAAAATCTAGTTAAAATTTTTAATTCATATGCTAGAAAACACCATTGCTAGTAGTAGCAACTCCCGCTTTCGTAACACTTTTATCATGTTGATAATAAACATAATTATATCTCGTCCCCAGCAAATCGCGATGTCAATCCAAGAGCAATCTCTCAAACGGAGCGACTCACGCAACTCCATGGTATCAGACATCTCCGCAACGTCACAAGAAGTCGCCAACATCAACGTGGAGGCCCATCGAAGACCGCAGGGCTCCCCTGCTGATTTACACGGCATGTGGTACCCTGGCGTCCGAAGAACTTTAGCAGCCTTATCTAGATTATACCGATGTCTTGAGAAGAAAGTCTTCCAAGGTCTAGCCCAAGAAGCGATTTCGCTATGCGTCCAAAGCGTAGACAGTGCAGCGAAGCAAATTACAGCAAACACGACGAACGTTGATGGAGAACTGTTCCAAATTAAACACTTATTGATTCTACGAGAACAAATTGCTCCATTTCAAGTTGATTTTATCGTAAAAGAGACTACATTAGACTTTAGTAATATGAAAAATGCAGCGTACGGACTGCTTCAGAAGCCAAGACAGATCTTCTCTTTGAACAGCAATAATGCTCTGTTAGAATTCCTGCTAGATGGTACGCCGTTGGTGAGGGAACACCTCTTGGATTCGAGGAAGGAGGTCGACAGGCAGTTGAAGAGCTGCTGTGAAATGTTCATCAGAGATGCTACTGAGATTCTGGTGGGTCCTATGATTGCGTTTATTGAGAAGGTAAGTTATGTATGTTTTAAAAAAATGTGTGTAAACTAGACTACAATAGGTCAATCTTGAACTTGAGTATGAACCTTTTAAGAGTAGACAGGGCTGCGGGAATGTCTAAAAAATCTATCACGGCTCTAGGTCGCAAAGGACAACTAAAGGAAAACAAGTGAATTTTAGTCAGTAAAAGTCTGACACATTGTCTTGCTCAGAGCAAGTAAATTATTTGATGATTTTCAACCATAAAGAATTGATAAAACAATAATGTTTTATATTCACATCTTGCCAGCTACATTAGATGATTATAATTACGATTTTTTTTTGTATAATATAAAATATTGGCGATGTTTCCATAGTGTGTCTTCTTTACAAAAGATAATCTCCTAAAAAGTTTTTATTATTTACTGTTTGAAAAAAGTGATAAAACTCTTGTTTCTACACACTATTGTCTATATTTCTTTTAAGCTATCCTTTCGCAGGTTTGCTGAAAGAAATTTCTTTTGAAGTAAGCAGTACCTTTGCAAATATATATATATATATATATATAATAATCTGTCTTCTGCTATATGTGTGCACATAAGTTATAAAATAAAAAATATATGTGTGTAGTAAAGCAACCACGTAAATAGCGTCTTATTGATGTCAGAGGAACAGTACACACGAAAAAAATCCATGTGCATTACTTTTTTCAGGCGACTGCCTTCACGCCAATAGAGCAACTGAAGTCCCAGCCGTGGGCGGCGCCGGAAGAGATGGCGGTGGCCGTGAAGGAGGCGCAGAAGAGGATCCGCGCGCACCTCGCTCCGCTGCAGCGCTCCATGCAACTCTACCTCGCCAACAAGGAGACCGAGTTTATACTGTTTAGACCTATTAGGGTGAGTTGAATTGTAGTCAAGCTCTTTGTGAATCAATTCTTTAGACAAAGTACAAATAACAACAAAATACAAAAAAAAGAATTATACACTATAAATAAATAAATAAATAATAATAATAATAATAGATCGTGATAGATCGACTGGAGCGTCGCACAATGATTGTTGATATAGCGGTCCCTCATGACGAGAACCTCGTGAAAGCTGAGAAGGATAAACAAACTAAATATCTTGACTTGGCTCGCGAGGTTGTCGACATGTGGGAAGTGGATAGAGCAATCATTGTGCCGATAGTCGTGACGGCCAATGGCTTAATAGCCAAGAGCCTCGACCAACATCTGCGGAGGCTCTCGTTAGGCAGTTGGATCAAGGGCTTGATCCAGAAGGCAGTACTCCTAGACACGGCGCGTATTGTCCGGAGGTTCCTCTCTCAGGAGCCCTGACCGCCGGTAGCTTGGACCCTGTTCCCGATGCCGGTGGGCTACTATTTTTTATATTTTTAAATGTTTTTTTTAATGTTATTTTTTAAGAAATATTTAAAAATTTAAAAATTATGTAAATAATAATAAATAAATGGAATAATAATAAATAATAAATCATTTATTTTCAGGCATCTTGGCCCATAGATACATACCTTACAGACTAACATAAATATAAAGTAAATACAGTGTAATATTAGTAAATAAGACTTATGACTAAGTTAGTAGCACTTCCACTGCACTAATTCACTTTGTGCTGTTCTGTGGCACCTGTCCGCGGAAGCGACGGAACACCACGCCCTGCGGCCAAAAGTCTTCCTTCAACACGAGGGGCAGAAAACTGTTCGGGACTCGCACCACGAACGCCTTGAAATTGACGTTACGGTGCGACTCCAGCAGCTGTACCCTCAGTGCGAACTTCGTCTTTTGGCGCACGTACTCCACGATGTCTTCCACCCTTGTAGTGTAATGTAGGCGGGATGTACTATAGCAACTGTGCTTGACTCGTCGCGTCCGTCGTTGTGTCGTCTTGAGACATTGGTCTCATGACGACAATCAATGATCAGTGTGTGTTGCCAGTGATGACATATGGCTCCGAAACGTGGTCGCTCACGATAGGCCTCAACAGAAGGCTTAAAGTCATCCAAGGGGCAATGGAAAGGGCTATGCTCGGAGTTTCCTTGCGTGATCGAATCAGAAATGTAAATATACGTAGGAGAACCAAGACCGCCGACATAGCACGAAGAATTATTATTGTCAAACTTAGTGGCAATGGGCAGGGCACAGTGCTCGCAGAATAGATGACCGTAGGGCGGAAAGGTTCTGGAGTGGCGACTGTGCACCAGAAGGCGCAGCATTGGAAAGCCTCCCATAAGGTGGACCGATCAACTGGTAAAAGTTGCGGGAATCCGATGGATATAAGACGCACCAGGCCGTTCATTGTGGCGACACTTGGGGAGGCCTATGATCAGCAGTGGACGTCTTTCGGCTGAGATGATGATGATGATACTTTCATCATCAGCCTTTTTAATGTTCCCACTGCTGGGACTCAGGCCTCCTCCCTAGGAGGGGGATGGCCTGTAATCCATCAGGCGGGCCCAGTGCGGGTTGGTCGATGATATGATGATACTTTAGCAGTGTAGTATTGTGCTGCGCTGTAAGTAAATATACAATAATTATGACAACTACGTTCGTAAACAGTACGTTTTTACATGCTATCGAAGGGCGTTGGCTATATAAGTTATAACCAATTGACTAAAGGTAATTTTACTTCTACCTAATAAAAATTCTGTAAGCAGCGCCATGCCTTTGCAATGAATTGCTATTCTAATAAAATAATTATATCTGTAATAAAACAGTGAAACAAAAGCCAATAAACTAACCATAAACGTAAACGTACCATAATCTAGCAGAGCAATGAACTGGCGCGTCTCTCTATTGATCCAACTGCATGACCCACTCGCATGACGTCGGGAATCTTTCCACTGACCTAATTTCAGGAATATTCTAAGCCGGTGTACAATATTGGTAGTTTTAAAAAGCATTTCATCAATATCTAACTATAAGTACTTTTTATTTGTTTATCACATACAAGATGCTACCAGCGTCTTCGTCTGCGTGAAAGTAGGAAATATATGCCTATGTCACTCAGTGACAAAGTTGCAATCTACTGGTGACAGATTTTTTTTGCTTTTGATTTTATTCTTCACAAAAATACAAAAAAAAAGGAAAAATGAAAAAAAAAGTAAAAGTTTATTCTATTCTATTCTAAATACAAATATTTTCTCTTTATGAAGATAACATAGATAAACACAGTTTGATTCATCTGCATTATGTAAACATCCCTATAATTCATACTATTGCACAGGAAAAGTCTACTATAAAACTCGCTAGCCTGTTACGTCCCAATGCTGAGTACCTACACCTATCTTCCTAAACCTTTTCCACACACAACTGTTCTTCATCAGTGCCTCCTAAAACAACTTCACTATTTACTCATCCGTCTTTTATCTTCATTACAGAACAATGTCGTTGGTTACTTCGTCCAAATCGAGCAGCTGCTCACAAACGCAGGCTACACTTACGAAGATACCCTCATCGTAGCCTGTCCAACTCCGGAGCAGGTGTCAGTCTTTATATCTTCAGCCAGCCTCATCAGCCACAGTGAGCCGGTGCAGCCTTACGGCAGTAAAGTCAAGCAGAGCGTTATAAGGAAGCCTAGTGTTACTAGTGTGGCTGAGAAGGAAGAAGTTCCTGTTGGAGTAGAGGCTAAACCTAATACTATTACTATTTAGGTAAAATATAGGGGTAATGCAAGATAGATTTGTATGTATGTAGTATTTACTCAATGTTGATTGATGCGAACATTATATAAGGCCAACACTGCGTTACGCGGGAGACCGCGTATGCACCCGTCGCGTAACGTCGCTTGTATGGTTTGCGGCGGTCCCCGTTGCAGAAATCGGATTATTACCTGCACAGTGCCACTAGTTAAACTTTAACGGTGTGCATGTAGTCATGTCGATTGAGAACTTTAATGTGTAATTACCAGGGGCCGTATTATGACCTCTTAAAACCATCATGTTTTCGGTGTGAAAAAGAAACGGAGCTATACAGGACGAATAGCACTATCCTTTTCTCACACAGAAAACATGATGGTTTTAAGATGTCATAATACGGCCGCAGGAGTCGGAATTAGGTAGAGTTATTCATGTACTTACACTGATTTCATACAGCGAAAGAATAACGTGGATATGCCTCAAATTCCGCGATAAATTTTATAGAGCTGATTTTTTTTATGACGCTATCAGAAATATAACTTCTTCCTGCATTAATGAAGAAGAGGAGGTTAACCTCACCTCAGTTGATGTGGAGAGACCTTTTTAATGAAAAATACTAATAAAAATTGTTTGTTAATTATCTATGTTTTATTTGTCTGTAATATTGTTGACCACATGGGATTTTTCATTAGAAATCCCAGGAAGATCCATATTAATATCATCATTTCGATGCAAGTACATGAATAACTGTACCTAAATCCGCCCTCTGGTAATTACGTTGCAAAACGGGCGCAGGGCGCGGCTGCTCGTGCGGGCACCCAGACGAAGCTTTTTTGTATGGGACCACGCGGACACCCGCGTATTGGGGTTATTCCCAGTTGTCCCCACTGTCAACGCCACCACTGGTGACAAATGGGATTTCTTTCCATAAAATGTCCCATTTGCCACCAGTGGTGGCGTCACCAGTGGTGGCAATTGGGAATGGCCACTTTTTTTGTTCCCAGTTGCCACCAGTGGTGACAAATGGGAAAAATAAAATGATACGCCTCCATATTAGTACGGTACACAAAACGAGAGAAATAAAACATTGCACAGACTAATCAAGGTTTTATTCACATTAATTTACATATTCTCTACTAAGGATGTCACAGATTTACACTTATGTATACAATTATACAATCATTTACTTCGAATTTTCTAATTTACATCAAATAAATCAGACAAGTCCAATTTTTTTTAATACGCAATCCTGTAATTCCTAGGGTGTTATCACAGAGTTACAAGCTTTAATGATCAACTTTCTTATTATTATTTATCACAGATCAGTATATTATTCACAATAATTGACGTTTTATAATATTCTAACTTACCAGCTATTATTTTACTCAGTTGTTTTCCAAGATGGTCTATCACAGATTAATCAATGCATTATTTACAATAAATTATATTTCTTTTTTTCATATCACAGATCAACTTATTATACACAATAATTAACTTTACATATTTTTTCGTTTTGAGTATTATTTTTATCGAAAATTAGCGCCTTAAAGGTTCTAAACAATGGCCCACTGTCATATTTCCATGCAAGAACTGCATTTGAATATCTTGAATGAACTCATCATTGAGTACATATTTTTTCTTCCTTGTTTTAATTTTATTTGAAATCTTATTCTTACAGACACTGTAATATGCCGAATCCTTGACCAAGGTGTTCAGAAAATGTATGATGTTGAGTTTTTTTTCCTACTGCTTGGTTTAATTTATGATGCCACGATTCTAAAAAGTTTTAGGTAAGTTAGAATATTATAAAACGTCAATTATTGTGAATAATATACTGATCTGTGATAAATAATAATAAGAAAGTTGATCATTAAAGCTTGTAACTCTGTGATAACACCCTAGGAATTACAGGATTGCGTATTAAAAAAAATTGGACTTGTCTGATTTATTTCATGTAAATTAGAAAATTCGAAGTAAATGATTGTATAATTGTATACATAAGTGTAAATCTGTGACATCCTTAGTAGAGAATATGTAAATTTTTGTGAATAAAACCTTGATTAGTCTGTGCAATGTTTTATTTCTCTCGTTTTGTGTACCGTACTAATATGGAGGCGTATCATTTTATTTTTCCCATTTGTCACCACTGGTGGCAACCGGGAACAAAAAAAGTGGCCATTCCCAATTGCCACCACTGGTGACGCCACCACTGGTGGCAAATGGGACATTTTATGGAAAGAAATCCCATTTGTCACCAGTGGTGGCGTTGACAGTGGGGACAACTGGGAATAACCCGCGTATTGTAGCGTTCGGCCTTATTAGTGCGCTGCGTCGGCGAAACATGAATTTTACCCATGTGCGCAACACAAAGGCGGGTAATGTGTTTATTGTTATGTTAAAAACACTTGCAATTCTGGTCTAGATTGTGAAATTTCACATTGACATGTATGTATAGTTATTGTGTAATGTATTCGCCATTGAACTATTGTACAAGGCATGTCTAGCATAGCCAATGAGATTTATTATTTATTCCAAATTTAATTACATAATTTATCCTACTTGATTATAATATTCTAGGAATAATTCAAATGTTATGTTGAGGCCAAATAAAAAAAATATCAAATACAGAATCACTCATGTTTATTTACACATTTATTTCTTACCGTCCTATAATAAATACAGTACATATTCACCAAGACATTGTGTTTTATTATAATAAAACGACAGACTTTGGGAGCAAAATGTTTAATGCTTTTTGCGATCTTAACTGATTTAAATAATGTTTCTATAATGTACAATTATAACTTTTTACACCCTAAGCCAGTACTGTCCAGCACGGATCCTAGTGTAGTCTGGCAGACCCTCAGTGGGTCCAACGGCAGCAACAGCAGGGCAGCGGTCATACAAATACTTGTAGCACACATCACGTACATTCTGTACTGAGACAGCTTCAATACGGGCATCCAATTCATGGATTGGGATGCGGCGGTTATAACACAACATTTGACGGCCAATGTCTTCACACACAGGGGTGGTGCCATCAAGCTGGAGTAGCATGTTGGTCTTCAAGAGGTTCTTGGCACGCTCTACATCTCCCTCGGTGACAGATGTGCAGAGCTTCATCCACTCCTTCTGGACATTGTACAGCATATCATCAAGCTGCAGAGGTTCAGCTACAAAGTAGATTCCCCAGAGTCCAGTGTCCTTGTAGCAAGTGTTGAAGGACTGGAAGCTGTGGCAGAGGTTGCCAGCAGACGCAGCACGAGCCAGGAAGGAGGCATTGTTGACACCACCACCCTGTGAGCGGTCCCAAGCTCCAATAAGAGTGTTGGCAACCATCAGAGGAATGTTGTCAGCATCAGTCCAACCCGCACCTTCAACAGCAATGGCAACGTGAGCAAGGGGCATGGAATCATCACGAACCCTGATCTCAGACCCAGTGTAACGGCAAGGAGCCAGCTCTACATCCGAAGCAGTGTTTTTCAGTCCACTGAAGTTCTTGTTGGCAAGGTCTACCAACTTTTGGTGATCAACTCCACCAGCACCAGCAAGAACAATGCGAGAAGGCTGGTAATGAGTCTTGATGTAGTTCTGAAGATCGGCCTTGGAGATCTTCTTAATGTTCTTGGTGGGTCCAAGGATGGTCTGGCCCAAGGGTGTACCTTGGAAGGCAGTGGCGTGGAGGTGATCAAATACAACTTCTTGTAGGTTGCTTTCGACATCTTGCATTTCGCGAAGAATCACACCTCGTTCTCGTTCGATTTCGGGTTCTGCGAGCGATGAGTTCTGAATGATGTCAGCAAGGATCTCGACGGCGGCTGGCACATCGTTAGCAAGGCATTTAGCGTAGAACACAGTCTGCTCCCGGGACGTATAAGCATTCAAATGGGCACCCATGTTTTCTACGAGTAGTTCCAAGTCGGTTTGCGACCTCTTGCTTGTACCTTTGAACGCCATGTGTTCAAGGAAATGGGCTACTCCATTGTTTTTGGAGTTTTCGTACCTGGATCCGGCGTCAATCCACAGTCCTACGGTGGCGGTCGCAGCACCGGAATCTTCAGACGCAACGCGGATTCCATTATCTAACACTGAAAGTTTTGTCGGTGGGACGTTCACAAGTTTTTCCTTGTAACCTGCAGCGGTGGCCAAACAACGCACCTGATTGCCCTGTTTTGAGACTAATCTCAAAGTAGTCGCCACCTTCAACATGTTTGCTGTAATCCTGATCCTTTTTGTTGTAAATTTTTGCTCGCAGATTTACGTAATAAATGGGCAATAGTTCCAAGATGTCAAAAAAGGGTTAAGTGGAATGTTGCCAATGCAAACTTTTAAAAACAGTAATTAACTGTATAATTAAAATTCAATTCCTAATTTTGCTCGGATTTAATTTTTATCCCATCACATACCTACCTAAATATCGCAAAAAGGTTTTTTTTCTCTAAAATATCCATTTCTATTAACTTTGGTTTTGTGGGATTTCTTGGAATTTTTCTACCAAATAGAACCTTTTAATTAACTGGCAAGTTTTCTATAGAATATGCGTGATTGCTATGCCTAAAAAATTAAATATTGATTATAACAAAATGGAATTAATTTTAATTAGAAATTGTTTCAGTTTGCTAATCTTGCTATAGGCATTAGAATATTTTTCTACTAAAATTTTTATGTCATCAAGTCGATATTCTAAGTCTCCTCTGACGTCACATTTTGTCTTTCCGTTTCACGGTCGCTCTCATAGTGACTGTTTCAATTTCCGTCTATTTTGTGATAAGACCATGTGAAATGTTATTAAACCTTTTTGCCTGATAACATAATCAGTTCAAAGCAGCTTACAAGAAGACAATCACGTCAGTGTCATAATTTGCTTTATCCTCCAATGGCCGGAGTGAAATAGTAATTTTAAAAATATCAAGTCACTTGCGTTCCGGAGAAAGGAAAGGAACGGCATGTTCAATTACTCTGGAAATCGTTCATTTTTTATCGCACGTAATTCGTGGGATTATTACGAGAGCAACGATGTTTAGTGAAGATTGCATTAAATTCAGTTTCGTTAAAGATTTCTGGGAAAGTGTGTGCCGGTAATACATAGGTGTGAACAGGGTCCCCGCAAGATGCTATCAAAAGTTTTATCTGTGATCTAGTAAATTCGTCATGTCTGCTATGAAAAACCCTAACCCGTCGTCTACAAAGGCATTGTTTAGCCACATCAAGTACGAACACCTGGTAGCTGGTATATCAGGTGGCGTCACCTCCACACTCATACTGCACCCGCTGGATTTAATCAAAATTAGATTTGCTGGTGAGTTATCCGAATATTTTTACACGTAATTACCATGTGAGGTCTCGTGATTTTATAAGGTTAAATATTATCGATTAGCTTAGTATACTGACACTCAAGTAGTACGTGGTCAGTGAGAGATAATCAATGAATTAATTTGTGCTGGATAATTAACCCTGTGCAAGTCTCAACCTTGAACTTCACATAGTGAAAGTGAAGAGACCTAACTGCTTTGTTTACATTGCACAGATAACTTCCTCAATGATGCAACATAAGACAAGCTGAGTGTGTCTGTTGCTTCATGCTTTATGAATTAATAATGTGCTTGCTGCCATTATTCCCTTCGCTATTATGAAATTTCTGTTCAATTGATAGGCATCCGATAGTACCTTCATTTTACTCTTAAATTCAAATTTTTAATACACATGTTAATTTCTTTGGTATTGATCGAAAAGGTACCAAACATAACAAATAACACTTAGTACAGGAAAGTGTTTAAAATATGAAAGTTAATGGCGACATTTCTTTTTTGATCTTTTTTTAAACTATACAAAAGTCATGAAAAAAATGAAATTGCTTTGTTAATGATTTTTGCAATTCATTTTCGAGAATAAGACAATGTCAGAATATAAAACATTTTGTTTTACAATATTCTTCTTTGAGTCAATAAATTGCAACTGCTTTATTTATTACTTAACCTTTCAATTGTGGAAATTACAGACACAATAGAAAGACAATGGGTGCGCAACGCCGGTGTTCGCTTGGGGTTTAATGAATTAAATTGTTTTATTTATCATTCAACACAATTCAACTTTGAATTCACTTACCACAAGGATTCAAGGTGGCTCATTAAAGAATACCTGGTAGGATTTAAGGGAGGCCTTTGTCCAGCAATGAAAAAATAGACGCTACAAAAAAATACTTTGAATTTGTAATCTTTATTATCAAGATTGAATGTGACTAGGAAATTACTCATTATATTATTTTGGTCCATCAAGGAAGCAGTTTTCTATTGTCATAAATCCTTAAAAAAATACATTGTTAATATTATTTGTAGAAACCAAACAGTGCATAACTATACTGAACAAATAGAACTCTATCCCAACTCATTGACAAGAATGCTTCTACAAAACCTAATCAATTGACAGAAAAGAGCAAATGTGCTTTATGACTAAGGGTCTAAACAGAGGGACCGCATTTCAACTGCAATGCAACTGCAAATTACAGTTTAAGTGCAGTTTGAATGCAGTTGACACGACTGTAATCTAGCTGCATACGGACTGCATCCGAACTGCGTCATACCCACCCGCCCGCATGTTCTGCCCTCCCGCGCGTGGTGCAGTTCTATTGCAGTCGTGTTTGCAGTTCTATTGCAGTTGTGTCAACTGCATTCAAACTGCACTCTGTTTAGACCCTAAGGAGAATTAATACATACCCCAAGTGAACGCTGACATTCACACTGTCATAGTCTTTCTATTGTGTTTCTAATTGACGGTATTCGTGAGGTTAAGGCAGTAGCTTTAATCCACCACAATTTCTATCTACTACATCCTATCTGATTATAGTCTACTGGACTGATCTCAGATTATATACAAAAAATACTTGTAGAGATTGCTAATAGTTCAGTGTAATTTCAGTTAACGACGGCCGGACCGCAACAGTTCCTAGGTATGATGGACTCAGCAGTGCATTTGTCACTATTGTTAAGAAAGAGGGAGTAAAAGGACTGTACCGAGGAGTCACACCAAATGTATGGGGATCAGGCTCTGCTTGGGGCTTCTACTTTTTATTGTGAGTATTTTATTTTTCATATACCAGAAGTATGAATTAACGTTAGGGACATATTTATGTTTTGCGTAAAATACCCGTAAATCTAAGGAATGTTTTTACTTTTTAGGTAAAAGTCGCTTAGGTTAATTCATACTTCTGGTATCAATTTGTTAGAATTGTGACCTGATTCTACATTTCTCATGTTTTTGTTACTATTCTCTTTTTCTCATAATTTTGCGTTTCATTGATACAGAGAACCTTGTAGTTATTCTAACCTTATTTACTATCCAAAAATATCTCTATAATGATCTGAAAATATTATAATGTGAAGATTTAGAATGTTTTGAATACATTGCTATGTATGCGTTGTTATTTATATGGACAGTGGTTCTACCTCGCGAAGGCTTGGAAGTGTTGGTTGTGTGTGTAGGTTCACATGTACCTATTTATTTTTTCATTATGTGCAAGAAGGCAAACAAAAAAATAATGTGCATATAATCTAAACCAAGAGCACGTGGGTGAAATTAGAACTACAGAAGACTTAGCCAAGTTAATAATCTACAATTGTTAACGCTAGCAGAAAACTTCAAATGAAAAAAAAATTCCCACATCACATCATCTCAATGTTAAGTCACATAGTCAGAACAAAGGAATTAGAGGCGTCACTGACTATAGAAAGAGATTCGAAACGAAACGGTCGTAATTTGGCTAGGCCTGCTTTACAACATCATAAATAGATACGAGAATCATCATCATCATAATCAGGCTATGACATACAACTACACACAATACTGCTAGTAGAGAAGTCGGTTAAAAAAAATCAGAAGCTTCATATATTTTTCTTATCAACAAATTCTTATCTTTATATGAATCTGACACAATTGACACACCTTTCGATAATCTCTCGTGAACACTAAAACCCTTTTTCTACTGGACCAGAATGTGGCTTCCCTTGCGTTCTTCCATTCTTTTCGGTCCTTAGCCACTTCTGGCCGATCCTTTAGGTAGGAGTCCAACTCGTCACACCACTCCTAGGTCTACCGTGTTGCCGAAATAGACCAATGGCATCTTAGTATAAACCTGTGGTATTAATTTGTGACACAGATGCATAATGTAAAGCTAGAACTACATTAGACCGACGCACTCGCGTAAAACGCCGTGTATAATTGTATGTTGAACAACGTCGCGTGGCGTGGATCAAGTGTAGCTCTACAAGTCTAGTTACCGAAAATTTATGGAGACCGACGCGCCCAGTAGCCTGATTCACGTAAAATCAAACAAGCCAAATATCGTTGAAGTTTTATAGTCGTTCGATCGAAGTCCTATCAAAAAGCAGTATTCACGTGTTCCTTAATTGGCATTGAATGGAACGAAAACTCAACTGGCTCGAAACTAAACGATCTATCGACGACTTGTTTCCAGTTACATTAATAAGTATTCTACCAGGATAATGAAATACAGAAACATATTTTTTAAATCGACTCTTCGACCAAACCACTTTAAAATCGGTGTCGTTCAAACTCGATTGATACTCGTAGATGTGAATACGGAAATGGTCTAAACGACTAAATCGCTACGATATCGTTACGGTTTTGATTACGTTAATCAGGTTTCAGATCGGCGTGTGTAGCACACGTGTGAGCAGTGTAGTTCTACCTTAAATATTTCCATCCTATTGGTCAAAGTTTCTTCCACTTTTCCTCGACTTCGGTGGACAAGTACCCGAATTACGATAACATTTGTCGTTATCTAATGACGCTATTTGGCTCTAGTACTTAATATTTCTAACGTATTTGAAGTAATGGGGGGCATGCCTATTGCCAATTTCCGGGCATACTTTCAATGTGGCTCATTTAAGTATTTTTATTAAGCAATTTATGATGACAGCTTCGCTCGCGTGAAAATAGGCTTCTCGGTACAAATTTTGAACCACCGTTTCATCCCCTTAGGGAAGCCCCTAAGCGGGGGGGGGGGGGGGTCTAAGCAGCTGCCGTACGTTAACCATGCCGCATCCGGCCGGTCGAAGTACGTTAGCAGACCGACAACAAGCGCCTAAATTGAAAACGTATCTGGCTGCCGTGCGTTTGTATGCCAGTGATGCACTATTCAATACCGAAATGAACACGTGGTGCTTGTGTTTGTGACGTTGCCGTCCTGTTGCCGACCGTTCGCCTCACGGTTGCCGCACCGCGCGCTTTGTATGAAAAATACGATCGTCCGTACGCAGAACGACTAACACACCGCATCGGCAATGCAGCAGGCTGTTAAAAACGCATAAATCCACGGAACAGCATAAATCGAAGCGCCCCTGGTGCTAGTCTACTTCATAAAAGGTAACCTTGGGCAAAATTTCACGATCATAGTCCCGGTTGTTTTGGCTGTGCATTCAGTCAGCTTCTCCTTTCATTATATGCTAGCTTCTGCCAGCGGCATCGCCTGCATGAAAATAGGTTTTTTCCTACAAACTTAAGAAAATTTATTTCTTAGTCCTCACCTAAGTCGTAAAAGGAAGTCTTGTAAAAAACGCGCACGCTTCTAGTCCCAGCAGTTTGGGCCGTGATGACTGACTAACATATCAACATATCAGTTAGTCAGTTTCTCTTTTTATACATTTAAATATATAGATGAAGTTCTACTAGCGTCTCAAAAACTGCTGCCTACATGATAAAACCATATAGTAGAGAAAAGACGAAAATTTCGAAAGATTTCTAACACCCTATGCCAAGCTGAGTCGTTCGCTAGTTTATTTATATGAATAGTATGGATACGATTGGTTATGCAGTCGCTAATTAGCCTCTAACAGTTGTGACTACCAGCAATCGTACTGTATATAAGTACACATCTACTATGCAGTCGTGCATACGTATCGAGCACGTGCAATGACTAAACTCTTAGCTATTTCGCGAAAACTTGCCATGGCAAATATTTGAAGGGCCAGCTTTATGTAAATATTGACCAAGTTAAACTGCTTGCTATGTGCAAGATTTAGTACTTACCTTGAGTACAAGGAGAAAGTCGTAAGTGGAGCGTCGATAGAGGATGGATTTCATTTTGAAAAACATCAGTTTACTTGCATGCCTTGCACAGTAAAGCTAGAACAAAGTAAATTAGGCCGATGCACACGTTTAACACGCCTGATTTGTACGTAGAACGACGTCACGTGGCGTGGATCTGGTGTAGCTCTACAAGTCTTGTTTCCTGAAACATATGGAGATCGACGCACCCAGATTGGCGTGCGTGGCACACGTTGCACAGAGTAGTTCTACCTTAATGCTTTTCAATATAATGCGCTAGCTGTCCTTCGCGTTTTCACCTGCGTATTTGGTTACTACTCTGCTCCTAATGCTTATAACGTGATGTTAGTTAATAGCTTTCCTCGATAAATGGAGTATCCAAAACAAATGTTTTTTTTTCAATTCGAACCAGTACTTTTTGAGATTAGCACCTTCTAGTCTCTTCAGCATTCCAATATTGATTAATAGGTTGTCGTTTGATCATGGTAAGCGATGTTGTGGTTGACGATGGAGCACGCTTGCCTGGAAGTAACCTATTCACTCGTAATTTAATGACCTCTAGGTTGTTGCTATCAGGAAACTACAATGAATTTATTCGCAAAACGTTTGTGCGTGTTTGTGGGATGTCCATCATGACCCGGTGGGGCGTCGCCGTACATCTGGGTAGTGCGATGATGAAACTGCCTTGGCGGAATTAAATGGTGCATTGATGCACACTCCCCAAAATGTAAACGATAGACATCCGACAGGTTAGCAACTTGCGTCGATGCTCAAGACTTTTTGAAGAGTTTTCTTCTTCTTATTCTTCTCTTCGAATCGATGGTTTTCTCTTCCCTCAAAGTGTTTGGGCCTAATATGTTGCCACGTTTATAGTAGCGTTAGTGGCGTTTTCTAGGTCCTCCAAAGTACAGATTTCGAGACACTTTGAGCACTTTAAGTGGGTCATAGTCTGATTAAGAGCACCCCACTAGCACTGGGTATAAACAGGTCTTGAGAATGAGTTTTGACAAAGAGAGGAGATCGAGTGTTAATTTTGAGAAAAAACTAAAGAGTTTAACTACCTGGATAGCACGTATTTACACACCGTCCAGTTTTCCAGTTTGTAAGAACAGAGAAAATATAGGGCACTTACCTGTTTTTTTTTTTATAGTAATAAATGTGTCTAAACGACTTCATTGAATTCTCAACGCGTAATTATTTTGAAGTCTATGAATTTCAGTACATTGCATGAGCTGTCGTCGTGTTTGAAATTGGCAAGATTTCCGATTTTATGAGCGGGTACGAAGTTCATTTAGTGAAACGGGAAGAGTACCCCGTAACTCGGTGATTTGGATTTTATAAAGCAATTTCGGTACAGAAACTAGAGCCAAAGATACTAATATTATAAAAGTTAACGCCAAAAATAATATTATATGCAACTTGAACCAAATATAAGCCAATAATCCAAAAATCTGCGTTTACTTAAGCATGACATCATGACATATAAATAAACTGAAGTGTCGATTTATCATGCTACTTTTTTTTTACTAAATGCGGTTGCCTTGACTTGCCCAGCAGGGTCGAAGCCAAGGTGCCAAGGGTCTGCTTCTAAAAGGAAGGCTCGGCTCTGGTATGGAGGGACACTTACCAACCAGCTACAAAAAAAAAATTATACTAGAAAAAAACATGCCATAGGCTACAGCGCATTATTTCTTCCAGCCAACTTGGAATGGGCAGGGATTGTCTGTAAATAGTAAAAAGTGAAAAGAAATACAGTGCTAATTAAGTATTTTTCAATCAATATTTCGAAAAATATCATAAACCGTAAAATGTCTACGGCATTATTTTAACAGCTATAATAACATAATACCTACATCATTACGAAACTAATTATACCTTTAGACGGGCGAAAGACCGTTAATAAATCTTTCGTAAATTATAATTGTAGCGTACTCCACGATCAGCCATTTCTACACACGTTTTTGCCTTTTACTAATCGAGTAATTACTAATTAGCTACAAAGATAACGAAATAATCTTTATAAAGAAGAAACATTAACATTACATAATTGTTTTGTTTCATTCAATAACGATTTGATAACTTTTCAATGTTATGATCGTGATTTTTTTTCCATAACTTGTTCTAATAACTATAGAAGAATAGAGTAAACAATTTATTGGGTATAAACACTACGGGAACAATCTCTAGATATAATAAATCGGTAGACATTTTTAGTTGTGCGCGCACGCATCACGTAAAAGTTACGAAACCGATTTCCTTTAGATAACTTTAATACAAAAAAATTGTGAATAAGTCCGTGGCTATATCGAAAGAAATACTACATTGTATACTGGATCCTACCCTCAATTGTCGACGCGCCCAGATCGGAGTGTGGCACACGTGTGTGCAATGTAGTTCTACATTCATACAGTCATGTTGAACATACTACATTTTTAACACGTGTGATGTGTTTTGTTTATCCCTTCGCGGAATACAACTGGACATTCTTGTTTACAAATTAGTTGTATTCACAATGAAAACGTAAATTTTCCACTATGTCCATCTATCTGGTGAAGAGAATCCTCTTGTTTTTTTCCATCCACGATAAATGGCATTGTATAGATCGAGTATTTATAAAATCAGTCAATAAATAACCGGCCAAGTGCGAGTCGGACTCGCGCACGTACGGTTCATTCTATTCAATTTTTTTTTTACACAATTTATTTTATATTGTTTTCGCGCCAGCCAGGCTCTTGCTTCTATTTATATTAAAAGTTATCGGGGAATACCTATTCACGTTATTTTCCTTACCATTGTTAATTAGCTTCTAAAATGGTCAGAGATGTAACGTTTTGAAATGGCTCAAAACATACATAGAATTACTTGTAGATGTTATTGTGATAAACGTGTCGAATCGCGGGCAGAATAGGCGCAGCTGGCTTGCCGGCAAGCTACTCATTGCTCGCCGTCCGGCCGTCTGGTAAAGACCAATCCCGACGCAAAATAGACGGTGCCTGCTAGGATTGCTAGATTGTTTGAAAGACTTACTATGATCCTGTAGTGCAAATAACTACTGAAGGAACAAGGTGGGTTTCAGTTAGTAAAAGTCTGATACTCCCTCTCGCTCCACCCAGGGCGGGAGATGTCATTTGATGATTTCCCACCGTGAAATAATATTGGCACTATTATTATAGGTGTGTATGCCTACATAACCCACACTGCGTTTACAGCAAACTGTTTTTAAACGTGACTTCTGATTCACGTGGCTGTCTAGAACGAATTGTTCCGGTGAATACCGTCTGTTTCAGAGCAATCTATTGATTCTTATCAATACCATGTTTTGTAATTGTGATATGACGATACAAATGAATAATAAATCTGACGTGCTTCCTGATCTTACGAGAAATGTCTCTTAATTCATTAAACCCTAAGCGAACGCTGGCGTTCACTCTCTCTCTTGTCGGTATTCGAAAGATTAATATTAAAAGTGCCAGATTAAACCAGTAGGGGGCCTGTAGCAACTTCTACAAAAGGACCCTTAGCCACGTAAAGGTCCCTTTGCCAAAGGGACTTTCAACAACATCATGCTACAACCCACGGAGACGAAGCAGTTAACAAAGACGCGGGTAAATCCACGGGGGACAGCTAGTCTATTATGTATCCAGTAGGGCTTTGAATAAACTAACTTTATAAATCACGCCCTTTCACAAAAAGATAGCGAGACTGTTAAAGGACAACGGAAGAAGAAAAAGTGTTGAGCTGGTCCCGAAAACGGCAGGTAACGACAAGGACAGGTAGATAAATTCAATCCCTTTGTCGAAAACTAACAATTTGCATTAGTAATAGTTAGCCCATTATGTCCCACTGGTAGGCGAACGCCTCCCTCTGGCCTTTCTACACACGTCTGTTTTTGCTCATTGTGAGCCAATCCCTTCAATGACGGCTTTAGTAAACTTCGCAAAATACAATCTGTTGCGTCGTTCGTCATTGAATTAGAAGCTTAAGCGCATTATTACCAAAATAAAGTTCTTAATCAGTTCTATTAGTCGAAGTCATCTATAAAATGATTGAAATACTGTAACGATCGTAACACAGAACTGCGGATACTAAAGTTATCAGAATACTTTGGACTCTATTTGTGACCTTGATACAAAAGCGCGTTGGGTCGACGATGTCGTCAAAGTCGCGGGAAACACCTGTATGAAGGACACATAGAATCTGGAAGTATGCCAGAAGACAGAGCAGTACTCCGCAGTGAATGAATCCGGGCTGAAATAATGACAATCCTTCATGATGATAATGATTCTAAGGCGAAAGAAGATAACTATATAACGATAAGTCGCTATTAAACAAAACTAATGCAGAAATTCCCGTTTAGGAACACAAATGCATTTATGCATTGTAATTTGTGTGGAATGTCAATTTTGGCACACTGCCACGTCACATTTTGTTGCCATTCATCATCTCTCAGCCCTTTGGCTGCATTTGATCACGCTTCACATTTCTCTTTTCTAAATCTATTGCGTTTGGGAACATTTTTGTAAATTTTTCGCCATAGCATTCTTCAAGGTGTAAACTTCTCATTTTCCTCATCCGTTGTTTTTATGTTACTTATATACCTATGGACTGTATAGGTACGTTAGCTCACGTGCCATTTCGTGAAATCTGCCAAAACAAACGGACGCGTCACCTCTGAATGGGTTAATTTTAATGATATGTACGTTACAGTCATCGCAGTTTGAGGTTTAAATTATAATTGTATTTTAGAAGAGTACGTAGGTGGTTGATAGAAAACATGCGACGTCATCGCATTAAAATAAAACGGAATGGTAGAAAAGTAAACTTAGTGTGACTATAAAAAAAGAAAGCTGCTGAGATATGATTAAAATCAAACAAGTCTATCAAAGCGCTGCCCACTTTGATGAAGCGCCTGGGTCTTGTAATGAAATGAGTTTAATAGATGTAGGCAACACACATGCTTGTATTTGTATGACCCTATGACTTCTTCAATCTGACACAGACTCTAAGAGTGTATTAGTAGAAGCATATAAAGCCTAAGATTACCAAAGAGTCAGATAACACCGTCATTATTGAACATAGAGAGACATACATACTCATTGAAGTTAGAAGCTGTCACACACATAATATACATTCCCTGGGTCCCACATTAGGAATCCTAGTATCCTGGGATTGCAAGAAAATATATGGGTTGTTTTCTTATGTAATATCACGTGTTTTCTAGCGCTTTACTTACATACAATAAGTCACTAGTACACGACACATCTTGCGTCACTCATAAACATTATTGTCTCATTTCTCAGACTTATCGGTTCATTAAACATAGTTTATGTCCAGACTACATGCTATATGAATGTGCTCTAGTGCGGACTTTAGGAAAAACTGGCCATTTCAACTTTTCATCAGACAGCTGTGCTAATGTTTTCTGTTCTTTTATAACAGTGCTATTACTTTCACTACGCGCCAAGTTTTACTACCCTCGTATAGTGTCTTCCATCCTATAATTTTCGTCTGCTCTGTTGCCGTATCATATCCAGGGTCCAATAATTCAATGGAACCTAGCGACTCAATCTATAGTTCTTTTATTTACAGGAATATACAATCGACTTTTCCAAAATCATTATCATCATCATCCTCTGCCCTTAGCTCATTGGGGGTCGGTGCAACATGTATTTTTCTTCCATTCTGTTCTGTTACTCGTTATGCTGTCAATTTTGTTTCATATGGTGTATTTTTGGTTATCTATGGGCCTTAGTAGCCTGACAATAAATAAATAATAATAAATAAATAAATATCACTCTTTACATAATCCATCCATCTTTTCTTTGGCCTTCCTTTCTCACATACTCATTTGTCACTTTATTCATTCTTTTCACACCACACATCCATCTCAACATTCTCATCTCCGCTACATGCAATCTTTATTCATCCGTGACTTCCCAAAACATCGTCAAATATTACACATTATAATTATTTTATTATATGATTAATTTGTCTACAGTTATAACGCAATAAAAACATGGATACAAGGCGGGAACGCGCGGACCCCTCTCGGCCCTGGCCTGCACATGCTAGCCGCGGCAGAAGCCGGCGTGCTCTCCCTCGTCATGACGAACCCCATCTGGGTGGTGAAGACCCGCCTCTGCCTCCAGTACAGCGAGGAGACTCTGACTGACAACAAGCGGTACAAAGGCATGATTGACGGCCTGATGAAGATCTACAGGACCGAAGGGATCCGCGGACTATACAGGGTAAGTGATTTTAATATTGTTTTCAGCAGATATCCTTTACTGTAGGGAAAAGTGGAATCGATTTTAGATGTATCTTCGTTTTGGGCTCCCCTAATTTAGATTGACGTTACACGAGTTCTGTTTTAGACCTTTTTCATTTCATGCGGATCCTTTTATACCGTGGTATCTATTCCGTTTATGGAGAACGGGATAACAGCTGTAGCGACTAAAACTCCCGATGCTTCTTCTGTTGCTATGAATAGGGAGTTGGTATTCTGGACATAGGTTCATCATCATCATTTCATTTGAAAGACATCCACAGTCGAATTTAGAGTCCCCTAATTGTCATTACAACGACCGGTCCTGTGTTTTTTTTTTCTTAAATCCACCAGATTTCCACGACCCTCGCTCCAGTTCATCGGTCCACTTTATGGGAGCCTGACCTCCTCCACTTTTTATCTGGCTTGTTACATTTCATCAGTTCCTACTAATTTAATGTCTTTTGTTTTAATTACTTTATGTGACTTCTACGAGAATGTGTGGCATTTTAATTGACGTAATTTAATAGCTTTTTGGAATGTCTAATGTTCTAATCTTTGTTGTAAAATATTTACAATTAATTGCAGTAAATAGCTAATAGATCATTAACCTTCTTTTGAGACGAGCCTACAAATTAATGAGTAACTTTTTGAGTAACTACTCAATTTAAATTGTTAAGTTGAAGGTTCCATATTGCATCAATCGACTTATCGTTTTTGAAGCCTAAAACTTTATATTTTTGCGTTTGGAATAGGGAATATCGGTAAAGAATTGAGTTTAATTTTCTCTCTTCAATTGTTATCCTCCGAATATACACTCCACATTCGGTGGATAACGTCTCCTCCATTGCACGCTCAACTTGACCGTCAGTCAAGTGACTCCTGAAGTCATGACCTGCCTGCTTATAAAAATGAAGAAGGTTCAATATTTAACGAATTAGAATTTAAATCAATAGCTATAAGTATGTATACATGTGGATGGGTGGAGAGGAAGAGTGAGGCCAAAGAAAAGATGGATGGATTGCGTGAAGAACGATATGAAAGAAAAGGAAGTTAGTGATAGCATGACGAGTGACAGGGTAGAATGGAAGAAAAAAACGTATTGTGCCGACCCCAAATAAAATGGGACAAGGGCAGGAAGAAGAAGAAGAATAAAATCAATCAATACACGAACGAGACATTTTTATTTAAGTTTCATTCTCACAAAGGTTAAGCTAGAACTACATAAGACCGACGACGCACATGTGGAACACGCCTGATTTGTACGTAGAACGTGGCGTGGATCTACTGTAGCTCTACAAGTCTAGTTTCCATAAAAAATGTATGAAGACCGACGCGCCCAAACGCGACGCGTACGTGGCACGCGTGTGCGCAGTGTAGTTCTAGCGCTTTAGAGTCTCTCATTACAATGTGTGGTCATTCGACCTAAATGAGATCGTCGACCCACAAATTATTCAAATGCACGAGAAATTCTATGTTGCACGTGAGTTCTCGCGCTGTTTTTTCTTTTTTAAATTGATCTAAGCTAGTGTTTGACTGCGATACCTGATGATAAGCAGTGATGCAATCGTTGATGGTGAGGTACACTAGTTTAGTGTTCCTGGATATTTTATGTACAATTGGCATTGTTGGTAGCGATTTTTATTATTTCGCTAGGGTTAAGGTTCGTGTGACGTCATATACTGGAGTACCACACATTATTCTTGCAAGCGTAACTTTAAGGCGCTGTAGTTTTTTGATTTCTTGATATATTTTAATGATTCTTTTATATTTTCGTTACATTTTTCATAAATATTTCGTGTTAAAAATTACAAGCTTACAAGCTTCTATAATTTAATAAGCTTCATCGTCGACCACATCATCGCTTACCATCAGGTGAGATAGTGGTCAAACGCAAGCCTATCAATAATAAAATAAAAAATTGGTGTCGGTGTAGCAGTCAATTCATCTCTCGTTTTATCATTACACAATTCATAAATCCGTACTGTATGATATAAAATCTCATTGGTACTTACTTGCCACATCTGAAATTACTCTATCGTCTATATTATCTGTAGTTTGATATGTCCCGGACATGATACGTAACGAGGTGACGTCATCATTAATTCATTTCGTGATGATAATGAAGGATGCTTGATAATGTAGATTATTTATATTGTTCCAAAATGAAGTTTAGTGTTCCAAAGTCTTGTTAGGAATGTGTTGATTTAAGCACCGTATTGTCTATTTAAATGAAAAAAGAAAAATTAACTATTTTTTTTTTTAATTTGGATAACTGGGTATTTTTTTTTTATAATGTATAGGCTCGCGTTTGACCACAATCTCACCTGATGGTAAGCGATGATGTGGCCGACGATGGAGCACGCTTGCATAGAAGCAATCTATTCACTCTTGACTTAAATACCCCTAGGGTATGATCCAGTGACTTCTTCCTCTCTAGTACCAAGTGAGAGGGCGTGTCAGACTTTTACTGACTATAATCTACCTGTGTCCTTCATTTTTCCATACGTTCTAGGGACTTTTTTTATTATTATTATTATCTAGGGACACGTTCACTCTGCAATCGTTCCCGCAGACATTTTAACGATAGTAATATCCTATGGTGATTTTCAATTTTTCACTCGGGTTAAGTTTAGGATTGAATGGGTCTCATCAGAAGGCTCACATTCACCAAAAGGGCAATGAAAAGGGCTATGCTCGGAGTTTTCTTGCGTGATCGCGTCAGAAATAAAAGTTATCTGCAGGAGAACTAAGGTTATCGACATAGCCCGTAGAATTGCCAAGCTTAAATGGCAGGGGCAAGACACATTGCTTGCAGAACAGGTGGCCGATGGGGATGAAAGGGTCTAAAGTGGCGACCACGTACCAGAAGACGCAGCGTTGGAAGGTCTCCCATAAAGTGAACCAATGTCCTAATGAGGGTCCGGTGAATGCGAGAAATACAGGACCGACAATTGGGGGAGGCCTACATCCGACAGTGGACGGCTTTCGGCTGAAATTATGTTGAGGTTTAGGGTACAGGAAGCCATCTTATTGTTTGTTATTTGGAGTCTGCATAGCTCGTTTTTGTCTTACATTGTGTCTCCGTCAATCGTCACGCTAACATTGACTCTATTAGTTATTGTTGAAAACCGTTGCTGGTACCTATAACCCACACGCTAAAATCGTACGTATGTATGCATATGCATCATTACAATGATAATAAACTTAATCAGGTTCACCTCTAGGGTTGCCAACCATACTTTATAATAAATAATAACGTACTTATCTTACTTTATTTTTGGTAAATATATTTCATACTTTTGCATATCAATAAATAATAATAATGAATAAAATACTTTATTTTTATTATTATTGATAGGCTTGCGTTTAACCACTTCCTGAAATGTAAAAATACTCTATTTTCAATCTTTCCTGTGATGCGTAAAATGAAACACTATTATGAATAATTACTGAACTATTATCAAAGCTCCTACGTTGGTTGGAAACGCAATTTTTCAAGAAAACCTAATTAAAAACTTTTAAAACTAAGTTATTTGTAAAAAAATAATAAATATTAAATTCAAAAATGGAATTATTAATCAAAATTTTGAATATATTTTTTTCTTTCAAATTCTTTTCTTTTTCTCTACCTACTTTCTAAAAACCGGCCAAGTGCGAGTCGGACTCGCCCATGAAGGGTTCCGTAGCAGCAAGTAACATAATATAAAAGTTCTTGTAATGTGTTATAACTTTAATCGATGTTTTAATAATAGTGTATTTTTTTCGATTTATGACGCATTAAAAAAAACTACTTACTAGAATTCGTTCAAACCAATTTTCGTTGGTAGTTTTTATAGTAATGTACATCATATATTTTTTTTAGGTTTATCATTCTCTTATCTTAGAAGTTAGAGGGGGGGGGGACACACATTTTACCACTTTGGAAGTGTCTCTCGCGCAAACTATTTAGTTTAGAAAAAAATGATATTAGAAACCTCAGTATCATTTTTGAAGACCTATCCATAGATACCCCACACGCATGAGTTTGATGAAAAAAAAATTTTTGAGTTTCAGTTCTATGTATGGGGACCCCCAAAATTTATTGCTTTTTTTCTATTTTTGTTTGAAAATCTTAATGCGGTTCACAGAATACATCTACTTAGAAAGTTTCAACAGTATAGCTCTTATAGTTTAGTATAGTTTTTTATAGAAAAAAGTGGCTGTGACATACGGACGGACAGACAGACAGACAGACAGACAGACAGACAGACAGACAGACATGACGAATCTATAAGGGTTCCGTTTTTTGCCATTTGGCTACGGAACCCTAAAAATCGTGCTAAGTTATTTTGCTTTAACATCAGTTGGCAACCCTATTCACCACATGGCTGATAAGATTTGAGGACCGGTCGCTATGGACTACTTTAGTCACGTGCAGATTGTAACAGCTGCGAACAATATTTATTCAATCTAGAATTCTATATATTGTATTGGTTGACACATTGAGTTTGAGTCATCGTGGTCAGCGGTTCGGTCCAAAGTCGCGAACTGTGCAGGATAAGCTCCTTCAAACTTCATCTCTCCGGCAGAACATCTGCCTCCAGGACACGAACTGCAGTGGCCAATCTGGAAATCTTTGAACCAACTGCGGACTCAGGTTGGCCGCTGCAAAGATTGTCTGGCCAAATGGGGTTTCCTTGACCCATCGCAAATACAGTGCCAGTGAGGAGTCCCTTCACAGGATATGCATCACCTCCTTTCCTGCCCAGCATGCACCTTCCACGACTTGTAAGAGGCCAACGACAGAGCTGTCCATGTGGCTAAATATTGGTCGGACAAAATTTGAGTCAGATCGACAGGAAGAAAAGAAGAAGAGTAGACTCATTCTTGACAGTTTTCCTATTGACCAGTCATTAGCTGTTCAGTTTTGTTATGATTTAATACTAGCTTCTGCTACCGGATTTGCCTAAAAAAAGACATGTCCCTATGTCACTCATTGATAAAGTAACGTTCTACTGGTGAAAGAATTTTAAAAACAGTCCTGTAGTTTTTGAGTTTATTCATTACAAATAATAATCGTTCGAGGCTTGTAAAGGTAGAACTACACTGCGCACACGTGTGGCACACACGCCGATCTGGGCGCGTCGGTCTCCATACATTTTAAATGGAAACTAGACTTGTAGAGCTACACTTGATCCACGCCACGCGACGTCGTTCTGCGTACAAATCAGGCGTGGTCCACGTGTGCGTCGGTCTAATGTAGTTGTAGCTTTATGAAAAATTTAAATATATTCATGAGTTTATATAGTTTTATATATCTTGTTTATGTGTTTACACGGTTTACATTGTGACGTCATTTACTTGAGATAAATAATATCGGAAGAAGGGATGATTGATTTCAATATCGATTGTTACAAAAATAAATCAGGTATGATAGCAGCTGATTTAAAAGTCTTATCATTAATTCTGACAATGTTTTTACTTTATTAATGAAAAAGCTACTATCTGCTCACGTTTTAAATGAATAAACAAAAAACTTTCTCTAAACCAATCTTTATGATTGACTGGGCTGTTTGTCTAATGGTTAATGGCCCTGACTGCTATGCCGGTGGTTGTGGGTTCGATTTCCACCCAGGACAAACGTGTGATGAGCATGATCAGTTGTTCTATGTCTGGGTGTAATTTATCCATAATATGTTATGTACTTAGAAATATATAAATATGTTTATCAGTTGTCTAGTACTCATAACACAAGCTCTGCTTAGCTTGGGACGGCGTTGTGTGATATTTGTGAAATATTATTATTTTTATTGACTAGCTTTTGCCCGCGGTTTCGCATACATAAAATAAAGCAGCTGTCTGTCGATGTCGGTGAAAAAATTTTAGTAATCGGACCAGTAAGAGATTACCTCCTACAAACAAACAAAAAAGACGTGTGGCACTCGGGGACTGCCGCGGTAAAGCTATTGCATAGCATTTTTATCAACTTATGCAATTATAATTATTTATTTATTTTATTTATGCGGTATTTTTTTTCCTTTGTTTTTTTTTTCTTTGATATTTTGACATTGAATTGAATTTTGATTGATTGTTCACTCATTTGTTTTCTTATCGGTTACCACGCTCAAAAAACAAATGAGGAGGTGTTAGGTTATTTTCGTTACGGAATTTCTAGATTCGGTCTCCAAGCTCAAGGCCCGCGATAGAAGCTATGCAATAGCTTAAAAAACATAAAAAACAAACTTTACCTCTTTATTATATTAGTGTAGGTAATAAAATCAGTACAGCCGTTTCAAAGTTAGTTCAAACCAGGGATGTAACGGAGGTAGTTATATCGGAACCGAAGGCGGAGTCGGTGTTTTTAAATTTGATTTATCGGAGTCATAACCGGAATCGGAACCGGAGGCGGAAGAGGGTCAGAAGTAGTGGCAGAAGAGGGATTTTTTTTTAATGACAAACCGTCGACGCAGATCGCCCGCCGCCGCTATGTTATGCTTCGACCTCCGATTAAAACCACCGATTTAAAAGTATCGGAGCCAAAGTCGGAACCGAAGTTGTAATAATATCGGAAGTTCCGACTTACCGGAGTCGGAGTCGAAGCTCCGTAACATCCCTGGTTCAAACTTTAAAAAAATATCCGTGGATGTGATATTTATGTGCTAGAGACATGTCACATAATTATGCCAGACATGTCGGTTTGCCATAATTATGTTTTCTGTGTAATCTAAAAATAGCAGACGCTTTTTTTGGGTTGTGTCTGTCTACAGATGATTCAACATTTTATACATAGCGTTTTTTTTTTGCATATAAATACAAAAGCCTCGTATAGTTATCGGCACGGATCTTGAGCGCTCGGCACCAGAGTGGGGATCGCTTTGCGCATTCCATACATTGGCGAGCCAATCGTCGTCGTTGCAAGCGTAGGGAACGAATCACGAGTGACGTCTATGACACGATGGCGCGACGAGCCAATCACTGTCATTCCCCGCCCCCGCGTCTCACGTCACACCAATAAAGAGACGAATATTTGACTTCTGCGCAACTTGAAGTCAACGCTCAAGATCCGTGCCGATAACTATAGGTAATATTAGGGACGAAAGAGGTTCTTTTTTTGGGTAGTCCGTAATGGAACTCCTGGGACTTAAAACGCCAAGGAAAAGAAGGAACATAGGAGTGTAGTTTAGTCTGCAAAAGTCTGACACGCCCTCACGCTCCGCCCTAGAGCGGGAGAAGTCATTAGATGATTACCCACCTAAAAAGAGGGAAATCATCAAATTACTTCGCCCGCTCTCAGTGAAGCAAGAGGGCGTGCTAAAATTTTACTGTCTTAAAAACACCTGTGTTCCTTCAGTTGCTGGTATCCTTTCAAATATTTCCTCAACCCAATAGATTCAGGCCTATCAGATAATGTTATGAAACAATTGACGTCAGAAACAATAAATAAAATGTACGCTGTTATGACCACTTTGTCACGATCGACAAACAAATCAACAAGATTGACCGTACAAGGGAACAGCTAACGTCTGGCTGTAATTTATCTATAACTAGCTTTTGCCCGCGGCTTCTCCCGCGTGGCATTAGTTACTTAAGGAATCGGGATAAAAGGTAGCCTATGTTCTTTTCCATTTCAAAGGCTATATGCATGCCAAAGATCCAAATCCGTTCAGCCGTTTTTGCGTGATTAAGTAACAAACATCCACACTTTCACATTTATAATATTAGTTAGGATAGTTAGAATATGTATGTATTTAGAACTATATAAGTATGTTTATCAGTTGTCTAGTACTCATAACACAAGCTCTGCTTAGCATGAGACTAGACGGCGTTGTGTGATAGTTGTGGAATATTATATTATTATTTATATTTAGAATAAAAACAGCATTGGAAATGATCTTGTGAAGGCTCCCCGACACAATGCGACAACGAAGCGAGAATACTTTTTGTAGGATACGATTTGTTCTCTGTTGAAAACTAACAAAAAAAAAACTCTTTCTCATTGTCTAGTCGCGCCTCTCTTTAGTGGCCTTGTCTAGAATTTCGTACCTGAGTTGGCAAAAACGGAGCCTTTAAAGGATCACTTTGTTGCCCGTTCGTCAAAACCATTTTTCTGAGAAGCTGAAATTAATAAGCTCACAGATTTGCTACCTCAAGCAGCAGTGCAAAAATCAAACTTCTAAGTCTGTTTATGCTCCGTTGAGGCGCATATTTTGACACTCGCTAGTAAATTAAAACCTTTACGTTACTTCCTGTTGACCTAGAATCAATGAAGCAAGATCTTGTAGCACAAGTATAGGAACGAACCAGAATTTTTAGTTACGTCATCAAAAAAAAAAAGGTTTTTTTCCAATTCAAGTCAAGTCAAAAGTTTTTTATTTCACATAGGCCTACATGGGCACTTATAAAACGTCAAAAGCTAGTGCACCGTTCGAAATTGGTCGTTTCCTATGGAGAAGAACCGGCAAGAAACTCTATGGTTACTCTTAAAAAAAATGGCTGTTCTTACACTATAGACCGGTCTATATTGTACTCAAAACCACAATAAAATGCAATGCTTATCACTCCCTGGTTTTGTGTTCAGCCATAGCTATCGTGTATTAAATCCTTTTAGAAACGAAAGCTTTCAAAAGCAATAAAATATTCAAAACAACTTCGATCGATCATGTAACTAAGACATGACACACGCTTCGCAGAATTGAAGGAGAAACCCACAAAAAAAAGCATATACCATTTTACCTGTATGTCGAGGGAAAAAAAGTCTAGCAACAGATTGGTTCAAGGACCTTTGAAGGTTTGACGTCATAAAGCTATTGGATTATACTTGATAGATGATACTTGATTGCTCAATAGATTTATTGATCGTGTGTGCTCTCAAGTGGAGTGAAGCTTTCAACCCACGTTCCGAGTCACGATTATATTTATTTATGAAATACTTTAAGCACCCAAAAGTACAGACGCTGTCTTAGGGCCTTAGGCAAAAAACGTGGTGGAGTGGCGACCACGTACCGAAAGACGCAGCGTTAGAAATAGCTTCACTCACAAGGTGAACCGACGACGTCCCTGGTGAGGGTCGTGGAAAATCGATGGATGCGAGACGCATCGGTCATTGTGGCGATTCTTGTGGGAGTCCTATGTCTACTGTAGAGCAGAAACAATGATGATGATGATATGTATAGTTTATCAGAGGCGTAGTGTGGACTAATTTAGACGTGGGTGAAAACACATCAGCTAGGCCTTTTTCTACGCTAATATAATATAGTGGTAGTTTGTTTTTTTGTTTAATTGTTTGTTAATCTCTGGAAGTACTGGTCCGATTGCTAAAATTTTTTCACCGATAGAAAGCTGCTTTATTCCTGAGTGACATAGGCTATTTAATGTACGCGGACGAAGTCGCGGGCAAAAGCTAGTCTTTGATAAATTCGAAAACGAGACAGTGATTGTTGCAATCCAGTTTTGACCACATCGTCGATTATTATCAGGTGTAATAGTGGTCAAACGTGAGCCTATCAATTATAAAAAAAACCTCGTTCTTAGAGAGCCCCCATCTGGGCGCGAGTCCGTGAGCAAGGGCCCATTTCGCCCACGCCTAGTAACGCAACTGTTAAGTTTAGGAATAGCGAGATTTCTAGGCGTACTTCATCACACACAGTAGTAGTCGATACTCAAACTTATAAATAAGGAAAAGTAAAAAAAAAAACATCTTTATTAAACAACATTTAAAATTCGAATCGCATGACTTGTACAAAAAAAGAAAAAAAAAACAGTCATAAATTTTCCTGTAAAGGGTAATTTGATTCTGCTGAGGAAGGTCACACGACATGCCATGGATATTATCAATGTATGTAGGCCAACATTAAACCTTGGTGTATCTTGGTACCCGTTCAAGGCTGCAGGGGCCCATAAAACAAGCATGTGAAAAGCTTCGACAAGGCCAACATTGACATGTGTCGCAAAAGTTTAAGGGAATTCGGTTTATGAATATTTAGAAATATGAAGGGATGAATGATTGAACAATGATGAATAATTAAATTTTGACAAAAAAAAAAAAAGAAAAGAAGTGTTCTACAAATGAATTGACAAATTCGACGGTATTTTTATTATGATAACTACTAGTTACTGCCTATGAAAATTAACCATAAAAACAGTAAAGTAAAAATATAAACATACGAACTTTTGTTTTTAAAATATAGTGGTATGTACCTAACCTATTCTTGTGTACTTTTAATTAAAGTATCAATCATAGTTAATGGTTTTAGGTCCAATTTAAAGCACTTTTTTAATCCGAAAAGATTTGATGGCCTGACTATACAAGGTGTAGGGGACAGCCCTCCACAAACTTTAAGGGCTTGCTCAGTAGACGAAACTGAACAACTTTCCACAATTTTTTTATCTGGAAATGAAGAAAAAAAAAAATCGGCCTCTCCATACAAATTGTCAAATCAAGTTTATCATTTTGTATGGTGAGGCCGAATTTTTTTTTTTCGTTTCCTGAAAAGAAATCTTGTGGAAAGTTGTTCAGTTTCGTCTACTGAGCAAGCCCTTAAAGTTTGTGGAGGGCTGTCCCTTACACCTTGTATATCTCTTCCGTATTTAAAAGGTAATTATTGAATGGTTGTATTTAATACGCATATTGGTGTAACGCAACGTCTTGTTGTTACGCGTGCTAAATAGATAAATAACTAAAGATATACTCGTAATTTTCTTTTGTAATAATTAATTGAACATATCAGAGAAATAAATTAACTTGGTGCGCTAGTCGGCACGTTGTTTCATAAATTTTAACATCCTTACGTATTAAACTCAAACTAGGCCCGCGTCACGCGTGGTGGATCACCCAGGCTCTCTCCTAGGTAGGAGGCCTGACTCTCAGCTGTAGGATCAATATAGAACTAAATAAACTTTACTAATATATTTCTTTTTTATTTACTTTTTTTTTAAAATAGGGCTATCTTAATGCTACCTTTTTTAAATATTATAAATTAGTGCTTAATTGCGATACCGGTTGATGGTAAGCAGTGATGTAAACCTTGATGGTGAAGCACACTAGTTTGTTAAGAGCTACATCAAAATCCCCCACTGCGTATCTGTCTGATTGTGATAAACTCAAAAACTACTGAAGCGATTCTCTTTTTGCGTAGCCTTATCCCAAGCCTATTTCATTTGGGTCGACACATTCACTTCGGCTTTTTCTAGGAACCGTACCAACCGCACACATAGTACATACCGAACCGATACAGAACCGATTACATAATAAATAAAATAAAAAGCCTTTTATTACTTGTAAATTAAATTTAACATGACATTGATGATTACAATAATAAATAGCATTTAAAATATTACATACTGGTAAGCAATTAATGAGGTTTTGACGAGTATATACATTCATATAATAGTAGAGAAAAGCCGAAAGAGTTTCAGACATTTCTAACCCCCCGTTCAAAGATGGGGCGGGTGTTTTAAACAAATGAATTTCACAAATATCCATTCCAAGTTATATCTTACTTAGATAGCTCCTCAATGCTCTTATGTAAAATTATTAATAGTAGAATCGAAGTAGATAACATTATTATAATTGGGTCTGTTTTGAATACCAAACGTTGAATCCAGTTCGAACCGGTCAGCTGTTATTCTCACCCGATCACAGTTTGTAGATAAGGCATTCGGATTGCAATATAATGTGTTTATTGAGTTAGTAACATAATCTGTATGTTAAGTAGGCATGTTTTTCTGGGAATCGAAAAATGCATTTTATTCTTTTTAGTGAAAGGTTGTAAATTGATTGCATATTGTGACCATTCCAGAAGTTTGTATCGAGTAGTGTTGAATATAGATTAGTGAAGCTATAAGAATAGATACAGACCTTTGCTAAGACCGACCTGAATGCGGAGTCTACTTTTACCAGGTTGTCATCAACGAAATTCTCCACAGGAGACTTGCCTTAACGTTGTAAAATGTGAAGCGGGCGAGCGAGAAAAAGGGATGGTGCTGCACCCCCTATATAGCTCCTTCAACAGTTCAGTTTAGGTCGTAAAATGGATCGCATTAAGAGTTTGTGATAGCACTACAGGTTTGTGCGGCGTTTCTCTGCAGACCATGTCCCACCTTCAATTTTTCGCCACATGGCCTATTACCTGTTCAAGTGAGGATTATGACAGCATTAGCGGATGACATTGCCGTGGCCGAGTAGGTTCTGGACCTGGCAAGGAATATTAAGAAAATTACTATACTATGCTATTAATAAGTCGACATGCTAAAAAGGAGGGACAGATCTCATCAAAGATGAATAGATTATGTGATATCTTAGTAGATATCGACTGAAAGAAAAAAAAACCTTGAATAGATTACGATAAGGATTGAGAATGCTAATGATTTTCAAGGAACATTGTTGGAGGAAGGCATATTATGGATTTTTTTTTTGTTCCGGAATCTATAATCTTGTTCTAAATCTGAAGTAACCTTCGCGGAATGTTAAATTGAATAATGACGAAACTCCGGTGGTCGTTGCAACAGCTGTCTTTAAATTGAATATTTTATTAAACCCGGTTTTAGCCGACGTGTGCCTGTTATCTTGAAATTCTTAGTTCACATTCGCTAGAAATTCATTGAATAATTTATATATTCAAGTGAATTTGAATTTGCTTTTATCATAGGGGGAAAGTATCTGTATACTAAATATACATTTACAGAATAATGTTCTTTTAAGTTAACGAAAACAAAAGATACGGCCGTTTAAGTCGCAAATAACGTATATTTCGACACTGTCAAGGGAATCAAAAAGTAGGTAGTTCCCGTTGACCTAGAATCCTGAAATTTGGCATAAAGCAAAGTCTCGTAGCACAATCATAGGAAAAAAAATCTGAAAAATATAAATATGTAGTTACGTCATTTTGCTATTCGGAAAAATCTTCGTAAGTAATTCCATTCGGGAATTGAATTGTTTTCACATGTAAGTTTGTACAGAGCCTTCAGTACGCGAGTCTGATTCGCACTTGCCTGGCTCGCGCTTTACCACTATTCACCTGATGGAAAGCAACGATGAGGTCGACAATGGGGTACGCTTGCCTAGAAGTACCTAATGTACCTATTGCTTATAGTCTCGTGACTTAAAGATCCTCAGGTTGTAGCTATCAGGAAATAGACTCCGGCAGGAAATTTTACTAAAATGGTTAAATTTTCAAAGTCACGTGTTTTAGGTGTACCTTTCTAGAAATAGAACGAGAATACGAACATTCCAGAATGTCATAGAGTAGAGTGATATAAATTGATGGATCAATTATTGTGATGTTGCCGGAAACCGTTGAGACAAGTGAGTCATTGATTTTATAAATCTGTTAGGAGATTGTAAAATACTACTACATTCTTTTTTAGTTTTTTACATTTATATTATGATACAAGTTGAGAAAGTTTAAGTTCAAACGACGACGTTTTTCAATACACTTACGAAAAGAAAAAAAATTACGGAAGTTGACGCGTGACACGACGCTTAGCGCCCAATCTTATACTCGCACTTTTCCGCACTAGTGCGAAAAACAGTCAATTGCGTGCCTAAAAGTGGTAGGCATAAGAAGCGGATTTTCGAGTAACTATTTAAGTACAGATATTAAAAAAATATATTCCTCCATTTTTTTCTTCAGGTAAGTACATAATTAGTCTTAATCAAAATTAAATGAGAGACGATACAGAAAAAACACAAAACATGAATGAGAATTATTGCAATAATGAAGTCCTTTTCATAATATTGTTATCAGCTAATGTCCAGATGACGTTGGGTCTTTAACAAACATTTACGATTATGTACTTGGATTTTCCAAAGTAATCATACTTTAGTTCACAAATATTTGTTTGGTGTAAGCCGTAAGCGTATTATACAACTTTTCATTTGTGTATAATCTAATAGGGTAAGTATATGGACGTTTACTTTTTGTAGTAACTACAAACGAACATAAAAGAAAATAAAAAAAATGGTTGCCTGTAAAGTCGGTTTTACGGGCGAAGATTTTACGTGACAACGTCTTTTTTTTTCCAACGCCAAGAACGTTCGAGAAAGACAAAGACAGAGACACAAGCATGCGCCGATTCAATGCGCCTAATTCTCTAGTGCTGCGCGCGCGGCAGACCGATCATAGTTGAGTGGGAGAGAGACGCAAGGCATTCGGCGGGCCTCTCTCTCGTTCGGTGACTCATCGTAACGTTACCGAGCGTTACACTTTTTCATAAGTGACTCCCAGCCGCAACCTAATTTAAGACGTTGTCACGTCAAAAAAAACCCGTAATATGTACTTTGATGTGTCGTTACGACGTAACCTAGTAAAAGCGGCTGATATTATCGAGGTTTTAAAGAAATTTTATCAATACTACCAACACACTTCCTTACAAAGTTACGTTGTACAGCCGCTAGGCGTGGCTTATCCTGTCAAAGGACTCCATTGCTGTTGCACGAAGATTGCCGACCGCTCCCGAAGATTGAGGCCTAATGCAACAATTTTTGGAATCAGAAATAGATATACATAGATGTCAATAGATTTAGATTATTTTCTATACTACCTATCGGTTCATGTATTACAGACCTCGTAAACTGAAGTTAGAAATACGTTATTAAAGGTAATAGCTTTTAGTGTTGAAGTTAAAGAATTGCCTAGAATAGATAATTTTCTACTTTCAAACTGTCTGCGTTAACTATTTTTGTTTGAAGGCTGAAACTATTTAATTCCAGAAATTGGAATTAGAATGCGAAAAACCTTCACTTTAAATTACTTGACTGGTTTACGAAGCCAGTTAGACGGAGACGTTACTCCTTTGTTGTCTGAAGCTAACTGCATACATGCTACATCATCAAGTTTTTATGTCTTTCAATGAAACCTGTCACGTTTCAGAACGTAGACCGTAAGTTTCAAGTGTTCACATTAAGGTGTATTTTTTTACAGCATTTTCAGCTTGACCGAACACAGAGTTTGACGTTTTATTAAACAAAAAATTCATGACTCTTGTTTTTTAAAACGTCTAGACGGTATCTCATTTAAATAGTAAAAATATGCGTGCTTCAATAAACTGCTTACAAATTGTTTTATAAATCTACATCTACTCTAATATTATACAGAGGTACTGAACTGAAAGTACTGTAAGTTTTACCGATAGAAACTGCTTTATTCCTAAGTGACATAGGCTATATTTTATGAACATAGGCGAAGCCGCGGGCAAAAGCTAGTAAAATATAAAACCAAAGACCACACGCGAACCGTTTAAAAAAATTATTCAGTTTTATGTTACCTCATAAAAGTATTATGTTGATATAAATGTGAAAAGATTCAGTCCTCACTGAAGAGTATTACATAAAAAAAAGTTTTTATGATATAAGTCGTATCTAGACGTAAATAAATCACATAATATATGTTATCTGTTATGATGTATGATTGTGATGTCACTGATAAGGTGCTGAAAATATCCACAAATATTTACGTGAATTGCAACTAGAAATACACGATTTCATTGCAACAATATATTATGTTATGTAAATAGAATTGATATGGAATAAAGCGTGGTGAAAATAAAATCTAAATCTAAAATATTTGTTTTTAAAATACAAGTTTAACCTTTCAATTGTGATAATTACAGACACAATTGAAAGACAATAGGTGCGCGAACGCCGGCGTTCGCTTGGGGTTTAATGAATTAATAGGATTTTAGATAGGCTTCAAAGTAGCCCGTTTGTAAGGGCGGATCCAGGATTTTTTTCAGGGGGGGTTCCCCACAAGAGTGCAAAAAAACAACAATAACTGTCAGAAATAAACTTGAAGTGTTTTTTATTATTTATTTTTACTACTAGCTATTAAAATATTGAAGAGATATTAATATCTATGTATCTATATTTCATATACTTAGAGCATATTTCATGAAAATGAAATTTCAGTATTTTGAATTAATTGGCTTTATATAAATAAGAAAAAATCCAAAAAAACGGGCCTGTTATGAATTTTACTAAAAACCTATTCAATAAATCAAAGTTGGTCAAATCTTGTAGTTTCACATTCATACACCATAATATTCTCATAAATAAACATCAAATAGAACCAGACGCCCAGAATACAATACATATTAATTTCAAACAGGAACCAACCAATTTCCATCAATTTCAAACGACGTATAATGCAATACAACATGCTAGCGTTTTTTTGAACAGCTCTCAGAGTTTAAATGATTGATGTCACCTTGGCATCCTATTTAAGATTGAATTCGAGACGGTTTATAATATTTTTATGACAATTATTTAAAAAAAAAATTGTCGTATTATATCGTTTTTTATTGTAAGGAAATAACTCAGGATTACTATACATATAACACTGTAATATCAAAAAAATATTTTTTTAGTAAGTAAATGCACATGACAAAGAATCGCCAAACTTAAGTGGCAATGGGCAGGGCACATTGCTCGCAGAACAGATGGCCGTTGGGGCCGAAGGGTTCTGGAGTGGCAACCGCGTATCGGAAAACGCAGTATTGGAAGGCCTCCTGCAAGGTGGACTGACGACCTGGTGAAGGTAGCGGGAATCCGATCGATGCGGGACGCACATGATCGTTCGTTGTGGCGACGCTTGGGGGAGGCCTATGTCCAGCAGTGGACGTCTATCGGCTGAAATGATGATGAAATGCACATGCAATGCATGCATATTCGATACCTATAACAAACATATAATTTTTAATAATGTTATCTGCCTGTCGGTCTGTTTGTTGGGGCTGATCTTCGAAACGGCTGCCGATTTTGACGGGTAGATAGCTGATGTAATGATAAGGAGTAACTTAAGATACTTTTATTTTAGAATAAAGAATTACGGTTCCGCGCAAATACTTCTTGCGTCACGACCGCTGTCGCTAGTATCTACATAAATTTTCATGTTGACGTAAGACCCAGAAAAAATCGATCTTAAAACAGAAATTTATAGAAAAAATAACCATACATAGAAACATACGAGTACATTTCAAATATGGCAACCCCCATCCCTCCAGTTTATAAATAGAATGACCTAGATTGCAATCGGAGGGGCGCGGTCAAAATCGATAGTCTACGCTCTAGCAATCATGGCGACTGCAGCTCGACAAGAGTTATAGTCGCCATTAATGTTCATTTTAATGGTTTAAGTTAACGTTTAAGCGTTTTAATATTGTGCAATGGATTACTCTGGTAACCCAGCAGGTTGGGTATCGTTTTTTATGCTCTATAGTGGCGATATATATAGGCTGGTGCTTTTTCGTTGAGTTTCTTTGTGAACAAAGGAGTTATGGACTCGGTGATTTTAACTTTGGGTTTTTCTGTAATTGTGATGTTGTTTCTTAATGCAATATGTTTCGTTTTGCTGAGGAGGATGGTGAGGAACATCGGTATATGATTTCGAATGCAGGTGTGTTAAAATATTTTTGGCAAACCAAGTACTAAAGGAAGACGCAGTGTTGGTAGGTCTCCTACAAAGTGGACTAATAATTTAATGAGAGTCATGGGAATCCGATGGATGTGAGATGCACAGGACTGTTCGTTGTGGCGACACTTGGGGAGGCCTATGTCCAACATTGGACATCTTACTTACCTTAATTTTAATTACCTTATATTTTCTTAGTTCGTTAGTTGTAGTAGGTTAAAGGTGTATTCAAGGCTAGAGTGAATTTGCTGGGTGAGCGAACGCCGGCGTTCGCTTAAGGTTTAATGAATTAATAAGTTTATTAAGAGCTTATTATCTAGCCTTAGGTGCACAAGTTGGTGTGCATCACCATCAACGATTGCATCACTGCTTACCATCAGGTGGGATCGCAGTCAAACACTAATTTATATCAATAAAAAAACGGTTTTTCATATTTTTCTATTATTCGGAATTTCTGGGAATTTATATTGATGAATATAGCCTTAAAGGGCTATAGAAATAAATGTGATGTTAATGTATAATGTTGTGCGTTCCAGGGCTTCGTTCCTGGCATGTTCGGGGTGTCTCACGGCGCGCTGCAGTTCATGACGTACGAGGAGATGAAGAATAGGTACAACCAGTACAGGAACCTGCCGATTGATATCAAATTGGTAAGTCTAATTGTTAATGAGAGAATAATCATTTGAGCTCTAACCAGATGAACAAAGGGTAGTAACAACTAGCAAAAGTTAAAGCTCTCCCGTTTCTGAGCGAAGACCTCCCCAACTTCATCTATTCTTCGTGTTTTAATCAAAGACTACGATTTGACAATACGAATGTTGCATGTTTTTTCCATTTCATAAATAGTGAGGTACCGCAACCGATACTAACCAAAAAACCGAAAAAATTACGTAAAAATAATTTCGTTTTTTATGCAACTAATTATGATCAGCTTTTGTATTTCCTGAAAGTAATTTGGTAGACATATATATCTCTAGCATTCTACAGAAGTGAAAACCGCTTCGTGAGTTCTAAGCCTAAGTAAAAGGCGGAGTGTTAAAAAATATGGTAATATTTTTGATTATTTTAGTTTTCAATTCATATTAGACTTTATATAAACACACACATACAGTATCTTAGTCCTATTTTCCATAAAGGATCTAATGTTAAAAAACCGGTATGAAAAATCGAATTTGGAGACATCACTTTTACTAAAAATCTGGCAACATATTTTCAGAAATTGACATTTGCACATGCCAAATCATAGTCTTTAATTAAAAAATGAACATAAGTATTGTTTTCTCGATTCACTTTGAACCAACCCTTGCGATTCTTTGATGTCTAGATCATCTCGCAACTTTTCCTAAATAAGGAAAAAAATAATTAAATCATCTTAATAATTAAACAATCTAAATAATTTGACCATTAAATATTAAGTATACATAATAAATTCCCAATTTAAAGAATTTTCTATAACTTATACATACCATCAGATAGGATCGCAGTCAAGCATTGGTTTATAGCATTAAAAAAAAAACAATACTAGATTCTGCCAACAGGGTAGTAGGATTCTTTATACAAACATTGGACCCCCGTTTCATCCCTTTAGGGGGCAATTTTGGAGAAAAAATTCTTTGTATACGTCATAAAAGACACTGCTGTGCAACATTTCAGCGCAGTTCATTGTTCTCGGTTCAAGAGTTGATGAGTTAGTGAGTTAGGACTTTGCTTTTTATGTATACAGATTACAAATACACATGTAATTTTCAAAATTATTTTCTACATTTATAGCTGCTTCAATGTCTGAAACAATAAACCTATAAGTTTTATTATTCATAGGCAATTACTGAGGTAAATGCCAACTTATTTCAACCTTGTCTTTTAATGTTCGGAATTTTAATGGATTTAGGGAAAATGTGACATTAATGCAATGTTTAGTCAGCCATTTTGTAATGGACAACTGAGATATATCATATACAAAGCTTGTTTATTATACGGATACAATAATAATTATTATTAGTCTGTCTTTAATCAATCGCTGCATAGACAATATCATTCAATTGGTACATCAAATTATAATTGGGGGAAATGGATCAGCATTTCCTCCGCTGCTGAACGTTAGAAAGCGTTATCGTAATCCTAGAACGCAATGAGCAACTGAAGGACATAAGTGGCTTTTAGTCAGTAAAAGTCTGACACGCCCTCTCGCTCCACTCCAGAACGGGAAAAGTAATTTGACGACTTTTACTTCAAAAAACGGTCACAATCCTAAAACTGAAGCAAGAAGTTAATTGAACTAACTTATTTAAATAGAAACTAGGACACGGCTCCAATTGGTTGTTTTCTATGGAGAAGAAGAGGCAAAAAACTCCATAGTTACTTTTTTTCCAATATTTCCATATTGCAACTTTAGAGAAATTATACCTAAATACTTATATCTCTCACTCATTACAATCTACAAAGAATTAGAGTCTGATTAATAAGTTAAACGACTTGGGTAATTATTAGGATTTAATGAAATCTGATGTAGTCAACACGGGTTCAATAATAAAGGTGGATTAAGAGATAGAGGTCATTGTTTACTAACAGAAGAACTTTATGAAAAGTATCGAATATAAGTATTTTTTAAATGATCAAATATTATACAAAATTCCCAAGTCGGTTGACTTATTATACAGACTATACTATCAATCAGTTAAACCACACGACACGCTTTCCACTAATCGCCCATTAACACAGGATTTCCGTAAAGCAAAATCGGACGCGAAGGAAAATTACCCGTAATAAACCACGGTTATACTCATACAAGCCCAATGTCATCGTATTGCCATGATATTGTCCTTGTTTAATGTCCACCGACCATTGTGACAGTACTATACTTATGCAAATGTGTCATTATGGCTTAATATGACTTAATTGTTGGTTAATGTTTTGTGTTAGTTGTACTCTTACGTCCACGTGGCATTATAATGATGGAGGGTTTTAGTGAATGTTTGAGTAATTGCAGAATTTTGATAATAATTATATTCCACAACTATCACACAACGCCATCTAGTCCCAAGTTAAGTAGAGCTTGCGTTATGAGTATTGAACAACTGATAAGCATACTATTCTAAATACATCATATATCAACAATCACAATCAGCCTTTTAGTGTTCCCACTGCTGTGACTCAGGCCTTCTCTCTAGGAGAGGGAATGGGTACGTATACATAGATATTACAAATAAATTACACCCAGACACAGAACAAATGATCATGCTCATCACACAAACATTTGTCCTGGGTGGAAATCGAACCCACGAGCTCCGGCATAGCAGTCAGAGCCACTGACCACTAGACCAACAGGCCAGTCGAATATTATTATTATAACTAGACTGTAGTACCTTCCCACTTCTGGGTCTAATCTAATCTAAGTCGTCCCGCCATCTTCCTCATAGTTTGCCGCGATGCCGCTGTCGTGCCTAAAATTTAGGGCACGAATTTTTCCGGTAAAGGTCCCGCCGTCCGGTAACCATCCGGACTGAGCCCGAATCGTCGACGGCGTGTAGTGTTCCACGCACGCCTCAAAGAGATGTCAGCAAAACCGTAGGGGTCCAGATGGGCCGATGCCTACTGGGGCCATGGTCGGAAAGGGAAACCCGTGGCAAAGAAGGTGCATAGGAGTGGGTTTAGTCAGTAAAAGTCTTAATTCTTTCTCTTTAGTCTTTATTGTACACCATGATAAATAGCAAAATATGTGGATATCAGAGTTCATGTACATAGGCAAGCTACGTTACGATGTGGATGTTTGTATGGGCGGCATTGAATGATTTCCCTCTTAAAAAAAAAACGCTCCCGTTCTTCCCTGCTCCACCCTACTCTAACCTAATTATTCTACCCTACTTTACCCTTCTCTACACTTCTCTACCCTACCCTACCCTATTCTACCCTACTCTATCCTATTCTACCCTACTCTACCCTACACTACCCTACTCTACTCTACTCTACACGACACTAATTTTCATTTCTGTTTTCATAAGAACCTTCTCCTCACAATAACGAACACAAAAAAAAAGAATTAGCGAAATCGGTCCAGCCATTCTCGCGTGATGGCGTGACCAAGGAAATAGGGATTCATTTTTATGTATATAGATTCAATCAACATAATATCATAATATATAAATGTAGCTTTATCTGGATAAAACCAGATTAATTAGGGCAGTTAGAACCAGAATGGTCATCCTGTAGCTTCGAATGAAATGACGCACAAACCCAATGATTCATACAATTTGAATTATGCTCATAGCAATGTCTTTTATGTATTGTAGCCCACTTAAATACACAATTTGCGAGTGCATTACTGATTTCAATTGCATTATGTGGTAGAATTGGTTGTCATTTACTGTTGGTAATGTGAATTTAAGAGCAGTGGTGACCGAGTGGTAATGGTCTCGACTTACGAGTTGTATGTCGTGGATTCAAACCCAGCCAGACACGTTACTTTGTATAATTTATTTCATCACCACTACTCTCAAAACGGTGAAGGAAAACATCGTGAGGAAACCGGCTTATACTAGAACCAAAAATTCGAAGACATGTGACTGATGTAACATCCACCAACCCGCACTGGGCCCGCGTGATGGATTACGGCCAAATGGGCCGGTTCTCTCTAGGAGAGGGAATGCCCTCTCCTAGAGAGGAGGCCTTCCCAGCAGTGGGAACATTAAAAAAGGCTGATGATGATGATTGTGAATTTTGCAATGATTATTTACAAAACTTTATATTTTGATGTATTTTTAACGGCATGTCTACAGCAGTACAAATTATAATTGAGTCAATGACATAAGTCGTTTCGTTATCAAAGTTATTTATTTATTGTGGTTTAGTTAAATATTTATTGTTCATTGGCCTATTTTAAACTGTGTGTTTATAACTGTCGGTTATTAATTTTATATACGTACAACAACAAAAGTTACGATGATTTACTAAGTTTTATGTGAGGAAAATGGCGACGAAAAACATTGAAATAATTCCGAAATACTTATTTATCAACTAAGGCTACGTATAATAGACGAGCAGAACTTTGCTGTCGACAGAGGACGGAACAGTATCGGTCGGTGTTTGGTTATACACCTCTACTTTTTAACTAGTACACAAAAAAATGGGGCTGTATCTGTACCCGTTACTAATCATATTTTAGTATTCAAAAAGAAAAAAACCGAAATCCTAAAATTTACTATGAAATGGTAAATTCATCATAGATTCAATCACACATAACAATTGCTTGTAGAAAATACTGCGGGAACTGTTTTTCCATTTTAATCGTCATTTATTCATTCATAATCAATAGCCTGCACAATATTTCCATAAATTGAGAGACAATTTGGGATAAAAACAAACGCTAATAACTTTGCTTTTTATGAATTTTATTTATTGAGATTTTACTTAAATAATAACAAGGGCTTTTCTAATAAGCCCTTTAAGTATTTGTACTAATAAAAAATTTGTGGTGTAGATATGTCAAACGCTGCAGTTGCTTTTGTCGACACCTGTAGATGGCTTATTCGACAGCAAAGTGCTACTCGCCTGTAAGTAGCCTAACGTGTCATACTGTCAACGTATCTTCTGAATATAGCCAAATGAGTCGAAGATACAAAGCATTTTATTTGAAATAAACCATTTACAGGCATTTTTGAAATATCTAGAAGTCAGTCAGTCAGAAGAAAGATGCTTATTGCACATTCCAAAGCGTACATCTCTACGGTGAAGAATTTATATTAAACTTAATGAACACTCTTTTCAATCATGTTATGTATTACAAATATATTTGTTACATAAAAGTAGCGACAAGAAATGTGTCTTGTCGCTACTATTATGTGAGAACAACGTAAATAAAGTAAAAGTAAAAAGTTATTTTTAGGAGGCAATCTTGTAAGTACTGGTTCGATTGCGAAAAATTTTTCACCGATAGAAAGCTGTGTTATGCCCACAGCTTTCTATCGGTGAAAAATTTAAGCTAAAAAGCTAATTCTAAATATTAATATTAATTAATTAATTAATTACCTTTTCCCTTTCTAAATTCCAGACATCGGTAGAGTACCTAACGTTCGCCGCCATCTCGAAGCTGATCGCCGCCGGCGCCACGTACCCTTACCAGGTGGTGCGCGCGCGCCTGCAGGACCAGCACCGCTCCTACGACGGCGCCTGGCACTGCATCAACGAGACCTGGAGGTACGAACGAATCAGAGGCTTCTACAAAGGCCTAACGCCGTACCTCCTACATGTAACGCCTAACATATGCCTAGTTATGCTCATTTGGGAGAAATTCACCAATAACGATTGAGTCTATCGACATCTGATGGGAAATCGCGTACAGCACTATTTTCTTTTTTAATTTTGTTTTTTATTCTGTTTATGTCTTTGGCAGTTCGCTCGCAGGGTTTATTATGCCGCTGATCTTGTTTTAGTCTATTTTTTTTCGATTGTCTTTGGAGTGTTAAGGTAAGAATTTAATTTTAAGCGGGATAATTTATTGTTTAGACTATATTTGTATGATTATGCATTTTTTTTTTGTTTGTATTGTATCATAAACTAACAATGACGTGACTTTGACAGTTCGAAATGGAATTAATAATTTCCCCGCATTCTAGTAGAAGTTTTACTATTAATAGTTATGACTTTAGCTGTTTTTGGCATAGTTGCCGCTAAAGGAACAGTAGTTGGCACGATTTCGAAGCGAATTTCGTAATTGTAATAGTGATGATTATGTATTTAAAAATAATATAATGACTGTAAAAATGTTTTGAGAAATTGTGAAACTATGTATAGAAATTATAATTTAAAATTGAGTTTTTTTTTAAACTTTGTTTTACAGTCTGTAACACAAATTAAAAGTTTATTTTGACAGCGATGCGAATTCATACTATGTGGCTCATAAATTAGATAATAAATTAACAATAAAAAAAGAATTTTTAAATATATGTCTAGTTAAGTTAGCAAGTTTTGATAATGCATGCAGTTTGTGTTACCGACTGTACTATAATAATATTTTATTAAAATGTAAAATCTGTCTCACGACATATGTTGTGTTTTTGTTTTTATTTATTTATTTTTCTAACAATATTAGTAATCTCTTGTAAATAGTAGTGGTACTCTTTCCCATCAGATAGTGACTGACTTAATTATAAATCTGGCAATACCTTGACAAGAAGTGTTGCCAGGCGTAGCACAATTTAGTTTTAATTTATCAATGTTTTGTGATAATAGGGTATGTACTTAAACTGTCGCGCTTCCCGAAGTATTTAACATTTTAAAAGTAAAAAGACAAGTTTTTCTTTGATATAACGTTACATGTGTGGTGAGACGACGTTAGGTTCTTTATTATGTAAGATAGTTTCGTTTCTGCTTGCTTACAAATATTATTAAAAAATAAAAAAAAATGTAAGTGTATTCTTCTCACAAATATTATCATGTTATGCAAGTATGAAGCTAATCTGTCTTAATCTAAATATTAAATGTAACCCGCCTTTGTTATAAGTCAAAAATATTTCATCTCCAATATAAGAAAAAAATGGCAAAAAAATAAATAATAATTTGATCATCTCCCTTTTCATCATAGCAAAGTGTAGTACAATCACGCACAGCAGTCGTTCAACTTTAATTAATAAGTAGGGATATTGTAATTTTAAATACTCTATTTATTTCACACAAGATTCATTTAGTGACGGCTATTACGTAAAAAATTGACTTCTTAAATATTACAGTTAACGAAATATATATATATTGATAATATAAAACAGTTACATTAACTCGTGGATCGAAAAAATACATACACCAAATAAAATGTGATTAAATAAGTAATCTGAAATCATAAGATGTTGTTTTAATGTATGGTTTCAACGCTAGAGATTCGTGAAGGGTATCCTGCTATAGTATTTGTCAAACTTTATACTGTAACAGTGGGTATTTCGAACCTATATCGACTTGTCGTAAGTGACATTCGTTCGAAAATGCATTTTATAGCTTAAGTCAAGAGGTTAAGATACAAAATCATTTTTGATAAAATGAAGCTTACAGTAAGTAGGTTGGCAAGGGCTCAATGTGTGCATGGAAGGACAGGGTTGGGTGAGACACTTCGCACTTTTTACTCTGATCTTAAATAGAGATGAAAAAGTTCGGTGTATATTATAACGAAATCATTGTAGTTTGACTCAAGCTGTACTTATATTAAGCATGTAATGCTCAAGGTGGCCAGACGTATTGACGTTCGGGTTAAAATACATATATGTTCATAAACGTCAAAATGACAGTCGTAATATGACAGCGATAACGTGACCGCCCTAAGCATTGTGTGCTTAAATGTACACAAAAAATCCTGCTTTTTTGTCCGTTTTCTGCCATGTATAACATTATATATATTTGTAATTTATTATTTTTCATTTTATATGTGTTTTTGAAACGAATTTTATATTGTGATGTCATGTTCTCAAGACATATCTACTTAAATAAAATAAAATGACCTCTCAAAGTAAGATTTTTGTGTGTTTTTTGGATAATATATTTAGTTTTATTTTAATTAATGTACCCTTTATTGTAAAGGCTCGAACAGTGGTGTTTACATATCATCATGATCAACTGTGAAATTGCTTTGTCATAGATTTGGACAACGACATAGTTTTAAAATATACAAAATGATATTTTCAGCACTTATTTTTTTTTATCATTGATAAACCTACTTATTCCATTACGCCAGGAGTTACTTCTATTCGGGCCTTTAGAGTAACAAATCGATATAATTTATATAAAAAAAAATATCACTAAACATATCTTTAGCGTTGAAACCTATCTGTTATGATTATTGTCTTATTCGGTGGCTGGCCACATAGCAATTTGTAAGACATATAAAATAATCAATTATTATTATATTTTTATATAATCACTCAAGTTCAATTGTTTCGACTCGCCTATTCAATTTGTTTCATCAATAAATGATAGCAAATTGACAATGAGTTTGTTATTTCTTCGTCAAATTACTTTATCATACATAATCTTTAAAAAAAAAATCCGTTTTAAAATATCCTCTCGTCGTGTTTTTGAAAAATTGCTCTTTCTAAATTCAATACATTCAATAAATTTATTAATCACAAAAAAATATCGTCATACAAGATAATTTTCCCAAATATTCATATACTCTTGATTGATCTCAAAAATAAAGTAATATTTGTTTTATAATTAGTAACAATTAACCTTTCAATTGTACAATAGAAAGACCTTTCAATTGTAGAAATTACAGACACCATAGAAAGACAATAGGTGCGCGAACGCCGGCGTTCGCTTGGGGTTTAATGAATTAAGACGATAGTAAAATATTTCTCAATTTTAAACATAACGAAGACTAAAATATTTGTACTATGCTATTGCCATCAATTCAAAAACTTTATAAAAAGTGTCATAGATAATTCAAAACTTAATTCGGTTTTCAAGGTAAGTGACATACACATTAAAACACCATTTTCACAAATTCTAACATATTTTTTTCACAATTTCCAGGCATGAAGGATGGCGAGGCTTCTACAAGGGTCTCAAACCGAACATAGTGCGGGTGTTGCCAGCCACCATGATCACATTCTTGACTTACGAGAATGTTTCCCACTATATGTTGAACAGGTCACGCGAAATTAAGCTGCCTGTGTAAAGGAATAAGGTTTAATTTTATTTTGTTGGTCCGTTGCTCTAACAACTATGATTTTACCACAGAACAGATGAAACAGGTTAGAATGGCCTTGTGGGAGGGGCAGGCGTGCCACAAAGTAGGGCAATGCTCATAGTTAAAGTACCAATAGCAAACTTGCGATCTAAGTGAGCGTGGGATGTTAGTTGCGTAATGTGTGTTCGTATTGGTTTATTGCCTGTAGTGGAGTTAAAGGGTGTGAGACAAGCAGCGCCACTCGTAGTACAAATCGGAAAGTATTTCCTTTTTAACCTCTTTCATCATTTCTGTGGATTTTACAAATGGTGATGAATGCAGAAGTCATAAGAGAATGGGGTTTTGGTTTTTAAAAAATGTAGTATCTTTTGTGTTGCCAGAGTGCCGTATTATGTTAAGATTTTTTTTTTAATCGTATATGTTTCAATATCGTGCACATTCAAAGTTACACCCAGTATAAAATTAAATATTTGCAGTAAATATGAAAATTACCTAGCAAAAAACTAACTGAAGCGTTACATTAAAACTTTATAGTTTCAATATCACGAAGAAAAAAATACAGTAAATGACCCATCTTCGGGTAATTCAGTTTCTTTTTTAACTAAAAAAGTAATCATTCTAATTTCAGAAGAAGCTTTTTCTGAAAACATAATTAAAATTGGTTTTCAAATGAAGCAGTAATCAACATGTCAAATAATGGTAGGAGAAAGAGTGGGGACATAATGGGAGTGTGGGGACATCTTGTTATCTCTTTTGTACGCGAGTAATCTATTGGCGGTGACGTCAGATTTCAGTCTATGCATCCTTTTCTGTTACTTGTCGGAAAACTGTCTAGTAAAGCTAGAACTACACTGCGCACACGTGTGACACACACGCCGATCTGGGCGCGTCGGTCTCCATACATTTTATATGGCAACTACACTTGTAGAGCTACAGTAGATCCACGCCACGCGACGTCGTTCTACGTACAAATCAGGCGTGGTCCACGTGTGCGTCCGTCTAATTTATTTCTAGCTTTATTCTGATCTTCCATCAGATTTAGGTCGACTTACTTAATTTTGAATGGATTTAAAATTCTATTTCTAATAATGGATAAAGTTACTTTTTGATATAAATAAAAAAAAAAAATTGGGTCACAATTAGTAAAACATGACGCGTCTATTTTTTATATTATTCTATGAGCTGCATCTTCGAGACAGGACTAGTGAAAAATTCAGTTTTGTCGAAAAAAAAAAAATCTTTAATAATATTTTTTTGTGTCTTGATCTTGGCAGCAGTAGTATACATGTCGAAAAAAGAATGATTGCGATATAAAAGTATAAAAAATAAGATAATTTTAGAAATAAAATAATGATTAGGATTAGTTAATATTAGGTATAGAAATGGCCATCAGATTGAGATTTATAGTTTTAATTAGATCATTAACCTTTCAATCGTGAGAATTACAGACACAATAGAAAGACAATGGGTGCGCGAACACCGGCTTTCGCTCGGGGTTTAATGAATTAAGTCGGTAAGTAGGTCAGTGAGAGCATTACGGTACGTACGTGTACTGTGACCGGAAACAGACCCACGATCGAAAACGAATGGAACCATTAATTTATCAATAAAAAATTCACAATTGAAAATAATATTAAAACATTATCGGCTCGTTTACGACCGCTGCGAACGGTATCTAAGCGCGGCGAGGCGACCGTAAGATCAAAAGTATGAAAATGTTTGAGCAAGCTCGCTGCTAAAACCAAAGTAATGAACAAGCCATATTACTATTCGGGCATACCAAGAGCCAAAACGAGAAGGTGAAAAATACAAACCCTGGATATTCTGCAATAAGCAGCCCTAATTTTTCATCAAAGGTGGACTAGAAGTCTAAACAACAGTACAAGAAAAACCTTTTGCTCACACCAGGAATTGTTCCTGTATCAATTCCAATAATTAGGGCTAGAGTGAATAGCCTCTTAATGAACTCGTGCGCCTCACCATCAGAGATTGCATCACTGCTTACCATCAGGTGGGATGGCAGTCAAACACTAGTTTATATCAGAGAAAAAAAAACCTGAGGCTTAGTAGACTCGAGGGCCCCGCTCGGTGGCGATTAATTGTAATTTCTATCAAAATCGAGGTACATTCAACAAACAGTATTTTTTTTTTAGTCTAGCGGCCCCGCTGGATAGAAACACATAATCCAAGCTCTTAATCAATCAGAGAGCCAAACGCTGTAAACGTTTCGATCGTGTTAACGTAATACGAACTATCACCAGGGCCTCATGAAGTGGTGATTAAACGCGAGTCTATAAAAAAAAAACAGTTTTCAATCTCCCGGTTGCGATTCAATACCATGAAACGTGTTACTTTAATGCTCGAACAAGATCTAGAAGAGTATTCATGCTTCTCTAATCATTATCCGGTATTATTGCTTAAAATAAGCTCTAATATTTGTCATAGGGAAGTAAGGATGCACTTTGGTAAAAAAAAATATGGTAAAAGTAGGGTTACTTTGAGCCAAGCTTATTCACCAATAGGAACTCGGTGTACTGTGTTTTTATTGGTTAACGACTGGGCCAAAGTAACTCCACTTTACGGTAGTTATAAATTAATATAGGGGTTATAGTTATGTTTCATGCATGATATTTTAAAATTTAGATGCGAATGTTTTCACTAATTAAACTTAGACAGTTCCAACTTTCGTCTAATGACAAATTAACATCAAACTCCATACACAAATGTTGTGTTAATCATTTGTTTTGACTACCCTGCCATCTATATCGCTGACTACGAACTACAAATCAAACTTCATGTCAGACATTCTGCAATAAAGAAAATAAAATTATAAAGAAACTAACTAACTCGGTAAACTTTGTTCTGTGATATAAATTGTCAAAAACAGAACTGGGGGCATGGGGATAGTAGGTTAAAAAAGCTTACAACCTATTCTTAGACCTACCACTATACACAAAAGATTTCATAAAAATTGGTGCAGCCGTTTCGGAGGAGTTGAATAAGAAACATTACGACACGAGATTTTTATATATTAGACTAGGTTTTGCCCGCGGCTTCATCCGCTTACATAATAATAATCTATGTCACTCAGGAAAAAAACAGCTTTCTATTGGTGAAAAATATTTAGCAATCGGACCAGTACTTTCAGAGATTACAAAAAAAAACTAACGTTACCTCTTAATAATATTGAAGTGTAGATTTCTTTGATTATTCAGGTCGTTAAACGCGTAAGAAAGTAGGGCAAGTCGGTGGTGATAAACACGATTTTGTGATAGAAAGGGGGTATTATTTATTCCGGTCTTATTTCAAAATATCATGCAACATTCCTTTCTTTTAGGAAACGCGCACATGTACATAAAAGCCGCGTTATATAAACGTTTACCGTTTATTAGGATAACTTAATAATAAGACTTAGATTTAATCATAGTTTAAGTAATTCTTAAAGGCCTTCACGAATATTTCAGTGAATATTTGAGCGAATACCCATCGTCTAGGTACTGGTAAGTTAAAAATGACCTTATGATTTCAGCCAACCCTAAAGGTTGAAATTGAAACAGCACAAGTTCTTTTATCGCTGACGCTTGAGAACATCGAAGCACGTGAATTTAAGATCTTACAGGCCAGAATAGAGATAAAAATAACTTTAATTTTTAATATTAGGTAGGTTAATTCTAGAAAATAAATAGGATATTCATCTAGATCTAAGTTTTCTTTTTCTTTTTTCTAAATACGAAAAGCGCCAAAAATTGTAAATAATAGTCGCGGTAAAGGTTACAAGAGGTGTAAAATTAGATTATAAGGAATAACTAAATAAGGTTAGATATATTTTAATTAAAACTTAATTTAGGTCTTCACTAATAGTATTGAACGTGTAAGTTAATATACGACCTTATGTGCTTAGCATTAAGGTTGTTATTGATACAACAACAGTTCACTTTGGCAAATTCTCCTTTCAAAACACTTATACTCTGTTCAAAATAATATTAGACGTTTATAAAATCCTTTTATTACTGTCCGTTCAACCGATTTCGACTTTTATTACGTTGGTGGCATGACAAATGGCGGCTGCAGTAAATAGTTGGTGTTGCAACCAATTTTTATGCTGTTAATGCCATCCTTATGCCTATGAAATAGAAGCTAAAATCGGTTGAACAGACAATAAAAAAGGTTTCTCTAAATGTCTTATTTTTAACGCGAATAGGGTATAATCACACTCATAGTTGTAGAACTTTAAACTGCTATTTAGAAATAGGTAGGTTATAAAATATACGTAATACTCTATTTACTACAACACACGACAAGTTGTTTATATGTATTTTTAGAAAATCTGCCTAATAGAAGGTTTGGTTTCGGTCTAAAAACGGATTGTGGCTGTAATTTCTTCTAATACCGAAAATATGCAACAATGTGTAAATGGTTTAACTTGAGTTTTCTGACGAAATCACTTATAACATCTTAACAATTTGAAAGTGTCAATAAATGGTGTAGCTTCAACTACCTGACTAACACAGACAATATCTTGACAATTTAAAAGTGTCAGTAAATGGTGTAATTTCAACTGTCTGACGAACACACTGACAATATCTTAACAATTTGAAAGTGTCAGTAAATGGTGTAACTTCAATTGTTTGACTAACACACTGACAATATCTTGACAATTTGAAAGTGTCAGTAAAGGGTGTAATTTTAACTGTCTGACTAACACACTGACAATATCTTGACAATATGAAAGTGTCAGTAAATGGTGTAACTTCAACTGTCTGACTAACACACTGACAATATCTTGACAATTTAAAAGTGTCTGTAAATGGCGTAGTTTCTACTGTCTGACTAACACACTGACAATATCTTGAAAATTTGAAAGTGTCAGTAAATGGTGTAACTTCAACTATCTAACTATCACTCTGTCAATATCTTGACAATTTAAAAGGGCCTGTAAATAGATTAGTTGCAACATTCTGACTGACTGAATCCTTGACATTTCAAAATTGCCTATTATATACTATAGATACTTTTAAATGCCTACGTTTTGGTTTAAAAAAAATGTTCACAAAATATGCGGTAGTTACCAATTCTATCACATTTTGTAATAAATAGAGTTTTATGGTTTCAAATATCATAATTAGTATTAAGTTGCGCGTAAATCCTATAAATAAAAACCGCGTTAATTTGAAAAAAAAAAAATGTGACGTAATTCGAACAAAAAATACTTATAGAAAAGCTAGTGTAAAAGATGTATGGAAGTTGAAGGCAGAACGACGATGAATGATGTAATTTTTAATTATTATTGGGGCCATTACCAAAAACATTTGACAGTAGATATTTGGGCAAGACCGCAGAGCAGTACATTCAATAATGGACCTTAAGGTCTGACTTATACAGTGCAAATTTTGAAAGAATGATATGCGCATAAACACTGCTTCCAATGAAACATTTTAGAGATTAACTAAATATCTACAGATTTGATTATAAAATTAAATAAAACACTGTAACTCACTTTGCTTGTAGAATCATCGGATTAACAATCAGAATATTTTTTTTTTTTTTTTTAAGTACGTAGTAATATTTATACGATTTTTAATCGATAAAAGTATTTTGTCTTGATGTTTTTTCTATCGTACTAAATTGGCTGTATTATTTGGACACACTATCAATCTAGCATTTATCTTGTAGAATGACATATATTTTTTCTGATTCTGTGTACTGCAGTGGATCATATTCATACTTTAGTGCATTATAAAACTCGTGATTAGCTCCTGTAGTCCCTTGAATACTGATTATCAGCAATCGCACTCATACATCTACGAGCAGACTCGTGATGCTGGATGCGTTTGTACTTTATATCACTAATATTAAGGATTATTATTCGATGTGTGGCTCTGAGCTCCACTGTTTTTTGTTATCATGCTAACAAGAAATGGTCAAACCTCCATATTTATTCTCCAGATAAGTTTTCTGTGTAATGGCTCCAAAACTTGTATTTTTACATTTTTATTTATCTTTAAAAACGCGAGTAACTTGTAAATATTGACCGCGTATGTATAAGAAAGGACCCAAAACGATAAAAATATAAGATAGGGTAGTTAACTGAATAAGATATCTTATTTTTAAGGCGTATTTAGACCTAATGGATTGGTAAGTAAGGTACCTAATAAGATTCCATAAGACAGTCGACTACTATATCGACTTTATATTTCTTTTAAAAGATGTATGGAAGTTGAAGACAGAACGATGATGAATGATGTAATTTTTAATTATTATTGGGGCCATTACCAAAAACATTTGACAGTAGATATTTGGGGTAAGACCGCAGAGCAGTACAATCAATAATGGACCTTAAGATCTGACTTATACAGTGCAAATTTTGAAAGAATGAGATGCGCATAAACACTGCTTCCAATGAAACATTTTAGAGATTAACTAAATATCTACAGATTTGATTATAAAATTAAATAAAACAATGTAACTGTAAAACTTTGCTTGTAGAATCATCGGATTAACAATCAGAATGTTTTTTTTTTTAAATAGTAATATTAATACGATTTTTAATCGATAAAAATATTTTGTCTTGATGTTTTTTCTATCGTACTAAATTGGCTGTATTATTTGGACACACTATCAATCTAGCATTTATCTTGAAGAATGACATATATTTTTTCTGATTCTGTTCACTGCAGTGGATCATATTCATACTTTAGTGCATTATAAAACTCGTGATTAGCTCCTGTAGTCCCTTGAATATTGATTACCAACAATCGCTCTCATACATCTACGAGCAGACTCGTGATGCTGGATGCGTTTGTACTTTATATCACTAATATTAAGGATTATTATTCGATGTGTGGTTCTGAGCTCCACTGTTTTTTGTTATCATGCAAACAAGAAATGGTCAAACATCCATATTTATTCTCCAGATAAGTTTTCTGTGTAATGGCTCCAAAACTTGTATTTTTACATTTTTATTTATCTTTAAAAACGCGAGTAACTTGTAAATATTGACCGCGTATGTATAAGAAAGGACCCAAAACGATAAAAATATAAGATAGAGTAGTTAACCGAATAAGATATCTTATTTTTAAGGCGTATTTAGACCTAATGGATTGGTAAGTAAGGTACTTAGTAAGATTCCATAAGACAGTCGACTACTATATTATAGTCTTTATATTTCTTTAAAAATAAAAAACGCAGTTCTTTGTAATAATTAAACACGGGGTGTCTCAGATAGATGGAAATTGATAAAATTAAAAAATAATAAATAAAGTAAGACAGGGTCTGTTGAGCAGTGGTGGCCCAGTGGTTGTCCTGCAATTCGTTCAAATACCAAAAACGCCACAATAGCTCTCCAATTCCATTGACAACTTCCTTAGAGACCTGTTTTTTTTTTCAATAAAATCTCGTTCTCTCTTAATTCTCCAAAAAGTGCTGCAACTACCGTTAAAATCGATTTCGTTTTGCATTTCATGCAACAATTTTTGTAGAGTAGGCAACTCTTTCCTTTTTTTTCTGTAGACAGACAGGGGAGCCAACATTACGGCGAAGGAAATTCATAAGTGAAGCGCACTGTAATTATGGTCGCTTTTGAAAATTCAGTTTAATAATAAGTATAAAATATAGGGTTTAATTATAGATAATGTTTTTTTTTTATTTTAAAATAGTGCTCAGCACTTTTTGGTTTATATTTTTTTTTCGAAATGCAAATTTATTGTACATATATGTTTTGAGTACGCGTGTGCAACTCTTTACTAAACCGACTCACTGATTCGGGGCATTTCATTAGTTCGGATGTGTTCAAATTCAAATGTTATAATCGCAAACACTCTTCCCAAGCCTAGCTTTGAGGTAGTTACTGGTGCGATTAAATAATACGATTAAGCTTAATATAACATAGATTTTAATTATTTTAAGTAGGTATTACAAAAAAAAAAATATAAAAAAAAATAAGTTTAGTCTTCACCTAAAACATTTTCGCGCGTTTGAGCATTAATTACTTTAAGAATTACATCCCTGTTTACCATCGGGGGGGGGGGGGGGGGGCAATCAAGTACTGATTTATATCATTAAAAATATATATGATCCATATATTTATCTAATTTTGGAAGTACACAGCGCAATGAGCAAGCTATAAAATGTTAATAAGATTTTTTGACAATCGAAAACAATAATAATTATTATAACACAAAATTACTCAAACTTGAGATACCTGCCTATGAAACTGATATACGTCCTTTGCTAGATATCCTCCTTTCTCCTTGCGTCGTATTCCTCAATGCTGAAGGTTAGGCCTCCTTGCTTCATCACTTTAACTAGACACTTCGTCACTTTTGCTTGACGTAGGCCTTCCCTCAGCAGGAAGACCTGGTCTTGCGCATCCAGCGGATTCCCATGACTTTCAGCAGGTCTATCTGGACAAGGAAACTCGTTAAACAAATCAAAAAGGTTCATAAACAGCTCTAGTACCCATAGCCACATTTCTTCGCAATTATGATCCAGGCGACGTTCTTAAGAGCTATTATAATCTGGAGTTGGTTACTTCTAGGTAAACATACTCCATTGTCAACCACCTCGCAAGGCAATAAAAAAGTAATAAGAATCAAAAATAATTATTTATCAATACACTTACTAGAAAACCCGCTCTTATCCCACCGTTTTAAGGCACGCATTATACTGTTTTCCGCACTAGTGCAGAAAAGTGCGCGTGCTCTTCCACGCCTCGAATGTTATTACATGAATTTCGCCTCGGTCGCAATGACAAACTTTCTGCACTTTTATCAAAATGTATTGTATTTATTTTTGGGGATCTTTAGGTCGTGGAAACTATTTGTCAAAATACTGAAAAGTTAAAATAAAAGTTCGCTACATTAGCATTACGTCTAACAGAAAACATGCAGCGATACGATAGCTTTCAAAGAATACTGTTTTCTTGATCAAAATGTCTTAAGCGCCATGAATTTCGTGGCACTTACGCGTTTCGTTCAACATAGTGTAATGTTCAAGGTGTACAGTCGACACTACACCTGAGTCGACTGAAGTGAGTGTTCGGCACGCCTAATCTAGTGCGTAGTACATATATATCGATGGTCACAAAGATATTTATAAACTATGTTAAATACAATTAAAACTTATTTCTCTAACGTGTAGAAAATGTTTTAGTGAGGACATGAAATATCTCTAGAATGGTCTTTTTTTTTGTTATTTCGTGCTGTCCTTTATATTCAAATTGCGCGATGCAGGACTAGTTCTTATGTGGCAACATAGATGTCGCTACATCAGTAAGGATGTACGATGATTTTAAATCAATTATTTCACATGACGCGGATTTCTTGTAAATAGGATCCGCGGTCTGGTAGAACGTGGACAAGAACAGAAAATAACACTTTAGTTTAAATCTTAAAGTTAGTTTGTAATAAGTACTAATAGGATAAGTAAGTAGGTTACTCAAAAATTAAAGTTAATTAGTATTAAATAGTATAATAAAATTTAGCTTTTAAATAAGAACTAAGTATCGGAAAGCTTTGAAATATGGTAATATCTGACAATTAAAGTTGCGTTTTTTTTATATCTAGTACCTTATAAACGCCTCTAGCAGGCTACGCCTCCAATTCCTGTATATTCCACGTGACTTAGCGTTGAGATGACGTCAGAAGAAGGGAATCGGAGGCATGGCATACTCGAGGCGTTTTACGCAAGAGAATCGAAACGAAACGGTCGTAACTTGGCCAACTAGGGCTCAGCATAGGTCAATGTCAAAAATGTATTCTTCAAAGTCACATCAGTTTTTTTTTTTTTAATCTTTCCGATATTATAAAAGTTTGAATGTATATAACAATCGATTTGAAAAATCGATTAGTTTGGTATGCGTAGGAGAATTAGTAAATCAAATGTAAATAACCGATTTAATTCGGAGATAATATAGAGACAATAATCGAAAATAAGTATATAGGTAGGTTAGATTTAGTGAATTCATAATTATTATTAATAGTTAAATAGGTTATTAAATAGGAAGTAAATTTAAAAAATAGGTTACATAATTTTAAGAAAATAGATTTTACAAGTGTACCATTATAAGATATTTTCCAAAAGTTTTAATCGAATGCTATCGAAATGTTTTAGGCTCTATTTATAACAAATTGTAACTCAGAAATCCATTAATTAGATATCAAGTCAATAAAGGCGAGTTTTAAATCAGCAGTTAATTCAATGAGTAGTCAAAAATAGTACTGATTACTAAATTAAAAAAAAAAAAAACATCTTAATGTAACATTCAGTTACTATTATGTAACTTTTTTTTTATAGGTACAAATAAATGATATAAATTACCGGAGACTGAATTGCAGCTACCAGTCTAAATATCTATCGTATAGGGTTCTCGACAAATTTAAATGCATTTAAAAAAAAAACTCAATAGTATTATTGTTATTGGTTTATCTAACTTTAATCGTCACCAAAAAACCTGGCATCACAAGAAATACAAAATATTACATAGATTACGGTTTAATAATATTTACGGTTTAAAATTGTAAGTTAAGTTCCTTGCCAATGTGCACGATGTTCTCTAGTTAATAAGGTTCATTTTAGAACTGGCTGTGTCCGCACCGAGTTCCTTTTAATTTTAATTTTTTTTTAAATAATTATCGCATGCTTAATCAAAGACCTGACTCAAAAAAAGAGTATTTGAATTTGAAAACATTATGTTACAAAAATAAGGTTGATTTTTAAATACCCTCTTTTTGAGTTACGGTTCTTTTCGATTATGCATGCGTTAATTTTATTTTACATCTACCCAAAGACATTTTTTTGTTAAACTTGAAACTAATTAATGTTTTTTTTTTTTTGTAGGGTAGTAATATTTTTGTGTTTTAAATATTCGGTATAAGGACTTTCAGACTGTACTTTCAATACATACTCATTTGAAACGCATCACACAAATATTTAAGAAATTATTGTAGTTATCAAAAACGTTACAGAATTAGTTTTCTGAACCTGTCACAAAAATGAAATTATGTTAATCATTATGTAACTAATTAGATTGTATTGTTTTTAATTGGTGTAAATTGAAAACTGTATTTTTTCACAATTTTGTATTTTATATGGTGGCGAAGCTAGCTTGAAGCCGGGTCCGCTGCGCCAATTTTCCAACAAAACATGTTATTAAAACATGTTACCCATTCGTCTCGGCAAACAAAAACAGTTATAGCCCGCACCTATTCGGTTAGCAAACAATTTTATTCTGTTAGCAAACAAGAAAACACGGCGCAGCGGACCCGGCTTAACAGTGATGTTGGATCGGTAACTAGCATTGTCAGTGGCGTAACTACAGGGTGGCAAGGCTGGCAAAAAGCCATGGGCCCCGGGCCCGGTGGGCCCCCGATATGAGAGACCACGAAAGAAGTAACCTAACATTTTATTAGGGTATTTAAATTCAATTAAAATTACACACAAGTAAATACCTAAAGACAAAATCAAATAAATTATTAAGGTTTATTAAACACATTCACAAGAAAAGGATCACTTTCCCGTGGCATTTTACCAGCTAGTCACTCTATAGTCTCGCCACTGGAACGACCACCTTCAGAGACGAAACAAAAAAGTCTTCGTGTATTAAAGAACTTGCAATTTATTATATAATAATAAAGATTCGTTTTCTGCCTGTACTTCAGTGATTTATTCAAATCAAATTACATCATGACAACTTTTATGAGGCCCCATCCAATGATTTTGCCACAGGCCTAAGATGGTATAGTTACGCCACTGCATACACCAAGCGTATAATGACGAATACGCGTCTATGAAGCTACGCGTCCGTGGACAATAGCCCAAGTGTTTGTTAGTTCAAATTCCACACGTACGTTGTATGGCCGGAACCACGCGGGACACAATACCTGTTTAATTGTGGCTCTAATTACGGCGTACGAAAGGTTCAAACCCATTCCGTTAGTAGATATTTTATAAGAAAAATTCTGAACTACGAAAAATCCGCGGCAATGACTTATATAAAGCATTGTCAAAATTTTCCGCACACACCAAACTTGTTACTGAGTGACACAGTTTATCCGACTATCAAATTTTGGAACACACTTATCATAGGTACTGCGAAAAGCAGTAGTAGAGTTCGCTCTCTCATTGTCTTTCTATTGTGTGTCTAATTACGGTATTCGAAAGGTATTCAAGTATGCTCTTTAGTGCCGACTAGCTGACCCGGGGAACTTCGTACCGCGTAACAGTCAATAAATGTGGTATAACTTTCGATATAGTCAACCGATTGCGATGAAACAAAGCCTAAGTAATATATCAACTTGCACACAATTTTAATGTATAAAAGTTATCTATATTAAAAACTGCTACAGATTTATTATATGTATAGATGTTGTCGTAACCCGCTGCTATCAAAGATATGTTGTCCTCATGTATGAAATAGTTACTGATCTTGTGTTCAGCAACAAAGCCAAGTCATGTTTCTGTTATATTGTCTAGACTGTTTTCAAATCCCATTTGGTATATTATTATCAATTACATATTTTGTCTTAATCTTAAGTGTGTACTTAGAATAGTTGTTTTATTTTTAATAAATGTGTAAAAACTACATGAGTGATTTTATTTATTAAGCCGACAACTGGCTTTTGGAATATTAACACAGAAATTGACGAAATTATCAACACCTATAGTATGTTCAAAATAACATTAGACATTTATGAAAACCTTTCATTACTGTCCGTTCAACCGATTTTGACTTTTATTACGTTGGTAGCATGACGAATGGCGGCTGCAGTAAATAGTTGGTGTTGCAACCACTTTTTTGCTTTTAATGCCATCCTTATGCCTACGAAATAGAATTTAAAATCGTTTGAACCGACAGTAAAAAAATCTTAACTGGAATAAATTATTCTTAATCAATTATAATTTCCCACTAGGAATTAGCCCTGTATCGTTGGTGCGTTCATAAACATTTATCAAAACTCGCATAGGCACCAAACCAACTATCTGTCAGATCTACAGATATTTATTCCGTGCGAGAATCGAATCGGCAACAGCAGCGCAGTAACCAATCGCTCAACCACAAAATTAATTATGTTAATTCGTTAATTTTCGATAGCTAAATAGCACCTCTTTTTTTTATTGGCAATAGATCATCAAATGACGCTCTGGTTGAGCGAGAGTCGGGAGTTTTACTGACAAAAGCTTTTTTTTTTTAATTATTGATAACCTCGCGTATGTCGACGATGGGGCACGCTTGCCTAGAAGTAACCTATTCACCCTTTTTTATGATGGGGAAAATCATCTAATGACAACCCCCGCTCTTGGGCGGAGCGAGAGAAAGTGTCAGACTCTCACTGACTAAAAACCCACCCCGTTCCTTCGTGCCTTCATGCCGGGGCTAAGCTACTCTTTCGAAGCTCCAGCTGTTGCTGACAACTCCTAGAGGCGCGCAGGAACAGTGTGAGCCGTCAACGACTTGGGCTCGGTACGGACAGTTATCAGACGGTTGGACAGCGAGCTACCCATTGCTCGCCGTCCGCAAACCTGCGCCTACAGACCTATTCACCCTTTACTTAAAGACCTATGTTTTAGCTATGAGGAAACCTACTAGTCTTGTGTCCTTTGGCTTCTATGTTTCTCTGCGTGCCGCGGTAACTCTTTCGCACAAATTTCGAAGCTCTAGCAGACATCAGCTCAAAGAATTCAGTTATATGCTTCATGTGTTGGCTCTAACGGGCCCCGTAAATATTCCTATCTACTGCCAAATAAGGAGGCGGTTATCAAATCGCCTGATTTATTTTTCCTGGCAATAAGGCGCGCGTGCAACATGACGCGCTGTCGACCCAAGCGTGGTCATTATCGAGCCGCGAGCTAAATGTTGCTCGCCGTTAAATAATACTCCGCTGCACCAATGCTAAGTAGGTATTAAAGTAGTAGGTATATCTGCGTCCATGGGTAGTGTGAAAGTGATACTCGAGGCCATGGGACGAAGGCAAAGAGGGAACAGGAGTGGTTTTTTAGTCAGTAAAAGTCACGGGACATCTTTAGCTCTTGGGCTGATCTCATTGGATGACTTTCTCACCTGAAAAATTAATTTACTTAGCCTGTATATAATTAACCAGTAAATACGTAAATAAATGTGTACAGGTATCTACTCTCAACCTAACAATGTGCTAGACTAAAGACTACATTAATAAACACCTATTGTTCAGGCGGACTTCCATTATCGCGTCATACTCACGCGTCACACTGACCTCATATGAAAAGATGAGCTGATCTATATGAAACAATAAGCAGCATAGTACGCCACAACACTTACTCGAAAACCCGTTCTTACCCCTACCGCTTTTAATTGTACAATTTACTATTTTCTGCACCAGTGCGAGAAAGTGAGCGAGCTCGCCCCAAGTGTTCATATATTTGTAAGTGTATTAAAAAATGTCGTTTGATACACGTGGAAATATATCACTACAGCACTTATATACATAACATATCACATAACACCCTCGCCTACGGCTCGGAATTCTGCCTCGGTCACTATGACAAACTTTCTCCACTTTTATCAAAATGTACAAGGTACCATATCTAACGTAACGAAACCACACCAAATTGGGATGGTGATTAAAGCAGGAGGTGGACCGTAGGTAAGTATACCTGTCACCAAGATTTGCAGGTTTGTTCGAAAGAGTCATGGCGGCCCCGTCACGTAAAGGGTAAGAAGGAACACTAGTGGATTTTAGTTATTAAAAGTCTGACACATTCTCTGGCTCCACCCAGAGTGGGGGGAGATTATTTAATGACTTCCCACCTCAAAAAAGGAGTGAAATTCAAGGTTAAGCAACTCTGGTAGCCAGTCCGTCGATTAGTGACCATCCACGGAGTAGAACCCTCGCAGGAGTGATCTCCAGTTGGCTTAGGTCCGAGATCCGCTAAGCCTCCAGTTTTGCTGACATCTCTTTCAGACCCGCGTGGAACGCGTGCCATCGATGACTCGGGCTCGCTCTTTGTCCGCCGACCGGACGGTGTGCTACCCATTACTCGTCGTCGTCGTCGTACGGTGGACTGGGATCACTCTGCGACGCTCGACTCTCGATTCCTGGGGCGTCTCATATCGCGGTGGCTGGGGCGTGAGGACGTCCGTTCCCTAACCACTCCTTCGCTAGCATTATTATTTCACAAAAGGAGGCAACCGCATCCCATCTTTCACCTCATCATCTTTCTTTTTTTTTTCTTTCTTTTTCTTTCTTTATCTATTCTCTCGCTCCGGACCATGGTCTGAACCAGGTCCCGCGAGAGGTAGCTGCTGTCAATCGCCCTCACGAGGACACGACCGGTGCTCCACCCAAGCGGGACACACCTTCACCACAGATTACTGAATAGTTACTACCCTTCACCGTATCCTCTACCGTGTCGTCCGGGCGGTCCGCACTTCTGCACAATGACGACACCTGGGCGTTTCTTCCGCCTAAATCCAAGACAAAAACTTCCCAAACTTATCAAGTCCGGTGAGGGCTTGCGTAAGGCGGGCTGTTATTATTTAGTCACAAGCTTTTACAAGCATACACCTGCATTAGTTCGTACCATCGCAGTAATTTCTGCTTGATGACTTAAAAAAGAAAACGCTTGAAACGTTTCGAGTGCAAGCAAAAATTGACTTAGAGGTATTTATATCTATGGATGGTACGAGTATACTTACTTACCTAGTTACTAGACCAGACTTTAAAGTAGTAGATTGTCTGGTTTCTGTTAAACTGAAACACAATTCAAAACAATTTACTACGGAAACTCAATCAACCCATTGACATAAACGACCAAATTAATCTTTGTGTCCACAATAACCTGCATTGTTCCCATTATCTTTTATAACTAACTTATATGTCACTTTAACCTTATCTGTAGTGAAATAAGGTTGATATTGCGCTGGCTAGGTTCTATTTGGCTGAGGCAGATAGGTAGTTATACCACAGTACTTATGTAATTTCTCCTTAGGTACTGAATGAAGTGGTTCTTCATAATGGCTTGGTATAAATACAGTGCTCGCTTGTAATCTTGTCTTACTCCGTCTGATATTGCCTGACAGAATTTTAAGACCAATTCCTATTATAAACGTCTCTAAGAAATATTTTTCCCGCGTCTACAAGTTTCCGCGAGTGATCCAGTCAAATTTTATTTTATTGACGACCTTCTTATTTTCTATCCGTTCACCAAACTTTAGGGAGTCGTTTTTTGTTAGACAACCTAAAAATTTATGTTATATTTATCTGAAGTTATTATTTAGTGATACCTTCCTATAAAAGCCCGAGTTATTTAGGTACATACTTTCTGGAAATATTTCCATTTTCCAGGGACCAAAACCACGTGTTACCTCGATAACACTTCAGTAGCCATCCTAGAACCGCCGCGATCTCACAAACCAGTAATTAGAAACATAAACATAATCATAGCGTTATCTACGCGCAAAACATGTGCACGGCAGTCGCTCGCATCGCGGCAGTCACCTCGCGAGAACCGGGCAGATGTTTACGCCAAGAACCTCCCGTGCCTCTGAAAAAACACAAACTACACTGTCCTAAATACCGACCAATCAAGAACTTACAATTTGCTAACATGGTAAGTACACAATAATTTAAAAGCCTACCTTTTTTTTTTGGTCTAGTTTGCTGTCATAGTTCCGCTTTGTGTTAATAGATGGCGTTGTAATTAATTTCTTTTGTTTTTCCTTTGCCAGTACTGCACCTTTCATTAGAAGTGTGTCACATACTCATACAGTAGCATAAAAGGATGTCTTGTTATATTTATGTCTATAAAGTTTCTAACTTTTGTACAGTGTTGATAAACGTTACAGGGCTGTTATCTTGTTCTTTATCAGTAAGTAGTTGGTACCTACTTTAATAGGAATTAAAAACGTACCTATTTACCTATCTATTACTTTGTAGTAAGTAGGTAATGTTATCTTGTCATTCATATGTGTTCCTAAGCGTGATATTGATAAATAAACACGACTTTATCGTGACGTTTTCCTGTATCTTATTTTAAACTGTTGATGAAGTTAGAAAATTATGTTTTCCAAGCTGAAATCAGGACGGAAAATGTTTTAACCGTCCAGCTAGATAAGCTAATGCAAAATCACACTAATTAGGTACTATTCGCACTTGAATAGTATTAAAAATAAGTGCATAGGTATAATGCAAAGTTGTTATGGCAATTCCTAGGTTTTTATTCGGGTTTAGTGTTAAGATAGCTCCTGAGCAGTCCCATAAAACAGTGTCATTCTGAAGCCTACTCCTCGGTAACGGTTGGGTTAATAAATTTGAAAAAGAAAAAAATATATATATTCATATACAAAATTATTTTAATTTATGCGAACCCTAAATATACTTTGTTCGAAATCAGTTACCTACTGAATGGATTCCAATAGTTTTTACAACATGTTACATTTTTGCCCAAAAATGTTTAAAAAGTAAACACAGGTCATGGCGGGTCATAGCGGGTATAAGGCACCAGCAAAGAGCTTGGTGCAAGTGCAGAACAACCCCTCAGTCGCCTGGATGGCCCAGTGACTGTGTATTTTTGCTGACATAACATAACAAGCTTATAACTTTGTGATTTTTCATGATACAGTTATGAAATTGAATGAAGAAAAAAAAATTGCACTCCGGGAGTGCCGGCAGAAGTGAAAACTTGATTATTAACGTTGAAATATATATATATATATAAATATATATATATATAATATATCTATATACGTTGAAATATATATATATTTATATATATCTATATATTTGAAACAGTAGGCCCAGGCATACATTTTCGCCGCGCCGTAGAGAGGGGATAGCTGTCTACTCTCCATCCGTCTTACGCTTTTTCGATCAGGTCACGTGTCCTGACGCGAGTTTAAGATTTTATACCCATTACAGAAAAAGTGCTCAACGCCGCTAAAGAAGTTTTCACTTCAAAAACCTGAATGTAGTTATTTCAGAATCAGTAACTGAATGGATTCCAATAGTTTTTATACCATGTTATATTTTTTCCCAAAAAACCCGACACAGGGAGAGTAACAGTTGTCAAATCGTCGAATTGACCAATAGGCGGCCGTTTCACGGCTGGTTAGGGTTTGGTTATCAGTATAGTTAAATAGTGCAACTCACCCTAAATATGGCATTAGGCATTATCTCTCAGATGTCCGGGTGTCCCGGCGACTATGTATTTATGTCGCCAACCAGGGTATCATAATTGGCTTATAACTTTGTGATTTTACATAAAACAGTTTTAAAAATTTGTGTATAGATTTTTTACTTAAAAAAAAATACAAGACAAGTATTACAGTTTTCGCAATACTAAAAAATAAGGTCGTATAATGTCCATACGGTATTTAAATAATTTTACTTGCAACAATCTTGACCTACACCACTACAATACGCATAGGTACAATGGTAACACAATGCGTACATAATTACACACAAGAGGTTGTCTACTTATCTCTATTACTTATATTTGAACTAATTTGAATTACCTAGGTGTTTGCAATAATAGTAGGCACCTAGGTAATGCTAACTTAATAAATAGAACTTGACAGACAGAAAAAAGCATAAGTGTACGTTACCTACGTTTTTTATTGGGGGAAAACTTCTAAAGGCACCTGGGCTTTCGGGAAAAGACCAGAACATGTGGAATTATTACTTCACTAAAACCACGCCGATGATCCATCAGAAAATGGAGTGGCCCCGTTAAAGTCCACCCTAGTATACGCTCTGTAGTCCTAGAATTCAAAGGGCAACTGAAGGACTTTAGTCAGTAAAAGTCTGACAGAGTGACTGAGTCCCGCTCCACCCAGTGCGGGAGAAGTCATTGGATGACTTCCCTCTTTAAAAAAAAATACACGCTCTGTACATAGCTTATCAGGAATACAGGGATACCCTCCCACGCCAAATCTTCCATTTCATGCTATGGAAGTGCTATGAAGATCGACGCATCGAGGCATCAAGCCTTTTAAATTTTTAAGGAAGAACATCGTACAATTTATTGCCGGCACGGATTTTGAGCGCTGGCTTCAAGTTGCGCAGAAGTCAAATATTCGGTCTCTTTAGTGGTGCGAAATGAGATGCGGAGGCGGAGAGTGTCAGTGATTGGCTCGCCGCGCCATCGCGTCATAGACGTCACTCGTGATTCGTTCCCTGCGCTTGCTGCATGTATTAACAACGACGACGATTGGTTCGCCAATGTATGGAATGCGCAAAGCGTTCCCCACTCTGGGTACCTATATCCCATTATTCCTGATGAAGAAGCTTTGTAGGTACAGAGCGTATACTTTTTTCTTAAGGTGTGTAGTCATCCAATGACTTCTCCCCCCCTGAGTGGAGCGAAAGGTGGTGCCAGTATACTGACTAAAACCCACCCCCATGTCCATACAGTTTTTGAAAGGTCTCGCAACTCTGGAAATAATGTTTAAAATTAAAGTCGTATATTACATTTTAATTAGTAGAGTTCATGTTTTAGTTTATTTATTTACCTATTTATTAAAAGTTCATGCAACACAAACACTTTTGGCCGATTTTTAGCTATGTTTTTTATGTATTTTAGGTTATATTTTGAATGTATCTAAAATATATTTAAAATATATGAAATATATATGAAAATAGGCCATAAGTTAGTTATTAAAAATATATTTACGATATGTATTTTATATATTTATATATTTTATGGGAGTAACTAAGTTTGTTTGTGCAAAATAAAGGAGATTATTATTTTTTTAATCTTCTTAGTTTTTTTGTAATCTTGTCATAATTATCTTCAAGAAACTCAACGTGCACGTGTATTTTTATAAACGATGTTGTATACTATACTGTATTTCGAATACTGGCTAGGCTAACGGTTGTTACAGCTGCTACGAAATATTAGGTATGTATGTAGTAAGACCCGGACCTGCCTAGCCCCTTTCCCACTCCTCTATGAAATACCTTTTGATGGGCTAAAATTTTTCGTAGGTCACTCAGGTATTATATAAGTTATCTAAAAATTATTATAAATAGGCATCTACGCATATAACTTAAAGAAGATTCGACTCCTTTCTCCAAATATTGTAGACGTCTTATTAAGTATTAATTTTATCAACTTATTTGTTTGTTAATTATAGTACTATATTTTGATTTGCAATTTTTTTTGTTATCTATGTAACATGTAATTTTACGTTTTTCGAGTAATTAAAGTGTAAATTTTAATAAATAGCTCTACATTGAATATAATAAAAAAAAAAAATCGAATTCGAGTTTTTTTTCGATTTTTTGCATTTGCTGAGAAGATTTACTATGGTAACATATATATTTTTTTTCACCATCGGAAAGTAGAGATTTCCACGAACAGACACCATTGAACTTTTTGAAAAAAAAAGATATTTTGGAAATGAAAATTAGGGTGATTTTTCGATATTTATTCAAAACTAGCTTTTGCCCGCGACTTCGTTCGCATGGAATAGTGACTTCCGGAAATTTCAGTACTGAATTGATGCCGACTCTTGACCAATAGATGGCGCTGTATGGCCGGAATAAATTTTATTTTTTGTTTTATTTTTTATTTTATTTTTTGCAATAAAAACTATCCTATGTCCTTTCTCAAGTTCCAAACTATGTCTGTACCAAATTTCACACAAATCGGTTCAGTAGTTTAGGCGTGAAGCAAAGACAGACAGACAGACAGACAGAGTTACTTTCGCATTTATAATATTAGTTTGGATTTGGATAATATTAGTTTGGATTTGGATAAGGTGAAAAAATAAATATTTCTAATCAAATAAATTACAGCGTATTTGGGACATAAAAAGGTAAGTTTTCACCAAATTTCGTGATAGAATATTCTTTTTTGAAAGAGATAAAAATAAAAAACCAAAAACATGGTTTTTTTAATTTTCCACATAAAGGAAACGGGCGAAACTGGGCTTGAACGTTACACAAATGAATTGTTTATCAATAATTTTTATTTATTTTTTTATTTTCAATCATTTATTACCAGGCCATTTTAATATGGGATAAATAAAATATTATTTAATCAAAATGATACTGACTTTCGTTACTTTCACTTTTAACAATGTTGCCAAATGAAATATGGATCACTAATCGATTATAATCCATATATCGAATTATTATAAAAATAGAAAACAAAATAATGAAAATGAATCAATATTTTTTCTATAGATTAGGTTTCAAAAACTTTTAAAATAAGGACTTAATCATATTATCTATTGTCTGTGCGATAAAAGAACCGTCGTGGCGTAAAGTGAAAACAACATTAAAGATTTTAAGTAGCAACCCAACCCAGCCATCCGTCAAATGCAAAACGTCATAAAATGTTGACACCGGTTTGTTGATTATGTTATTTTGTTATAATTTTCAATTGAATTCTTCAGAAATGTGATAAAAAATTTCACCGAGCTGCAAGGAAAATAATATTTAATATATTGCAGTTTTGCCAAAGATAACAAATGGCAAATCACACCATAATTGATCAAAACAAAGTCACGAACTTGGGAAACATTGGTATGCTGTTTTTTTGGTACGTAGCACTTTTATTTTAATCTTTTTAGACTTCCTAGGTAAACTCCTGTCCCAGTTATCTCCAAATATATATAAATTAAACGGAAATTCATTTAAAAATGACGATATTTCTTTATTTTGTTTTGGTCAATATTTTCGATGGCTAGTTTAAAGAGTATTGATACTTTAAATTTATAATGCGTTTCGACTAACTAAGAATATTTTTTTCAGGCTTGAGTAAGGAAGGAAGTAACTAAAATAAAAAGGGCAAGTGCGAGTCGGACTCGCACACTGAGGATTCTGTACAAATTTACCTATGAAATCAATTCCCGAATTGTGTTACGAAGATTTTTCCGAATAGCAAATTAAATTTTTAAGATTTTTCCCTGTACTTGTTCTATGAGACCTTGATTTATGCCTTTCAGGATTCTAGGTCAACGGGATTCGGGTTTTTTTGATTCTCTTGAGTATCGAAATATACTTATTTTTTCCGACATAAACGGCAGTATTTTTTTTCGTTAACTCAGAAGTCTGATTTTTTCACAACTTCAAAAGACCGCAGACTTGAGTGTATGGTTTTAATTTTAAATCGATACCTTCAAGCGTTCTCGAGTTTAAGGGTTAACAGATAAACAGACGGACAACCAAGTGATCCCAAAGGATCTTGTTTACGAGATGATCCCTTATAGGCTAAATAGATTTTTTACGAAGCAACATTACAAATTCTGAAGTGTATTTTATTTTCATAGTCATTAAGTTCATATTTTTCATTGATTAGCAAAAGGGAAAAATGTACTGAGGAAGACAACGAGAAAGTGGTAGTGTGTACCGTTTTTACCTTAATATTTAACTAGGGAGTATATAAACATGCTGTTAGCTACAATATTCTAGTCAGTGATAATAGACCGATCCCAGTCAAAGTGATAGAACCATTTTCGTTGGAACTGGGTAAGTGGTCGTTGGTGGAACCTACCTAGATGGGCAGTACAGCAGTTTCTTCACGCTATTTTCCTTTACCGATTCCTGTTTGCATTTAAATGTCCATCATCATTACAATCGAAAGACGTTCACTGTTCTACATAGTCCTCCCCCAGGTGTCGCTACAATTAACGGTTTGTTACTCATAACTAAGGCAAAAACTTATAAACGGATCAGTGGCGTGCGAGCCATATAAGCAAAAAAGCCTGGCTTGCGGTAAAATTTCATGACACAACACAACATCTAAGGTCATGGAACATTTAACCAATTATCTAAAATAAAAATCTAAACTTTAAACTTCGCGCGTAATGGAAGATTCATTCATAAATACAACTTACCCAGCGTTCCAAATCGAGATAAAAATGAATCGCGAATCCGACTAAATTTGATAGTCACAAAATTAAGCGCAACTGAATAATAATTGTGACGTCGCGCGTTGGTCGTGTTCGCGGTATATTCACTTTTATCGTAATTTGGGACGCAGGGTTAATGCAACGTTGCCATCATGTTGCCATCTTGCACAGTTCTACGTAACAATGACACGCGATCTCCGATCTCGCTCTAACCGATGGGCTTCTTACCGGGCTTTATCTGCCATCTTATTCTTCCCTATAAAAACATGAAAAATGTGAGTCTGTGTGAGTAAAGTATGTGACTGTGTGCAAGTACTCGTCGACCAGATTTGTAGTAAAATAAGCCCACGTTCGGGAATTTTATCAATGAATCTTTTACGCATATTATAATACGAGGCGCCCTCTATGACGCGTAAAGTTGTACGAACTAAAAAGTACTCAGTTCAAATTTGCTTTGATCGGTTATCGTGTTGTACGTAATTATTGTTTTGATAGTTTTTTTTTTTGTTTTCCGTCATTTAACAGTTTATGAATTCGGAAACTATACTTGTGGTTGTGTGTGGATATTATTATGTGTGGAATTGATATTGGCCAGGTAGGGTTTGAGTTTTAAAGATAAATATAATCTTGTAACTTTACTATTTTGAATATTTCTCAGAAAAGTTAATAACAATGCTTGGAATACATTAGGTATGACTCAAATAACTTCGCTAGTGCCATGAAAATTCTCAAAAGTACTTGAACGCTGTTATTTCATTCTTTATTATTGGTAAACCGCCAAAAGAAAGTTGGTTCTCTTTCTCGACAATTAAGTGCTAAGTGTGTTTAAAAAAAGCGAACATCGAAAAGCTACCGCTGTTTCAATTGTGAGTATTTACCTATAATATTACATATTATTATAAAGAACAAGTGTTTGGCGTCAAAAAAGTAACATTAGATCAGTATCTAGTAGTCGGTTGTTTTATTTCACACTCAACTCAACCTACATTAGATATTCATTAAGTTCAAATTAATCGTTTTAATAGTATTAGCTGACCATCCCGGCCGGCCGGCACTCGACAACAAGAGCGGCTTTCCGAATTATCTTTGATTGCAATTGAAAATTAGCTGTTGGTGTTGAGAATTAAAACGTTCACAAACTTTTTACGCTGGTGTAAATAATAAAATCATTTTTAAATAAAGATACACAATTTGAATTAGAATACAATTTTTTTTTTCTCTTCATGTATTCAAACTTCACGATTATTGGTATGATGATAAAGTTGTTGTGGTGAAGCTTTTGTTATCATTATTTATTACTTACTATTAACATTATATTTGTTAATAGTAGTGTAGCAATTCAGAAAAATCAGCATTACTGCACTGATGACACGTGGTAGCACGACATAGGTAAGTAGTAGTTAGGTCAAGATTCCTTGGCTTGCCCCCTGTAAAGGCATCAGGCACGCCACTGAAACGGATGAGTTTAATGATAAACGTTGCAATAATATAGCTTATAACCTATTTTTTTTTATAAGTTTCATCACGTGAGCAAGTTTAATAAATAGGCTACTAATATTATAAATGCGAAAGTTTGTGAAGATGGATGAAGGTACTCGTATATATGGATGTGTCGTGCAAAAACTACTAGACAGGTGAACTTAATCATAAACATTGTAATAATATAGCACATAAGCAATAACTTTGCAGTTTCGTTAGGTTAATTTTTATTATAGGGTGAAGCCGCTGGAAGAAGCTAGTCTAACTGAGTTTCAAAATATCAAGATTTAACAGTTGCACTATAATGACGTCACAATGTTGCTTACACAACAAAAACGATATTTATCTACAGCAGCGCCCTCAAATCCCACGATGGTTTACTTTCCGCACAGACTCTATCATCAATTCTAAGAACGGCATAAAACGAATCGATTTGACAATCGATCATTATACTTTTTTATTAAACAGGCAACAAAGTAAAACTCGTGTCAATGTGACATCAAACACCAAACAAAAACCATCGCTTCGTTTGGCTTTGAACTTGCGATAGTGGATACTTTATTTTGTTTTTGTTTGTTGTTTTCGTGTGCTTTTGTCTACAATAAAGTCTAAATAATTCTTTAAATAGACCATAAGAGCACTGACAGCTTGTAAGAATAACTTATAAAGATGCAAAAAAGGTTAGTTTTGTGCGAAATAATAATACCCTATATTTTTTTTCTCCCGTATTGCAATTCTATATATAATTTTTTATTTTAAATAGTAATAATATTGAAATGATATAATGCAATAATCGTTGCTGTACGGTGAGGCCCAACTTTGTATGAACATTCGCCCATCTCCTTTTGAGGTTATGTAAAAAGGTGTTAATACAAAAGTTTTAGATCTTTTTATTACCTACAACTTTGCCATTTGACTTTTTTCCATAGGACTTTTAGTTTTGCCGGAAATCGAGAAAAACCGTTTTTTGCTCCTTAAAAAGTCACCCCCACCCCCTTCCCGACCTCAGATCGCCCGTAAATTATTTTTCCTTTCATTTTTATAATATTCTCCTCCTTTTCTAATGGGTTTCATCCTACTATTCGTTTTTTTTGGTTTTAAAAATTATCGACACTGGACTATTAGTTTATACTGAGCAGCATTTTTTTTTAGTTTTTTTTTTAGTGGGTAATCATTCAATGACTTCTCCCACACTTAGGCGGATCAAGAGGGCGATTCAGACTGTTACTGACTAAAACTCCCTCTTAAGTTCCTTCTTTGCCTTGCGTTTCCTTTTGGAAGTGGACCCAGAAGGCTTCGGCACTTTTTTTATGGCGGTAAAATCATCTAATGACAACCTGCGCTCTTGCGCGGAGCGGGAGATAGTGTCAGACGCTTACTGACTAAACTCCCATCCCGTTCTTTCAGGCCTTCATACCGGGGCTCGAGTTATCATTCGAAACTAACCCTGGCCCGTAGGCTTCGACCCACCTGGGTGCTGTTGCTAACAACTCCCTGAGGCACGCGGGAACAATGCGCGCCGTCGACGACTTGGGCTCAGTTCGGACAGTTACCGGACGGTCGGACAGCGAGCTACCCATAGCTCGCCGTCCGCAAGCCCGCGTCTACGGTGGGTGGTCGGAAATAGAGATCGGAATCCTGGCGGCGGCGAGAGTGCCGTTGCCTGATGCGGTCGGCCTGCTGGGCCCCTACGGTTTAGCTGGTTTTGCTGATATCTCTTTGAGGCGCGCGCACTACGCGCTATCGACAACTCGGGCTCGGTCCGGACGGTTACTGGACGGCCGAACGGCGAACTACCTACTGTTCGTCGTCCGCATGCCCACGCCTACGGTAGCTGGAAATCGGGGTCGGGATTTTTGCAGCTGGAGCGTGAGGGAGTCTCTTCCCTCACGCGTGGCCGCCTCCTTTCAAAGTTCAGTTCATGTTTTTATAAACGTGGAATTCAATAGCCATGTTAAAGATTTGGGGATTTTGGAGGAAGTTTTATCAATTTGTGAGCAGTGGTGGCCGAGTGGTAACGGCCCCGACTTACTTACGTGGTCGCAGGTTCAAACCCAGCCAGGTGCATTACTTTGTGGAATTTATTTCATCACCACTGCTCTCAAAACGGTGAAGGAAAATATCGTGAGAAAACCGGTATGTCCTAGAACCAAAAATTCGAAGATATGTGACATCCACCAACCCGCACTGGGCCCACGTGGTGGATTACGGCCCATTCCTTCTTCTAGAGAGGAGGCCTGAGTCCCAGCAGTGGGAATATTATAAGACCGACTATCTATGCTATTATCATCTCGTATGTTACTATTCCAATCTCTAGTTAATACAGTTACAATACTAGACATAATAAATTAAGATTTCTGCCCTTGATCAGTAATTTTTTTGTTCATCATTAGTGATTGTGTTATCACGGCGGCACCCGACGACAATCGCTAGGTTTCCGCGGGTCAATAAGATATTAATGGCGACATGCTCATTAACATCTTACAATGTTGTTATATCCGTATTTAGACACGTACGGTTAGACGCCTAGTGGTTATACGTAGTTTCACTTTAAAATCTATGGAGCCGAAGCTTAGTACCTACCTGGATTTCAGAGATATAAAAATCAATAGTAGATTATATGTGGCCAGCCCCCCTAGCCAAGTTACAACCGTTTCGCTTGCGCCGAACGCTTCGAGTTGACCTTGCCGCCAATTCTTTTGTTCTGACTACGTGACTGAGCGTTAAGATGACGTCATTCCCGAACATTTGAAGCTTTCTACAAGCGTTAACTATTGCAGATTAGCAACTTGGCTAGGGGTACAGGGGACAAGGTAGTGTCTTAAAGTCGCGGATGGCATGTTAAATTCCGATCGAAACGAAAGTTGCTAAGTTTTTATCCCAAACGTAGTGAAGGTTTTATATAATTAACTCCCGAGCACAGCAAGGGATGTGTATCAGTTCAGTTCCCGAGCCAAGTTTGGAAGAATTTTTCGAATTGCAAAAAATGTTATTATTTTGTGACGTAACTAGTTCAGTTTTTTCAGACTTTTCCTTTATTGTGCTATGAGGCTTTCTTTTTTTTCTTCTTTGCCAAAGTTCAGGACCCTTGGTCAACATAAAACCGGAATAATAGGTAAATAAACGGAACAAAAACGGCCAAGTTTAAAACTACTTCTACTTAGAAGTTTGATATTTTCACTACTCCAAGGCAGCATGGCTAATCTTATACAGAGTCGCCACACGTCCGAGCTGGTCGCGCTGCCAAGTTGGTAGCGCAACCAAACGGACACCAGGTGAGTAACTCTCTATAGAGCTATATACATTTTGTTGGTAGTGCTACGAAAAATTCCCATCTTAAAATCCTGCAATTCATGGGTATCGAGATGGAAGATGCCGAAATGAGAAAAACCCTGAATCCTATTTCCCTTGGTCACGCCGTCATGAGTAAACGGAATATATAATATATGACTCATTCAAATTTTGAGGCTCGTTTTTATGAATGTTAGAGATCAATCTGAAGAGTGCCTGAGCCGCGATGAAACAATGTTATAAAAAATAAAAATAAAAACCATATTTCCATGTTATAAAAATGTATTAATTGTTTTATATACATCTACAAAAGCGAATTTTTTTAGATGCAAATAAACCAAATCATAAAAAGCAAGCATACAAGGCACCAACCCCCTGATATCGCGTATACAAACAGCTGCTGTATCTTCCCTCAGCTATACGAAAATAGCATCTTATGCTCTTTTCAAATTAATCTTCTTTTGGAAAAAAAGTAGTTCATGCGGTCGAGGGATTATCTTATTAGGTTGGAAATCATCCAATGACTTCTCCCGCTCTTGGACCTAGCGGGAGGGCGTGTCAGACTTTTACTGACTAAAACCCACTCCTATGTTCCTTTTTTGCCTTGCGTTCCAGGACCCTGGGGTTCGAAAGGGAACTCGAGCCCCGGTATGAAGGCTTGAAGGAACGGGGTGGGCTTTTAGTCAGTAAGAGTCTGACACTACCTCCCGCTTCGCCCAAGAGCGGGAGTTGTCATTGGATGATTTTTCCACTACAAAATAAGGACCCTGGGGTTCATTTAATTTTCACCCTATGGGCTTCGACCCTGCTTAGCCCTACGATTATGGTGGGTAAAATTAGAGTGTATTATGTCAATTCGTTAATTCACCCCACTCAACGAATAGATAAAATTACCAATGTAATGAAAATGTGGAAAATAACTAGGCGATGCGCCTTCAGCCAGATTAAGTGATAAACGCCACTTGTGTGTGTGTCACCTCACCTAGTTTAACAGTAGGTATGAAAATAGATTCTAGCACAGGCAGGGTGGAATTTCAAATCTATCTAGGTATTAGGTACCTTTTTTATGGTGGGAAAAAATCATCCAATGACATCCACCGCTCTTGGGCGGAGCGGGAGATAGTGTCAAACTCTTACTGACTAAAAGACCCACCCCGTGCCTTCTAGCCTTCATAACGGGGCTCGAGCTGTCTTTCGAAACTAACCCTGGCCCCAGTAGGCTTCGACCCGGCTGTTGCTGCCAACTCCTTGAGGCGCGCGGGAACAGTGCGCGCCGCACTATGGATTATCGTAGAACAAGAGCTGATCATAAATACTTTTTAGAAATGTTGTAAATTGCACATGTTTTTGGTCTTATTTTTTTCATAAAGAACCATAGTATTATATGCAATTCGTTTTTTATCAATTCAATATGAAAAACATTGACAAAATTGCATTAGAACTCAACAGTACGGAAATTCAACAAATTGTAACCCTTAAATCAGGTGCGTTTAGAGTTTAATATTGAGCACTTGTTAAATAAGAACCATATAGTGTGTTATATATTTAGAAAGGATATTTTATATAGATTGTGAAACTGTATTTAGTTTCATAATTAATGATAAAAAATAATTGTTATGATTATTTACGTAAAATGCTAGAGAAAAACAAATTTTTTAAACTTCAACGAGACTTTTAGTAGTTAGCTAAGCTTGCCTAAGTTCTAAATTTGATCTTATATCCTGCGCAAAGTATCTACCTGGTATATTCAAAAAGAAAATCTTGCGCATATTTGCGCTTTTTGGTGTTATGAAGCATCATGTGATAAAACATCCCAAATGAATTTTCACGAAAACTAAGTAGATGACTATTGTATATGGTTCCATTGGTCATATTTTGCGGATTCGCATATTTTCTAGTTATTACAAAGAATGTGACATGATACACATAATCCTTATTCGATTTTGATATAAAAAGTTGGCCATAGAACACATAACACCACAATCCCTATGGTACGTTATTATTTTATTCTCCAAAATAATGATTACTTTTATATTGGGTTTTTTATTTATTCTAGACATTATTTGATTGTTACAAACTTAGAACGATAAAATATTTTCAACATTTTTACCTGAAAATTATCATATTTCAAAAATAACTTACAAGCGGTAATAAGTGATTTTCACCAGTTTTTGTTATTTGTTGTTGTTGCACAAATTTACGGGTAAATTTCTTGAAGCCAATATTAGTTGGCTGTACACAGAATTTTCTACAGGTAATTCTGCCTGTTTTAACAACAGGAGAAGGATCGACTCTCTGCTACTTTCAAAAGCCGCGCAGAAGATGCCCAATAAAAGCTACAAAAATTTTGGACTACATCATACGAGAAAATGTATGAGATCGGCAGCAAATAAAGATGTATTTCATACATTACTGTATATCTACATGGGATCTTAGATGATTTAATTTAATGCTACTAACCTAATTTAACTCTAACACATTGAGTGTTAGAGTTCAATTATTTAAATTATTTAACTCAATCATTTAAAAATTCAATTATTTAATCCAATTTGACATTCACGTATTTATCTATTGTTACCTAACTTTCAATTCCCATTTATATTTCTTGTTCTGTGTTTTTGTGTTGTTAATTGCTGACATAATTTTTGTTTTTATTAATTATTAATTTTCTCCTAGATGAATACAATTGAAAATGTTATTTACTAATTTTATATGTTTATGTGTTTTAAAATCTGATGTTCTCCATGAATGTAGTGATTGTCTGTAAGTGTTGCAGCACTTGAATAGTAAACAAAATGATTACCTGTGTTAATTCCCAGTGCCTGTAATGTTGGCGATCCTTAATAAATAAAATAAATAAATAAATATTACAAGTATTCACAAAACATCTAAAAAGAATGTCAAGGAACTAGACGAAGACACTCTGCAACTCTTGAAAGTGATTCAACTAATCTCAGATTGTGAGATTTTTCTGGTGGAAAACTTGCCCACATTTGTTTATTTACCTTCTAGATGTATAGGTAGTTAGATTTCGGGAGCGCAAATGAAACGGTGTTTGCGTGGAAGTAAGAGTTTATTACGACCCGAGCTTTACAGAAGTTCATGTAAGACTAACTTAGCCTATATTAATTCTAGTACATCGCAAAACTTATCCATAGGCTGGTGGTCGGCCACCCGCGGTCGCGACACACATCCTGTCACGTACGCCTAGGTGTCAAGTCAGCGTCTAGACTCTACCTCAGCGTTAAGTTGGGAACATAACTCCTCCCCCCATAGATCAAAGTTATAGGAAAAACAGGGATTTTCCGAGAACTTTGCATAATTACAAATTAGAACGTTACAATTTATCGCTTAAACCTATATGAAATAATAAAATGATCAAACTATTCCTATAATAAAATCATAACCTGAAAATTGTAAAGTTAATTACACTAATAGTATAGGTCTTTGATTAACTTGACCATCTTCAGGTTGAGCGGGATTATCTTCAATAGCTCCTAAACGACGATCTCGCTCTTTACACATTTTTCTTACATCATCTGAATACTTATATATAATTATAGCTAAAGACAATAAAATGACAAACGCGTATAAGACATAAAGGGCGACACTAACACTTCCACTTGTGGTTTCACTTTTCACGTTATTATCACTATTCTTCAGAATATAATTCAGCTGGCGTATGTCATCCAAATTTACTCCTTTCAGATTTATAGGTTCGATCCTTGCTGCGTCGAGGGTTAGATCCTTCAAGTCAGGTAAGTTTAACAGGGGAACAGGCATATAATCTGTTTGTAGTGAGTAAGAGCGTCGTCCATGGATTTGGATATTATCTATAAAGACATCACATTGTCCTCTTACAGTAAGCAGGTATGTTCCTCGTATGCGTTCCTTTGTTTCATCATTATTACAAGTCTGTGATATGACTTGATTGTGTTTCGAATACACTATCCAACTATTGGGACCAATTCTTTGAAGTTTCAAGAACTCAGATAGTATCTTACGTGGCAAACAGCGTGCCGGGCGGTCGTGGTACTTCATTAGTTGCTCAACGCACGTTTCTTCCACATATTGGATCAGTTTATCTTCAGAGCAGAGGTATTCTTTGGCTGTGATCTCTTGACACGGTTGATCAGTTGGACGATACCTTGACCCTTCTACTAATAGGTAAGGAAATTCAGGGATAACAGCAAAGGTAAGATTTAAGGAATCATCTGACATAGGAATGGAATACAGTTTATAGTAATTATAAGTTGCGTTATAAATTAGCGGAACTTCGATTACAAATGTTAGTTCTTCATTCTTAATGTAAGCTTTTACAGATAATGATTCTTCTATATTAATCAAATTTCGTTCGTTTACAGGGTACATTAGGTTATCATATTGGCTTACATATTTTAACACTTCCAACAGTTCATTAGGATTCATTACGGCCTTATGTAAAACTGACAGTTTACTGAATGCAATAGCCGTTTCAAGTTCACTGAGTTTTATATAGAGAGTTCTAAAATTTACAATAAATTGATTAAGTAATCCGAAGACATAGGTCATATAAATTGAATGATTATCTTTTGTAGTGAGATCAGTTACAAGGTTTTCGAGTAATTTAATACGCACGTCTATTATTTTTGTATTTTCATTGATTGTTTCGGTAGAGTTCAGAAAATGATCCAACATTTTAGATATCATCGTAAATTTGTTAGATATTGCTTGTTCCCGAGTCTGAATACTACTGATCAGATCGTCATATTTAACTGCGTCTTCATGGTCAAGATTACCTGTTATAATTTTGATGACCGACCCTAGAGGGTTTATAATACCACGTTTGAATCTTTTAGGTGGAATTAATTGTTGTAATTTTTCTAGACTCTCATTTTTAATGTACTCCACCTGTATTTTAAGACTCCTGAACTCATCTGAATACGATTTGTTTGGGTGTAACATTTGACTAAATTCGGAATATTTTTTAATATTAAAGGAAAGGTCAGTACCAATGCATTGGAGGTTGATTATTTTAACAATAGACCATTTATCATATTGTAGAAACGCTTGGCCTAATTTCACCGGGAGAATCCCAGGGTTTTGGTTAATCTTTACCACTTGAAGGGCCTGGCTTGGGTGAGCCCAACTGGTCGTTGTCCATGTCACCGGGATCAAACACCACCTGTGGAGGACGTTTAACATTCTTAACTGGAACTTTAGTATCTCTGTTTTTTACTTTTATCGGTACGATGTTACGTTCTATCTGACCTGTAACTATGGCCTTTTGATACCTAGGTTTATCCTTAGCTTGTCTTTTATTTACGGCTTTAGTGAAGATCGGTTGGCCTATTTCTAAGACTGGTCTGGATTCACCTCCTCGCTTGGCTATAATTCTTTCCTTATTACTTTTTATTTTTTCAGAAATATATTTATAAATTGCTCGTGTTCTTTTCTTATGGTCTCTAATTAGTTGCTGATTGTATGCTTTATCGAATTCAGAGTTAAAAGTAGAGTTTAATTCCGTGTGACCGAACGCAGCTTCAAACGGTGTTAAATCAGTGGTACTGTGTATAGTGTTATTGTAAGCCATGACGGCGTAGGTCATAACTGATGCTGCGTCTGTAAATCTCTTTTCATATTTCGCTAATCGATATATTTCTATAATTGTGGAGTGAAACCGCTCTATGAGTCCCATAGAATTGGGGTTATTGGGTGTGCCTATGTGTAGTTTAATTTTATGCAAGTCCGTCAATTCTTTTAGTAATTCATTATTAAATTCGGTTCCCGGATCAGAACTTATCTTCTGTGGTACGCCGTAAAAACAAAAGTATTTCATTAATGCTCTGACCACATCGGGTGTAGAGCGAGATGCAATTTCTATAGCTTGTCCTAATTTGCTAAAAGCATCAATTAAAGTTAAATAGTATTTCGATTCTATACTAAACAGATCTATAAATATTTCCTGAAAGGGTTTGTTCTGAGTTTGTGTGAGCTGCAGTACAGGTTTAATTGGTTTTCTGTCATACTTAGAAGTTTTACAAGGATCGCATGAATGGATTATGGCGGCAACGGTTTCGGATAAATTTGGCCAATGATAGTAACGACGGATTCTTTTAACAGTCTCCGTAATGCCACGATGACAGGTTTTGCCTTCGTGTAACTTAATCACAATAGCTTTCTGTTCCTGTTCATCTTCAACGTAAATAACGCGTTCGGTACATTCATAGAAATTAACCATATCTTTCTTAAATAGTGAAACTATGACATTACTAAAGTCTTTTCTATGTTCTGGATTCTCAAAATAAATGAAATACTTCATTTTCGGTTTTACATATTCTTTTAGAAATCTTTTAATATGATCTTGATTATGAAGAGGCAAAAACACTTCTAACACTTTTTGTTTGTCTCTAGACAAGTCTTTTACGTGGAGCTCATTACGAAACCAGCTAAAAACTAAGATTTGGTTAGGCTTGGTATCGATTGCTTCCTTCAATATCGGTATTCCATGGGATTCGAGATCTTCGGCTGAATGAACTGTTTGGATACTAGAAGGTTCAGTCGGTATAGGGTAATTATTGGGTATTTCTTCCAAGTCTGTATCGGAATCTAAATTTATAGTCATTGGGCTAGCTGTCGCGGTTCTTTCAGAGTCGGAAATAGAAATAGTTCTCGAGTCATCAGAATTTAGTGTGGCTACGTCCTCTAAATAATTTTGAAGTCTACTTTCTTTCTCGTCTATATTAACAATCATGGAAATATCGTCAGAAACGTTGGCTTCTCGTAGTGCTTTAAGTTGAATTCGAGATAACGCATCTGCAGTGACATTCTGTTTACCGTTTTTATATATAACATTAAAATCATATTCTTGTAATCGCAAGCGCCAACGCGTTAACTTGCTGTTAGGTTCCTTAAGTTGGTACAGCCAGACTAACGGTCTATGGTCAGTGTAAATATCGAATTTATGTCCATATAAATAAGGTCTGAAGTGTTTTGTGGCCCATATAATTGCCAATAACTCGCGTTCAATAGTACTGTATTTCTTTTCTGTATCTGTCAAGGTCCGACTGGCAAAAGCTATCGGTTTATCACTGCCTACAGGGCCTTGTGACAAAACTGCGCCAATTGCCACTTCAGAGGCGTCGGTCGTTAATAAGAATGGTTTGTTCATATCTGGGTATTGTAATATTGGTGCGTTTATTAAAAGTTCCTTACATTTTTCAAAAGCTTCGGTATAATTTTGATCCATGACTACCCTTTTACCCTTTTTTAAACAGGCTGTCAATGGCTGTGTGATTTTGGAGAAGTCTTTAATAAACCGTCTGTAATAACCCACAAAACCTAAGAATCGTTTGATTTCCGTCTGTGTCCGTGGTAAGGGATATTTAAGAACTGCTTGTATTTTGTCGTTGTTTGGTCGTAGTCCGTTTTTAGTTAGTGTGTGTCCTAAGTACTGCACTTCCTTGCGTAAAAATTCGGACTTGTCTAACTGAACCTTCAGGTTAGTTTGACGAAGTCTATCGAAAACAGAACGTAGTTTTTGAATATGTTCTACTATGCCATTTGAATATATTAGTATATCGTCCAAATAAACCAAGCAATGTATACCCTGTAGGCCTCTCAAGACGTTATCGAGAGTTCTTTGAAAGGTGGCCGGAGCCGTTTTGAGACCAAATGGCATACGGAGGAATTCATAATGCCCATTCTGTGTAGAAAAGGCTGTCTTCTCGCTGTCAGAAACTTCAATTTGGTGATAACCGGACGCTAAATCCAATGTAGTGAAGTAGTTGCTTTTGCCAAGCTTGTCAAATAAGTCGCATATATTAGGAAGTGGGTACTTGTCATCGATCGTTATGTCATTGAGTCGGCGGTAGTCTATAACCATTCTATATTTAACCTGACCGGAGGCATCTGCCTTTTTTGGTACTAAATGGACAGGTGCGCTCCAAGGTGAATGTGATTCTCGGATCACGTTGTCCTTGAGGAGTTTTTCGACTTGTCGTTTGATTTCTTCGGCCTGTGCTGGAGCTTGCCTATAAGGTTTAATATAGATTGGATCTTCATTAGTAGTCCGTATGTGATGCTTTACTTGATTTGTAAAAGTCAAAGGCAAGTCTTCACAGTAAAATATGTCCTTATACTCGTAGCACAATTTACTAATTAGTTCATGTTCTTCTTGGTTAAGATGATCAAGTCTCAATTTCTGTAAGTTGGCTGTCAGTAACGAGTCAATGTCGATGTCGGTTAGCCCAGTTGTGTTATTTACTATACAGTCTTCGGAGAAGTTGGTGACTTTGAAAGGAGCAGTTATAGTTAGCCTTACCTCAAATTCAGTTGCGTTCTGAATTATAGTGGAGGCAAGGTAATTTTCACACTTTACAATTGCAGCTGGCATTCTAACACTTTCGTGAAAGTGCGTGTAATCTAATATGGCATAGCCGTCTTTCTTATTTACGGGTAGCTTCACCTTATGTTCTGTGCGAGGTTCAAGTTTAAGTTCATGGTCAGTGTTATAAATTATAGGAATATTAATGTCGCTTATCTTTAAAATTTTATTCTTGAAACATATACTAGCATTAAGTTGAGACATAAGATCCATTCCTATCAATCCATCATATCTATTATCCACGTCATAAATATAAAACTTATGATAACCGTTTACTTTAAAAATTGCAAAAAGAGGGACGTTAGCTACTTCATTATGTTCACTAGTAGCATGTGTACTTGTAACTGTAAATGGTTCGTAGAATTTTGACTGTGGGAAGTATTCATCAACTTTCCTTGGGCTTATGAAAGATCTAGTGCTTCCTGTATCCAACATAAATTTACCGTTTATGTCGGGAATGGTTATATAAGGATGTTTAAGATTAGCGTCAAACTTAAGTTCTATCATTTCGGGCGAACACAAACCAAATTTATTTGAAAATTTGGGACATCTTTCGAGTCTACTTTGTTTTTGGTTGAATCCGAATCATCAACTTTTTCAATAGCTTTAGGAATTTCAGAATTTAGGTTCTGGTCCCCGCAATCGTTATTAATGTACATATTTGTATAGTCATAGTCACAGTATCCCGCATAACATATACCATAATCATTGTAATTGGGGTCATAATAGTACTGTTCATTACTGGTATAAAGCTCGTTTATAGGAAAATTTTGTGGTTGCTTAACAGGTGCTGGAGCCGTTCTCATTGTCACATCACGATCGCCTGATAAATTGTTAGGGGGACGGTAGCCCGGAGGTTGTGGAACTCTATAGCCGAATTGTCCTACTTGAGGTCTATAACCAAATTGTATTGCTTGGGGTCCATAACCAAATTGTGCTGCTTGGGGTCTATAACCGACTTGTTGTGGTTGTTTATTCCCGAGTTGTGGCAATTGTGGTCGAAAACCTATTTGTTGATTCGGCATATTTGGACGTACAAAAACTTGGTTAGGTATGCCGAATTTAAATTGAGGTTGATTTGTAAAAGGCCTGTAGTAATTATGTTGCAACTGAGGCGCTGCAACCGTAGGTTTCGAATTGTTAGAACTTAAAATAGCGCCTTTTTCAGATGATGGTAATAACTGATGACCTTGTGGTCGGTGTTGTAACATTTTGCTGCGTAAATTGTATTGTTCCTGGAAGTTAACCTCTTCAAGAACGAATTGTAAGGCTTCTTCCAAGGTGCTAGGATTTTTAATTCTAACAATCCGTACCATGTGTTCTGGTAAATTGTACATAAAAACGTTAAGAGAAGTATTATTGTAGATAATTTTTTTAGCTTCTCTTAGCATAGCGGAACCGTTTTGATTAACCTTGGATATTAATACGGCGCGAATGTCTTGGATACGGCTGCAAAATTCTAAATATGATTCATTTGTTTTAATTTTTAGAGTCTCGAGCTCAATAGCCACGCATTCCTCACTCCTGGGATCACCAAAATGTTGGATCATCAAAGATTTGAATTCAGAATAAGTTTCAAGGTCGCCTCTTTCACTTAAAAGAGCCGCTGCCTTACCCTTTAATTTACTTGTAATATTTTGCATTAAAAATTCGTTTCGCTCTGAAGTCCCTTGATATTTTCCAATGACATATTCGCACTTCCGTAAAAATAAACTAAGTATATTAGTTTCACCACTAAATTCGGGGATTAATTTTAAAATATCTTGAGGTATCAAGGTGTCTGACGATTGCATTGGAAACGGTGTTTCAGAACGAACCGAAGGGGTCGCCGCGGCCGCCGTCGCGGTTAAAGGAATTTGACCTTGATTCATTTTAGATAAAAATTAAAACTAACAATGCAATTAAATTATAAAAAAAAAAAAAAAAAAATAAACCTCAATTCATATGTTAAATCACACCATAGAGTTAACAAGAATAGACAGAAACATTATTATTATTATTATTTTTTTTTATATAAACTAAGTAAATTAAACTACTAAAATGCTAATTACGTCTAATCACAATTTTGAATGTAGGGAATGAGGAAGGATGTAGAAGGTTACTCACATGCCAACCGCTTGATATATTTCCACCATCTCTGCTCACTCACTTAATTTGCGCGTTATCTAAACTTATTTATTTGGTTCGAAGATTGCCCAATATAGAATGCCTCACTGATTTTAAGCACGACGACTCTATATATAATCAGTAACCACTCGCGAAACACAGTCCACGTGTTTTGTTGTATTTCACAGGTTTTCACACTTGACTTTTCGCGGCGGAAACAGTTTGCGACAATCCTACCGGCTGCGCCAGTTAGATTTCGGGAGCGCAAATGAAACGGTGTTTGCGTGGAAGTAAGAGTTTATTACGACCCGAGCTTTACAGAAGTTCATGTAAGACTAACTTAGCCTATATTAATTCTAGTACATCGCAAAACTTATCCATAGGCTGGTGGTCGGCCACCCGCGGTCGCGACACACATCCTGTCACGTACGCCTAGGTGTCAAGTCAGCGTCTAGACTCTACCTCAGCGTTAAGTTGGGAACATAACTAGGTACATGTAAAAGGTGAACAAATAAAATACTTGAATCAAGCAATTCAGGATATTTTGTTTGAATAATTTTTTAGACTAATTTTAATTTGAGTAAAAATATAAATATTTTTTTTTATTATTTTATTTAAGTGTATGTATTGTGTTTATTTCCTACTTCGTGTTGGGCCATTAAAAAGAGACAAAAACCACAGTAAAGTGAATTTAAATTAACATATGTACGGTTTTTTGACATCGATGCAAATTAAAACGCAAGTAAAACCGCGAGCAAACCCTAGTGCTTATTAAATGTATACTTATTTAAATACCTATAGTATGTACTATGTCACTGTAAAATTTCAACTCTATATCTTTAAAAACCAAGGCGATATAGATTTTTAATCAGCAAATGATCTATATTTTCCATAGTGCGCCGTAGACGGCTTAAGCTTGGTCCGGACAGTTACCGGACGGCCGGACAGCGAGCTACCCATTGCTCACTGTCCGCAAGCCCGCGCCCTCAGTGGCCGGAAATCGGGACCAGAATCCCGGTGGCGGCGGCGAATATATCAATTAATATCTATACATTTATCACTAGCTTTTTCCCGCGGCTTCGCCCGCGTACATGAAACATAGCCTATGTCACTCAGGAATAATGCAGGTTTCTATCGATGAAAACATTTTAGCAATCGGACCAGTACTTTCAGAGATTACTTCCTACAAACAAACTAACAAACTTTATCTTTTTATAATATTAGTAAGTACTTAGATACAGATATATCTCAGGTAGGTGTTTTACTTATAGTTTCCCTTTTTCATGTGTAATGGTGTACAATAAAGCGCATAATAAAATAAATAAATAAATCTGTAGAAGTTTTTAGTAGCGCGCATCACGTAAAATGTACGAAATCGATGCAGATAACTTGTATGCATTAAAATAGTGTGTAACTTGATATATTACTTAGGCTTTGTTTCATCGCAATCGGTTGACTATATCGAAAGATGTACTACATGTATTGATTTTTATGCGGTACGAAGTTCACCGGGTCAGCTAGTATCAATTGTACTTCTTCTTCTTCTTCTTCCTGCCCTTATCCCATCTTATAAAATTTGGGGTCGCAACACGTTTTTTTCTTCCATTCTACCCTGTCACTCGTCATGCTATCACTAACTTCCTTTTCCTTTTTTTTTAGTATCAATTAAGTATACTTACTTATTTGAAAATAATTTTCACTCGTTCCATTGTAGACCTTACTTACCAACTTTTCACCGGGAGATATGACATCACAAAAAAATTCAGCCTCTCCATACAAACTGTCCAATCAAGTTAATAATTTTGTATGGTGAGGCGGATTCTTTTTTTCGTTTCCTGAGAAAAAAAAAATGGTAGGTTGTTCAGTTTCGTCTACTGAGCAAGCCCTTAAAGTTTGTGGAGGGCTGTCCCTTACACCTTGTATATGTGTATGTGAGAAATTGGATCTTGAGTGACAGCTTTCACTGGATATCTATGGCTTTCACCCATAACGCTACGTTTAAATGTGGGCCCAACCTCGGCCAATCGCCTTTGTGTTAACGGGGTTTCCCCGTTTATACAATGACTACATAATAGCGATTGGCCAAGGCTGGGCCCACGTATAAACGTAGCATTAAAAAACTTATGTATCCAACAAATGATAAGTTCTAATCGGTGAAAGTTCGTATTGAAGACACTAGAAACTTCACTCAGACCGACTTATTTTAAAATTCTCGTCGTATCTGTAAGTAACCTTACTAAACTGCGAAGTTCAAGAGATAAAAGTATCTGGCTGAAGTAAAACTATTAATTAGCCAAGTAGGTACTTATACGCTCGCCAATTTACGTCTAATTGTACTATCACAGAATTCGTCACTAGCCCACCCAGTGTAAGAGGCGATTTAATTCAATGAATGATTTATAACGAGCCACTAACAGTATTGTTATTGTTAGCTGCACATTGACCCAAGTTGCTAACCGCGGTAAACAATCTTTTACTGAAAATTAATATTGCAAATAGGCATATTATAATATTTGTAATGTATTCCCAGTTATCTCCTGAGAGGGCAGACCACAGACAATGATGTTCGTCGAAGCTTATTTCGCTGCGTTCAATAGATAAGGTTACTTGTGTGTACTCCATTTTAATTTTATAAAGTTAACCTTTCGCGCCAATATTTGACATTTGTTTTTTTTTTTGCAACAGTGAGTATAAACGGTAGTGTTGGCATTATCGATATAAAAGATTGTCATTATCTACGTCATAAGTAGTTTTTCGCGTTAGTGCACTTGAGTGAGCGTATCGAAATGCTAGCGGGAAATATTTCGTTTGTGTTATAAAGTGATTGTTTTAAGTGTATATTAAAGTATGATAAAACATCTTAATAAAAGCACGGTACACGAGCATTTGTTACAAAAGGAAAAACTGCTCGAGTCTAAAACGAAACCGAAGTACAGTGACAGTATGTCGACCACAAGGAATGGGAGATGGCTGCAACAGGTGTGTTTTACAATTATCCACTTTTATAACTTACTGTAATACACTGTAATAAATTATGTACTCAAAGTACTACAAAGGGCAAGTTTGGCAGAAAAAAGATTTTTGGTCGTTGAAAAACAAACCCCTAAAAAAATAATAGGTTTATTTATTAACACTTCATACAACACAAAGGTACAAACGCGGACTTAATGCTATTCTCCATCAGTCAACTAAGGGTGGTGAAGAGAAACCATCGCAGGTGCATAAAAAAAATTACGCTCACAATTTCAAGTTTATAATTTTTTGCGCAGAACCCTTATTCTTTTACTAAAATAAAAGCCTAAGTTACTCCTTAAATCATCAGCTATTTACCAGTGAAAGTCCCTTCAAAATCGGTCCAGCCGTTTCGGAGATTATATAATTTTTTATTGTAGGTTTCGAATACTTTCATATGCATTTATATAAGAAAATGTAATTTTGAAATTACGGACACTTCCATTTTATTTAATTATACCATACATGTGTATTTTGTGAATACATTTTCTTTTTATTTTTATTGGATAAAACTCGTCTCTTGTAATCGGAAGAAGACACTGGCTCCTGTAACATACGTACCTATGCCTAGCGCAGGAGTCAGGGCCTCACTATGTTTTGTAAAATGCTATTTGTCCAATAAATAATATATCATGTATTATTATTACAACCAAGAGATACCCGTAGGTCTAAAATAAAAGAGACATAGTCTTTGTGATCACCTTTCCGATTAATATCAGTCTCATCATCAGCCTTTTTAATGTTCCCACTGCTGGGACTCAGGCCTCCTCTATCAGTCTGTTTAGTGTGTTTTCTACATTTAAGTCTTCTTTTCATAACACCCGATTTAATGAGCTTTTTCTTCATATCGGTAGATAAGGTAGTTTGCAGACTGTCCTGAACATCAGCTTCTAGTGCAATTTTGTTAAACGCCATGAAATCTTGCGTGAAGCTAGCGTTTTATTGAGTGGCCAAATCATAGTTACGGCTTTTCGTTCCAGACGTGATTAGGATTAAAGAAGTGGAGAAATTTGTTACAAAAACAGCTGATGTTCAAACGGACCAAAATCTGTAGCCCGATTCACGTAATGAAAACCGCAACGATATCGTAGCGATTTAGTCGCTTAGACCATTTCCGTATTCACATCCATCAATCGAGTTTGAACGACACCGATTTTAAAGTCGTTTGTAATTCGTCGATTTAAAAAAAAATCTGTATTTCATTATCCAGGTAGATAACTGGAAATAAGTCGATAGATCGTGAATACCGCTTTTGGATAGGACTTCGATCGAACGACTATAAAACTTCAACGATATTTGGCTTGTTTGATTTTACGTGAACCAAGCTACAGGAAAACACGGCAGGGCCTTCTTCATTATGCGTCGCATACCAGTAATATACGTTACCACAAACAGACAAACCCTTTTAAAATCCGTATAAAATAACCAATCTAGTTGAAACTTCGCGTGACCCAAGGGCTGGCTTTTACCTCGGACAGAGGATAAGCGTTGCCAATTTGCCATATAGCGTGGCAATGCCCATTCTTTTGGGCACATTACCAGTCGACAGCGATGTGGAAGCGTTCTTTGACGCCATGTTTTAGTTTGATTTTAGTTAGTTGTAATTAGCGTAGGGTTTTATAATTATTATTTTTTAATTTACTGTAATTATAGTTAGTTAGTTGTCTAAAATAAATAAATCTTTTTGAGGTTAGGTTAGGTTTATGAGGTTAAAAAATTCTTATTGTGTTGCTATTTAGGAGCTGGACTCATGCAAAATATGCAGACTTTATCGATATGTACATTATCTACTGATAAAAACTGCGATAGTTAGATTAACGCACGTGTAATACCGATTAGTATTGCGTTATGTTCGGTACGGGATAGACACAGTATTTACTAAAATACAATATTAGACATATTATCGCCTCATGTCCGTTTAAAACGATAATGTGGCATAAATAAAGTTATTTCAATGCCAATAACAACTCCTTAGATAAATAACAACTAAAGATCATCAACCTTATGAATAATAATTAATTAATTACGAACTGTGCTTTGTTTAAAAAACAAAAAAAAACAAACTGATTTTTGAACTAGTGATGTGACATAGGTCTTTGTTAGTCGATATCGATTGTTTTGTGATGTGTTTTTGACGTGACGGGAAGACGTTTAAATCTGTTATGATGTATGCTGAAGAGGCGTATAACGCTGAACTCAGTGGAAGTTTGAGAGTAAGTTTTTTGAATTTTCAATCGATTTGTCTAGCCATTTTCTTACTGTATTGGTGCCGATTTCCAATCTAATAGTCAGTGTGCATTTAAGGGGAAGTTACTGAATTATTTTCTAGGTATTTATTAACCTTTCAATTGTGATAATTGCAGACACAATTGAAAGACAATAGGTGCGCGAACGCCGGCGTTCGCTTGGGGTTTAATGAATTAAATTTAAAACTTGATGCCAGTCATGCATATATGTAAATATATGTCGTAGGGAAATGAGGATATCAGAGATTTCACGAAAACCCTGTAGATGTAGAATATTCTTGTTTATTACGTCTTCTTACCAAAAATATCTAGTAATATGAAAAAACACCAATTATCGTTAGTGATACCTATGACGTTTCAACAAACTAAATCTAGTAAAATGTCAGAAAAGCGGATACTGCGGAATAAAAATCGAGCCACGCATTTCTCTCACTATCCAAATTATAAATCGTTATCCAAATATCGCCTATCCAAAGGTCAACCTCGCGAAGTGTCGCTTAACCTCAAAGATGTTAAGGCCCGGGCGGCTGTTATTATTTTGCCAAAAGTTTTTTTACGTAATATTAACGTACGAATAAACGTTTTTTCTTTCTTTCTTTATATTGTTAATTTTCAGAGTTCATTGACTGATTACTAGATCGTTTATAAATCGTACGCAAATTATTTAGTTTTTGTTTCAGTACATAAGTGCTTAGATGCTGAAGGTTGTTTGTTCAGTTCTTACTATTATGAAAATAATCATCGATGAATAAAATTCTAACTAACTTATTCCGCATATCGCATAAAAATAAGTGACTATTTTAGATTATAATTATTTAAATAACAGCACACACGCTCTGGGTGGAGCGAGAGAGGTTGTCAGACATAACTAACTGGCTGGCCTGTTGGTCTAGTGGTTAGTGGCACTGACTGCTGTGCCGGAGGTCGTACGTACAAATCAGGCGTGTTACACGTGTGCGCTTTGCCGACAAGTTTTTGAAACACTTGTATGGAACACTACGCGGTGTCTACTCAGGCTAGGTTCTTACCGGTAGGTTGGAAAGCTATCCATTGCTCGTAGTCGGCAGGCTCGAGCCCACTGTGGGCGGAAATCGCCCTGCAAGTTTCAACTCCCCGGGCGACTTCTGTAGGGGCGGCTTGGCGTGAGGATTTTCATTCTACAGAAAAGATGAAAGAGTTTAGAAAGGAATTACTTTCCAATTTGTACTACAACGAGTGTCGCCGCTTGTCTCCCACCCTTTAACTCCACTACAGGCAATGAACCAATACGAATGGGAACGGTGATCTAAGTGTGCGTGGTCTGTTAGTTGCGTAATGCCGAAACTAACAGACCACGCACACTTAGATCGCAAGTTTGCTATTGGTAGTTGAACTATGAGCATTGCCCTACTTTGTGGCATTACTGCCCCGCCCACAAGGCCATTGTAACCTCTTTCATCATTCCTTCATGGTTGCGGCTATTCTCTTTCACTCGCACTTCTCTCGTTCCGAAAGGGCTTGGCAGATCATATAATATAATTTATTAGGGCCAATGAAAGATAAAAGTAGGTAATTAAAGTTAACAACAACGTTTTATCATTTGCGTCACACGGCCCTGCACTACAATAATATAAAGCTAGATCTACATTAAATCGATGCACAAGTGTAAAGCTAGAACTACATTAGACCGACGCACACGTGGCCCACGCCTGATTTGTACGTAGAACGACGTCGCGTGGCGTGGGTCAAGTGTAGCTCTAACAGTCTATTTTCCATATAAAATGTATGGAGGCCGACGCTCCCAGATCGGCGTGTGTAGCCCACGTGTGCGCAGTGTAGTTCTACCTTAACACACCTGCCCCCCTAGCCAAGTTACAACCGTTTCGCTTGCGCCGAACGCTTCGAGTTGACCTTGCCGCCAATTCTTTTGTTCTGACCACGTGGTCAGAACAAAAGAATTGGCGGCAAGGTCAACTCAGTCGCTCAAGAACAAGGACGCTCAGTCACGTGACTGAGCGTTAAGACGACGTCATTCCCGTACATTTAGAGCTTTCTACAAGCGTTTCTATTGCAGATTAGCAAGTTGGCTAGGGGTACTGATTTGTACGTAGAACGACGTCGGGGGGCGTCGTGTGGCGTGGATCAAGTGTAGCTCTACAAATTTAGTTTGTACATAAAATGTAAGACGTTGCGTCAGCGTGTGTGACACACGTGTGCGCAGTGTAGTTCTACCTTAAGAGGCTGCTTCTCCACTCGCCTATCGTCAACATCGAGCATGGTTTAAAAGCTTGTTACTTCATCTAACGCAATCCAACGTGATGTATGATGAAGAGTCAATGCAAAAATAAGAGACGACGCCTGAAAACTTTGTTAACATTTGGTAATTCCGTGATTCACACGAATATTTTACGAAACTTGCTCCAGGAAATATGTGCTTTTTTTTAAACTCTAAATAGTTTTTGAAAAAAATTATCTAAATTTTATTATTATCTATCATTTTTTACTTTTTTTCGTAAATTATAAAGTGTCAAAGTTCATGCATAATAGCAGATTTTAAAAGGTCTTTACTGGATTAGTTTGACCCAAATTTATAAATTGATTTTAAAAGAAGATAATATTCACAAGATACTGTGTTTCCAAAATATCAAATGAAAAATGTGTTATAACGTCATAATCGCGTAAGAGCGGTTGAAAATGTATGTCGAGTCCTGATGGCGCGCACTGTTCCTGGGCGCTTTAAAGATTGTCAGCAACAGTAGGGGCCCAGCCGGGTCGAAGCCTACTGGGGCCAGGGTTATCCGAAAGGGAGGCTCGGCCCCGGTACAAAAAGTAAGAAGGAACGGGGTGGGTTTTTTTAGTCAGTAAGAGTCCAACACTATCTCCCGCTCCGCCCAAGGGCGATGTCATTTGGATGACTTTTACTAAGCAAAAAAAAAATGTCGAGTCCTAATATTAGTGTGATTGGCATTTACGTTATCGCGATCGACTACCTACGTTAAAAATCTTGCAATAAGGTCACAGAAGGTATCAAACAACTCATTGTTCGGCACATGTTTTCTCACGTTTACGTCGATTTTTTCTTCTACGCCACATAATTTTATTTCAACCTGATGCGTAGGAATCGAACCAAGTTTCTTCGTCGCAGTAACTGACTGCGTCACTGAGGTTATCATAGGTACTTTCAGTCTGCGCATATTTTTTTATTTACGTATTGTTTTATGACTCTTTGCGTAATTACTTGAATTTTAGGTTAATTGTGTAGTGTAGACTAATCAATTAAATACGATGTAAGTAGTATGCTGTTCATGTACTCGTTAGTACGCAAACGTAAGAGACTAGGTTAACTAAATCTAGTTTTTAATGCCAGTTTTTAGAGGTAGGAAGGAACAGTCTTATTTTCCTATTACGCATATTACCCGTATTACCCATTACACACGGAGGATCTATATCTCCCTCTCTCACTTTTTTCCAATTCTCCTTTCTTAAGAAGTCTCACTTTTGTACCTATTTTCCTGTTTCCTTCTTCTTATCTTTTATTTTTATGCATAAATAATTAAGTGAGAGCTATGTAGGATCTGACTGAATAACTGTCCGATAGTTCATTTCGAACTGTTGTAGGTACCTACAATAATCGCGCGAAGAACTCTAAACTGCGTTGCGATCAAATTTTTAGTTCCAATGTTGCGTCATAGATGTCGCTACAAGTTTCTTTATAACAAAGTTTGACTCACGGAACAGAATAATTTCAGTTCCGTGAGTTAAACAAATTATATTTGTAAAATGATTGTGCGTCGTCAAGTCAACCGATCCATCTGTAATGTTATACTTAAAAGTTTTTTGAGCTTTTAAGATTTTTGGACTCGTTGTGGTGCCTCAGTCGAACAGTGGAAAAGTTGTGGTGCCTCAGTCGAACAGTGGTGGCCTAGGGGTATAGGCCTCGACTTACTAGTTGTGCGTCTTGGGTTTGAACCTGGGCAGACACTTTATTTATTATTTATTTACTTAAATTTCATGTATAGTAGTGGTACATAAGCGGACTTAATGCAACAAGGCATTCTCTGCCAGTCAACCTTTGGGTTAAAAATACAGCATTGTGGTAGGTTTATTTTGCGTAATTTATTTCATCATGATCAAGATCAAGACGAAGGCAAAAGCTAGTGCTTATATAATGGCATAACACACAAAGTAACGCAATCTATCGCTTATGGCTTATACCTTCTACCTATATCATTCATTTTGCCAATAGGCTTGTTGAGACTCTTTGAAGTCGATTTTAAAAGGTCTCTAATTTATTCAATCAGTTATATCGAATATAAAAATGTACTTATTTTAGTGTATTTTTCAGAGCCTAAGGCGCTGCGCAAATGTAGACACTTTTAGTTTTCAGTTACCGACACCGACTCATGATCAAAAAGTGTTTGATCGTCATGTGAGTATGTGTTAAGTGGAAGAAACTGACACAAAAAAGTGTTTACGTAATTATTATTATAATAATAATATTCCACAACTATCACACAACGCCGTCTAGTCTCCAGCTAAGCAGAGCTTGTGTTATGAGTACTAGACAACTGATAAACTTACATATATATTTCTAAATACATACATATTATAGATAAATTACACCCAGACACAGAACAAATGATCGTGCTCCTCACACAAACATTTGGCCTGGGTGGGAATCGAACCCACGACCTCCGGCATAGCAGTTAGGGCTACTAACCACTAGACCAACAGGCCAGTCAAAGGTATGCGCAGGGAGTGGATGATTTCATACTGGTTCTATAGAAATCAAATATTTATCGGTAGCTTGTATCTGTATCTGACACACAAGTTTCACGTTTGCGCCCTGCCTTGATGTTACAAAATTTTAATGGTATAAAATTGACAGACATGAGTAGAAGCACTGTCGGCCATTTTGGTGTTATTTAGTCCGTATTTTAGATTATAAAAAAATATTGGACCCGTAATTTTTCTTTTTCCCCCCCGTGGGAAAAAATGCTGCACGGCGTGACGTAACACGTAACTTTAATGGGCTCATCTATGTCATTTTTGGTTCAATTTACAAATAAAAAAATACGTGTCCCTTATTTTTGAATAATCTAAAAGACGGACTAATAATTAATTTTACGGCCACTAGCTTATTGCGTGATGCAGGATTAGTTCTTATGTGACGCCACAGATGTCGCTATATCACTACCCTCCGGAGATCGGAGATCGATATGGTTCTTGATGCTTGCCAGGCCAGTGGTAAGTTGGTTCCAGTGGGTCGGAACCGAATACCGCATAGTTCTCGGTGAGTCGGACGGAACAGTCTGCGGTGATGACCAGACGGGTATTATGTCTGAATTGGGCAACTGCCCGATGGCGAATTTCGTCTTAGTCGTGTGCGTCATCAGTCCTTTGTTTTCGAAGGCTTTTAAAACTGTTGTAATTTTTGCACAATAAGGCCTCTAGAAATTGAATCAATTTTAAGTCCCAATTTGACCTTAGGGCTTTATTTTCAATTACGGGATTGGTAGAAAGAGGTATCGTGGCTCTGAAACGCAATGGGCAACTGAAGAAACACATGTGAGTTTAAAGGTACCATTCGAACCTTAGCGGCAGGCTGCGAATGCAGGCAGCACATGCAGCGGCAGTACGAAACCGGCTGCAGCTGCACGACTGTTTTCTATGTAGTAGTACGGATGTTTGTGAAAACCATTCCGAACGCGGCAGCGGCTGCACGTGCTGCCAGCCTCAGAATCACTCCCGGTTGTGGATGCAGGCAACGGCTGCGTATTATGCATGCGCTACCTGTATTCGCAGCCAGCATCCACAGCTTGCAGCCGAGATTCGAATGGCAGTTAAGTTTTCGTTAAGTTAACGGATATTTATTAATTAAATTAACTCTAGATACTGTTAGAAAAAGTTGTAATCGTATCGTGTGTACTGGCAGTCTGAGAGATGGACGAATGTTTGAATTTATGTTAGACAGAAAATAAGAAAGAGTGTGTCTGTTACAATCGGTGTGTTCTCTAAATACGATAAGTAGTGTTTTGACGAGAAATGAAAAAGCAAAAATAAATACCAATTTTATTACAAGTTGTTTTACATGGTTATTATTCAACCACGCTCTGCTACCTATAATACCATGTACTCATAGGTTATGGGCCCAGATGGGCTAACCTTGAACAGATACCTACATAGGCAAAACATACCCAGTCAGATATAAACCTATACCCAGCTGGGTCGAAGCCTACTAGGGCCAGGATTATCCGAAAGGGCGCTCGAGCCCCGGTATGAAGGCAAGAAAAAGAAAAAAAAGAAGGAGAAGGCAGCCAAAGGAAGGAAGGGGAAGGGGAAGGCTTTCGGGAAGGGGGAGGTAGGGGAAGGAGTGGGTCTTTTAGTCAGTAAGAGTCTGACACTATCTCCCGCTCCGCCCAAGGGCGGGGGATGTCAATGCATGTTTTTTTTCCCACCATAAAAAAAAAAGATATAAACCTATCAATTTCAATTGAGTCTGCTATCTTATATAGCCCTAAATAAGTACCTACTTGTAGCCATAGATAAACTACTGACGAAAGGGAACCGTTTTAGGAAGGAGATGAACCAAGATGTTGAAACTAGCTCAATGATAGTACGATACAGGAAGTATCAATGATTGTCGTAACGACGTCTAATGTGCGTGTCACTTCTACCGAACCCTATGATGAATGGGAATTTTATATACCTAGGCATGGATGAAAAGAGCTATCTATTTTTAGGATCACTTTGTTGACCGTCTGTCTGTCAAGGCCCTTTATCTCGGTAACGTGTGGAGGTATCGAGTTGAAATTAAAACGGTATACTCAAGTTTGTGTTCCCTTGAAGCAGTGAAAAATCAGATTTTAAAGTTAACAAAAAAAAAAGGCGTGTGGCACTCGGGGACTGCCGCGGTAAAGCTATTGCATAGCATTTTTTTATCAACTTATGCAATTATAATTATTTATTTATTTTATTTATGCAGTATTTTTTTTCCTTATTTATTTTTTCTTTACACTTTTTGAGCGTGGTGACCAATAAGAAAACAAATGAGCCCCACTCATTTGTGTGGTGTTAGGTTATTTTCGTTACGGAATTTCTGGATTCGGTCTCCACGCTCAAGGCCCGCGATAGAAGCTATGCAATAGCTTAAAAGAAATCGTTTTTGTTGCAAAAAATGTATATTTCAACACTCTCATGGGAGTCAAAATTCATAGGGGTACTTCGCGTTGACCTAGAATCCTGAAGCAAGGTCTCTTAGCACATGTAAAGGAAAAATCTGAAAGCAAGATTTGTAGTTAAGCACGTCACAATAAAAAAACAGTTTTCATAAATATGTTTTTACGGAACCCTCACTGCGCGATTCCAACTAGCACTTGCCCGATTTTTTTTATCAAATGACTCCTTCCGCTCTTTGTGGAGCAAGAGGAAGTGTCAGACTTTTACAGACCGTTTCAAGGCTGCAGTGGCAGTGCAGCAGCCAATCACTCAACCAGTGTATCAACATCAACCGTACTGTCAAATATTATAAGATTGGTATCATACTATCATGTTTCTGAACTTCTTACAACATACTGTTGAAACCATTGACTCACTTTAGTTTAGATACTGTGAAACCAAATAAAAAATAGTAAAAGTATGAAATAGTTAAGTCATAATTCGTGCAAGAAATTGCAGCAGTTCATTGTACATTGTGCAAGCCATATTGAGCTTGGTGCAAAAAATATGTTCTCTCGGTACAGATAGCAGCTTATTTTCCCAAAGGCCATGCACTTTTTAATTTAAAATTAGAACCATTACCTAGTTGACATTTAATCCCGGCCAGATGTTCAAAGAACTATAAGCCTTAACTCGATCCATTTACGATATTATAAAGTGAGAGCTTAGCCAAGTTGAAAATCTACAATCGTTAATGTTAGTAGAAAACCTCAAATGTATAGGATTGACTCCATCTCAACGATATGTCACGTGGTCAGAACAAAGGAATTGGAGGCGTTACCGACTGTAGAAAGAGATTCGAAACATAGCGTCCATCTTTGTTAGTCCAGCTGCCCCCCTAATTAAGTTACAACCGTTTCGTTTCGATTTTCTTGCGTCGAACGCCTCGAGTCAACCACGCCTCCGATTCCTTGATTTTGATCACGTGACTGAGTGTTGAGATGACTTCAGAACAAAGGAATAGGAGGCGTGGCATACTCGAGGCGTATCTACTCAAGAGAATCGATACGAAACTTGGCTATGGGGGCAGAACAGTTAAAGGAATGGAACTATATCTATAGGATGTATTAGCTGCATCCCTCTTTTTCGCTCGCACGCCAGACATTTTAACACGTCATGGTAAGGCGGGATTGTTGAAAGTATTTTCAACAATCACATAAAGTCAGAGGCGTAGCGTGGACTAATATAGACGAGGGCGACCGAAGGCACATCAGCGAGGCCTTATTCTTTTATAAATCTGAAAACTAAACTGCGACTGTCGCAACCCAGTGTTCGACCACATCATCGCTTACCATCAAGTGAAACAGTAGTCAAACGCAAGCCAATTATAAAAAAAACCCTCGTTGAAGGCCCCTTTGAAGTGAGGCCATGAGCGAGGGCCAGACTCTGTTTCCTGGCAGTTATAAAGCTACAACTACGTTAGACCGACGCCCACATGTAACACTACTGATTTGTACGTAGAACGACGTCACGTGGCGTGGATCAAGTGTAGGTCTACAAGTTTAGTATCCATATATAAAATATATGGAGACCGACTCACCTAGATCGATGAGTGTGGCACTAACACTGTGTGCAGTGTAGTTCTAACTTAATACCCAGGGATCTTTAAGTTAAGAGTTAATGGGTTACTTCTAGGCAAGCGTGCTTTACTGTCAACCATAATATCGCTTACCATCAGGTGAAATAGTGATCTAACAAGAGCCTATCAATTATAAAGAAAAACCCTCGTTCTTGAAGAGTTCTCACTTATGCGAGGCCCCTTTGAGTGCGAGGCTGTGAGCTAGGGCCCACTTCGCTCAAACTTACTATCATTAAAAAAATTATCAAGTTCATAAAAATGCCGATTAATTTTACACTAATTGGGCGCCATCGTAACACTTTACCGAAATAATTACAAATTATGTTTATTGTTTACATTGATTCTTTGACATTGTTGTATAATTATCTCGTTAATACTTTACTTATCATAACACGCGTCACTTTATTAAATGCGTCATGAATTCCAATCATTTACTTTGAAATTAATGTATTTTAAACCATTTAATTAAAAAACTATCAATAATAGGCAAATTTTATTTAAATATTGTGCGTCAATTTATTTCTCTAAATATACCAAGGATATGCGAATTTAAAACATTAAAATAAAGTGCAAGTTTTTGGCGAGATTTTTCATTTTGAAAAAGGTGTGGAAGAGATCCCTGAAGAAGAGAGTCCACTGTTTCAGTCAAAGAAAAAAAATATATGTTAGTAATTGGACCAGTACTTTCAGAGATTACCTCCCACAAACAAAAAAAAAAACATAAAAACAAAAAAAAATCTGTTCCTCTTTATAATATTAGCGGCCAGACCCAGATTTGCATGGGTTCAAATTTTGGCTCTCCCGGTGGATTAAACTTTTGTAAAAACTTAGTCTTGACAATTTTATTTTTGTATCCCTTTCTTTTGATTACAGTAAGGCAGCACTAAGTATAACATTATGGTAATCCTAACTAATATTATAAATGTGAAAGAGGTGGATGTTTGGATGTTTGCTACTTAATCACGCAAAAACGACTGAACGGATTTGGATGAAATTTGGCATGCATATAGCCTTTGACATGGAAAAGAACATAGGCTACCTTTTATCCCAATTCCTTAAGTACCTAATGCCACGCGGGCGAATCCGCGGGCAAAACCTAGTATTATAATAAAACTAACATGAAGTGTAATATAACGTAAGAGCCTGGTTCTCACAACACAGGGAATCCTAGTGTGAGTTCCAGGAAGTCTACCCATAAATGTATGTTTTTGTGGTCAATAAATATTCTTATTCTAATTAAAAACACAATGAAAAAAAATAGCCAAGTTGGTCGAGCCATTCTTAAGCGATGCTCCATTATCTATGTGCGTCATACATAAGGAAATTGATTTTTATTTATACAGATTTAAGAAAAAGCCACTTTACGATCAGATTGTGATATTTAAAGGCTTTAAGACAACTTTTTGTTATTCGTCTTTCATATCTCTCAAGTTCAGTACAAAAGAAGTCGAGCCAGTCAGACCAAAAATCATCATTTAAAAATTAGGAATTTGTAGGACAAACGTTATTTTTTCAAGCGCTTTTTCTGGAAACTGAGATGTGATGGTAAACTATTATTTATGAACTTGATTTGTGTTCACAGTAAGAAGTAATAAAACATAGAAAGAACTTAAATCATTTAAAAAGTTTCAAATTTGTTGAACGTATGGTAATGACCTTAGAAATATACAAAACAGAAATATAAAAATATCCTTTTTTTTTAATCTATGGTAATGACGATTGTACGAGCCAATAATGCTCATACAGAAAATTACGTTTTACATAATAAACAATATACTTTTTAATTAGTCTTTAGAATTAGTCGTAATTACAACTTCGTCACGCGGTAATATGTTTGCAATAAACAAGTGCGGCTCTATAAATAACTTTATTGTATTTACCAATCAACATTTTAACGTGTTACTAAGTGACTTGGTATTACTCCTTACAACCTACAACAACTCGTCAACGGCGAAATACTCCAACATCTTTTTGGTCCTTCGAGCCGGATAATCTTCGAGGCGAAATACTCCAACAACGATACTTCCAAAATAGATTCGACATTTTCGGAATTTATACCGCTACATCTATCACGCAATTGGACGGCGTCGAATTAAACTATCTAAAGTACTTGACAGCATTAATTTAATCCCCAAAAAAACCACGAAATGGACACTATTCCGTCACGACTTGTTGAACCGTGTGTAGGCAACTAGGCAGTTGTAGGGGCTCGCGTTTAACGGACGAGAAACCCCACAAGACATAACTAAAGTATCTACTTTTGATAGACCGACGACATTCAGGCGAGGCGGAATAATACCGTATTATGTGTCGAATGGAATCCGGCGGTAACTCCGGTTTGATATAATGAAGTACTTGATGTTGAAATTGTCCAGTGGTTTCAGGACAGACTACTGAAAAAAAGTTCGAAGTGTCAGGCAAGGTGGTTTTTTTTTATTATCATTCAAATGGCATCGCCCGCCATCGGGCGGAGCGGTAGATAGTGTCAGACGCTTACTGACTAAAAACCTACCCCTTCCTTCTTGCCCTTCATACCGGGGCCGAACTACTTGTCGGAACTAGACCCTGACCCCAGTAGGCTTCGACCCAACTGGGCTGCTATTGCTGACAACTCCTTGTAGCATTCCAATGGTGAAAGAATTTTTGAAATCGGCACAGTAGTTTTTGAGTTTATTCATTACAAACATACACACAAAAATACAAATTTTCTCTCTTTATAATATAAGTTTGAATGAGTTCGAAAGTGATAAAAAAACCAAGCAAATCCGTTCAGCCGTTTGTGCGTGAAAAGGTAACAAACATACTCACAAATTACCTTGAACAGTTTGAAATGTGATTTGCAAATTTTAGAGTGGAAAACGCAGCGTTGGAAGGTCTCTCACAAGGTGGAATGACGACCTGGTAAGAGTCGCGGGAATGCGGTGGATGCGAGACGCACAGGATCGGTCGTTATGGCGACGCTTGGGGAAGGCCAATGTCCAACAGTGGACGTCTTGCGGCTGAAATAATGATGATGAGAGTAGATATCTTTGTGCCTTTGGAAATTAGAGGTCGTTTAGGTTTTTTTATATTTACTTTGCTTATGTGACAAGGCAAGGCCGTAGAACGTGCGTAAGCGGAAATCAAATCAAAATTAACAAATCTGTACCTAATTGGCCTTCTAAAGATAAAAACATTGCATGCGTGTAACTAAAGTAGAAACACCGATCTATCCATTATATTATTTAAATAATACAAATGAAAAGACATCGATACCGGCCTTCGACTTAGGCTCCAAACCAGAAAATGAATGGACTATGACATATCTTATGTTAGGTGTCTCATTTCGCGTGCATTATATTAACTTAGTATACATTTCGCCTTTCAATCCATAGGACGCTTTGACGAATAAAAAAACTTAATCACTTTAGATAGTGGCTGGAGCAAGGACCACGGTTCACGGCCTGAGATATGCGCTGGGTGAGATGACTCAATTCCTTATCATTTTTGATTACTCTTCAGTGCACGAGCTATTAATATAGTCCATTTCGTAACTCGTTCAACAAACGTCCTGTCAAGTGCTCTCCATTAAAGTCTTTGGAATCTTTTCAATTAGTGTTCTAATTAAGTTAATCAATCACGTCGTGGCTAGTTTAAGTTCGTCAGTGAGCCGTGGCAGGTAGGTACCAGGGAACAAGGCCGCGTCGCCGGAGCCGCGGGCTGGACGCCGGCGCGGCAGTCGAGGCGGCGCGCTCGTGGAGACAATGCGGGACGAGGAGCCCCCCCTGCCGCCGCCCTCGCCCGTGCCCCACTCACGCACCGCGCCCTCGCGCCTTCGCCGCACTCTATACACGCTGCGAACGCCGTTCCGGCCTGGTTCGCCCTTCCACATCGGATTGATCAAGCGCACAGGCTCCTCGAAATCCGTCGCCTCAGACGACGAGATCGCCCGCGACGAACGCACGATGCGTAAGCGTAATAAAAAACAGCGTGACGTAGCATCTGACGCTTCGCGCAGTACCGACAGCTCGCCCAGCGTCGACAAGAAGAAGAAGGAACATGGCAGCTTCATGCGCCGAATGGGCAGCTTTGGCAAGAAGAAGGCCAGCGGGTCAACTCAACCACCCCTAGAGTCACAACCCACAGACTCACAGCCAACTACGGCTGAATCAACCCTAGATCATCCCTTAACACCACCCCCGGAACTGGAAACACCTACCCCCGATGTACCTACCCCTGAGACGTCAGCCGTAGAGCCGGTGAGTCCTATCGCCGTAGAGCACCCTGTGGCGACGCGACCCTTCTCCAAAGCCGCTTGGAAGCGCAACAGCGAGCCGGAAATGGAGAAGCCTGTGGAGGACCCCAGCCCAGAGAGTGCACTGCGCAGGCGCATCGCGTTTGTAGCGCAGGCGTCCGCGTGCCTATCGGAGGACCACGATGACGGAGAGAGGGGAGCGGCCGAGGTGGGGTCGCTGGAAGAGGCGGTGGCGCTCGCGCGCGTGCGGCTGGCCGTGCCCGCGCCGCCCTCGCCGGCACAGTCGCGCGAGTCCGACACGGAAGAGGAGGGGTACACGGACGCGATGCCGGCTTACGGAGACCTCATCGAGCCCGACGCCTCCGGGACCGACGCTCCGGTGAGTGTGTGCGGCGAGTGTTGCGAGCGGCGCGCGCTCAGTGGCCGAAGGGTCGCCGAGTGATGCGCGCGCGCCATGACCTTCGAGGAAGCGGGTGACGACTGCTACCTCACAGTGTGCGAGTGCTGCGGCTTCAGCGCCGAGACGGCCGTGTTTGTCCCAGTACGTTACATTTCACGCTAGTTTACAGCGGACGTCCCGCGGCGCGATGCCCTTCGTGAGTACGAACAGCTTGCTCGTGTGCACTTCGCTTTACCAAATGTATCCTTCATGCGTTGTTTTGTTTGTACAGGTGCACGCATTATCTTTGTGTTACAACGGTAGCCTATTCTACTTAGTTTAGTTTTAAACTCGAAAATAAATAGTACCTAACCTATTGCGTTCACATGTCTCAACACTTCTAACTTTAGTTCTAAAGATTAGGTACTTGAAACCCACCAAAAACGTTTTAAACTATTTTAATAAAAGTCGAAAACGGGTTTTCTTCGAGGCTACATAACTACTCGTAGATACTAAAGTGTTTTAAATAAAATCAAACATTTTGGTAAGTCTCTAATCATTTCTATTTATGTAAATTGATTATTTATTTACTGAGTGACACACTTTAGCGAAAATAATGCAACAAATGAACACATTTTATTGGGAAGATCCATTAGAAAAAACGATTTAACGTTGTTATTTACATACAAAGCTGTTTCTGACATTTAAAATCTAACAATGCTAGAATACTTATTGCGAAAATTAATTTAGAATCGGTGTTATATATATTTAAAAACGGTATATCAAATTGATGAAAACAGATACAGTTCGTGGATTATTTATCGTCATATTATATTTCAGCTAGTTTACCTTTAAGGATATTAAGTCACTGACCTATGTGTATCGGAAAATGTATAATTATTATGCGTTATCGATATTTTACGTGACCAGGTGTTATTTTATCAGATAGCAGTGCTACCAAGGATCGACCTTGACTGGAAACCACTTCCGCGAACATTACTGGTTATATATGTTTAGTTTTTTTTTAATTGACAGGCTCGCGTTTGACTACTATATCACCTGATGGTCGACGGTGGAGCACGCTTGCCTAAAAGTAGCTTAGTCTCTCTTGACTTAAAGACTTCTAGGTGGTAACTATCAGGAAACTCAGACTCCGGCAGGGAATTCTATTGCTTAGCCGCACTGACAATGCACTGTCAGTCTGTCACACTGTTGACTGAGTGGAGTAGACTTTGACCTCACAAGGGCAACTGCACGCAAAAAGAGGTCTGAGTATCATACATGTAGATGGATGGAGAGGAAGAGAGAGGCTTAAAAAGATATGAAAGAAAAGGGAGCTAGTGATAGTGTGATGGGTGACAGGACAGAATAGAAGGAAAAAACGTGTCGCGCCGACTCCAGGTAATATAGGATAAGGGCAGGAAAGAAGAAGAAGGGTAACTGCTCGATACTAGATCTACCTCTTCCGTGTTCTTAAGAAACAATTTTAATTCATGGACAGTGGTAGGTATACCTGTAGCCACGTCATCGCTTACCCTTAGTTGAGATAGTGATCAAGCGCGAGTCTAACAATAAAAAAAAACATAACGCTTTGGTTAAATGTCATTTTGACATAAGAGTTACCATGTGTCAAAATTTGTTTTTCTTTGTTTTTGGAAATCGTCAAATCACTACTCCTACTCTGTATGGAGCGCGAATTTACCCCTTAGGGTAATAATAGTCTTTCGACTTCATTGCTTAATCTTACGTCATTGTTCTCTCATGCTCACCTATGTCAGCATTAGGTATGCAAAATTTTACGCTGAAAGTCCGATCAGTTTCGGCTGTACGTTGATATGTTAGTCGGTTGACCCTTTTATAATATAAGATATTCACTAGGAATTTACGAATAAGTAAAACAGCCGCTGAACTTCACTTGAAAAAAAAAACCGATTGACACATGTCAAAAGAAATTTTGGCGGGATGTTGTCATCTGACCATAGAGCTAGGTGTCTACGCGTCACTAAATATATTGCATTACATTTTGAGGTTGTTAAACTATCTTTTGTGTAACGCTAGATATTTCGATACCTAGACTGTTGAGTAAATAATCGATTTCTAGTTAATGATTCCGCGTCATTCCGTTGTAAGAACTCGTTTGGTCACATTTTTTTCTTGATAACAGTTAATTTGGTGTCAATGAATTTTATTAGGTCTAGGAGTTACATATATACCCCGTTAAATTTTGATCGTTTTAATTCCATGGAGGGTCGATCCGGTACATGAAACACTATCAATTTGTAAAGATAAAATTAAAATATAAAGTACCTTTTTTTAAAAACTTGTATTAATTTACGCATGTACGAATTTAATTTCTTTAAGAAAACGTCAGCTGAGAGAGTTCCATGACTTGTAGGTAGTAGTCGGCGGCGTTGCGTACTAATTAATTATCTAGATGAGGCGAAAGGTAGGGTCAGGCTTTTATTGACTAAAATTTACCTGTGTTCCTTTAGTAGCCCTTTACAGTCTAGGGCTATCGTAACTCTTTCGAATAATCCCGTGATAAATTCCTTTGTTTTTTCTTTTACACTATCAATATCGTGGTGCGTTTACAAACATTTCAACATTTCTTCAACAATTCCGATACACAAACATCTCAGACCAGAAGAACTATCTGTAGGCTGAACAGATATTTGTACCGAGCCTGAAAAAAAAAAAAAAATTCGTAGACATCAGAAATTAATTCATGGGCGCCGAGATCCCAACTCATCTCATCTCAGCATAAAACTAAATCAATCCTGGTATAGATTTTAATAGGACGGCCGATATGTGTATGTGAGAAAAGTATGCCCTTTTAGGTTACCCGGGTTAGCTTCGAAAGGTACCTCAGCCCCGGTATGAAAGGCAAGAAGGAACAGGGTGGGTGTTTTAGTCAGTAAGAGTCTGACACTATCTTCTACTCCGCCTAAGGGCGGGGGATGTCATTTGAATTATATATATACCCACAAAAAAAAATGGTACGTCACCCCTATAGATTAGGATCATAGTACATATAGCCCATATAGGGCTCCTGCCCATAGACAAGTTTGAGGCTTATCTTACAAGTATTTTTTTTCCGGTACTTATACAGAAACAATTGATAAAAAACCAATCTTATTCAAATTCTGAGGCGCGTTTTCATGAATATGAATGTTAGTAATCGCTTTGAAGTGTCAGATCCGAAAAGGACGACATTTGAATAATAATACGTTTTTTAACGAGAACCGGTAATGACTGGTTTCCAAAAAAAAAAAAAAAGTTTTTTATAGGTTCTATGAAGACCGGTTCACATCACTAGTCTAATACAACTCTATGATAGTGTAGCGTACCTAAAATTATCGTAATCGAATTTGTACTACCAGATATTCCTCTTAATATTGTTTAGTTTAGATACTTCAGCATTTAAAACTTCATGCAATAAAAAGATACAAAGATAGACCTTAAAAGGCATTCTCGACCAGTGAATGGGTAAGGGTGGTAAAGAGAAAACATGGCAAATGTATAATAAAGAAAAGATATAAAATCAACATACAAATCTATTTAATATACCAATATTATATATATATTTATACAATCATTGGTTCCATCTTCTCGAGAGGAGTCCTGAGTCCCAACATTATAAGGTTGACTATATACTATGCTATGCATTGGTTGCAATGCCGTATTTTATGAAAGAAAATATTGTTACATTTCAGAAACTATTGTATTTTTTATTTGCACAACTAGCACACAACGCCACGGTAATAATATTACCGTGAAAACGCCGTCTAGTCCCAAACTAAGCAGAGCTTGTGTTATGAGTACTAGACAACTAATAAACATACTAATATACTTCTAAATACATACATAATGTAGATATATGATACCCAGACACAGAATAAATGATCATACTCATCACACAAACATTTGTCCTGGGTGTCCACGACCTCCGGCATAGCAGTTAGGGTCATTAACCACTAGAACAACAGGCCAGTCCTAAGTAATTACCTAGTTCATTAGCAATGGTGTCACGGAGTTACATAATAATTTGTAACACTAACAGTAATTGTTCTAATTGTTCATCAAACAGGTTCTTTAATCGTTTTTGGTTAAGGCCCAAGCGCCCGAAAAGTGCTTTAAAACAGTTTTCGGGCGCTTGGGCACGAAAAGACTTTCTGGAGGCTCCTTCTCGGTAACATGATTGAAAAAAATATATGTTTATTATAGATTCATGAACAACATTACCAACATTTGATTTTTTCATGCGATTAATACTTTTGTCTAAAAAAAATGTTACATACAACAACATCACATTCGCAACTTTTCCCTGCTCCTTCAAAACGGCTTGGAGCTTTAGAACCGTTTTTACACATAAAAAATGGTACCTAGTTAAATATACTTCAAAGTGAACATTGCATATGTAAATCAGAACGAACCAGAACAAACAGACAGACAGACAAAAATAAAAAAAACCGGCCAAGTGCGAGTCGGACTCGCCCATGAAGGGTTCCGTAGCAGCAAGTAACATAATATAAAAGTTCTTGTAATGTATTGTAACTTTGATCGATGTTTTAATAATAGTATATTTTTTTCGGTTTATGACGCATTAAAAAAAAACTACTTACTGGATTTCGTTCAAACCAATTTTCGTTGGTAGTTTTTATAGTAATGTACATCTTATATTTTTTTTAGTTTTATCATTCTCTTATCTTAGAAGTTAGAGGGGGGGGGGACACACATTTTACCACTTTGGAAGTGTCTCTCGCGCAAACTATTCAGTTTAGAAAAAAATGATTTTAGAAACCTCAGTATCATTTTTGAAGACCTATCCATAGATACCCCACAAGAATGGGTTCGATGAAAAAAAAATTTTTGAGTTTCAGTTCTATGTATGGGGACCCCCAAAATTTATTGCTTTTTTTCTACTTTTGTGTAAAAATCTTAATGCGGTTCACAGAATACATCTACTTACAAAGTTTCAACAGTATAGCTCTTATAGTTTCGGAAAAAAGTGGCTGTGACATACGGACGGACAGACAGACAGACAGACAGACAGACAGACAGACAGACAGACAGACAGACAGACATGACGAATCTATAAGGGTTCCGTTTTTTGCCATTTGGCTACGGAACCCTAAAAAAGACGTGTGGCACTCGGGGACTGCCGCTGTAAAGCTATTGCATAGCATTTTTATCAACTTATGCAATTATAATTATTTATTCATGCAGTATTTTTTTTTCCTTTGTTTTTTTTCTTTGATATTAATTGAAGTTACACTTTCACACATTGAATTGAATTTTGATTGATTGTTCATTCATTTGTTTTCTTATCTGTCACCACGCTCAAAAAACAAATGAGTGGGGGGTGTTAGGTTATTTTCGTTACGGAATTTCTGGATTCGGTCTCCACGCTCAAGGCCCGCGATAGAAGCTATGCAATAGCTTAAAAAAATATTTTGGTGTATGTAGGTACCGTACATATTATGTATTATATGCATGTAGTAAAAAGCGGTTATTTCAATATTACAAACAGACACTCCAATTTTATTTATATGTAAAGATTGCCCAGGCTTATTTTTGTATGTTAGTTAAGAATGTAGCATTGTAGGTCTTTATCATTATGTAACGTTTCTGGGCACAGTGAGAGGTAGTGTCTCCTTCTGGAGATTAGTGCGTTCTGAATATAAACAAACTCTTCAGTTTTATAATATTATTATAACGCAACCCAAAGCAATTAAGCATTAATTAACGATTTTTTTTGTTAATTAATATAAACCAGTCCTTGACTGCGACCTTACCGGATGGTAAACAGTGATGCAATCGTAAGGCGCACTAGTTCATTAAGAGCCTATTCACTCTAGCCTTGAAGACACCCAAATGATAATTGGACGGGAAGACTGCAGCCGGCAAATTTTTCCAGAATTTCCACCATTAACATACATTTTGAAACATGTCACTTAGATCAGGGGGCAGGTGACTGAGTCAAATCTCACGATATCTCACTATGGGAAGAGGGGTCAATAAATCGTCAAAATCACTGAACGTACTTAATTAATTGAGCTTTACAGCCAGTTATTTATCTAAACGCAGTAACACCGTTGAAGTCGTGATATAGTTACATAATAACCGGTTTCATATAACTACCTATATATTAAGGTAGATCTATAAGTCGTGGCCAGATCTCACAATTAAGCACTTCATGATGTGGCCCAATGTATCCGGCCATTTCATGAAATAGTTGCATTTCATGAAATAATAATAGGTTAAACCTGACCAAATCGATTAAACTTCAACGTTTGATGATATATGTATGTCATTCCACATTTGGCCATATCATTAATTTAAGATGTCCATGATATTATAAAACTGGGCAAGTGCGAGTTGGACTCGCACACTGAGCACATCTATTAGAGGGAAAGACTTGGTGACCTGAAATACAGGACAAAAGCCTAGCTTAGGCACCAGTCTCCCACAGTATGAGTCCAACTATTGTCATTATTTTGGTTTTGTAATTGCTGTGATATTGTGGTGAGAAAAATAAACGAATTATATTATATTATAACTGATGAATTTAGTTGCGAAGATTTTTCTGAATCGCAAAAAGTATAATATGATTTTAATTTCAACTCGATACCTTCACGTGTTCTGGAGATAAAGAGGCTTCACAGACAGACATACGGATAACAAAGTAATCCTTTTAGGGTTCCATTTTTTTTCTTTTGAGATAGGTACGGAACCTTTTTTCGTATGTATTGCTCGGTAAGAACGTGACGTTCATGGTAAGAACATTTATATATGTTGATTATTTTAATGAGTTCGGCCTCATCAAGCCGCATCTTATTTCATTGAAATTTATCGAACAACCATAAAAGAGCTTCTTCCTAAATAATAATTACGTAATATCTGATGTTGATAACATATTGAGTTCCTTCAAGTTGAGCTATACGAAAACTGGTTAGTGCTTTATTCCTTATTTTTTTCTTTTTTTTATGGTGAGAAAATCATCTAATGACAACCCCCGCTCTTGGGCGGAGCGGGAGATAGTGTCACACTCTTACTGACTGAAAACCCACCCCGATCCTTCAAGCCTTCATACCGGGACTCGAGCTATCTTTCGAAACTAACCCTGGCCCCAGTAGGCTTTGACCCAGCTGGGCTCCTGCTGCTGCTGACAACTCCTTGTGGCGCGCGGGAACAGTGCGCGCCGTCGACGACACGGGCTCGCTCCGGACAGTTACCGGACGGTCGGGCAACGAGCTACCCAAAGCTCGCCGTCCGCAAGCCCGCTCCTACGGAGGCCGGAAATCGGTAGCGGAATCCAGTCGGCGGCGAGAGCGCCGTTGCCTGATGCGGTCAGCCCCCTCCTTTGCTAGCATTCCATATATCACCTCGGATATTAACTTAAGTGGTTCTGATTCAACAATCCATGGACCAGTTATTTGAGTTTGTTTCGATACATCTTCTCAGAGTTGGGAAACACTAATGAATTGACAATTTAACCTAGGTGGGTCACCACCTAGTTTATATTGACAATTGATTAAATATAATATATTAAAAGTGTTATAGTTAACTGTTAATACTATTAATATTTATAAAGAGGAATGACTCAAAAACTAATGGACCGATTCCAAAATTTCTTACGAATTCTACATTATCATTATCACTGAGTAATAAAGACTTTTTCTATTTTTACGCAGAGAAAACCGCTGGCCACAGTTAGTTATTTGTCAAAATAAACCCCGTTAATTTTCATCTACCTAATTAGATAAAAATAATTAAGTAGGTAAATTACTTTTCAACATTGCATCCAATATTTATGAGATGCAACTTCCTAATTTTTATGTCAGAACAGATTTCTTCTGAATATTTTGTTCAATAACTTGAATGTAAAATTAAACATAATCGGTAAGTGGTAATCGAATTTGGTTGTTGAATTCGTATTTACCATATACCTATCTTTTCAAATTAATATCCTTCACTTCTGTTATCATCTTTCATATGTTTTATTCATCATTTATACACATTTTATTCATATTTTTTATTTATCATTCAATCTTGTTAAATCTTATTCATATTTTTTACTTATCATTCAATTATGCGCACATATTATTCATATTTTGTACATATCTTATTCATATTTTATTCATAATTGATACATCTTCATATTGTTTTTTTAAGTAGATGCTTTAATTTAAAATATTTCAGTTATTCATGAGTCAATGTGCGTTTAACGCAACGAAAGAGGAACGTGTATTACGTAAATATCGACCTCATATGCAAATGATAATACTTCATTTAAATTCGTGATCTGGTATAAAACAACACTGTTTTTGATACCTTTTTAGTTTTAATTGGCATATAAACCACTGTTTTTGTGCCTGAAACTAGTCATGAAATCAGATATCCCAAAAGTATTGATAAAAAACTATCTTAATTGCATCTTCTAGATCAGATAAGCATTCTAAACTATACTTAAAAAACCTACTCTACTCTGGTTACCCAGACACGTGTATATGTCAGTTTTTTAGTTCACATTTGTGTGGCAACATTTTTGGGCTTAAAATTAATGCTTCTTTAAATAAATGTAACTTTGTTGAAACATGTTTTAGATAACAATCCGTATCTTTCCGACCTAGAGGAATGGCTTATTACGTCATTTTTAAAATTTCATAATCTATCTATACTAATAATATTATATAGAGGTAAAATTTGTAAGTTTCAATGTAGGGGGTAATCTTTGGAACTACCGGTCCGATTGGTAAATTTTTTTCACCGATAGAAAGCTGCTTTATCCCGGAGTGACATAGGCTACATTTTATGTACCTACGCGGGCGACGCCGCGGGCAAAAGCTAGTTCATATTATGTTTTATGAAGGCGGCGTAATAAAGCATAATCCGAAGTCATGCCAACTCGGATGTGTGAGTATATTTACCTGTGTGCATTTTTTCTGTGTGCATAGTTACTAATAGATAAGCTATATTTTCTATGTCACCGACTCATCAACCTCATAGGTGTATAAAAGAGAACAGCAATTAATTATTTGATTAAAATTGACTATATGGCCAACCGCCGAGCAAAAATCAAATCATGATATAAATTAGTTGCATCGATAAAAAAAAAATCGTGAATCTGACCCTAACTTAAGATTTCAAACGTAGAGAGATTACGTCACGGGAATATTTGAAAGTTATCCTAACTAATATTATAAATGTGGAAGTGTGGATGTTTGGATGTTTCTTACTTAATCACGCAAAAACAGCTGAACGGATTTGGATGAAATTTGGCATGCATATAGCCTTTGACATGGAAAAGAACATAGGCTACTTTTTATGCCGGAAAAACATCTTAACACGTTTAGAGTGCGATAACCGAAGTACACGCGGACGAAGTCGCGGGCAGACAGCTAGTAAAAAATAATAAAGCTTATTTTTCTTTTTTTTCAATTTTTTTTTTTTAATTTCCTAAATCATAGGTGCGTTCACAAATATCTAAATTCACGTCACGCCATACAAATATTCGTTCCGTGTGGGAATCGAACCTTCGACACGCAGCGCAGCAGGCAATCGCCCAACCGCTGCACCTACTGTGCCGTCAGAGACAAAACATTATTGTCCTGTGACAAAATGAAGTCAAGCGAGGAATAATATGCATTACAATGGTATTTGTAGACGTTGGACTGGTAAACTAGTGTCACTTGTGCAATGATACAGCTGTTATACAACCTTAACCCCAGTACACTCGGCTTGCGGACGGCAAGCAATGGGTAGCTCGCCGTCCGATCGTCCAGTAACCATCAAACCAAGTCCAAGTCGTCGACGGCGCGTAGTGTTCCACGCGCGCCTTAGAAATGTTAGCAAAGGGGGCCCAGCAGGGTCGAAGCCTACTGGGGCCATGGGTACGCTTCTGAAAGGATAACCCGGCCCTGGATTTAAATGCAACGAAGGATCTAGGAGTGGGTTTTAGTCAGTAGAAGTTTGACACGCCTCCCGCTCAGCCCGAGAGCGAGATATGTCATTGGATGATTTCTCATCTAAACACTCGTGGAGGCGATCGGTAGCGGTGATCTCGCACGCTGGGTTCTGGTGCAGGGCCGCTACAACAAGCTCTTAACGCTAAATCTAACGATCTATGATTTTACGACCTAAACTGAACTATGCAGCTATATAGGAAGCTATATGGAGCTACATAGGAAGTTTATCTACATCTCTCTTTCTAACTCGCACGCTTAAGATTTTAACACGTTATGGAAAGGCCTCTGGCCGAGGCCATCCCATGCCGTCGCATCCTTCTGCGAAGCAGTAAAAGTAGAACTACACTGCACGCACGTGTGCCACGTAAGCCGATCTGGGCGCATCGGTCTCCATACATTTTATATGGAAACTAGACTTGTAGATCTACATTAGATCCACGCCAAACGACGTCGTCGTTCTACGTATAAATCAGGCGTGGTTGACGTGTGCGTCAGTCTATTGTAGTAGACGAAGACGGCCGCAGGAGTGAGGAAATATACATCCTTACACCCTAACCGCCGCGACAGAAGAATCGTGGTAATCACGAATGGCCAGAGAGATCTCCGGCCATCGCGGTCGCGGGCTTACGAACGACAAGCAGTAGTTAGCTCGCCGTTAGGCTGTTCAGTTAGGACCGTGATACTAGAACGCAAAGGGCAATTGAAGAAACATATGTGGGTTAGTCAGTAAAAGTCTGACACACCCTCTCACTCCAGCCCGCGGGAGAAGTCTTTACACGATATCCCACCTTCCAAAGATAAAGAACAACTATCTATACACACAATGGTAATTAAAATAAGTAATATGTTCTTGGTATTATGCAGGAGAAATTATGTTAAAATATTGAATTTTTACATAGTTATTTAGGTGTGAAACTCATGAATGGTACCGTGAACCATTCTAAGTGATTATCTTAAATTACAATTGCTATCAGAAAGAGAAATCGGGTTAAAATATTTTAATCATACTATACTTAACATAATTATGCACATATTATATTTACCAAGTATTTCTGTATTTAAAAAAAAAATTGCTAGAAGTCTATCTAAAATGTAAAACAACTCGAGTAAATTATTGGGTTGCAATGAAATCTGACGTAGTCAACACTGGTTGAATGATCAAGGTTGATTAAGAGGTCTTGATCATTGTTTACTAATAGAACCTTATAAAACGTATCATTAAGGAACTTTTTAACAGTAAAAAAAATGTTAAAGATTTTCATTTCAGTCTCTTTAATGATATTCTTTACTACAATAAGGATTATATTTGCAAAGATATAATAATGTCTTTAGTAATACAAGTAATAGCATAAATCAGGAATCGTAAGAGAAATCTGATTCTAAAGGTGAGTTGCACCATTTAACTATAACGATAACAAAGCCGTTAACAGTTCTCAAATCGTCGAATTGACCAATAGGCGGCCGTTTCACGGCTGGTTATGGTTTGGTTATTGTTATAGTTAAATGGTGCAACTCACCCTAAATATTGTGCTCTATTGATTCATCATCACTAGCCATATTACAATCAATATCTGTTGTAGACCTATCATCATCTCAAGAAACAAGTGGACGACAACAAAAAATTGGCGTTGCCAGCAACAGGCTTATTATTTCGGTTAAAAATTACCAAGTCATTAATTTGACTTTTTAGACAAACTTCTATGCACTGAATTTACCATAAAGCAATTAGAATTTATAAAACATTCTTTAAATAAATACATATTCAAAATAAGAACATTTCACATTTAATGTTACCATTACTAGAAAGGAAATGGCCAGTACGCGAAAGGAAGTGGGTCATAGAGAAACCTTAAAAATGAGGTGAAAATAAAGTTAATGGGTTGGAAAATTTGATAGTACAATTAGCGTTTTTATGTGGCTTCATGAAATTGATACGCATTTAAGATGGTGTGAACGATACGATTGGTTTTATTCCTTTAATCAAGTCATTTCCTGCACTAAACTCAATTAAATGGACAGTCACCGCTTGTTATTTATTGACATAAGATCAAGGGGTATTTTTCCGTTGTTGTCGAATTAGATATTTTCCACTTGGCACATATGACGTGGTTTTTAAAAAAAGAAAAATTTCAGTTTCGCTTTTATCCAAAAAAGTAGGTATATTGTCTCTTTATACACTGTTGTGTGAAAAAAAATATGATGTCTAAAGTTCGTTACATTACAGACGAGTGAGATCAAGTTGTATGTTAATTAAAATATCAATTGGCAGCCGTAATAAGTATTTATTTTCGGAATTATAATGATTAAAATCATCAACACAACTCTCAGATCGTGTTACTCTATTATATATTATCTTTCAAAAAAAGTTAAATTTCGTGGGCTACCTTGGAGCATCCCCTTAAGTGCTTGATTTTTACAAATTCTTAAGACTAGTCTCCTAAGCAAGGCAAACGTGTTTATGTAATGTCGTGGCCTGATCTTAGAATTGATCACTTCATAATACAGCTAGCTAAAACTGGCCAGTACCCCTAGCCAAGTTGCTAATCTGCAATAGTTAACGCTTGTAGAAAGCTTCAAATGTACCGGAATGACGTCGTCTTATCGCTCAGTCACGTGGTCAGAACAAAAGAATTGGCGGCAAGGTCAACTCGACGCGTTCGGCGCAAGCGAAACGGTTGTAACTTGGCTAGGGGGGCAGATCGTTTAAACGTTATCATTCAATGATATGTCAATCCTCGTTTGGCCATATCATTGACGTAGGATTACATGCTATTAAAAGATCTAAAGAAAGTAGGCCAAACGAGGACTGACATATCATCAAACTTTAACGTTTTACTTGGCCATATCATAAAGTGATAAATTTCTAAGATCTGACCACGACATATATTGTCACCCTCCCTGCTAACTTTGCTAACTACCAATTGGCAAATAAAGTATTTTGACTTTGACTTTGACTTTGACATTGATATTTTTCCAGGGCAACCATTTTTCGTTCGGGGGTTACAATCATATTTCTGTAGTTGCGTTAGCTGTAGCTTTATTAATGAATCAATAAGTGTTTTATATTGTTCTTGACTTCTTCTTTAAGTTAGTGGTGGCTCTAAAGTACGAAAGTAGTGAGAATATTTTAACCCCTTTTTGCACATACACAAAACAAAACACGTGATTATCTTCTAAAAATTGTAAACAATACAGATACGACGACTAGAGAGAACTTATTCGAAATAATGTTATGATCACGTAGGTAAGTAATATATGTGCAAATACGCCAATTTGCGAGATACGACAGTTAGCGGGGAGGGCGACGGTGTAGATACCATTAATCATAATGATGGACTCTGGTGTTTTACTCGTAAATTCATCTTGTAGGATGTGGCATATGTGGTTGTATTGTCATTGGGACTATGCATTGGTCCATTGTGGCATTTTCCCAAGTAAATTGTCGAATTCATCCAAAGTTTAACATCAACTATTTTGAATTCCAGCTGGTAGGTAGGCGGCAGTTCGTTTTATTTGGCAGTGGCAACATTATAAGGCTGATTATATTAAATGAACATAAGTATAGAATAAACATAAGTTATATACTACTTAAAATTCGGTTTTAAGTGGTTTTTAGTAAGTAAATAACACCTGCTCTTAAATTCGAATACAAGCAATTTTATATTATTAAGGCTAATAGTCTCTGGCCAACTGCGCCCGGATAGAGCCCCGCTGAATTTAACTCCATATTCTTTCCGAAATTTTGATTGATTTACATTTATGCTACGTACATTCTGAAGAACACTTAACCAGCATTTTTTTCGTGTAAATATTTTTCTAAAGATCAAAACCGTTTGAAAGAAGTGATGAAAATAAGGGAAAAAATATCATGTTGTTAAAAGTTACTTTTGGCAAAAGTATTAGTCTTACAAAAAAAATATACGTTGATAATTTTGTACATGTTTTTTTTTTTGATTTATATAAACTAGTGCTTGACTGCGATCCCACCTGATGGTAAGCAGTGATGCAATCGTTGATGGTGAGGCGCACTAGTTTATTAAGAGCCTGTATAATAAACATATTTTTCTAACCTATTGACTTCACTAATACCGAAGAGTAGGTTTCAGAAAGTTACTTTTTTATAACACTGCTCAGGAGTTTTAGGGCCTTTATGACCTCTCATTTGCACGCGCATAGACGCTAATCTGAGAACAATAATTAAGTTTTTCTAATGGATTTGAGTGATTCAATTCTCACAAATTAAGGAATTAGATGAATAAAATTAAATGGTTTCGTCTAATTAGTAAACGACAAAGCAACAAAAGATTTCAATAAATGAATTAACATTGCATAATAGAGCTATTACGTTAATGTATGCCGAGAAAATTAAACATAGCACTTCATTCTAATCGTTTTTGTTTTTAATATAAGTACCTAATAAAAAATTAATGTTCCAAGAATGGATTAAAAGTATGTAACTCTACTTGTCAAAACTTTCCACCATGAAAGTAACTCTACTTAGTACGTAAGTTTAGTTTGTCTATGCTCGAAGTTTGTAACCCTCAAACCTCAAAGGCCTTAAACTGTCATGTCGATATGCCATTCCCTGTGGCATGCCAGTGCCAGTCGGTCGGAGGTCGTCGCTGATGCGTGTACGACTGTAATACAATCCCTGGGCTAGACTTACCGCGGCCGCGTCGCGGTTCCAACGGTTGTGCAATGTGCATTCGCTGACAATATGTGACTGCTGTAGTATCGGGTTTGTTGTCTATGAATCTAAAGAATTTATCGGAGTTTACAGTAGGTACCTCTTGTTCAAAATCTGCGGAAGTAAGTTGCAAGAAAAAAGATTGATTGATATAGGTACTTTTTATTGTATACCATAAATAAAATTACAGGAGGAACTTAAATAACAGGGTGTCATAGTGCGCGGTCTTATCGCTAAAAGCGGTTTTATATACACAACCTCCTCAAAAGACCCTCCTTCATGTTAAACACACTTCCTTGTAATAATGCACGTAATATATGTACCTAAATACAAAAGCTGTCACTTTTTGCATGTCATCTACATGATAGGCCAATTCGTGTGCTTAAATATCGTCAATTTAAGTCACAATCACATTAAGTATAGAATTGTCAAAATTTTTAAGAACGTAGGGAAATTACATCATATTTGACGGAATAAAAAAATGCTCTATTAATATATTTTCAAAGGCACAACAGCAAGGTTCTTATAAGATGAATGTAAACTAAAACCTAGACAAATAAAAAAAAACTGGTATCAATAAAGCAAATAAAACAATCGGTATTCTATTTAAATCAAATGTTGTCTTCGATCAACGTGATTGTTAGAGAATGGCATTTATGTAATAGGTAACTTTAGAAGATAGATACCTAGTCTGGTACCAATCTAAAAAAAAGTACAAAAGTTACCATAGGATATTATTGCGAATCAGATCCTTTAACGCAGTTCTCTGAAAAACTAAGTGACAACAAAGGCAGAGCCTTTGCAGAAGATACACGCATAACTTTTTTTTAAAAAATGGAGACTTCTTTAATTTTATTACGCAATAAGATATAGGTAGGGGTCTCAGACGCTAGAAGTCCGGGACCTTTAAAAAGTCCCAATGTCCTTGTCCCGGTCAAGGGAAAAAAACCGGAAAGCAAAAAAAAACATCTTTATTTATCAAATCGACACAAATATTGAATCGGTTACTGGCCAAGGAGTGCAAATGACAAATACTTGTCGTTATCAGTGCCCGATAAGCACTATCTTTCCACTCGACGCGACTTCATAAATAGCTGGTCATCGGACCGACTCGATAGTTTGTATTCGAAGGTTGAACGATTAGGTCCGTGATCCGATTAAAATAAATAAAAGTTGTCTATTAGCGTTCCAAATTCAAATATAGCGCGCCCAATTTTGTGCATCCTTTGAATTTTTTTAGTTCTTGAATTTATTAGTCATCATTACAGATTAATTTGAAAGCTTTTTTTATTAAATGGAGGATGAGTGAAGATAGCTAAAGTATATTACATAGTGAGATGTGGTATAAACATAACCAAATCGAGAATATTCCGTATCGTGCGTGTGATTTACTTTTTTGGACTTACTTTTGTGTTTCTTGACGACTTGCGTTTTTTATCGAGGATTTCTGATTGAAGATGTCTCCTAAACAGAAAGCCAGTAGTAGCGTGAGTATTTTATTGCCTTTATGTCTATTTTAGGGGGGGTGCGTAAGGGTGGTCTAAGAAAATCCGTCCCTAAGACGACCCACCGACCAAAAATTTATATTATTCGCGGGCTAGGCGGCGGTTTTTATCTTTTTTTTTTAGCTGTGCGAGTGTCGGTCTAAGGGTATTCTATGGCGAACATTACACGGTCATGCATAATTTTTATGTTTTAATAGTTCTCTTTAATTCTATTAATTCAATATTTATTACTTTGTAATTTTAGTATATCTTTATCATCATCATTTGCCTCTCCCCCCCCCCCTAATAAGCCACTCAATTTAATGTTTCGTTCTATTTTTAATTTATATTATTTGATTATTGTTAGGGTTGCCATAAATCCCCAAGGCCCCGTCGGGACAATTTCAATTTGGGGGTCCTTATTTTTAATATCCTGTGTTAGTCGGTAAACAAGTCACATCACATCGCAAATTAAAAAAAAGGAAACTTTATGTAAAACAAAACTATTTGGGATCATATGTATAGGTAATACAAACTTAAAATAATAATTTGTACAAACGAGTAAAAAAGGCTGAAAAACGGGGAAAACTCATAGGGCATCAAAAAATTCGTCCACATCGATAAATGATAAATGATCTTTATTTTGCAAGTAGGTTTTATAAAAACACTTTTACACGTCGTCACGCTGGCAGCATTGCCACGCTGGATGGCAATGCTGATTCGTTGATATATGTATTCATTTGTTTTATTGAGGATATTTAGCGGATGATTTTATTTCGGACAGTAATTGTCAGTTACCTTTTATGAATTTATAAAATTCTTCACAATTCATATGAAAATTAATTTTACATTGAGGAATAGTTTCCACGGTGTCGACTCCCAAGCAATTTCAATCGTCTACTTGGGCAATTTAAAAAAAATTGTAGCACTGCGCTTGACTGTGTTTGTCGGGACATTTTATAGCTTATCGGGACGTCGGGACACCACTGTTGATAAAGGTGACATGTCCCGACGTATCGGGACGAATGGCAGCCCTATTTATTGTGCACACCTACCACAGTGTTGTCTCTTTTTACCCAAAGGTTAACTGGTAGAGAATGCCTTGTTCCATTAAGTCCGCCTATGTACCTACCCACTACTGTAAATAAAATTTAAATAAATAAGATTACATTAAAAAAATTATATAAAAAGTGCCAACAAAATAACATGTTTACATGATACCTACAACCATTTTCGAGGGCAATTACTTGCTTAATAGATTCAAAGTTTTAAGGACAGTTATTTATAGTTCTTGTCCTCGTGTTCTATGCGAAGTAGGTACATAATTATCTACTCTAATTGAATTCCACGCATTATTATTATGATTACATACATAAGATACTAGCTTCAGCCAGCGGCTTCGCCCGCATGACAGTCGGTTTCTCCATAAAAATTTTGAACCCCCGTTTCATCGAGAGCAGCGTAGCGGAGAGGCACCCGAAAATCAACTATAATGTTATTAAAATAAAGTGCATATTTGCTTAAACCTGACAAGAAAAGCTCGCGCATCCTCCAAGATACGCGGGAAACGTATCTTTGACATACGGCTCGAGAATTACAGTACAATTCACAAATGATGGCAGCCGTGAAGTTAGCGCAGAAGGCTGCGCAGTAACGTGTTTTAGGATCCAAAAGGCGACATGCGTGTGTGAGAAGAGCGTAGTATGCGCGAACGTTCGCAAAGGCTAACTTCACGGCGCCGCCATAATTCGTGAATTGTACTGTGTTCCTCTCGTCTGCGCTGACCCTTAGTGGGTGAATTTCGGAAAATGCGTTCTTAGCGGATGTCTACACCCCATAGGGAACCTATCTGCTAAATTTTAAGTTTGTAGGTGATATCATCATCATTTCAGCAGATATACGTCCACTGTTGGACATAGGCCTCCCCTAGGTGTTATAATTTCTGAGATTTCGTGATTAATCCGTACCTAAGTGGTATTTCGCTTTTACATACCTACATAGATTTATTAGGCCAGTCAAAATCGACATCAAACATCGCTAACGCGCATTAATCTACAATTTTTTTTTTTATGTTGTTATGTTCCTTGAGAGTAGTTTACACCCAAGTTACTCTAACCCTGTGCTACTCCCATGCTGCTCGAAAAACTGCGAAATTTTACACTACCCGAAGAAAGTAATAGCATGTCCTTCTGCGCTGCTCTCAAAACGGTGAAGGAAAACCTCGTGAGAAAACCGGCATGTCCTAGAACCAGATATGTGACATTTGCCAACCCTCACTGGGCCCGCGTGGTGGATTACGGCCCATTCCCTCTCCTAGAGAGGAGGCCTGAGTTCCAGCAGTGGGAACATTAAAAAGGCTGATGATGATGATGATGATGATGATGTCCTTTTGGAACTTTATCGTTAGATAATTCGGTTCATCATTAATTTCGAAAGAAAATAAAGATGTAGAGGATATGGGTCAATATTGTAATTCACACATTTTCCTCGATAAATTCAAATCATACTACATTGTCAATTACACTAATAGGGTAGATATTTAGTTTTTTTTAAACCGGCCAAGTGCGAGTCGGACTCACGCACGAAGGGTTCCGTACAACTACCGTACTGTATCTATACAACTTAGACAGGAATAGACACAATATTTTTTTTTTTAGTTTTTAGTAAGCATTTGATGTTACAGCGGCAAAAGAAATCTAATATCTGTGAAAATAGAACAGTTGAGCTACGGGATACGATATTTTTTTTTTATAAACGTTACTCCTATATCGTGGGTTCGTTCACAAACATATAAACTCACACACAAGACATCCAGACCTGCCATACAAATATTTGTTCCGTGCGGTAATCGAACCCGCGACGCGCAGCGGTACAGCCAATCGCTCAACCACCGCGCCAAATGAGAAAAAAACCTATTACAATTTTTTTTTAAACTTTACAATGTCGCTATCTTTAGTAGGAAATTAAACAATATTTAAGTAATGACCTTTTGCGAGGTCTTACATAATATATCTACCACTAGAGAAGATAATAAACGTAATGTTTAAAAATAAATTATTACTCGTTACATGATGATTAATAAATTAATTATTTCAGTTAGTAACGACCAATTGATGCCGAAATGTTAGATGCGTGTTGAAAATAGAAAGAAGAAGAAATAAAAATATTTTATTTGCAAACACAGATAGACACACTCTAGAATCAATTAAAAAAAAATAAAAAAAACAATTTAAAATTAAAAAAAAACCGGCCAAGAGCGTGTCAGGCCACGCTCAGTGTAGGGTTCCGTAGTTTCCCAACCGTCACAATAAGTGTACCCACTTTTGAGTTTAAAAAAATGCTTGCATATATGTACGATTATACTACAAACAGTCCAGAAATTATGTTGTAGAACCCTTTTGTCTTTATTGTACAAAAACTGTTCTTTCTATGAAGTTCAAAATAATTTTTCTAGAAAGTCCTTATAAAGTTCTACTTTTCAGGTTTTTTTCATATTTTCTAAACTTATGGTTCAAAAGTTAGAGGGGGGGACACACATTGTTTTTTACTTTTGGAGCGATTATTTCCGAAATTATTGACATTATCAAAAAATTAATTTAGTAACACCCTATTCATTTTTAAATACCTATCCAACAATATATCACACGTTAGGGTTGAAATTAAAAAAAAAATCACTTCCCACTTTACATATAGGGGGGCTACCCTAATAAAACATTTTTTTCCAATTTTTATTTTACCACTTTGTCGGCGTGATTGATATACATATTGGTACCAAATTTCAGCTTTCTAGTGCTAACGGTCACAGAGATTAAGCGAGGACGGACAGACAGACAGACAGACATGGCGAAACTGTAAGGGTTCCTAGTTGACTACGGAACCCTAAAAACGGCCAATATCTAGACAACTTTTTTTATTCTGTTTTTAGATTTTGTTCATTATAACGGCACGGACATCCAATTGCCTAGCTATCACGGGTCATGAGATACAGCCTGGTGACAGACAGACAGACTGTGGAGTCTTAGCAATAGAGTCCCGTTTTTACCGTTTGGGTACAGAACCCTAAAAAGAACACTGACACGTTGTGTGTTTCACGGCTGCGCCAATTGCAATGTCCTAAGAATGAAATCTAGTTTTGCTTTTTATACAATTCCTGCGTACTCCTCAATGCTGAGGGTCGTGACCTCCCTGCCTCATCACTTTCATTCGATCGATATTCCTGCATCTGTTTCTGTCTCTGGTGGTGTGAAGGTCATTGTATAGCGTAGAGTCAAGAGCGGTACGTCCACGAGGTCGTAATTACTGGGCTTGCGGACAGTGAGCAAAGGGTAGCTCGCTGTCCGGACCAAGCCCAAGTCGTCGACGGCGCGCGCTGTTCCCGCACGCCTCAAGGAGTTGTCAGCAACAGCAGGGGCCCAGCCGGGTCGAAGCCTACAGGGGCCAGGGTTATCCGAAAGGACGCTCAAGCCCCGGTATGAAGGCTTGAAGGAACGGGAGGGGATTTTTAGTCTGTAAGAGTCTGACACTATCTCCCGCTCCGCCCAAGAGCGGGGGTTGTCACTGGATGATTTTCCCACCGAAAAAAAAGGTCGTAATAACTAACTCAACTATATTTATGAGGTTTCAAGCCAACTGTGTTACAAATGGCGCACAATGGCAAAATACGAAATATTCGTATTAGGTACTAACTAACTTGGGTTACTAATCCGCCGATCCGGTCAATGGAGTAGTGGGATATGGCAGTGTGTTGACACCTCATACCTTGCGCTTCACCATCAACGACCTCATCTTTACTTAACATCAGGAAGGATCGCAGTCAAGTACTGGTTTATGAAATTAATTTTGGTGATCCTTCTGACTATCGGTAACCTTGATTCTCCTATCTTCATTTTTAATTCGATCACACAAGGAAACTTCAAGCATAGCCCTCTCCATTGCCCTTTGAGTGGCTTTAACCTATCAAATGAGAGAAAGGCTAAGCGGATTGAATTTGTAGTCACACTTCAGCTTCACACTTAATATACAGGCGAAATTTGTGAGTGTGTATGTTTGTAACTGCTTCACGCACAAACGGCTTAACGAATTTCGATAAATTGAGGTACGGGTAGACCATCTCCTGGAATATTACATAGTGTACTTTTATTCCGGGAATATCTTACTTTAAGATAATTTTCGCGGACGAAGCCTAGTTTAGGGCGTTTTCAGTTTATGCGTTTTTTGCCGGCCTGCTGCGGTGTGTTATGTCGTACTGCGTACGGACGGTCGTATTTTTCATGTAAAGCGCGCGATGCGGCAACCGTGCGGTGAACGGTCGACAACAGCACGGCACACATGTTCAATTCGGTGTTGAGTAGCGCATCACTGACGTACAAGCGCAGTGCAGTGAGATACGTTCTCAATTTACGCGCTTGTTGTCGGAGTGCTAACGTACTGCAACCGGCCGGTTGCGGCACAGTAAACGTGCGTAGCGAGCCGACATGAAACGTTAAAATTGAATGTGTCTTCAAAATATTCCATCCAGGAAAATTGGCAAACTTTACAGTTACGCTTTATAGCGAACATTACACGGTAGGTTTTGCTGTCAGTTTTGCCACCGTCAATGTTTGAATTGACGAAAAATCTACCGTCTAATGCGGTGATTGACGTTTTTTAGTACTGATTGACGAAAACCATCATTCATGATTGATTGACGTTTGCATGACCGTGTAATGGCCGCCTATCACATTTGTGTTCATATTTTACATTTGATATTATAAAAAATGGGCTGCGAAGATAGTGTCAATGAATCATGACATATTTTTCTCTCATTATTATTAATTAATACTGCTAATAAATCAACGCTTTGTTTGATTGTTTACGCTCTTGTACCGGTAAATGTAACTTGTTATCTTACTACAAAAGATATCGTCCTGAGACCTAGATTTACGCAATAGATGTAGAAACACTTGAACATAGTAAGGGGGTTAAGTTACTCAATTCATTAAAGACAGATTATAAGAATAAGACTATAGGTAAAATGCGCATAACTTGAAATAGTTTGATCAGAATAAAGAGCAGAATCAATTGAACTGCTTTTTAATATAAATCACACTAAAAAAAATCTTCATTAATTATGTTGCCCTGTCTAATTAATAGCAATGTCTAAAATAGGTAAACAAACATAAATGGTTGTCGTCCATTAAAATGTTCTTATACGCAGAATAATAAGTGTTAGTGCGCACTACGCAAAGCCGACTACTACCTACAGGTCATTGAACTCGCTCAGGTGACGTTTTCTTAAAGAAATTAATTTCGTACATGCCTAAATTATTATATACTTTATTGTACATACAAAACATAACAAAGAAAAACTTATATCTAAAACACGTACAATGGGCGGCCTTATCGCAATTAATCTTACAAATCGATAGTGTTTCATGTACCGAATCGACCCTCTACGGGATTAAAACGATCAAAATTTAACGGGATGTATGTAATATCTTCAGTGGTATTTAATGAATGGTCCACTTTTTTTAAAAGAGTAACCATGGAGTTTCTTGCCGGTTCTTCTCCATAGGAAACGACCAATTTAGTACCGTGCACTAGCTTCTGACGTTCTTTATGTGCCCATGTAGGTAGGCCTATGAGAAATAAACATATTTGAATTGAATTGAATATTGGTTGAATGGTATAATAATCTGTATCTGTACCGTCCTCTCTTGCCTATTACTAGTAATATTGTAATATGGAAATTTTGTATTTTGTATTTTTTCATTGAAAAATGTTGGGGGCAAATTGTGGTATACTAGCAGCAGGGGCGTAGCTACCGCCGTATTTGCCGCATCTCTGATACGGGGCTTCCACACTACAAGGCCCCGATGCGACGTGCGCAAAAATTCGTAACATGTTATCCACAATCTTCTTGTATTGAAAAGAGACTTGTAAACAAATAATGAAAATATATTGTGATATAATGTTCTAATAGTTCTTATACCGATATCGTCTTCATCCTCGGAACTAATGAGGAAAAAGTCTACGCACACAAAATAATTTTAATTGCAAGGTTAGTAAAAATCCAAAAAGATTTTCCCGTACCGGGAAACGAACCTGAGCCTCCTGTGTGAAAGCCAGGTATCCTAGCCACTAGATATACCTGGTTAGGCTTCGCTCGTTCTAGCACTTTCTACATAAGATCACAATAAAAACAACCTATCTTAATCCAGAATGCTCCAATAAACGTGCTCCAAAAACAAATGTTTGATTCGGGGCCCCTGAGGGCCTAGGTACGCCACTGGATACTAGAATGTGCGTTGCTCATCACGTTGGGGGACCTTCTGACCCCCTGAACAAGAAACAGAACTGAGGTCGGAAGACAGCGTAGGGTACACAAGTTCGTTTTGAGATTGTCGAAGATGGCAGTTGATGAGTATTGACAGCCTTTCTAAATATTATAAAACTTTGGTTGTATTATAATTCTATTAAAATGTTACGACTAACAATAAAAATGTCATCAATTTGATATAACTTAATATTTCCTACTCTTGCAAATCGTAGTGTTCAAGCTTGTCAGTCTAGTTCTGTATTCATTTATTTTTATTTATCGCTTTTTTGTTTATTATGTGTTGAATAAATTTAGTTAAGATCCGATGACATTGTATAATCCATGATTTTTATTGTAAGTAGCTCAAATCAATCAAATCAATAGTATTTCAAATAGACCATTTGCAGGCACTTTTGAATAGTCAAATGTCGGTCAGCCCAAAAAAAGTGAAGCTAAATGGCACGTTCCAAAGCGTAGATCTCTATGGAGAAAAACGTGCAAGAAACTCTATGGACACTCTTTTTATGAAGTACATCTAAGGACTGGAACAGTTTGGCTGCTCGGTCTTCCCGTCCGACTATAATTTAGATGTCTTCAAAGCTTTTAATAATCAGTACCTACTCTTCACCATCTACGATTGCAGCACTGCTTTCCATCTGGTGGGATCGTAGTCAAGCACTAGTTTATTTCATAAAAAAAATCATCAATAAATGCCTATGATATCATTTCTCAATTGACATTAACTGTCGAGTCTCGAGGTACCTCCTTTATCAGTGAGAAACATAATGTTGCAAGTCTATGACGTCATAAAAACAAACTCACTCATATATTTAAACAAGTAAACAGTCTTCTGATAAATTTCAAAGAATTGAATGCGTTTTGTCTGATAATTCATTTTCCTGTAGGTACATGTGTAGCTACTTAGTGATGAAAACTATAACAACTTCGTAAAACTACAACTATGTAACTTTTGCGCGTTTCGGGGGTCGTCGGCTTATTTTAAAATAATAATTACGAAAGGGATTCGTCGCTTTCTATACATTTCTGAAGAGACGACCTAAATTGTTAAAAGAATGGAGCTTAATTGGATGCATAGCTTCATCCCTCTTTCTCTCTCGCACATTCGATATTTTTACATGTCATGTTAAGACCCCTGGACCTAGACTATGGCGTTTAGGCCGTGGTCCAGAGCGAGGAGGAGTGGCAGGCGGTCGCCAACTTCTGCGAAGCAGTAAAGCTCGCCAAGGAAGAGGCCAACCGCATCAGTGAGCATTGGGTAGCTTGCTGTCCGGCCGTCCGGTAACTGTCAAGACCAAACCCAAGTCGTCGACGGCGCGCACTGTTCCCGCGCGCCTCAAGGAGTTGTCAGCAACAGCAGGGACCCATATGGGTCGAAACCTACTGGGGCCAGGGTTAGTTTCGAAAGACAGCTCGAGCCCCGGTATGACGGCGAGAAAGAACGGGGTCTTTTAGTCAGTAAGAGTCTGACACTATCTCCCGCTCCGCCCAAGAGCGGGGGTTGTCATTGGATGATTTTTTTTTCCAACATAAAAAAAAGACTTGTTTTAATCTTGTTTCCGTGTGGGTAAGAGATGGCGCTACACATCCTGTATAACTCTGTCTCTTACCCACACTAAAACAAGATTAAAACAATCTTACTTTGAACGTCACGGTAACCCCGCAAGTCTAATAAAATCTCCTTTGTCTTGATTCAGTCTTACAGTATTATTATTTTGTACAGTTAACAATATCTATAAAGACGTAACTGTAACTGTGCAAATAGTTACCTAGCATGCAATAACTATGGCTTATACGTTCATCTAACCTTTTAATTGATAGCCAATTGAGCTGATGACTGCTTCATAATTGCACCTATGATATGCGCTCCCACCACAAACATAGTATGGCCTATATTTATAATACGAGTATGAAGGATCATAGAATGGAGCATGCATGGCTTTTGAAGTCATTATCTACATTTCTGACAAGCACAAACATCTCTGAATTGAATGAAAAAAAAAAAAAAAAAACTGGGATAAATGGCACAAGCTCTGTCGCTTCATTACAGGTTTTTCTTTAACCAGGTTACTTTTTACGATATGGTTGGCAAAATTTCAATGCACATCCGCACACAAGCCTTTCGGAAAATTCAGAAGGGCATTTCTCGTACTGAAAACCTTTCAAATTGAAGTCGTAATTTCATATAAGAATGCGAAATCGAAAAAAAAAGGTTCAGAAAATAAAATTGAGAGACACTAGCTCTTAACGCGTTCTATGACCTAAACTGAATTGTATAGGTCCCTCTCCGCACATGAGCCATCAGCCAAAGCAACAAACGCTGCCTCGTGAAGCTAGAAGCGGCCACAAGCCAGTTGTTACCGGTGGCTGCCATGGTTTTTTAACCCATACGTGCAGTATCAGAATGGACTCTTACGAAGAAGGTTTAAATGCGCGAGTGGCGTGTGACGGCATTTTGTATCTGCGTTTAGTGGCCAGTACGGGCCACAAGACGCGATCAGCAGCGAGTTGAAGCGTGTGGCCTCCACCAGCGTCATCTTTGTGCGGCCAATTCAAATAAAATGTATGAGAACTATAGGAAAGATACCGGTAGCGGCGTCTTGTGGTTGTGGCTGGTGGCCCGTGATCGGCGACCGTTAAAGGGATGGATGGGACCATATAGAGTGTATAGTTCCATCTCTCTTTCCCACAAGCATGACTGAAATTTTAATACGTCATGGTTTTCGCCCTTAGAGCACAAAATTGGCGCGGCTGTCACCTGAATTCTGTATGAACGTACTATCTAACAGCCTTATTAGAAACGCAACTTTCCATTCTAATCATTTTATTTTTCGGTTCCAGTCACACGCATCCCCCAGCGCTGAGCGTAGAGAACATTTGTACAAGATCCTGGTGATCGGAGAGCTCGGCACGGGGAAGACGTCCATCATCAAGCGATATGTGCACCAGTTCTTCAGCCAGCATTACAGAGCCACCATTGGAGTCGACTTCGCACTTAAAGTACTCAACTGGGACGCGAATACCATTATTCGTTTGCAGTTATGGGATATTGCAGGTGAGATCATCTTCTTCAAAATTCGTCAGCTGCTAAGACAAGCTTTTTTTATGGTCGCAAATTTCATGGGTTTTATTCTCGATGGCAACAATTTCGACGGTTATTATGATTCCAAACTTCTTCTGAAAATGTGAAATGTATATATATAAAATTGTAAAATGATATCAGTTGTATTGTCATTCTATATCCATTCAATCAATATGTATATTATTTCCTATTTGTTCAACATTCGCATGTTTTATGCGAATATTTGCGAATGCGAATGCTAATATTCATTACATCACCTACCATGTCGATAGACGACTAATGGTGCGTTTACATTAAGTTGATCACCGAATGTGGTCACCTTATTAATTTCGAGTTGTCAGTCCTGATTCAGTGACTGTATTCATCCAAACTGCGTACACCTGTGTTGAAAGTATCATAAATGACCACCGCGCTATGAGTAACGCGTTTCAACAAAATCATAGTCAGCCGTCTTCAGTCACCGAAAATGGTAGCGACTGAATACGGTTAAACGAAAACCTGCCCCCCTAGCCAAGTTACAGCCGTTTCGCTTGCGCCGAACGCTTCGAGTGACCTTGCCGCCAATTCTTTTGTTCTGACCACGTGACTGAGCGTTAAGATGACGTCATTCCCATACATTTGAAGCTTTCTACAAGCGTTAACTATTGCAGATTAGCAACTTGGCTAGGGGTACTGTTTATTTATGCTAATTTGTGTCCGAGTACGGGCTGCAACCGAATCGGTTAAAACGACCTAATATAAATGAGCCATAAAATTTCTTATAATTCTTGAACAAAATTAGTGTGTCGCAAGATAATATTAATATCAGGATTTATAATAAAGAACTCTTTACACTTTGAATTTTCGGCCACATTTTCGGCAAGTGAGACAGAAAATTCCGAGTCAAACGTTTTGTAGTTTTGTTGTTTTAAAAGATATTATTTATACTTCGAATTTTAATTGGCAAGCTTTTATGGTGTTCCGTTTCCATTTAGAAAACTAAGCTTTATTAACACCTAGAAAGTAAAGGAACCATTTTTTGGTTCACAACTTCTGGGTTTCTAAACAATAGCAAAGTATTTCGTACAATACATCAGTATCAAGTAGAAGTAGTATCAGGTGAGATAATGATCAAACGCGAGTCTATCAATAATAAAAAGTACTCGTAAGCTGGACCCACTTATGACGACGTGACGTTTCAAAGTATTCGTAGTGAATGGACCTAGGAGACCCTCCCATTGAGTAGCTTCCTTCTATTATCAAATAGACCTTGGTTAATAAAGGTCCATTGTTGATTCTTACATGATCAAACTTATGGCGTTCTGCCGGTCTCAGAATATCTTGACTTCTATTTCATCATTTACTATTATGAAGAAATTTTTTAAATGAAGCAGTGGCGTGATAGTTTGGAAAAATAAAACGTAGGTATTGCGTTGACCCCAAGTAAGACAAACAAGGCCAGGAAGATGATGATGGGAAGATTTTTTTTGTAACTAGAAGCAAATAAAATATGATGCCAGTAACGTATGCCAAAATGATTCAACTGTAGACAATCCAAAATAATATTGTAAATGTGAAAGTAATTCTGTCTATTACCTAAGCTTTCACCACTATTAAACTACTAAACCGATTTTAATAAAATTTTATACAGAATACGCTTAAACTCCAAGGAAAACATAAGCTATTTTTTTTACTTCTGTCTACAATAACAAACATTTACGCGGACTAAGTCTATCTATAAATCATATAGACTACATGAATTGCTTCGTTATTAAGTAATTATTTTTATCGGGAACGTCTTTCTGTATGACGTAATTTTTGTGATAATGATTTCAAGAACGAGTTAGGGTCGACACTCATGGGCCACCGACCACAACCACAAAACATCGCCACTTGCATATTTCCTGTAGTTTTCATACATTTTGTATGGACTCGTCGCACACAGTTGATGCCGGTGGCCGCTACACGCTGCTGCATGCGGCATTAAGTGCCGATACAAACGCCGCCGCATGCCATTCGCGCATTTTAACCATTTGCACCGGCCACATGTGGCTGTCACATGCGTCAGCTTCCTTTGTGGACGCTTCCAGCTTCTCATGGCGGTATTTGTGGTTGTGGCATATGGCCCATTTGCGGTGACACTTAAGCAATGTTACAAGTTTTTTTTTTAATTCACTGATGTGCTTTCGCCGTCCCCCTTTTGCGTGTTCGTCACATTGTTTGACATAATAAAATTTTAATAATTATATTTCTTTGAACTGCTATAAAGAACTGTGACCAACGAAAGATGGCAAAACAAGGCATTAAGTCCGCCTTTGTACCTTTGTGTTGCATGAAGTTTTTTAAATAAATAAATAAATAAAATAAACAAGAAGGCCGTACTAAAAAGAATTGAAGCTGTTCACCCTAGCTGTACGCCACTTAAACGGAGTTGATACGTTATAATTCGTTGTCTTCTTTTGATGGTCAAACTTCTAATTATGTTTGTGAATTTATTATCTTTGAAGTTTTTTTCTTGACGGTTTTCTGTATTGCATATATCCGTCCTCCTTGGGCCTATCAAATGACAAAAAGGCTCTTCATATTTGCCAAACTTTAAATCAAAATTCGAATGACATTTTACATATTTTGTCATTCGTCTTTCAATGTATTTTGTTTACATAATAACAAAAATCATAATAATAATCTGGTAACAATATCATCATATTGTTGCGGCAGTTAATTAAATATTAATAATAAATATGGTGATGGACGATGAGTCTGCGGGTTTTCACGCCGCGTTTGTCATAACTTTTGTATTTATTGGTTTCTTCTTCATGACTTTGATATTTATAATAGAACTATAGTATAAATATTACAGTTTTAGTTTAAGAGTTTTTCATGTGAGTTGAGGGAGGTTAGTTTTCTTCGGTTATTTTTTTGCAATTCCGTTACTCAATGTTCACTTATTTTTGGTGAAAATATAAAAAAAAATATGATTTCGATATCAAATTGCCTGCTGGTTGACATTGATAAGCCATCAACTTCAAAATCAGATAGGATGATGGAGGTAAGTCCCCTCTTTGAGGCGTGGCTGGAAAGGCCTCACGGCGTCCTTGCCTTCCGCATGACGCAGGTCCTCACCGGACATGGTTCGTTCGGGAGTTTCCTGCACCGGATTCATGCGGAAGTGACGCCCGGGTGTCGCCATTGTGCGGAACGCCCGGAGGACACGGTGGAGCACACAGTCGAGGTGTGCCCTGCTTGGGCGGAGCATCGCCGTGCCCTCGTGGGGGCGATCGGCGGCGGAGACCTCTCGCGCCGGGCCTTGGTTGAGGCCATGGTCCGGAGCGAGGAGGAGTGGCAGGCGGTCGCCGACTTCTGCGAAGCAGTAATGCTTGCAAAGGAGGAGGCCGAACGCATCAGGCAACGGCGTTATCGCCGCCGCCGCCGTCGCCGGGATTCTGATCCCGATTTCCGGCCAACGTAGACGCGGGCTTGCGGACAGTGAGCAATGGGTAGCTCGCTGTCCGGCCGTCCGGTAACTGTCCGGACCAAGCCCAAGTCGTCGACGGCGCGCACTGTTCCCGCGCGCCTCAAGGAGTTCTCAGCAACAGCAGGGACCCAGCCGGGTCGAAGCCTACTGGGGCCAGGGTTATCCGAAAGGGCGCTCGAGCCCCGGTATGAAGACTAGAAGGAATGGGGTGGGTCTTTTAGTCAGTAAGAGTCTGACACTATCTCCCGCTCCGCCCAAGGGCGGGGGATGTCAATGCATGATTTTTCCCACCATAAAAAAAAAAAAAAAAAAAGATAGGATGATGGAAGATAGTATATGGGATGATCTTCATTCTGCCTCCTCCTTCCTCTTTGCGTCGTATTAACCTCAATAGGTTTTTTAAAAACACTTTTACGACTCAGTTTAAACTAGATGAGGATGAATGCTGATGAGGGTCGTGACCGCTCAGCATTCCTGCTTCATCACTTTAACTTTTATAATATTCCTCCCATCAGTCATCATCACTCTGCCTAGCCAATTGGAGGCCTTCTTTTCCAATTGGAGGCCGGCTTCCACTCTAACCGGATGCAGCTGAATTCTCGACTGGTTTATGATCTTAAAAGCTCATATGTGTGATATGTACTATCTATCTATCTCATGGGATATTCAATTTTGAAATATATTTGAGAAAAAAAAAAAAATAACAAAGAAACCGGCCAAGAGCATGTCGGGCCACGCTCAGTGTAGGGTTCCGTAGTTTCCCGTCCGTCACAATAAGTGTACCCACTTATGAGGTTAAAAAAATGCTTGCATATACGATTATACTACAAACAGTCCAGAAATTATTTTGTAGAACCGTTTTGTCTTTTTTGTACAAAAACTGTTCTTTCCATCAAGTTCAAAATAATTTTCCTAGAAAGTCCTTATAAAGTTCTACTTTTCAGATTTTTTTCATATTTTCTAAACTTATGGTTTAAAAGTTAGAGGGGGGGACACATTGTTTTTTACTTTCGGAGCGATTATTTCCGAAATTATTGACATTATGAAAAAATGATTGTAGTAAACCCCTATTCATTTTTAAATACCTATCCAACAATATATCACACGTTAGGGTAGAAATTAAAAAAAAATCACTTCCCACTTTACATATAGGGGGGCTACCCTAATAAAACATTTTTTTCCAATTTTTATTTTACCACTTTGTCGGCGTGATTGATATACATATTGGTACCAAATTTCAGCTTTCTAGTGCTAACGGTCGCAGAGATTAAGCGAGGACGGACAGACAGACGGACAGACAGACAGACAGACAGACATGGCGAAACTATAAGGGTTCCTAGTTGACTACGGAACCCTAAAAATAATTGAAACTAGATTTAAGTACACCTAACTAAAACTAATTAACAAAATAAAAATGAAAGCCCTAAAGAACTAAAAAGCAATCTAAAGTACGGCATCGAAAAACTCCTCCGCATCGCTGTCGACTGGTAATGGACCCAAAAGACTGGCGGCATTGCCACGCTGAATGGCAATGCTTATCCTTTGTCTGAAGTAAAAGCAAACTCTATTTCAGGGTCTTTACATTATCATAACCTATCTCATGTATCTAAAATCCTTTTCCTCTTTGTCAGGTCAAGAACGATTCGGCAACATGACCCGGGTGTACTACAAGGAAGCAGTGGGCGCCTTCATAGTGTTCGACGTGTCGAGGGTCGCGACCTTCGACGCCGTGGTCAAGTGGAAGAATGACCTGGACGCTAAGGTCCAGTTGCCCGATGGATCGCCTATACCTTGCATATTGTTGGCGAATAAGGTAAGATAATTATTATATACGAATTTGTTTGGATTATGCTATTTTTTTGTGGTTCAAAGTTCTTTCGGCCCTCTGCCAATATTCTGATCTATGTACATATTTCAATACGTCTGGAAGGACTTAAAATTATAATACTTCAAATGACGTCCTTCAGAGTGGGCTTTAATGTCTCTGTAAAATGTACTATATAAACTACCGAGAAACCAGAAGAACACGGATAAATCAAAATTCTGCTCCATTATTGATTGTATCATCAAAGACACTTTCGCCTAATCACCGCTAAGTTCATTTTTGCTTGCACTCGAATCGAAAATTTCAAAGGGTTTGGTTTTGCACTAGGCCGCAGGATTCAAGCGAATTTTTTTTTTAACAGATCAGGCCACGAAGGTACATCCATATTTCCAAGTAGGCAAATATTGATCCTAAGCAGATGCAATGGATATGTAGAGATGCAGCCCAAGAGAACACCGGGACTCTTGAATAAACAAGGAACAAAAGTCGGATTTAGTCAGTAAAAATCTGACATGACCTCCCCCCTCTCCGTCCAAGAGCGCGAGAAGTCACTCGATGATTTTCCACCTAAAAAAAGCCCAAAATATTAAAACTAGGCCTACCAAATCAGCTTAATTTAAAACATAGTCTTTCTGCAAATTCAAATTTCTGCATGATTTTCTTTTCACTTCCTCAGTGCGACCAACAAAAGGAAGGCATAGTGAACTCTCAGGCCAAGATGGAGGAGTTCTGTCGCGAGAAAGGGTTCGCGGGTTGGTTCGAGACATCAGCTAAAGAAAACATTAACATCGAGGAGGCGGCCAGGTCACTAGTTAATAAGGTAAGGGTTTATAGTATTTATATTCCTATTAATTTATACAAGCGGCATTTCATACATTAAAGTTGAATTTTTTTAAATGTTTTCTTCCTCAATCTAAAAACTGAGGTGGACCTAAGATAGTTCCTATAAGTATCTCGAGTGACTTAGATAAAGGATTTCGTCGATGGCTTTTGAAAGATCAAAGTCAAATATAGAAATGAACTATTTAATTTCTTGTTTACTTATTTCCATTATACTCTTCTTGATTTTTTGTAACTTATATTTTAACATTTTAATATAATTATAATTGGTATTTGCCATGATTTTGGTTTCAAAAGTCTTCTGCAGGAACTTATCATATGCAGCATTGTTTTTGCCTTTCCTACCAGAATTATTTTATTAGTGCCAATATAAAAATAAAACGAATGCTTTCCTCTCTATAACTATGGAAATAAATCAATAAGCAAACATTATTGAAGTCACTACCATATTGGAAAGAACTACCATAAAATCAAATGGACCGTCACAGTAAATATAATTGATGGCATTTTAGTAACCTACATAAATTAAAAATATACATATTTCTTCCACTAATTCATTCTGTCAAAAACCTGTTTGAGATGTTTAAAAACATCGAGTTTAATAGTTTATACGGAAAGTTTTAGAGATAATAGATATAACTATGAAGTAAGTTTTTTAATATTGTGCAACGTGTGTACTGAAATCCTTTAGTAAGCTCTGGCTAGTTATAATTGAATCACTATACAACAAATAACATAAATGTGTCCTTTTTCCGTTGAAATAATTGATATTCAGTACGGGAATAAATTATTAATAATGGAGTAATCATTGTTAAATGCTGTAGAGGTACCTACATATCCTTCATGCTTCTTAGCTTTGTTTTTGTATACATTATTATTGTTATTATTATTGAGAGCTTTCTCTTCCATATTCCGTGATGATTTTCTATAAATATATTTTCTAAATTTCTCAGGTGACTTCAATCACTGAAGTGAAGTATAAAATTTTTTACATGATTTCTTGCTGAATATATTCTTCTCCATTCCATTATAATCATTTTCCTGACACTTAACAACATCTCTCTATAGCCACTATTTTTTTTTAATCCTTCGCATTCCGAATCTAGTAACCTGTTATCATAAATAATTTTATTATTAACTAGCTTATGCCCGCAGCTTCGCCCGCGTACGTAAAATTTAGCCTGTGTCACTCAGGAATAAAGCAGCTTTCTATGGGTGAAAAAATTTTGGTAATCGGTCCAGTACTTACAGAGATTACCTCCTACAAACAGAAAAACAAAAAACAAACTGTATCTCTTTATTATATTAGTGTAGATTAATAATTAAACCATAAAAAATTTTGATCGTTTATAATGGCATTCTTAAAATAGAGGTCTGGTCAGTTATTTTTTTATTATTGTGCAATACTTTGTAACCATAGTCAAACAAGTTTGTTTTTTACACCATAAAGCCGCTTCCGTCCACGGTAGGTGGAAAAATGAATGTCAGTTGTGGCCGTTATAAATATCTATTTATCTTTTAACGACTGCTGTGTATGATGATAGATTGTAGGTCTGTTTTGGAGTTTTTGATAAATTGTGTTGGGATATCTTATTTCTTTAATGAATAGACAAATCGTTATGGATTAGTCAAGTTGTAATATACAGCACCTTCTCAATTTTCTCTCTTTAATCATTTCTTACGTTTAATTGATTTTCTATAGAGATCTTGTCCTTGAGGAGTTATTTCCTTTTTCAGATTTCAATTTCAACATTATTATTTCATTATCATTTTTGAAAGCCTATCTATCGGTAGTTTTCTCCAGAACATTGCTCTGACCAGTTTTGTCCTTTTCATTTGCTTTAAGGTCGTTCCATTGATCGTACTTGGAGATAATAATTAAGTCATGATTACATTCATCATAAGATTCTATTTTCTTGTTAAAGATTTCCGTAAACATGTTATGATACGGTACTCGGGCCTTACCATACCATAATGTGTTAAAATGTCAGGTGTGGGAGTGAGATAGAGGGATCGAACTATACACCTTCTATAACAGACTACATTCATTTAACAGTTCAGTTTAGATCGTTAAGAACTCGTGGTAGACTCTCAGTTCACATCATTATCGTAAAGGCGAAATTTTGTACGACTTATATGTTTGTTACTCTTTCACGCCCATACGGCTAAACGGATTGGGTGAAATGTACCAGGATAACTTAGTCCTGGATTAACACTTAGGCTAAATATATTTACAATGGGGAAGTTGCTGGCTTAAGCCAGTTTAACATTTATGGAGATTTAACAAAAACATCCGATGGCCTTTTAGAGCATGTTGTCAAAAACACTTTTTTATTAGACTAGCTTATTTTTTAACATTGTGCAATCGTTTCAAACTATGATATCACATGTGTAGAATTATTGTAAAGCCTTTTTTATGTAATTCCTTATGTGTTATTGTTTGTTTTTCCTAATAAATAATATAAAATAAACTAATATTTGTAGCAGTCTTGAAGAAATAGTAGAATAACACCGCGGGACAAATAAAAACCAAATTATAATACGTATCAGCCTGAAATATTTTTTAAAATATTTTATATTATTTTATAATGATGATGCATTCTTATTTACGTCCCTTTAGTCTTCCTTGAGAATTCACTTCAAAATACAAAAAAAAAAAAATAAGCAAAAATTAGACTATGTCCTGCAGATGGTTTCTGTATGAAATCTATTACTGCGGTATTGCGGCATACAAGATTAAAATACAGTTTTCATTTTTGTGCAATCAAAGCCTAGTTCCTAGTTACTAATCTATAACGTTTTCTTATTTCCAGATACTTTTAAACGACAAACTACTCCAGAGCAATGACAACAGAGATGGTGATAAATTCGCGCTTGACCACAAGATTGCCAACGGCGAGAACAGCCGGGATTCCACCAAGTCTTGCTCGTGCTGACCAATCACCGAACGCCATTCGTAAAATGGCTCAATCACAACGCGTCACACAAACGCTCCCTTGCCCAAGGACCAATCATGTTTGATTCAAAATTTTTAAACTCTCTATTTTAAAAGCACCGCTCTGTTTGATTGAATGTATCGAAAAAAAATATAGAGATTATTGAAAATTCGATTTTGGATTTAAATTTATAATCTCAAATGCAAACTGTTATTTCGTTCTTGACTTGACTTTGCCGCGGATATTTTTTGTTATAAGAATAAATCTTTATTTTTCTTTTCAATCCTTTTATGATTCTTCATCCATTTAAGCTTTTTTACAAGTTAATTCTGTGTACTATAACGTTTAGTTATTATTTTTGTATTAGGCCGCCATATCTCGACTATTTGGAGAGGTCGATCAAAGTGCCTATGATCGAATTTATTTTGTTTAAGTCTGTATTTGTCTCTTAGAGAAGCTGTATGGAGTCACTCGTGCCATTCGGCTGAAGTCATAAATATAATGGTATATTATGATAGTGTACTATACGGTTATTATAATAAGTATTATCTACTTATTGTATGAGAGTGTGAGAGTTGTTACTGTAAAATAAAATATTTAGTGATGGACATGATGTGGTTTTATTGATATCCTTTTTAGTGCAAACTTGCGAATTCCATATGGCGACACTTGGGGGAGTCCTATGTCCAACAATGGACGTCTATCGATTGAAATTATAATGATGATGATGGCAATCAGCTCAGAGGTCTACGTCAATGGTTGTGAGAGCATATCCCCTCATCATTATCAAGCATTTCCTGGACTATGACGTGGTCAGGTTCCAGTGTACCCTGATTAGCTTAATACCAGAATACTACAAGGAGCGGTAGCCGTTTTTAGCTAGCTGACCTGAGTTTCGTGCCGCCTAATAGTCAATTAATATAGTATATCTTTTGATATAGTTACCCGATTGCGATGAAACAAAGCTTAAGTAATATATCAAGTTACACATAATTTTAATGTATACAAGTTATCTACATCGATTTAGCACATTTTACGTGATGAGCGCACTACTAAAAACTTCTACAGATTTATTACATGTATAGATTTATTAATGTTACGTACGTGGGTAATCAAATGCCTGATTTACAAACAGACAACTTTATTCACCACAAACAATAACAAATTAGTCCAGTCAACAATAATCTGAATCGCAATTAACACTAGAGTACCGTTACACTATCGCTTTGGTCGTTAAGTAAAATTACTTCAAGTACTAGGGTAGTTCGCTCTTGATCGCAGTCGAAATCACAACTGACTCGCTTCCGGCCGGGGGCTCGTATTTATATGCGGAGCCAAGAAAATTCTAGATACCGACGTCCCGCGATCGATCCAGAATTCCAGAACCATTGAATCGCTTCTCGAAGTCATAAATCATTTTTATTGCTCGTGGTAATAAGAGTCACTTTCATGCAAATTTCGACTCTATTGTTAAAATCGGAAAGTACCATTTCCCTTATCGGAACGAGATTTTTCTAAGCCTGACTACGCACAACCATTCTAGATCTTTCGAACAGCAATACGTTTTAATTATTACGTGCTACTCGTTATTTTCTCGGAGATATGGCGTTACATTAATTTGCATGTGTTAGTATGTGAATATCTCATCACAGCTTTTCATCGTAAACAAAGTCGCTTTTTGTGTGTCTGTTTATCTATTATCTTCTAGACCTAGCAACGGATTTTGATGCGATTTTCCCTATGTAAAGTATACGATAAAGTATTATCATGTACTTGCGCCCGTAAGAAGCTACATCAGGTTACTAGTCGTCATCATCATCTTCCTGTACTTGTCTCGTTTTATTTGTGGTCGACGCAATACGCTTCCTCCATTCTGTCTTGGTATTGATGTCGTGGGCTGATATTAGAATTTATCGCTTCATGATATGGCCAACTAAAACTGGCCAAATCGTTTAAATGTTAACATTTGATGATATGTCAAGCCTCGTTTGGCCATATCATTGGCCAGCTTTTGCCCGCAGCTTCGCCCGCATAGGTACATGAAATATAGCATGTGTCACTTAGGAATAAAGCAGCTTTCTATAGGTTAGAATGATATAAAACGTTATATGTAATGTAAACTATAATTCATTAAACCCCAAGCGAACGCCGGCGTTCGCGCACCTATTGTCTTTCAATTGTGTCTGCAATTATCACAATTGAAAGGAAAGAATAAATTAAATATCATTAAATTCAGATTTTTCCCTTTTCATGTATTGGATTTAAACTTGAATTTTCTATACTAAGGACACCACATTTTTGATAAATGAGATCAAAACGACGTTCCTAAAAGTAAAGTGACTCTTTTAGAAATCATCATCATCATATCAGCCGAAAGACGTCCACTGTTGGACATAGGCCTCCCCCAAGCGTCGCCAAAACGACCGACTTTTAGAAATGCTCTGTGAATAAATACGTTTTTAATGAAAATCATCCCTTCATAGCAAGCTTTTAAAACGCGGTCTTGATGAGTAAAATCAGGTATATACCTGATTTTACTCATCAAGACCATTTACAAAGAGTTTAAACACGATAGAGTTATCCGAGTTCCTACGGCCACCTTCTGGTAACATCATCAGATCAGCTTCATATCATAATAATTTTGCATTGTCATCTGATTCACACATGCATGCACAGCTCAATCGGTAACCGGAAAGTGGATCAACTTTAATTTGCAAGATTTGATTATAGATAAACATCGGGGCAGGTGAAACTAAATAAAAGCTCGTAATAAAATCCAAAACAGTAGAACTTCATATCAAAACCTGTCCAATTACTGCCACATTAACATAATGCATCTGAATACACTTAAATAATAATATCTTAAGTGGTGACTGATATATAAGTATGTGACTAATAACTAATATATGTAGAACGACTTACGGGCTTTGTATTCTTTTTTTTATCTTTTTTTCTTTTGTAGCAATTTTTTTTTCTGATGGATCTACTAGATAAAACATAATAAAAAGAGTTCTAAGTATACATGTAGATTGATGGATTGTGTGAGAAGTGATATGAAAGAAAAGGGGGATAGTGATAGTTTGACGGGTGACAGGACAGAATGGAAGAAGAAAACGTGTTGCGCCGACCCCAATTAATATGGAATAAGGGCAGGAAGAAGAAGAAGGTTCTACTAGATAAAATCCGTAATCTATCCATCAACTATACCTAAAATAAATCTGTAGAAGTATTTAGTTGTGCGCAAAAATCGATGTAGATAACTTATATACATTGAAATTGTGTGTAACTTGATATATTGCTTAGTCTGTTTTATCTAACTAACTGTATCGAAAGATATATAACATTAATTGACTCTTAGGCGGTACGAAGTTCGCCGGGTCAGCTGGTCACATATGAGGCAATCAAACATATTCCGATAGTCGATAAAGTCAAAGAGAAACGTTTATGGTGGTATGGTTACGTGTAAAGACGCCCAGATGATCATATGGCGATGCTTACCCTTGAACTGCTTACGACGAAGCGGACGCGTGGAAGACCACCCTTCACTTGGCTGACAATGATCCAAAGAGAAGTTCATCTCGACGCCGCCATGGCATAAAATCATACTGCAATATCTAGTAATCCATAATTATCACTATTTAAAAGTTTTGTACATGGAGCACTTATCTGCAATTTAATATCAGTCCATATAGTACATGGAGCGCCTATCTGCAATTGAATACTAGTCTTTAAAGTACAGCTGCCACCACGGATATTGAACGCTGGATTCAAGTTGCGCAGAAGCCAAAAATCGGGTCTCTTTAGGTGGTGCAACGTGAGACGCGGGGTCGGGGAGCGTCAGTAATTGACTCGCTGCGCATCGCGTCATACACGACACTCGTGATTCGTTCATTGCGCTTGCAGCATGTATCTAACAACGACGACGATTGGTTCGCCAATGTATGGAATGCGCAAAGCGATCCCCACTCTAGCGCCGAGCGTTCAATATCCGTTCAGCTGTACATGGAGCTAGAGATATGCCATTGCCGGCAATATAGGAATATTGTCGGCAATATTTCCACCAATATTCCCACTTCACGGCAATATTGTCGGCAACGGCACATCTCTACATGGAGCGCCTATCTGCAATTGAACCACTCAACCTGTAAACACCCATTGTATATTTAATGGTTACAAAAAGTTTAAAGAATATACAATATTATTGTAAACTAAATGTGAATCATACAGGCTGAAGCGTGTCGTTGTGGTGACGCTATTTGGCTGAAAATGGTATATATCTTTGTTGAAACTAATTTTTTGTTTTTCTTCAATATTTTTACAGTTATCAAAGCTCATGTGTAGTAGAAGTTCTATACAAAATAATATGTACATATCAACACTTGCAAAGAATAACATTGTAACTCAGTTTTAGGCAATTTGTTTTGTTCGTGAAACATAAATTAGTATGACTGTCATTGTCTTAAAGGCTACATAAACATTCAGGAATGTCTACGAGGATAGCGAAATATACAGAAACGTAATGCATTGCATCACCATATCATAGATAAAGATGACAGGTTACCTACTGAATGAAATAACTTATGTTCCACGGATAACCCTCAAGTTAAAGTGGAAATTTAGAAGTCCGTGAAAAGAGTACTAGACAGAGAAAGACAGATGAAAAACGATTGCGTATATCGGCAATAAGAATGTTGATTATAAAGTGAAAAATGAGTATAATAGAGCAAGTCTGCAAGTGGCGCCAGTAACTGAAATAAAATTTTAAAGGGAATCGTTTCTTGGTACAGTTATGTGAAGAGGAGGTACATATGTAACGCATAAAGAGTTATGAGTATAGTTATAGATGAACGGAAAGGGAGAGAGATACCAAACAAAATTGGATTGACTATGTGAAGAGTGATATGCAAGAAAAGAGAGTCAGTGATAGCGTGACGGTTAACACTAGGGAATGCAAAAACCGCCGAAATTATAAACCGGTTTTTTTTTCAGTTTTCCAAAAAAAAACCGGTTAACCGGGTAACCGGTTTTAAAAATAGTTTTTTTTTTAAATTTATTATTAAGTGAGAATTTTGATTTTTTTTGCTTGTGAAATTCTAAATAAATATTTTCAAACTTATCTTGGAACTTATCTAATAAAAAATGTAATATGAATCCAGTTAAAAATAAAAAAAAATCTCATCTTCATAAAAACGAATGTCTCAGAATGATGTCATACATAGAGAATCTAAGCTAGAAGTTAATGTATACTTCAACTCAAAATATTCACCACTAGCTTTAGCCCGTGGCTTCGCCCGCGTACATAAAATATAGCCTATATCACTCAGAGAGGTCATCTGCAATTGAATACTAGTCCTTATACTACAAGGAGCGCCTATCTGCAATTGAATACTAGTCCTTATAGTACATGGAGCGCCGATCTGATCACTACAAGCCAGTAACTGGATAACACGATATTGCTTGCCAAGATTAACTTTAAATTTTCGGCTTCCGACCACTTCATTTACTTATGACTTAACGACTGTCAATGATCCACAAATTTTGTTGATATTTTATCATCATCTTTTTGTCAACTAAGTACCTAATTGAAGTAAATTTATGACCAAGCCATTCGAGAAGATTTACACCGACTTAGCGCCTACGCAAAAACTTTCAACAATCAGTAAGTAGGCTTGATGGAGTGCGGATCGCGTGAAAAGTAACACGGTGATTTCCTACCTCATACAAAAAAAAAAAAAAACAAAAATAAAGATACGACCAAAATATTTTTGACAGTTGGAATTTTAATGACAGTATAGTTTAAGAAAATTGTTACATTTTGTTTCACAATGATTACATCATTAAGTCATAATTTAGCGATTTGAACCATTATAAGTTTTAAAATATCGTCTCATTAGTAGTAGGTAACATAAATTAAACTTATAACTAAGCATTTTCTTATGTGCTATTAAAGTCGTAATTTCCGATGCTAAATACCTTATTAATAGATGATAGAACAAATAAATAAAAGATTAAGTTTAGTTCATTTTGGAAAAATAATCTGGTATAAAATTAACATTTCAATGTTTAAGTTTTTTGACTCGTTGTAATCGTAAGACTTCATTTTAACATCATTATTATCACGGCATGCATGACAAGACAATTATTTTAATAGCCTACTAACTTTGGACACCTCAACAAAAAACCTACCGGTACCTATCTATAATCAGTGGGTAGAAAACACGCAAGTTCACGTTACTGTAGACTGCAGTGCACAATGATCTGTCTTCCTGGAGGTCAGCTTAGGAGGCAACACCCAAGCCGGCAGCGGTCTGTATATTTATGTAGAGAAAGCAGTCCTGACTGACACTCATTGTCATCATAGCCCGGCTTCTTAACCGTTGAACCTAGAACGCTGAAATTTTGAACAGCGAACCGTTTTATCATGTATACAAAGTTCAAGAAAGGATTTTCCAGAATTCACCGCCTAAGGGGATGAAACTGAGGTCCAAAGTTAGTATGTATAGTAGTAACCCCGTGTTTAAATGCCTTTTTAATTTAACCTCTTACTATGCTCCTAAATATGCTTAAATCCTGCAATTAGGCGTTTGGGCGTTGACGCCCTATTGAACGAGTGCGTCCTGAAACCGGATGACTGCCAGTAGGCAAAAGTGGCGAGCAATCGTGCGGCGTACCCTGGCGGTTTCCAAAGCGCTATCTTCGTGATAACCATGACCATTCAGCCCTGCGTTCAAAAATAACCAGAGTTGAGTAGAGTTGCAACCCAGGGTCGTTCTTTTATAACTTGAGTAGCTACCCTAGTCAATGCCTATAGTTAACCCAACTTACTCTAACTCTGAGTAGGGCAGGTTGGAGTAAGTGGCCAATTCTTGACATTGACAGTTGAACTAACGTTCGCGTTCAAAACTGCCAGGGTCGAGTCTATCTCAAATTTGAATCTCTAAACCCAAAAAACTAGGGATGGCAAGAGTGAAACTATCAAGAAGATGAAGAAACATGCTTTAGCAATGTGTGTAGAGTTACGCAACATTGTATCAAAATTAACAGAATGTGATCAGTTGATGAGCGTGTGAAGGTTATAATGTGAATATGATTTTTATTTACGGCCATCAATCATCCGTGAGTAGTGTGGGTGTTCTTTTGTTGCATAACCTTTATTAAGTTCCGGTTTTTGAACTCGTGCTATTTTAAGATCGGACTAGCTAAAAATGGGATATGACCTGTTGGGGGTCGCGCGAATCCGATGGATGCGTGATGTACAGGACCGGTGGTTACGGCGACGCTTGGGGGAGGCCGATATCCAATAGTGGACGATTTTCGGTTGAAATAATGATAATGATGAATCTTATCTAACAATTAAATTACAAAGAAAATTATTTGATAGGTTAGGTACTTATATTTTTATGTTAATTAGGTATTTTTTTATGTTACTTCGGTCGCAGTCCGAAAAAAACGAACATTTTAGAAATTAATAATTTTAGTTTTGGAGATTGATGATTCTGGTTTTATTTTTTATTTTTTTTTTTTGACTACTAATAAAAAACAACACTAAAAGTAATAAATTAATTAACTTTTTGTGGTTGGACACCTTTAAGTGCCTCATCTCGCTCCGGGTGGAACTTGAGGAATTATCAGGCTTTTACTGATTTGATTAAATCGTGTACCTACCTGGGGCCGTATTATGACATCTTAAAACCATCATGTTTTCTGTGTGAGAAAAGGATAATGCTATTCGTCCTGTATAGCTCCGTCTCTTTTTCACACCGAAAAAGAGACGGCCGCTGGGCTATGATAACTTCTTTCGAGAAATCCCGCAGTCCTGATATAAAGTTCTCTCTCCAAATAAACTTGAAAAAGACTTCACTTTTACTTTTAATAGAGCAACATTCCGAGCTGATCTTCCTTCAGTAATTGGAAAAGCACCAGAAGAAATAGATTTCATCTATCAACGTAGAAGTTAAAAGAAGAAAAGATAAGAGGACAGAAAGAAGTAAGAAAGAAAAATAGGAAGATAGAAAGAAAGTAAGTAAGAAAGAAAGATTTTTTTATTGTTTGGACACACATTGTAGAACAAAATGTGGAAACTTAAGATTAGAAAAAGAACACTAATATTCTTTGTCTCACGTCTGCACCAAATACCTACTTTGGTTCAGTTTAGCAAAAATCAATAACCACGTAGCAGTTGCCTGACGCTGGTTTTCAACTAAACCTTTCTGAGAATGCACAATTGCACGCATACACTTGACGCTACTTTTCAAATGAACCTTTCTGATAATGTACAATATGCAAATCAATTTATTGATATGAAAAGTCAAAACTACATAGTCTTGAGCATCGACGATGAGTTGCCTGTCGATTTTCTATTGTTTACATTTTGGGGAGTGTGCATTGGAACTGCATAATTTAATTCCATCAAGTCCGTTCCATCATTGGACTACAATACGTACGGCGTTGCGCCTCCGGTAAGTACATGGTGGATATAATCCCTCCCATGTGTACGAGTACTAAAAGTTTTGGGAACACATTCATTATGCGTACAGCTAAGGAGTGGAATTCCCTGCCGGAGTCTCTCCTGATGGCTACATGATAGGGGTCTTTAAGTCAAGAGTGAATAGGTTGCTTCTAGGCAAGCGTGCACATCATCGCTTTCCATCAGGTGAGATAGTGGTCAAATGTGACCCCATCTACACTTCTACACTAAAATAATAAAATAAAATCGTTTTTTTTTTGTTTTAATTTTTTTTTTGTAATAGATAGTCTCTGGAAGTACTGTTCCGATTGCTAAAATTTTTTACCGATAGAATGCTGCTTTATTCCAGAGTGACATCTTTACTAATATTAAAGTTTGTTGCTTTGTTTGTAGGAGGTAATCTCTGGAAGTACTGTTCCGATTGCTAAAATTTTTTCACCGATAGAAAGCTGCTTTATTCCTGAGTGACATAGGCTACATTTTATGTACGCGGGCGAAGCTGCGGGCAAAAGCTAGTCGATAATAAATTTAAATAAAATAAAATGTTTTATGTTGACTTTTCTTCTATTCGAACCTGATTGCAGCCAAATACTGTGTTGTAAAGAGTGACTACGTTTATATTACTTGACAAATATGTAGTAGGTAGCTGTTCGTCTATATTTTGGTACATTTACTTCAAATTGGGGTCAGGTGAATAGCCTCCGATTTAATATAGATAAGCAGCAAGGTGTCGCAATGACGTTCTGCTACATATCAAATTAATTATGTATGAGTTTCACATTTGTTTGGACAAAGATTAAGGGTATCAAATAATATTTAGATAATTTAAAATTACAATGACAACTAAAGTTTTTAAAATAACTACAGGGTGGATTTTAGAGACGGGTCTTTTAAAAAAAATGCAAATATTTTTATTTCCCACACGCCTACATTGGCACTTATAAAACGTCAGAAGCTAGTGCACGGTTCCAAATTGGTCGTTTCCTATGGAGAAGAACCGGCCAGAAACTCCATATTTTTTTTTAATAGTCGTTGGAATTGGAATACGAGGTAAAGCTTATGAATTATTTTCATCATACCTAAAAGGTAGGGAACAAGTGGTCGAGATTGAACATCACAACAGAATCGGTTACACAAAAGAAATAGAAAAAATAAGATTCGAGACTAGAGCAGTCAATGTGTTAATCCCCCAAGGTAGTGTAATATGCCCTTTATTTCTTATCTATATAAACAACCTACCCAAATCAATAAGCGGGCCATGTGTTTTATTTGCAAGACATCTCGTTACTGATCTCTTGCCAAAACAAAATAAATATAAAAGACAAAATTGATTCCCTTCTTACCACAGCAAAATCACAATCTCGAAATAAATTAATAAACTAAATCTCGAAATATTCCAAAACTAAAGTGATGACTTTCCACCCCCATCAAAGAGCGCCATTAACCTTAGATTATACATATAACAACAGAACATCAGAACAGGTAAACGTTTTTAATCTCTTTGGCTTATCCATAAATACGCATTTAAACTGAAAGACCCACCCACATACAAAAAATTTGAGCAAATTCTTTCAAAATTTTTATATAGGTTATCACCTTATGTGAAATAAAAAAAAAATACTAATCAAAAAACCGCACTAGCCACCTACTATGCATATGCTTATATATATAATTATTATTCCGTAGCACAGATGCACCCACCATTTTTACTCTCAAACAGACAGTTGTAAACCACACTTTCAAGAACACAAAATGCTGACTGTAACTTCGTTGTATATTCTTGAGATTTGCTATTTTGTTCACACACCCAGAATTTTATGAAACTCGGGACGAAATGCAAACCAGGTTTACTTTTCGGCACAAAAATAGGCTGAATCTGCCTACATCCCGACTGAAAATGCACTCATCTGGCCCTTCATCATCATCAGCCTTTTAATGTTCCCACTGCTGGGACTCAGGTCTCCTCTCTAGGGGAGAGAGGGAATGGGCCGTAATCCACCACGCGGGCCCAGTGCGTGTTGGTGAATGTCACATGCCTTCGAACTTTTGTTTCTAGGATATGCCGGTTTCCTCACGATGTTTTCCTTCACCGTTTTGAGAGCAGTGGTAATGAAATAAATTACACAAAGTAATGCGCCTGGCTGGGTTTGAACCCGCAACCTACAACTCGTAAGTCGGGGCCCTTATGTCATGTCAATAAAAATTTACAATAAGTTACTTAAAAATATTAGAGTGCAAAAAAAACAAATGCATTTATTAGGAAATTGAAACAATTTCTCATAATTATCAAAATGCAATTTTTGATTAAATGAAATTTTTGATGACAAACAAAATAGCACATAAATACATTAGTAAGTTTTTGAATGTATAAATTATTTTAGACGTTTTATATGGATTTTATACTTTAATTTTGCATAGAATGTAACCTTATTAGTTGTTGTTTTTTACTGATATTGTTTGACATTTGTATTTTTATATTATTGTGGTCTGTATTATAATTTTTCAATATTTATTTTGTTTATCTAATTTATTTGACATTTTAATATTATTATTAATTTTTATTTCAAATTTTTAAGTTAAATCGCAGGCATTATGGAAAATTCCTAAAGCATTCAATGTTTAATTAATTTAAATATCAAATAATATGTTGTTATGCCCAAACTGGGTCTACAATGATGCATAGCTCTAAGCCTGTTTTTATACTATCTTACCAACATTGTAGAGATGCAAATAAATGATTATGATTAAAATATTTCCATATTACAGTATTAAGAGATATTATGTAAGAACAGTGTATATATACCAGTCAATATTGTACCCAAAAGCACAATAAAACAGTAACCAGAGCAAGGCACCTTAACCACTGTAGTTAGGTACTAAGAAATATAATTAAATTAGAGTTTAGATTATGAATCATTATTGATTGATGTAACTTGTATTATTTTTAGAGAGAAATTAGTAGTTCTCTCGCTCTGGGTAGAGCTAGAGGTAGTTTCTAACTTTTATTGCCTAAAATGTGTCTGTCTGTATATCCCTTCAGTTGTCCTTTGCGTTCGTGTCCCGCGGTGGCTATTTGGAACATATCCTAATTAATAAAGTTAGAACTACATTAGATGGACGCACACATGTAGCTCTACAAGTCTAGTTTCCATATAAAATGTATGGAGACCGAAGCGCCCCGATCGGCCTGTGTGTCCACAGTGTAGTTATTCCTTAAAACTCTGTTTTAATTAATACAAAAAAGTTATTTTGAACAAAGGCAAAATGTTAAATTTTATAAACTTAATTAATATTATAATTATCTTGATATAATAATTTAGTAAAACACTCATTCAATTATCATCTAAAAACATCTAAAAAATTAATTGATTTTAAATACATAGTGCACGTGCACATTTTTTGCATCTTTAAAATGTTATTATGATAAGTTTTTTTTTAATATTAAAGTATCTGACATCCGTGATAATCTTTTTCTAAAGGTCTTACATATTCATTTAAACGAGGTATCAGTTTCATTATCATAAGGCCAATTGTTTATTTATTTCATAAAACTCGCCGTGTTGATCTAACCTTCAGAAATATTCATAAGTATAGCTGAAGAAATAGTTCGAAAGAGTTACTGTGACCCTGAAACACAAAATGGAACTGAAAGACACTCCCTCTCGCACCTCCCACAGCGGGAGTTCCACCCCAAAAAAAGAAGATCGACGTCTCTATGGTACGATCTTTCAATTAATCATCATCACTGTTATCTCTCTCTGTCACTCAATGGTTTGCTGGAAGAAAACTCAAATTTGAGTTAAGCTCGCCTATGTATATGAACTCTGATATATTTGGTTAATTATCATGGTGTACAATAAAGAATTAATAGTATGATATAAGAGTGTAATGTTAGTGATTACCATCGATGCGGTATTTAGACCCGAGCCGTGGCGAGGGTCTTAAGAGAGCCGAGAAAGGTAATTACTCACGTATATCATACGACGTTTTTCAATACTCTTGTGAAGAAAATAACTGTAAAACTAGTAAACTTTTGTGGCGGTAAAAATCTGTTTTCATATGCGCGCCCATATTTTTTTTTTTTGACCGGCGTCTCATGGGGTACGACCTGCGCCCAGCCTGATACGGTCAATGTAATATAATTATGGCAGGGGAGAGGTTGAACAATAAGGTTTTAAATACATTATAGCACTAGTGCGTACCTAATCAAAATGTCACAGTTTGGTGACAAGGGCCAATATGTACCTAAGTGCAGTGCAATAAGAGTCACTTTCTGAGCAAGTGTATCAAAAAGATTGTTCCAGCAATGTTAGATCTCATGGATTGTCGGAAAGGGAACTCCAGGGTCCTAGAACGCAAGGTAAGGAAGGAACATAGTACCTACTGGGCTTTAGTCAGTAAAAGTCTGACACGCCCTCTTTCTCCGCCCTAAAGCGGAAGAAGTCATTGAATAATTTCCTACCTAAAAAAAATCTTCGGCTTCCAGTATACTATTAGATATTTTATTTGCATAAAATATTCACACTTTTTTCTGGAGGAAATCATCACATGACTATTTCCCACTCGGAGTGGAGCGAGAGGTCATGTCAGAATTTTAATGTCCTATAGTGTTCCTTCAGTTACTGTTGCCCATGCAAGGGCCACGGTATGGCGATTAACAAACGACACCGCCGCGGAGGGCGGTGGCGGTGAAGCGGATTTCTTAGCGGTGCTCCGCGCAGTAAGGCGGTTTACGTGCTCAACCGCGCGGATGGATTTAACGCGTTTTGACCAGTTTTATCACAGACACTGGCGAAAATGAACGCTGAAGTGGTGGCAGCATCTGGCTTTTATGGCGTATAAATGGGACGTTCATGTTATTTTACAAAAGATTGAGAAAACACGAAGATATTTTTTTTTTATTACTTTTTTTTGTGGACACGAATGTTCACTTCTTCATTTGATTTTTTGTTAGCAAAGATAAGGAAAGCAATTTCTGAAGTAAATACGAATATGCGTCCTAGCCATAATAATCCGCGCGGTTATGCGGCGCCCCGTGTTTAAGGCGCCGCTCCATCGCGCGGAAATCAGTGCGGAGGCGCGGTGGCGGCGAGAGCACCGCTCGACCGCGCGGTCGGGCGGTGTACGCGTGTTAGGTATCAACGGATTTCTAAGTTACCAATGTAACATGACATCCTCTTCACCGCTAACCGCAGCGGTGCGCGGTACCGTGTGTTAATTGCCTAACTCTTTCGAACAATCTACAGTCCTAAAACAATTTCAAACTAAATATGCTCTGCTTTTATAGAATTCGTACCGAATTGCTTTTGAGTTCCCAAATTCACTGCGGCATGAATTCATCTCTGCTATCAAAAAGGCAGGAAAGATATCACACATAATTGCTGTACTAAGTAGCATAGTACATACAAGTAATAATTATATACTGCACTATAAAATGAGTTCACTACATGTTATCTCAAATGTGTATGAATAAAGATACAGAGAGCAGGACACAACAATTTATGCGTTTTCACTAGCATAAAATAGAGGATTGGAATGACTTATATGTACTATATTACTATCTGTCGAAACTGGAAATTACTTGATATATATTTATTCTCATTACGAAAGTCTTTGTCAGAGGGCATGAAGCCACAAATAAACTCTAGTCTTATTTTTTATCAGAATCTGTTTGTAGAATGATTTTTGTATTTACTGACTCAGTCTGGTTCATTTCACTGTGTGCGTCTTAATTGTTGTTACAAATTGTGGTTAGGTTTTTATAACGATGTTAATTAGTCTTTTTTAGATGTCAGTGTTTTTATGATATTTTAGTGAGTGAAATGGAGTTGGGCTCGGTATGTTGACGTTCTTTGATTTTAAATTAGTATTTGTTTAATTTTATTCGCAGTGTTGTGTTTGGTTATGTTCTGACTTAAATCTGCATTATTAAAATCATTGTGCAAGCCTTGTGTTTCACTATGTAAATATGTCAACAGCACCTGCTAGAAGTCTCTGTTCTTTGTCTTAAAGAAATTGTCAATCTATGGATTTAGTGAGTGTTTCGTTTTAAATAACAAATGGAGGATGGATCTTAATAATCAGTAGCAGAAATGTGAATAACAGTGAAGTTCAATTTGTGTCAGTGTATGTTTTCAAAGAAGTTGAAGATATTTTCGTGCGATTCAATGAACAGAAAATCTACATCTGAATGCTTTATTTGCAGTATGATAAGGAGCAGACAGAGAGTGATGTTGTCATCAGGATCAAAGGCCTCAAAGTCTGGACGCGAGAAGAGAAGTCCTGGTGGAGAAGGAAGCCTACGAAGACTAAAACTGTGATTCTTAATAATGGTGAGTAGATTTCTAACTAAGATGTGATTAGTCTGGCGGTGTTGGTATTTTTCATAAGGCAACGTTTCTTGTATTATTTATTCAATGTCAAAATCGTAAGTGAAGTCACATTTGATCTGTCAAAATATAAAGCATGGAAATAAGTATTCTTAGGGTGAGTTGCACCATTTAACTATAACGATAACAAAGCCGTTAACAGTTGTCAAATCGTCGAATTGACCAATAGGCGGCCGTTTCACGGCTGGTTATGGTTTAGTTATCGTTATAGTTAAATGGTGCAACTCACCCTAACGGTATACTCCGATTAAACGTGTAACGTGTAAATAGCTAATATACTAATAGCCTACCTACTTAAATACCAATTAATGTTTATTGAGCCACAATTTGTAATTAAAACGATTGACAATTTACTAACTGATGTCTGTGAAATCTACCAAATAAAAAATCAATTTAAGAATAACAATATATTTTATTGTTATTATTAAATTGAGCGAGCAAGCTCAAATATTTAAGCACAATACTTCGAAGATGTTCAATATGATAAATTTTCATATCAAAAGAAAAAAACTGTAGAATTAGGCTGAAAAATCGGTTTTAACCAAATATCTTCTTATAGGAACATATTTGGTCTATAGATATCGCTGTCAGCAATAAGACCACCATTGTGCCCATAGATTTAAGTTTCTGTAAAATTCTTACTATTTGCTGTACAATAAAGTTTATTCTAATTTAATAAAGAACGAACAAAGTGAGTTCAAAAATTTGTGCAACCTGCCTCAAATACGCTTGGTTTTCATTTGATAAACCAAAAGTTACTGGGCGTTAAGGTAATATAATGCAGTAGGGCCTTTAATAGCTAGCTATCATGCGCCTCGTGAAATTAGTGCTCATCCTGCCTAAAAGTGCAGTTGCCACAATGTACTGGTCCGCTCGGCGTCAGAGTGGGGATCGCTTTGCGCATTCCATACATTGGCGAGCCAATCGTCTTCGTTGTTTGATACATTCCGCAACGCGGGGCAGGCAACGAATGAGAAGTGACGTCTATGACGCGATGGCGCGGCCAGCCAATCACTGACACTCCCCGCCCCCGCGTCTCACTTCGCACCACTAATGAGACCGAATATTTGACTTCTGCGCAACCGCTCAAGATACTTTGTGGCAACTGTATGCTAAGATCAACTTGAATAACAGCCGCGTCCTGCCACCTGTAATATTGTAATCAACGTTAAGGCTTTGAAAGTCGGGAGACATTAGACATGGAAAATATTGGAGATAAGAAAAATATTGGTCGTGTCTTTAAAAAAATTATATATATCCCAGCATATTACTGTGGATGTGGATAGGATTTATATTTATTCTTACGGAATTACACTTCTACATTACCATAAAAAATCCACTTTCCAAGATTCACTTCTCCGGCAGTAGGAACATCTGCCACCTGAACACTTGATAAGACAACAAATGATAAGATAATGCCTAAGGCATTAATTCCGCCTTTGTACAGTTTTTTGTGCATAAAGCTAAATAAATAAATAAACTGCGGCAGTCAATCTGGTAATCTCTGAAACGATTGCAAACTCTGATCGACCATTGCAGAGACAATCTGACCAAATGGGGTATAGACCCATCGCAAACACAGTGCTAGTGTGGTGGGACCCTTTCCTGCTCAACGTGTAAAATCACCTGCACCTTCCACGACTCAAGTCGGTTCATTATCATCATCATCAACGTCTTTAGTGTTCCCACTGCTGGGACTCGGGCCTCCTCTCTATGAGAGGGAATGGGCCATAATGCACCACGTGGCCCAGTGCGGGTTGGTGAATGTCAATTTTCTTCGAATTTTTGGTTCTAGGACATGCTGGTTTTCCCACGATGTTTTCCTTCACCGTTTTGAGAGCAGTGGTGATGAAATGAATTACACAAAGTAATGCGTCTGGCTGGGTTTGAACCCGCGGTTTACAACTCGTAAGTCGGAGCCATTACGACTCAGCCACCACTGCTCTCAAGTTGATTGCAGATCGAGAACTAAGCTAATTTAGTTTAGCCTAGCTGTGAGCTCAAGGCGTTATGCGTGAGGCCGCAGCTTTATGCTGAGCGTTCGGCCGTTTTGCGCGGAGGAGACGCATATTTTCCCTATTTTGATGTTATGTTCTGTTACCCACTTTTAAGATTGCGTCTTTAACGCGTAAATAAACTGTTTTTCTTTCTTTCTTACCTCGCATAGCTGACGCAGTTTTTCAAGCTACGCATCCGATACACAACTAACGTAGTTTCGCATATTTTAGTTAGATCACATAGCTTAGTTCGCATAGCTTGTGATCTGCACACAAGTGTGGAAAAGTGCGTCGGTTATGCGAGCTAAGCTAAATTAAATTAGCTTAGTTTTTGGTCTGCCGGCTTAACGAGGCCAACGACAGAGCTGTCTAGGTAGTTACATAGGTATTAGTCAGAAAAAAGCGAGTGACAGGAAAGAAGAAAAAAAGGATAAAAAACTGGCCAAGAGCGTGTCGGGCCACGCTCAGTGTAGGGTTCCGTAGTTTCCCGTCCGTCACAATAAGTGTTCCCACTTATGAGTTTAAAAAAAGGCTATTAGTTACGTTGACATACTAAGTACGGAACTCTAATAAATTAGGAACCCTAAAAACGGGCCCACAAAGGACAATGATAACTAAAACAGTATGCAAATTGCAAGTAGTAGAAATTTCAGCGATTGTGCAGCGATTTTTTGCCACGGTAAGTCATGAAAGCACGGAAAATCTTAACATCGACTTTTAAAATTCGCCGTCATTACGCAACGCCATCTATCGAACCATTTATGAACTGGTTTTTACCTTACCATTTTGACAGATGGCGTTAAAAAAATGAATTTTAGTTTTGTTCTAAATTGCCTTAGCATGTTCCTGATAGAAGTTTTATGTTTATAAGATAATACCGCCAATGCCAAGAGATACCAACCGAACAATTCGATAATACCCGACCCCATCAACTCAGGAAAAATCCTAACAGCGCGAACGCGAAATAGCCCAAACAGCGCCATCTCTCGGGGAATTGGGTTACTAATTAATACATAGGTACCAGAAGAAGTTTTCGGTGGTAATTTTGGATTGCGAGAACCGATTTTAATAATTCTTTTTTTGTTTGAAAGAAGATACGTTCAGGATAATAAAATATGTAAACAAATTAAAAAAAAAATGCTTGCATATACGATTATACTACAAACTTAGTCCAGAAATTATTTTGTACAACCTTTTTGTCTTTTTTGTACAAAAACTGTTCTTTTTATCGAGTTCAAAATGATTTTCCTAGAAAGTCCTTATAAAGTTCTACTTTTCAGATTTTTTTCATATTTTCTAAACTTATGGTTCAAAAGTTAGGTGGGGGGGACATATTGTTTTTTACTTTTAGAGCGATCATTTCCGAAATAGTTGACATTATCAAAAAATGACTTCAGTAAACCCCTATTCATTTTTAAATACCTATCCAACAATATATCACACGTTAAGGTTGAAATTTAAAAAAAAAATCACTTCCCTCTTTACATATAGGGGGGCTACCGTAATAAAACATTTTTTTCCACTTTGTCGGCGTGATTGATATACATATTGGTACCAAATTTCAGCTTTCTAGTGCAAACTGTCACAGAGATTAAGCGAGGACGGACAGACGGACAGACAGACAGACAGACGGACAGACAGACATGGTGAAACTATAAGGGTTCCTAGTTGACTACGGAACCCTAAAAAATCACCCGCCTCTAATAGCCCGACCGCCTTCTTAATTTTAATTAGACAATTTAGGTATCTTCAAGGCCAGAAGGAATAGGCTCTTAATAAACTAGTGCACCTTACCATAAACTACTGCTTAACATCAGATGTTTTTTTTTCCAACAAGATTTTTTTATAGTTACAGGATGTATAAGGCGAGGCGAGTTTGCTGCCATTATTGGACCAAGGTAAATAAATCAGCATAAACATATTTTAATAAACACCTAATTTTATCAACAGAATCAAGCAACAAAGATTATAATAGTGATAAAGATCATAATTATCCAAAGCTGGATTTTAGAAAAGGTTAAATTAAATCAATAATGTATCTCATCTCATTCTTAATCTTGCTATCTTATCTTTCAACTTTGAGCGCAAACATTTACATATTTAGCTTGTTTATCTTTAGCTAAATCTAACTCCAATGGAATTCGTTATCTTGACAATCAAAATTTTCGAATAAACCTATTTTTAGCTTGTGCAAAAACTTAGGTTATTTATTAGCTTAGAATAACTTTTAAAAATGGCAGGTTGAAATGAAATATTGATAAAGATTGTTTGTACACCCTACTGTATTCGGTTAATTACGTTGATAGGGATTTTTGCGGGATTTCTTCGAGCAGTGGCGTAACTATAAAGTGGCAAAATGCCACGGGCCCCAGGTCTGATGGGGCCCCCGGTCTTAGCGGCCGCGAGCTCAAAAGAAGTAGCCCAAAATATATATAAAAAAATATTAACATGAAATCACAACGTAACGTGATTTATCGGAGGCCCCATCTAATGAATTTGCCACGGGCCTCCGATGATATAGTTACGCCACTGTCGAAGAAATCCCGCGAAAATCGGCGGCTTTAATTATTCGCAAAATGATTCCTAGTGAATATTGGCATGTAAAATTGGTGTAGTTTTGTATTTCAAGTGTTTGTGCAACTGGACAATATGCTGAATCATTGAAACTGGCGCGGTCTCGGAAAAAAAAAGAGAGCTGAAAATTGTATAGCAGTGTTGACTACTTCAGCGTAGTTTACTGAGAAGGTTGACTTAATACATTTGCAGCCATAAATCAACCAAAACATTAGAATATACTCGTATAGGTACAGCAATATTTTAATGGTAAAAAAATTAACTATTCTTATCAAGATATGGCTTAGAGGACTCTGTATCCAAGCCAAAAACTTTAACAAAAAAAATAGCATGGATATATTTGGACCCGTTTTTAAATTGTTCTTATAAACCATGAATATGTTAAAAATTACGAATAGAATTTCAGATAATTCACTTTTTAGTTTTTATATATTTCCTTCACAGCGGCGCAGGAAAAACAACCTTCCTAGTATCCCTAGCTGGAAAATGTACGCTTCCCACAGAAGGGTCGGTGACCTTATGGGCGCGAAATGTCAAGGAATGCCCGGGAGCCGTGGAGATCGTCCCTCAGCACGAAGTGTTTATGGACGGGCTGAGCGTCATGGAACATTTGGTGTTTATGGTCAGTTTGCTTTTATTGTGTCTATGGGTTTCCTGATTTGAATGTCAAGATTGTTTGGCGCGGAAACAGGGAAATTAGACCGATTATGGGTTAAAAGGGAAAAATATAAAGTTAGAACCGTTTGCAGAGCCATTATTTAGGGATTTGATTGTGTTAGAAGTTGCTTTTCACTTCTGTGTCTTGTCGGTAGGTATAATATTGAAATAAAACAATAGATATTATCATTTAAACTTCGAAATCAACAAGCTTGTCGACCATAGACTTTATTGTTGTGGCATTCGAGCGAATATGATTTTTAAATCACTAAATTCTGATTCTTTCAAATTAATGTAAAAACCCAAAAGTTAGGTAGCGATTGCTGTCAGATGATAACATAATTAATCTTATATTTATTACCCTTTTACATAACGAGAGTGTAAACAACATCATAAACAAGTTAATTCCTATTCATTGGAAAAAATTAAAACAATGCTTTTATTATGATAAATCGAAGCTATGTAAAATTATGTAAATGTAGAAAACATTCCTAAAAAATCTATCTACCAAAGTAAATCAAACAATATCCTGCTTATTTTCTTACTAAATTTTCAAATGCAGATAAAAAAAAAAACAATGCAATAAAAAATACAAATTCGCGATGGTGACACGTGATCAAATAAAATCTATGAAAGACGGAACTCATTTGTTATCGACAGTATATTTATTGAGAACGTATGGAAATGTCTATGCTCCGAATACAAAAAAAAACTTTTTGACCAAGATATTTTTAACATACCTTCTAATATTAGACGCAAAACACATAAATTTTATTTAAGACAGTTCTAATTTAAAACAGTAACTAACTACTTGTTATTGTCTAATAATACTCCATTCGAAATAATATCAGACATTTATAAACCTTTTTGACTGTTCGTTCAGCAGATTTTAACTTTTATTGCGGTGACATGGTAAATGGCGGCTGCAGTAAAAAGTTGGTATTGTAAACACTTTTTTGTTTTTAGGGGTGTTTTTAATATCGTGCGGATTTCATCACGCATGCGGGTTTGCTCCGCATGCTGAAAATTTTAAAAAGCAAAAAAACGCGTTCCCCAAACTTTTTCCACGAATTCTAATATGGGGGGTTACTTGTGCGGAACAATCCCGCATGCGTGATCAAAACCGCACGATATTAAAAATACCCTAATGTCATCCTTATTTCTACGGTATAGAAGTCAAAATCGTTTGAACGGACAGTAAGAATCTTTTTTTTTAATGTCTAATCTTATTATGAATGTAGTAGAGTAGCCAACGATAATCAATATCTTTAACCGACATTACTTTACGTACTTAATTTTAAGTACGCATTTTCAACTTACAATGTTCCAGACAGAAATGAAGCTCGGCAGCTGCAAAGACCCTCGGAATATGGCCACACTGGACAGTTTGCTTGAGGAGTTCAAGCTGAAGCCTCACATTAATACCCCTGTCGATGGGCTGTCGGGGGGAGAGAAGCGGTTACTGTCTTTAGCTACCACGGTACGTAAATTATTACTAATTAAAATGAAGCTGCTAGGCAGCTGCAAGGACCCTCAGAAGATGGCCACCCTGGACAATTTGCTTGAGGAGTTTAAGCTAAAGCCTCACATCAATAATCCTCTCGGTGGGTTGTCGAGAGGCGGCTGTCTCTCAAGCCGCTAAGCCGCCGATAAGCCTATGCTGTATAGTGCTGGACATTGGGTAGTCTCATCCAGAGGCAAACACTCCACTTCCACATTCATAAATGCCATGTTTGAAGCCTTGCTTCTGGGAAGCTCCGAAGTGTATATTTACGATGACTTGCTACTCAATTTTGGATTTTCTACAAGTGTAAAGCATCATCAATTCTGGTAGTCAACATCAGCATTTGGAAGACGTCACGTAACTTCTTAAAAGACTGCCCCAAAACATCCTCTGTACAATGACTCTTAGGATACATTCATGAGATACTGTAAAGGGGTCACATTTGATCCTCACTGCACAACAGCAGCTATGGGCGTGTAGAGGCCCCAGTCTGAGCGCCCGTGACCCAGGAGTCCCACTTTCCTTATAACAGAGGGGTTTCGGAAACGGTTGCCTTACCGACGTCACCTTCGAGTGGGATCAGTGATCTCAGGATCCTGCTAGAGAAGTATGCTACCTACTTATATTGTAACCTACGTCAAAATTATAGCATAGCATATTCGTAGCATAATCAGCCTTCTAATATTACTATTGCTAAGACTCTCTAGCAGAAGGAATGGGCCGTAATCCACCACGCGGGCCTCGGGCGGGTTGATGGATGTCACATGTCTTCGAATTTTTGGATCTAGGATAAGCCGGTATTCTCATGATGTTTTTGTTCATCGCCCGTTTTGAAAACAGTAGTTATAAATTACACAAAGTAATGCACCTGGCTGAGTCCAAATCCAGCCAGGTGCAACCCTGGGTCCAAAACCGGCAGCTTCAACTCGTAATACAACTCAGCCACCATAGCTAACGTTAAAATTAATTAAAGTAAACTGTTAAGAACAAAGCAACCTTCTAATAAAAACATCTTCATTCACAGCTCCTCTCAGACCCTCAAATTCTGATTTGCGACGAGCCCACTACAGGCTTGGACAGCTACAATGCCCTCCTCGTAGTAAGCGTCCTGAAAAAGCTCTCCACCACTGGCCGGGTGGTCATCTGCTCTGTTCACCAGCCGTCCTGCGACCTTTTCAAGGAGTTCAGCTCCGTACTGCTTATGGCTGAGGGCAAGCTGCTGTTCCATGGTTCACAGGACGAGTGTAAGGACGTTTTTGAAAGGTTGGTGGAATTTTATAATGGTTTTGCCGTTGGTGTATAGAAATATGGTGTATAGAAAAATAGTGTTAAACAAGAAATCGTGTGTTGCCGTGTTGATTGAAACTATCAAGTTTTAGATTTTTAGGATTATAATTTAGATTTTACGATAGAATTTCTTGCAAATGCTGACTCAACGCGTGAAAAAAAGAGCATTAATCCGAGGCCAGAAGGAAGAGTTAGCTTGCTCAATCCATTTCAATCTCCCTAAAATTGGTTTAAATTTTGTAACTATGTGCATAATGTCGTTTCTGTACTGTTCATTTGGTCTCGTGGTCGCAACCGTGACTTGCCGTACGTGAAGAGTCGCTATCCTGGAGGTTTCGATGACCAGATCGGAAAAAAGTGTGGAGGTGGAAGGTTGTTCACCAAAAAAAGCCGATGCTATAAATATAAATTACAAACTGATATGTTCCGAAGCTCTCCACATTTTGTTGATAGGCAAGAATACAAAGCATTATGACATTATTGGTCCTATACCATTAGACATTACAATAAAATATATTATTATTACCGTGAATGTAATAAAAAATGTATTGTATTATGTATTGGTTATTTTTAGATCCTGTTGCAAGCAAAATGGACTGAGAATATTACCATAACCAATACATTCAGTTGCTAATGGTATTGACTGGCTCTTTCTGAAATTCCGTGTAAATGAGTCAATGTCTAGGAAATAATTTATTTGTTTGAGTGCATATTTCAACGAAAATTCAAGTCAACGGAATTTATTGTCCTATACAGCTTTTAAGACTATCAATAACGCCATTTAGGGTAGATTTAAAACAATATTTTGACATTTATACATTTATGACCCAAGATTTAAAACATTAAAGTAATTATGATGTTGTTCTTATTTCTAGACAACTAAATATCAACGGGGTGTTGGCAATAAAACTTATTAAATGTGATAATTTGTAGTATATTTTCCGATAGGTATCCAATTATCCATATTTTAAAGAAAACGCGATATTTCTCGTTGTATAATTTTTCGTAGTAGCGTTGACTCAACCCTAAATCTATATCTACACTAATATTATAAAGAAGGAAAATTTGTATGTTTGTGTGTATTTTTGTAATTAATATTACAAAAATACACACAAACATACAAATTTTCCTTCTTTATAACTCAAACTCAAAAACCACTGTGCCGATTTCAAAAATTCTTTCACCATTGGAAAGCTACATTCAGCCTGACATATGTTTGTTGCCCGTGCGGAGCCGGGACGGGCCGCTAGTGTATATATAAAAGGAGAAACTTACTGAAATATCAAAGCACAGCCGAAACTACTTGCGAAATTTTGCACAAAATTTTCACTTATGACTTAGGTGAGAACTAAGAGAATATTTTCAAAAATTCACTCTGCAAGAGTATGAAACAGGGCTCCAACGCTTGTGTGAAGAAACCTTCCTTCACGCGGGCGAAGCCGCTGCCAAAAGCTAGTATCATATAAATCTATCGTTCAAATACAAAACTAATATTTTATATTGTCTATTCAACATTCCTCTCTATTTCATAACACTTTAATAGCCATAATTTAACACACATCTCAAAAATAGGCGTGTAATAGGCGTACATTTAAAATTCATATTTTTTACTAATGAACAAGTTTTTAGTAACCGATATTTTTGCTTAATATTATTGATTTTAATAGTCTCCAGCTACTTAAAGATTTTTTATTTCCAGCTTAGATCTGAGGTGCCCACTTAACTACAATCCAGCGGAATTCTACATTAGAGCCGTTTCTAACTCCAAAGATAACGTTCAGAGGCTGGTGGAAGTTTCCAAGAACCGGTTGGAGTACTGTGACGGTACTAGTTCGGTGCGACCCGATTTGGTTCACTGTTACAACAGAACGTGAGTATAATTTGAGTAATTTATGAAAATGGGCTCTGTTTAACCTAACTTTTTAGTTTTTGTTTAGTGACATCTATTGGCCAAAGATGACATGAGGTTAAAAACCCACAGATGGCGTTGGTCAATTACGTCACTTTCTATAAGTCGCAAATGACATTCTCCGCGATCTGGTTAGGTGTCTGGAAAACAGTCTTGTCGACGAGAATATATATAGAATTAATACAGAACAATATAGAATAAATAGTGATCCAATAGTTCTTCAGGTTCTTTGACTACGAGCTACATGAGACAGGGGCGTAGTGTAGACTGAACTAATTTAGACGTAGGTGAAGGCACATCAGCGAGGTCTTTTTCTTCATGGTCCGGAGCGAGGAGGAGTGGCAGGCGGTCGCCGACTTCTGCGAAGCAGTAATGCTTGCAAAGGAGGAGGCCGAACGCATCAGGCAACGACGCTCTCTCCGCCACCGGGATTCCGATCCCGATTTCCAGCCACCGTAGGAGCGGGCTTGCGGTCAGAGAGCAATGGGTAACTCGCTGTCCGACCGTGCGGAAACTGTCCGGACCAAGCCCAAGTCGTCGACGGCGCGCACTGTTCCCGCGCGCTTCATGGAATTATCAGAAACAGCAGGGGCCCAGCCGGGTCGAGGCCTACTGGGGCCAGGGTTATCCAAAAGGGAACTCGAGCCCCGGTATGAAGGCTAAACGACGAACGGGGTGGGTTTTTTAGTCTGACACTATCTCCCGCTCCGCTCAAGAGCGGGGGTTGTCATTGGATGATTTCCCCCACCATAAAAAAAAGAAAAAAAGGTCTTTTTCTTTCATAAATTCGAAAACAATACATCGATCATTGTTCGATCTCATCGTTGCTTACCACCAGGTAAAAGTGATCAAACGCGAGCCTAACAATTATAAAAAAAAAACTTCGTTCTTAAAGAGCCTTACGAGACCCCTTTAGGCGCGAGGCCGTAGGCAAGTTCCGACTTCGCCCATGCCTAACTACGGTACTGACGTGAGGCTACTATTTTGTTTTGTGAAAATCTTCCTTTTGCCATTTCAATGTTCTATAAACCTAAAAGTGATAGATTTCACATTGGGCAGCTTAAACAGTATTATGGCACTTATGGCACCTAAAAATATTTTTCTCAGGTGCCATTAGAGGAAAAAAATATTATTTATTTTATTGCACAAATGGCACCGACATATTAGTAGGTGCTAGTGTTGGAACTTCCCCACTTCAAAGCGGGTGCCAAATGTGGAAAACGTCCTAAATAAAAGTTACAAAATTTCAAATACGTTTTTCTCAAAATCGCAGCTGTGTGCCTTGAGATGCTCTGCAAATTATCAACCAAAAAAATCTGTATCATTTAACTTATCACAGTTTATGGCGTCTCGAGAACTCTGGACTATGGAAGTTTGTGTTGCTTGCGACCTATTGAACCATACTGAATTGCGAATTGCAAAAAAGCTGCGAAAATTGAGTTGCTCCTTGTTGCTTAGATATTCTTTGTAGTTTAGTCTTGTATAAATCGTCGTTGTTTTTCTCAGAAATATTCACCAACAATTAACAAATTAAAATTATGGTTATCCTTGACAACTTTGTTTTGGAACACGCGGTGGCTTGAAACATTTCTAGGAAACACTATAAACGGTAGTGGTTCAACGGGTTTTGAATCGACAGATCTTCAGTTTTACTCTAAAGCTAATTATAATTTACAAATACCCAACAACCGTAATACGTATGCAGGTGTTCAATTTAACTGCCTATGGCGGATATATCTGACAAACACTCTCGAGTTTATTCAGCCAGGATCGCACATCATCATCATTTCAGCCGATACACGGCCACTGTTGGACATAGGCCTCCCCCAAGCGTCGCCACATCGAACGTTCCTGTGCGTCCCGCATCCATCGGTTTCTCGCTACCTTCACCAGGTTATCGGTCCACCTTGTAGGAGGCCTTCTGCGTCTTCCGGTACGCGGTCGCCATTCCAGAACATTTCGGCCCCAACGGCCATCTGTTCTGCGAGCAATGTGCCCTGCCCATTGCCACTTAAGTTTGGCAATTCTTTGTGCTATATCGGCAACCTTAAAAAAAAACATAAAAACAGATCAGCCCCCTAGCCAAATTACAACTGTTTCGCTTGCGCCGAACGCTTCGAGTTTGCCGCGCCGCCAATTCCTTTCTGACCACGTGACTGAGCATTAAGACGATGTCATTCCCGTACATTTGAAGCTTTCTACAAGCGTTAACTATTGCAGATTAGCTGACTTGGCTAGGGGTACAGGATCGCACATTTCACTACCAAATACATCTTCTCGTCAGCTCTTTTGTCACCTATGGGGATTGAAGAGCTAAACGAGATGGGGTACCCAGTCGTAAACACGACCCTGGCGAATAGTACACGAAATCACTCGCTGAACCAATCCGACGGTTAAAGGGTTAAAAATTCAAAAAAAGTTTCAGACCAAAAAAATCTCTTCAGACTTATCACTTCCGAAAGTGAAAAGTCTGAGATTTTCAAATCCCCGGTACAAACTTTTTTTTTGTTATTGGGGAAAGTCTTCCAAATGAACCTGGACTTTTGGACAAAAGACTAGGGAGCGAAGGATTTTCACCTCAATAAAACCAACCCAGTGATCACGATCTGCACATGGATAGGGTTACTATGTGACCTCTTGAAGGCCCACCCCGGAACCTCTTCTGTGCAACGCTTTTTTTATAGTGGGAAAAATCATCCAATGACAACCCCCGCTCTTGAGCGCAGCGGGAGATCATCAGACTCTTACTAAAACTGACTAAAAGCCCACTCCATTCCTTCTAGCCTTCATACCGGGGCTCGAGTTCCCTTTCGGATAACCCTGGCCCCAGTGGGCTGCTAGGATCTCCAGTGAACCTCGCTGAGCACGGTAGTACCTACACCATGCCACCGTTTTTCCTTGGGAAATCAAAGCGACTGCAACCTTGAGCTCCCGCCTGCCTTAAATGAATGTAGATGGGGTTACGAAGTCTTGTGCCTAGAGAAAAAGCGTTTATTATTTAACATTTTTTTAAGGGCAAGTCCCTTAAAAAAATGTGTTGTTTGCGTGAGAAAGCGTTTTCATAGAAAAAGGGTTTTCAAAGAAAAAGCGTTTTCATGGAAAAAGCGTTTTCATAGAAAAAGCGTTTTCATAGAAAAAGCGTTTTCATAGACATTGTTTTGGAAAATCACCACGAAAAATCATTGTAGAATTCCACTTGTCTATTTAAGTCTTATGCAAGTTTTTTTTTTCATTATATATAGTCTGAGCGCTAGAACACGTGCCAAAGACAAGGCCGTGTTGTTTTTTTTTTTGATAATTTAGTTCAGTTTTTATGTTATTTTTTAAGGCAAGCCAACGAAAATGAATAATATTAATTTGAAGACAAACAAAATACCCAATTGGCATTCTTTTTTAGGTAGGTACAGTAAGTAAAAGCGATTGGTGGTAAGTGCGTATCAGACTTTCTACAATTACAGTTTAAAAATAGTTAAACTTTAGTCAGTTCGTTTCTAAGCGTTTTTGAAACTAGGAAGCTTTTATGGGCGCATCATTTCAAAAGTTAAGAGTGACCTTTAAAGATGAAGAACCTAAAAAAAATTATCTTCCTTAGCCTGAAAAAAAGGTCGGATTAACATGATTTTAATTGTAGTTATCAAAATTGACTATTTTGTCATTTTTTTTTTAATCAAAATGGTTTACTTTACAGGAAAGTGATTTAAAATCACTGGCCTATAAAGTTTACTCAATGTCGCTTAGTAATTGTTGCCGATACCATATTGCATCTCAAATTAAAACCAACTGAAAAAAAAATACGAAAAAAATATAATTTGAAATGCCATTTTTTCGCCCCACAAACGTAACATTTTAATATCGAGATTTTCGTATTATGTACCTAGGTACACTCAGGCAATAGGCTTCTAAGCACTACTCGGACATAAAAGCATTTTGCCGAGAGTACCTACTATGTAAATGACACACAATAAAAAAATCAATAAACTCCCAATTGCCTCACATCTAGATAGGCACATCCTACTAAAATCTATTAAATCATTCTAAAAAGTAATCGTGCTGATATTTTACATCGTATTTAATTAAAAACTTATTTAAAATGTACATCTATTAACTTCTGGTGCAGATGTCGTATTTAAATATAGAAAACTATTTATACAGTGAAACGGCTATTGTTGATATGATAATGTTTTGAATAAAGAACATGTTCGGTTGTTTTTTTTTTTAATATTTTGATCGTGTGGTGCGAGGAGAAAAGGTCACGCACGTCCGCCTGACAGGCACATATCGAGACGCGAGGCGATGTGATGTTGCGCGGACTTTTCAAGAATGCATAATTATCTGCTATTCGAAAAGGAAAGATTATTTTTAGTGGAGAGCCGCAAGGCGTCAAATTTGTAAAACTTTGGAATCCGGGGTCAGTCAACGAATCTTAATAAACAACTATTCAACTGTATTGTTAAAAGCTCTTGTTTTTTTTAACCTGATAAAAACTAGTGCTTGACTGCGATCCCAACAATTGATAACAACAATTTAATGAAAAATAAGAGGGACAAGAGAAAAAAAAACTTTGCAGCCCTGAACACCCTGTGCTACGCCATGGTGCTCGAAAAACTGCGAAATTGGACGACAGGGTTGGCGTTGTTGCAATTTCGACCTTGGCAAAAAAAAACATAGGATAGAGCACTTGAGCCTGGTCTTTCCGCAAGTGCACGCAGCCTTAACCCAACCAAAAAAAAAGAAACTGAAACAAGTACCTAACAGAATTTTACAGTTTTCCAAGCACTGCGGTAGAATTGCTTATCTTCGTAACCAATGGACAAATTTTGCTCAAGTTTCGCTCGAATTGTAGCAAATATAGCTATCTATATCGCATTACGATTCGAATAATAATAATAAAAATATCGACATGAATCGTAGTGCGATGAGAGTTAGTTTTCGAGGATTGAAAAATAATTAATAAATGAAGATCGCATATTTTTTTTTAACATTTTTACATAATAATATATATTGTTAAAAACACATTTTAAAAGTTTATTTAGAGATTAATTGACTGGCCCTGGATTCCGAGGTATAAATCTTACGGCACTGTGAAATTATTTAAAACAAAGGAACAAAGATCAATGTCGCAAGGTGCGTTTTAAAATATCGAATTTCGATTTCGATTTTTTTTTTTAAAGGAGAACACAGAGCAAAGCAGCAGGGTGCATTTTTTTAAATTCGAATTTCGATTTTTCTTTTTTTTTCTTTTGTTTACCGTACTCCGCTTAACACCAAACAACTTTGGCTGTACTTACTTCAAAAATGCTGATGCCCGAATAATCCTATTGTGAGTTAGGGATAGCGCTATTTGTCCTATATAGTTCTGTCTCTCTTTCGCAGCGGAATAACGATGATTTTTAAACTTCGAGCCTGTTATTTTAGGTAACTGGTCTCTTCAAGCATCTTTGCGTAGTGTTGCGCCACATCGTAAGCTGCCCCTAAGTACCTAGCAACTCGTATCTCCAAGTTGTTTACCAAGTGTATAATTATTTTGATAAAGAATGTCAACCTTTTGAGTGAGTACCTACGTGATGTGGAATGGTTTGGTAAAATCTATTAACTTTCATAACATGCCAAATGGGTTAGTTTTTTTTTATATAGTGTGACTGGTAATTAGTGTACGATACTTAAACACGTGATTGTGCTCATGATAACAAACAAATCTTATTATGGGAGCAAAGCCGAAATAGCGGAAAAAATAAGAGCTGTTCAGTACATTAGGCAAACATAAATGTACTTACTGAACAGCTAACTTTTTTTCGCGATTTCAGGTTTGTTCCTATGGTAAAAGTTGTTGGTTTAAGTATCGTACACTAATTGCCAGTCACCCTATATAAAATTAGGATTATACGTACGATAGGGACGGCTAGATTTATGGGGCAAACCCGTATGAATCTGGATACCTCGTCTTTTAATCATTTTCTTCAGCACGTGTCATGAAGGGAGTCTGGTTGAAATCCTCGCCAAACCATCGTAAGCAGTGGTGCAATCGCTAATGGTGATTATGGTGAACTACACTAGTCTACTTGCTTGCTTCATGTAGATAATACAACAAAAAAATAATAACCACTAACTTTGTTACAGCATACAACGAAACTGGTTCAAACAGGTACATTTACTGCTATGGCGACTGTCTCTGACATTGAAGAGAGAAATTAAGAATCAACTTCTTCAATTGTTTATAACTGTGGTAAGTTAATCATATTATTTATTTATATAATATAATATAATAATAGAATAGAATAGAATAAACTTTATTGTACACCAAAATAGTAACAATTTCACAGAAACTTAAACCTATGTGCACAGCGCATATAAAAAATTAATAATATAATATTCCACAACTATCACACAACGCTGTCTAGTCCCAAGCTAAGCAGAGCTTGTGTTATGGGTACTAGACAACTGATAAACATACTTATATATTTCTAAATACATACATATTATAGATAAATTACACCCAGACACAGAACAAATGATTATGCTCATCACACAAACATTTATCCTGGGTGGGAATCGAACCCACGACCTCCGGCATAGCAGTCAGGGTCACTAACCACTAGACCAACAGGCCAGTCAAAGTCATAGTTATGATATTACGTTTTAATTTAAATTGGCCTCTTACAGACAGATACATTTTTGGGATGGGAACACCCCAAAACAAGGCATCTTCAAAAAATATACTAACAATAGATTGTTTATGCTTCTATAGTCTGTCTAATAAGTCAACCGACTTGGGAATTTTGTATAATATTTAATCATTTAAAAAATACTTATATACGATACTTTTTAAAAGGTTCTTCTGTTAGTAAACAATGATCTCTATCTCATAATCAACCTTGATTATTGAACCCGTGTTGACTACATCAGATTTAATTAAATCCTAATATTTACCCAAGTCGTTTAACTTATTAGACAGACTCTAATATCTACGATGTCACAGGTGTTATTAGAAGAAAAACAAAAAACAAAAATGTCTCACCTGCCCCTTATTAATCATCTGGGTTTTTAGGGTTTCGTGCCTCATAAGTAAAAAACGGAACCCTTATAGGATCACTTTGCTGTCCAACCGTCCGTCTGTCTGTCTGTCAAGATTCTTTATCTCGAGAACGCGTTTAGGTATCGAGTTGAAATAAAAAACGTATACGCGGGCTTGCGGACTCTTGAAGCTGTAAATAAACCATACTTGTAACGTACTTTCAACACTCTGGACGAAATCAAAATTCATAGGAGGAGGAGGAGTTTCCCATTGACCCAGAATCCTGAAATTTTGCATAAAGCAAGGTCTTATAGCACAAGTATAGGAATTAATCTGAAAACAGTAAAGTTGCTACGTCACTAATTTTTTATTATGCGGTTTTGAAAAATCTTCCGAGACTACATTCCGAAATTGAACTATTTAGGTACATAGGAAAGTTTGTACTGAACCCTCAGTGCGCGAGTCCGACTCGCACCTGCCCATTTTTTTTATGTTTATGTTGTTTTATATCCTGGTTAGTTCTGTAACATACTTTTGACCACCCATGACTATAAACCAGATGCACACCTGCTAAACAACAGCCATTTTGTTACTTGATAATTAAGAACAAAGATTAAAATGTACCATTTAGTTTCTAATGTGTCTAGATTTACGATTAGCTAAATTTATTATTATTATAATAATAATGACCCGGATAGACTTTATATTCTACATTCTATATGAATTATGATGAATATTGAATTTAAATTCATCTAGAACTTTTCCAAGATTTATGCAAATACACAGAAAGAAGCGATTTTTTTTACAATCATACTACCACATTAATATTATACCTATACGAGTACTTATAGTTGTCAAAAAATAAAAGGCCTGTTTTGACATTGGATTAAGACTACCTAGTGGCTTGCGCGGGCTCGCGGACGGCGAGCAATGGGTAGCTCACTGTCCGTCCGTCCGGTAACTGACCGAAGATCTGGGTCGAAGCCTACTGGGGCCAGGCTTCATTTTTTGGTGAGTAAAATCATCCAATGACAACCGCCGCTCTCGGGCGGAGCGGGAGATAGTGACAGTCTCTTACTGACTAAAAAACCCACCCCGTTCCTTCAAGCCTTCATACCGCGGCTCGAATTTCCTTTCGGATAACCCTGGCCCCAGTAGGCTTCGACCCGGCTGGGCCCCTGCTGTTGCTGACAACTCCTTGAGGCGCGCGGGAACAGTGCGCGCCGTCGACGACTTGGGCTTGGTCCGGACAGTTACCGGACGGTTGGACAGCAAGCTACCCATTGCTCGCTGTCCGCAAGCCCGCGCCTACGGTGGGTAGAAATCAGGATTGGAATCCCAACGGCGACGAGAGCGCCGTTGCCTGATACGGTCGGCCTCCTCCTTTGCGAGCATTACTGCTTCGCAGAAGTCGGCGACCACCTGCCACTCCTCCTCGCTCCGGACTCCACACTGAGGCCAGAGTTAGATTTGAAAGATAGCTCGAGCCCCGATATGAAGGCTTGAAAGAACGGGGTGGGTTTTTAGTCAGTAAGAGTCTGACTGAGCGGGGGTTGTCAGTTGATTTTACCAACATTAAAAAAAAAAACTACCTAGCGGCTTGTCCGTTGTAGTGTAGTTACTACTACACCGGTCCCCTAATATTATTTATTATTTTATAGTTTCTTTCAGTTTCGTACCAAGTTACATTCTTGGGTTTATCTCAAATGTCAAACGGGCCTTTCATTTTTAGGCGAATATTTGTACGACTCAAACAGTGAATTTCGATGAAACATACGTTTGGAAGATGTCCTAAAACAGGAAATATTTAGGTCATGTATATCTTAATTCCGGGAGTATATTGCCTTTTGGGGTAATTCTTTAAATTCACGCCGACGGGCCAGTGATGTCATTAGCTCTGAAACATGATCGTTCACAATTAGTGTTGCCAGGTCCGATTGGATAAAAATCGGGACAGTTGTTAAAACAAATCGGGATTTAGAATTTTAGATCGGGACTTTTTTCTTAATAAAGTTTCTTTTCTGATGGGAAATTTTCCAATGACTTCTCTCGCACTGTATCAGACTTTTACTAACTAAAAACCCAGGCTTCTTCTGTCCCACTGTACGTTCCAGGGCCACGGTCACTATTTCAAACGTTCCCGCAGCCCTAGCAGGCATCGGCCCTACTAGGCCCCTTCAGTGAAGCGCCGTGTGTCATTTTGAACGCACTTGACATAGTGATGCGAATGCGATACAGGTTAATTTATTGTAATAATGATGGCTTTAATTGATTTATTGGGACATTTAGCGTCCCGATCAGGTGCAAATCGGATCGTGTCCCAAGACCCCTAAAAATCGGGATGTCCCGCACAAATTGGGACGCCTGGCAACACTGTGCTTAGGAAAGCTTTGGCCTCATCAGAAAGCTTACCTCATTCAATGGGGAGGGCAATTTTCGGAGTTTCCGAGCATAATCGGTTCAGAAATAAAGATATCGGCAGAACAACCAGGGTATATACGGATATATAGCCCGAGGAATCACCACAGTGACTTTCCACAAGTAACGTCAATTTTCAATGGTAGTATACTTGCTAAGAAATTAATAAGCGGGGGGCTATACGCCGATTTATGGGGGCTGCGCAGCTTCCAACTGATACGATTAAATTGTTCGATACGATTAATACAATAAATTGTGGCGGGGGTGAGCTAGAGCACTTTTCTCCACTAGTGCGGATTTTTTGGCAAAATGCATGTCTCGAGTGCGTGATACTCTCATAATCCCTTAAGTAGACATAACATCGCATATCTTTTATCCCACAGGTAGTAACCTCAATGGTCCTCGGGGTTGCGTACGTGGGAGCCTCAGGGACCACTCAGCGAGGGGTCCAGCAGATCAGAGGCTTCCTCTGGCTAATCACGAGTGAGGTTTCCTTTGGAGTGTCCTACAGTGCCCTGTACTCGTTCGAGTATGAGATCGCGCTCTTTAAGAGAGAAACTGGCGTGTACAAGTGTTCGGCTTACTTTGTGTCCAGGTTTTTGAGTTTTGTGAGTATTTTTTTTTTGTTATTTTACAATTTTAATATGCGAGGGATTTTTGTTTTCTGATGGGAAAATCATCCAATGACATCCTCCGCTCTTGGACGGAGCGGGAGATAATGTCAGACTTTTACTAACTAAAAACCCACTCCTGTTCCTTCGTTGCCTCTCCTACCGGGGCCGAATCTTGTTTTCAGAAACAGATCCTTGGCCCCAGTAGGCCTCGACCCTGCTGGGCCCCTACGGATTGCTGAAAACTTCTTGAGGCGCGCGTGGAACAATACGCGCCGTCGACGCCGTCTAACCGTCCGGTAATCGTCCGGACCGAGTCCGGACTGTTACCGAACGGTCGAACGACGAGCTACCCATTGCTCGCCGTTCGCTAGCCCGCGCCTACGGTGGCCGGAAATCGGGATCGGAATCCGTTCATGCAAAGCAAAGCTAACGTTGGATGTTGAGTAACAGATGCCTTAAGCAGTGGCGTAGATAGACCGAAATAAAGCATGGAACCTGTATCAAATTTTTTCTATATTTTTTGTGACGAAAGACAGAATAAGTCAAGCCTTTTTTTATTTCTTACTAGCTTTTGCCCGCTGCTTCGCCCGCGTGGCATTAGGTACTTAAGGAATCGGGATAAAAGGTAAAAGGCCTATGTTCTTTTCCATGTCAAAGGCTATATGCTTACCAAATTTCATCCAAATCCGTTCAGCCGTTTTTGTTAACAAACATCCACACTTTCACTTTTATAATATTATTCAGGATTACCAGTTTTGAAGAAGTTTTGTAACTTTGTTGTTGATGAAGATTTTTCAAGAACTTAATTTAGCTAATAAAAATTTGCATGCGTATTCTTCATTAGCTATTACTATGTCTTACTACACCACTTGTTCCAACAGATACCACGGTGCATAATATATCCGGTGCTGTTGGTGTCCATAGCGACGCTGGCGGTGGAGCTTCCTCGCTACATCATCACTGCTACGGAGTTCACCATCCTCTTGATCCTTAGTTCAGTACCTGCTGTTGCTTACGGTAAGAACACAGTTGATGCTGAATCTTTGATTAATGTTTTGCCAGATAGTGCATTTATTTATTTTTAACTTGCAATTTTTGCATGTACTTATCCCTGGTATTTAGGGCAAATCTTTCAATTGAATTTTTGTATACCTATGTAACTTGGATGACAATGTATTAATTAATGTTTTAATTAATCGTCAAGCTATACGATTGCATCAGACCAGCCCATAGTACCATAACTATGGACTGGTCTGATACAATCATATAGCTTGGCCATAAGAACAACTGGGGACTTATGTCAGCAGTTCGAGCGAGAAAGAGGAATGGAACAGAGAGTGCATACACTAGAGAAGCGAACGGCCGGATACCGAATATTCGACAAACTACGAGACCGGAGTGCCGGATATCCGGCTACCGGATATTCAGCCCTTATCATATTTCATAACGCGATTAGCTTGATTTGGTAGAATTTATTTTTCAGCACCTGACAGTAGCATTTTCGGCGTAAGGGTTTTTTTAGAAGCTGGTCTAGTTTACGAAGATAAGTGGAGTCGCCTCTTACCAAAAAATGCGGAAAATTTGTATTGATTCACCACAATTTGCCAATTGTTAATTTTAAATACTAAACTAATTAATAAAACAAACATTTTGAGCTATTGTGGCGGTTTTTCTGGTGTCAAATAAAGAAAATTGTTTTAAATTTACTATCTGGTATCCGGCCGGATAATCAAAACAAGGTCAAATAGGCCGGATACCGGATAGTTACCGGATATCCGTTTAATCTCTACTATGCACCCTATTGCATAATTTTTAGTGTTCTTTGAGTTTTCTGTTAAGAGCTCCTGGTTGCATTACTGAACCCAAGAAGATAAGCCAACAGTATTTGGGCTCTTTGGAAGTTTTGATCAGTAATATACCACACGATAAAAGCATACTACGAACAAAGGTTTTTCATTGAAAACTTGTTACACACTGTATCTGTCAAATATAACGTACGTAGCTCTAATGGCGTTGACCCACTTTCCTTAATTGATCATCATTCATGGAAGTACCTAAGTATAACGGCACAAATAGAACTGCATAATGATGCGTTGTGCCACTTGTAGTCACCCACTCGTCTTATGTTATGACCTATCCAAATTAATCCAAATGATGTGCAGCATAAGATGAGAGACCAAGATATTGATTTCTGTATTGTAAATTGATAAATCCTGGTGACTATCATCACCCTTTCAGCGGAAAGACGTCCAATGTTGGACATAGGCCTCCCCCAAGTGTCGCCAAAATGACCGGTCTGAGCGTCTCGCATCCATCAAACTCCCGCGACCCTCACCAGGTCATCGTTCCTTGTGGGAGGCGCTAACGCTGCGTCTTCCAGTACTTACGCGGTCGCCACTTCAGAACCTTTCGGCCCCATCGACCATCTGTTCTGCGAGCAATGTCCCTGACCACTGCCATTTAAGTTTGGCGATTCTTCAGGCTTTGGATTTTTTGCCTTGCTTTGCCAAGGGAATACCTAAGAACTCAAACAAACGAGCGGCATGTTACCAATGGCAGAGATGAAGACCAGCAGCAGCTGTCGTGTGGCCACTAACACCGCCATGAAAAGCTAGAAGGCTACAAGCCACTTGTAGCTGGAAGCTGCTGCTTTTTTTAACCTATACGCGCAGTATCATAATGGACTCTGACGAAAAACGTTTAAATGCACGAGTGCATGACGCTTGACGCCGTATAGTGGACAGCGCGGGCCACAAGAAGCGAGCAGCGGCGTTTTGAAGCGTCTAGCGGCCACCGGCGGCAACTGTGTGCGGCGAATCCGTATAAAATGTATGAGTTTTTAACCTAGACAGTGCGGGCCACAAGAAGCGAGCAGCGGCGTTTTGAAGCATGTGGCGGCCACCAGCGACAACTGTGTGCGGCGAATTCGTATAAAATGTATGAGTTTTTAACCTATACGCGCAGTATCATAATGGACTCTGACGAAAAACGTTTAAATGCACGAGTGCATGGTGTGTGACGGCGTTTAGTGGACAGTGTGGGCCATAAGAAGCGAGCAGCGGCGTTTTGAAGCGTGTGGCAGCCACCAGCGTCAACTGTGTGAGGCGAATCCGTATAAAATATATGAGTTTTTCAACCTATACGCGCAGTATCATAATGGACTCTGACGAAAAACGTTTTAATGCGCGAGTGTATGGCGTGTGACGGCGTTTAGTGGACAGTGTGGGTCACAAGAAGCGAGCAGCGGCGTTTTGAAGCATGTGGCGGCCACCAGCGTCAACTGTGCGGCGAATCCGTATAAAATGTATGATAACTTTTTTTTTATTTTTTCGCTTGACCGCCATCTCACCTGATGGAAAGCGACGATGCGGTCGACGATGGAACGCGCTTACCTAAAAGAAACCTATTCACTCTCGAGTTAAAGATTCCCGGGTTGTAGCTATCAGGAAACACAGACTCCGGCAAGGAATTCCACTCCTGAACTATAAGAAATATGCCAATGGCGGCATTTTGTGTCTGTGGTCGTGGTCGGTGGCTCGTGTCCTTCAGTCGTCGGCTGCTGCCCCCCAGAAGTTACCCCTGCCGTTGGCAACATGCCCGTCATGTCACCACATACCCTCACTCACACTTTACACTTACACATTTAACTGTTCGTTTGCTAACAGGTAGTATAATTTATTAGTATAATTATTTTTTTCTCTCTTTTTATATTCCTTTTATATAATTCCTAATTCCTTGTTTTTATATAGTTATCATGAAAATTTGTACGTAGCGCAGGCTAGATCGTCTGGCTAACTCTGCATAACTATTGGGACACCAAGATACAGGCTTTGCCTAGTTTGGGCCTTTTTTTTTTTTTTTTTTTTTTTTATGGTGGGAAAAATCATGCATTGACATCCCCCGCCCTTGGGCGGAGCGGGAGATAGTGTCAGACTCTTACTGACTAAAAGACCCACCCCGTTCCTTCTAGCCTTCATACCGGGGCTCGAGCGCCCTTTCGGATAACCCTGGCCCCAGTAGGCTTCGACCCGGCTGGGTCCCTGCTGTTGCTGACAACTCCTTGAGGCGCGCGGGAACAGTGCGCGCCGTCGACGACTTGGGCTTGGTCCGGACAGTTACCGGACGGCCGGACAGCGAGCTACCCATTGCTCACTGTCCGCAAGCCCGCGTCTACGTTGGCCGGAAATCGGGATCAGAATCCCGGCGACGGCGGCGGCGATAACGCCGTTGCCTGATGCGTTCGGCCTCCTCCTTTGCGAGCATTACTGCTTCGCAGAAGTCGGCGACCGCCTGCCACTCCTCCTCGCTCCGGACCATGGCCTCAACCAAGGCCCGGCGCGAGAGGTCTCCGCCGCCGATCGCCCCCACGAGGGCACGGCGATGCTCCGCCCAAGCAGGGCACACCTCGACTGTGTGCTCCACCGTGTCCTCCGGGCGTTCCGCACAGTGGCGACACCCGGGCGTCACTTCCGCATGAATCCGGTGCAGGAAACTCCCGAACGAACCATGTCCGGTGAGGACCTGCGTCATGCGGAAGGTAAGGACGCCGTGAGGCCTTTCCAGCCACGCCTCAAAGAGGGGACTTACCGCCATGATTGTGGCGTGCCCAGCACTGGGTTGCGATAGTCGTTGACGCCATTTCCCCATGAGATCCCGCCGGAGCTCTGTCCGCCATGCCGTGACCTGTCGCGGCAGCGGACTTTCACCCCGGCGTTGCATCTCCACGCGCATATCGTGCATGTGTGCAAGGACTGTTGCCTCCAGATCCCACGGTGGTAGGCCAGCCAGAAGGCTCGCCGCTTCGCGGGAGACCGTGCAGTATCCCCGCACCATCCTTATCGCCATGACCCTCTGGCAGGCGTTCAGTATGGCCGCCGGTTGCTTTTTCAGCGACGGCGCCCACACCGGCGCCCCGTAGAGGGCCATGGACCGAACGATCCCCGCGTAGAGCCTCCGGCAGGAGGCGTCTGGACCCCCAAGGTTGGGCAGGAGCCGCTTGAGCGCAGCCCCAGCCCGGCTGAGTTTGGGAGCCAGACGTCGGAAATGCTCCACGAAATTCCACCGGCTGTCGAGAACGAGTCCCAGGTACTTCATCGTCGACCCGACACCGATGTGAACTCCTCCTACCGTTAGTTGGGAACTCAATGGCGGCGCGTTCCGAGACCGGCGACCGTGAAAACACATCGCCTCGGATTTGTGAAGCGCCACCTTGAGTCCCAACTCCTGGATCCGATCAACGACCATCGCAACCCCGCGTGTCGCTAGAGCGACCGCCGCCTGGTACGACTCTCCCTGCGCTAGGACCAGCGTGTCGTCTGCGTAGCAAACCACGCTGACCCCGTCAGGGAAGTCGCCGCGCAGCACGTAGTCGTACCCGATGTTCCACAAGGGTGGCCCTAGTACCGACCCCTGCGGAACACCGCACGACATCTCTCGACGTTTCCAGTCTCCCTGGTGACCGGGGTAGACTATAAGTCTCTCCGACAGATAGGCCTCGACCACTCGACAGAGGTACTCGGGCACCCGGTGGTACCGGAGTGCCCTCCGGATCGTACTCCAGGGCAGGGAGTTGAACGCGTTGGCAATGTCCAAGGACACTGCCACGACACACCTGCCCCGGGACACCGCGTCCCCCGTCGTGAGGGCTCGCACGCGCATGATGGCGTCCACTGTAGAGCGCATCCTGCGAAAGCCGAACTGTCCGTCCGAAAGGTCCGGCCCCACCCGTGTTAGGCGCCCGACGAGGCGGTTTGCAATGACTCTCTCAAAGAGCTTGCCCACCTCGTCGAGCAGCACAATGGGCCGGTACGCGGACGGAGAGTCCGCAGGGCGCCCTGGCTTCGCTATGAGGACCAGTTTCCCCGTCTTCCAGCAAAGTGGGAACTGGCCCCTCTCCATGCATGCGCTGAAGAGCCCTCTCAGTCGAGGCCCGAGAGCCTCCATGGCCAGGACCCAGGCCCTTCCAGGCAAGCCGTCGGGTCCTGGGGCGGTGTTTTTGGCACTCAGCCTTCGCACCGCCACTCTCAACTCTACCTCGGTCACCTCTGGAGCATTGTCGTCATCGTCGCTGTTGCGGTCCGCGTCAGACACCGCTGGCAGTGGAGGCGGAGCCATGGGCGGGGGGGAGTGTTCCCCCCGCGCAGGGAACAGAGCGTTCACCGCACCCTCTACGATCTGGGGCCGGAGACTCTGAGTCAGTGGGGGAGCCCAGGGACGGAGCTTTTCCCGTACCAATTTGTACGGGCGCCCCCATGGGTCCGCGTTCAGAGACCCCAGCCACACGTTGCGGGCCTCCAGTTTGGCCCGCTTGATCTCCGTTCGGAGGGTGCGTTTTGCCGCTCTGTATCCCTCATACAGCTCCGCCTCTCTGGCCTCCGCATCCGGCGGGCGGATGCGGCGACTGCAGTGTCTGGCGTACCGGCGCCGCGCGTGACTGCATGCGTTGCGTAGTGCAGCAATCTCCGGCGACCACCAGCACACCTGGCGCTTAGCTCGCCCTGGACGGACTCGGGGCATTGCCGCGTCGCAGATTTGCGACATGGCCTCCCGGAACCACTCCGCCTCGACGTCTATATCGACAGGCCTGTCCGGTGCTTGCACCCAGGCCTGTACCGTCGCGGCTTCCAGGAGGAGCTCCCGGTCCATCTGCTTAAGCGCCCACCGCGGACCGCAAGGGCTCTGTCGGACCGGCGTGGCCGAGGTTTCGGCGGAGACGTCCAACCGGATGTACCGGTGGTCAGAGTACGTCTCCACCTCCTCCATAACGCGCCAGTCGACGACACGCGGCAACAGAGCGGGGCTGGCGAACGAGATGTCCACCACTGATTCACCCCGCATCCGCGCCAACGTGGGGACAGAACCCCGGTTCAGGACGACCAGGCCCAGCTCCAAAGCCCAGTCCTCCACCATCTGACCCCGTGGGTTTGTGTACCGGGAACCCCAAGCCGTATTCCAGGCGTTGAAGTCCCCGCAAACGACCACGGGGAGGGTACCGAACCCAGCGACGACGACATTAAGCTCCATAAGGGAGACCTGGAGTTCGTCGAGAGATCTGCTCGGGGACAGGTAGACGCCTACCACTGCAATGTCCCCGAACCGTGCTGCCACGCAGCCCCGTCCCCTCGCAACAGCCTCGAGGGGCGGGGTACCGGCGGCGGCCGACGAGATTAACGTCACCGAGCCGTCCAGGTCCTGAACCCAGTCTCCACGGGGGTGGACGTAGTACGGCTCGGAGACGACGGCGACATTTATCGACCACTGCGCCATGCTCTGGAGCAACAGATCCTGAGCGGGGGCGCAGTGGTTGATATTCGCCTGGAGGAGACGAAATGGGGCCGTTATTGGCAGTCCATCGTCTCCTCCCGAGCCCTTCTAGGGGGCACTGCCGCGGCGGGTGCGGCGGCGACTGCGGCGGGTGCGGCGGCGAGAGCGGCGGGTGCGGCGGCGATAGCGGCGGCGGCCAAGGAGGCGGCTGCGGCGGTGAGGACGTCGGCGGGGATGGGCCTACGGGCCCTGCCCTTGTCCTTGGCGGGGGGGTCGCAGGACCTGCCCCCAGCCCGGTGGTTGGCCGGCCTGCCTGCCGCCGCACATGCGTAGCAGTGCGGCGGAGCACGGCATTCTGCGGCCTTGTGACCGGGCTGGCCACACTGGTGGCAGCGGTCGCTGCGGTCCACCTCCGCGGCACAGTGGGCGCCAACGTGGTGCCCCACTTGGCACCGGAAGCACCGCAGAGGTCTGGGCTCCAGCAGTTTAACCTGCGCGGAGACCCAGCCCACCAAAAGCCGTCGGCCCTCCCCGGTGATGGTCCTGGCCGCCGCAACGGGGCAGCTAACTGTCACCGCCCGCATGCCCGTGCCGTCAGCGCGGATGGTGCCCGCCCGAACCTGATCGGTCGTGCACCCGCCCGCCCTGACGATGGCGGCCACCACCTCGTCCACCTTGACTGAGTCGTCCAGGCCCATGATGCGCATGTCTATGCACTTTGTGGGCCTGGACACTCGGGCCTCCTCCGCATCGAGGGACGCTCTGATCCTTGCGGCCAGAGCGTCAGCCGCAGGGCCGCTGGTCGCACCGGGGACCTCCAGGATTCGGGCCCCGGTGACCGTGCGCCTCATGCGAAAGCCCCCAGCGGCTCCGAGCTCCTCAAGATGGGGCAGCACCGCCTGCTTCGCCTTCTCCATGACGGCGTCATACGTCACGCCCTTCTTCTCCGCTTCTGGCTGCAGTGTTATCACCACAGCCTCGGAGTTCGGGGCGCGAAGTCTCGCCGCCATGGCCCGCTTCTTGCGCTCTTTGCGCCTCGCGCGCTTTTTGGCCGCTCTGGCCGCCTTGCCCGCCTTCTTCGCGGCGCCGACGACTGTCCAAGCGCCGCCGGGTTCCTCAGGTGGAGGAGGCGGCGGGCGGGGTCTAGTCGCCGTCGCGGCAGGAGGTCCCGCCGGTTTAGCGGCAGGTACCGCCACACCTTTTTTCCGCCGCTGCTGCTTGGCCGTCGGGGGCGGTCTCGCGGGCTCCGACGCCACGGCCCCGCGCCCCGCTTGCCCCGACGGACCCGTCTTGGGCACAGAAGTCACTGCGGCGGCGGCGGCGTAAGACGGCGCCTTTCGCTGCTGGCCAGAGGTCGCTAGCGGAGGGCGCAGCACAATGCCCTCCAGCAGGGACAGCTGCTGCTGCATCCGCAGCTGGAACTGCTCCTGCTGCTGCTGCTGCTGTTGCCGGAAGGCAGCCAGCTCCTGCCGCACCAGCACCAGCAGCTGGCTCTCCGGCTCGGGCTGGGTCTGCGGCCGGCTTTGCCCATGCCCTTGCTTGGGCCGCCCTTCCGTCGGCTCCTGTGGGCCTGCTTTTGCGAGTTCCGCCTGGATCTCGGCCCGGAGCTCAGCCTGGAGCTCGCTCCGGAGCCTCTCCACCTTCTTTTTGAGAGACGTGCCGAAGGCCTCCCTGAGAGACTTGGCGTGGCGCCGCATCGTTCTCTCCCTCGAGGTTTTGTCCCTTTTGCGGGTCATATCCCGCAAAAGGGTGACGGTCAGCTCTTGGAAGGACCTGCCCGACTCCCCGTCCGAGTCCACCTCGGCACGCCTCTCGCTGCCAGACGGCTGCGAGAGGTCCCTCCCAAGGGCGGCCGCTCCCGGGTGACGCCCCTCCGCGGCAAGCCTGACGGCTCGCTGAGCGGAGTCTTTGGCCGCCAAACCTCTCCCCTGCCCACGGGCCCGGCCCACGCCGCGGCCGCTCGTGGGGACCTTCGGCGCCGAACGGCTCTCTCCCTCTGTTTCGGAGGACAACCTGTCCCTCGGCACAGAGCGCCGCTTTCGGGAGAGACGAGAGGCTCTACTGGTGTCTCCACCGGGGCCTCCACCAGGGTCCCCCGCAGCCTCCTCGCCTCTACCTCTACCGGGGTCTCCCCCAGCCTCCTCTGTCTCCGAGCCCTCCCGGCTCCCTCTGGATGCCGCGTCGGACTCCGACCGCGCATCGCTCTCATTGGGTTTTTTGAAAAATTTCGATTCCATTTTTGTTCCCACGAGTAAAAACTTTGGGTACTTGCTCAAACACATGGTTCGCACTAGTGACTAATTTAGCTACCCATTAGTCAAGCTAACAACCTCCCTCACGGTGCGCCGCCGCTTGGAGGTTTGGGGTAATTTTTTATAGAGGTTGTCTTCCTCGCGGCCCGGGCGGTTAAGCCAAGACCCTCGTCCCCCATCAAAAGTCAGAAACATGACCTTGGACAATCTCTGGGGCTACGAGACTAACGGTGGCAGAAGGAGGAGCAAGCCTTCCTCCTGCCTGCCCGGCGGCATTGTGAGTGCAAACCGAGCCCGCTCTTACTTCGCCACTGTGCCCTCTGCTATAGCAGAGGGACACGCGTTGAAGCGTTCCTTCAGACAGAACATTAGCAGACGGCCATCGAGGCCCCTTAGGCAACAATACCCAAGGGGGTCGTTGGCCGCCTCCCAGGGTGCACCGTCCCGCAGACTGGTCTTCGCTCCGGACGTATCCGCAAGGGAACTACAGCCTGCGGGCACTCGTGGAGGTTTTCTGTCGTGGCACCCCCCTAGTTTGGGCCTCATCGATAACCTGTTAATGTAATTCTTAGTGTAATTTCTTAAGGCCCACGCGCCCGACAAGTGCCATAAAACAGTGACTTTCTGAAGCCTACTCCTCGGTAACAGCCAGGTTAATAGGTTAGAAAAAAAAAATGTTTATTACAGATTCATGAACAACATTATCAACATTTGAATGTTTCGTGCTATTAATACTTTTGTCTAAAAAAAAATATTTAGCAATTATGCAACTTTTCCCTACTCCTTCGAAACGGCTTGGATCTTTAGAAACATTTTTACACATAAAAATGGGCGGTTAAATATTCTTCAAAGTGAACATTGCATAATTATGTAAATCAATCGATATTTCGCAAAGAAAATGGATTTAAAGGTCAGCCGCGCGCTTTCCGGGCGCTGTTGGCCGCAAATAAATGCACAGATTTGCGCACTGCCGCCTAGGTGGGTGCGAAAGGTGCGTCCACATAATTTTGGCCACATGGTTCAAGGGACCATATGTCTTAAGATTCTTATGTAATTGTATCAAACTGTGTTTGTCTCAATGAATAAAATAAATGTTAAATGTTTTGTTGTGTGTATGAGATTCTCCGTGGTTCTTCATAAACGTCATGTTTTGTCAAGTTGTCAACTGGTGGTCATCACCACAATCATCTTCAACTTTTCAAAATTAGAAGCGATTTCCATAACATAAATACTCGTAGTAAACACGAAATTATATTACCCAAATGGAGATTAGTCAAGACCAGTAAGTCATTATTAATAAATAGCATACGCTTTTATAACAAGCTACCAAAAGCGGTGACTGAACTTAGCGAAGGAAAGTTCAAAACCCATATTAAGCGTGTCTTAACCAAAAAAGCTTATTACAAGGTTAAAGACTATGTCGAAGACACACTTGTTTGGCAATGACTACCTCTGCACTTGTGGCCCCCTGGTAACTCATAATATTGTGTGAATGTATCTATTAACTGCTCCATCTTTGTTGTAAATTTTTTTTTTCTCCTAACACATTGCTTTTGCAATATTTTTATTTAATTTTATATTATCTGACTCCAACCACATTAAATTCGTTAGTTTTTCTTTTTTGGTTGTTAACGTCTCATTTATTGACAGCTTTTTTTTTTATATAGCCTCTTTTTACAATGTAAATGGAAGAACACTGTAGACTCCACGAATTCTTAGATTACTTCATATTTTGACTCACTTTTTTTAAATGATTATTTTGATGATTTTATTGTTCTTTTGAGTACACTATAGACCGGTTTACACTGTTCTTAAATAATACCTATTAATACTGTAATATGGAAATATTGTAACTACAACCACTTTTTTAAAAGAGTAACCATGGAGTTTCTTGCCGGTTCTTCTCCATAGGAAACGACCAATTTCGAACCGTGCACTAGCTTCTGACGTTTTATAAGTGCCCATGTAGGCCTATGTGAAATAAAAAACTTTTGACTTTTGACATCAACCTTACCCACAGGCCAAAGCGTTGAGTGCGAGTTGTTGTAATGTTAATAGGATTACCTTTTTAGGGTTCCGAACCTTAAGAGTAAAACGGGACCCTATTACTACAACTCCGCTGTCCATCTGTCTGTCACAGGCTGTAATCTCAAGAACCGTGATAGTTAGACAGTTGAAATTTTCACAGATGGTGTATTTCTAAAAACAGAATAAAGTAAATAAAGTCTGTCTAAAAAGTAAAACGACTTGGATAATTATTAGGATTTAATGAAATCTGATGTAGTCAACACTGGTTCAATAATCAAGGTTGATTAAGAGATAGAGATCATTGTTTACTAACAGAAGAACCTTCTAAAAAGTATCGAAGATAAGTATTTTTTAAATAATTAAATATTATACAAAATTCGCAAGTCGGTTGACTTATTAGACAGACCTTATTTCAATGAAGCTAGAAAAAAGCAAGTTTGTTGTATGGGTACAACAAACTTGCTTTTTTGCCGTTGTTTGCTACAGACGATGTAGAACCCTCTGTACACGAATTCAACTCACACTTGGCCTACTTTTTCATACATATACTGCTTATCTCCACCAGGTCTCGGCATGGCAGCCCTCTTCACCTCGACAGGCATCATAGGCGACGTGATGCCGTGTATGGACCTGCCCCTGCTCCTCATGTCAGGCGCATTCTTGCGACTATCTTCTTTACCACCCTGGATGTACCCCGTCAAATACATCTCGCATTTCTACTACGCTATGGATGCCATTAGTAATATTTATTGGAGACAGATTGATTTTATAGGTAAGTGTATATTGTAATACTATAATCCTTACTTTCCTTTACTGAGGCATTAATCATCATCATTATTTCAGCCGAAAGGCGCCCACTGTTGGACTTAGGCCTCCCCCAAGTGTCCCCACAGCCACCGATCCTGTGTGTCTCGCATCCACCTCATTCCCATAACTGTCACCCCCCCCTAGCCAAGTTACGACCGTTTCGTTTCGATTCTCTTGCGTCGAACGCACGGAGCAAGTCGAACGCCTCGAGTCGGCCACGCCTCCGATTTCATTGTTCTCTCAAAGGAATCAAAATACTTAAGGTTACTTCCCATTAACCTAGAATCCCGAAATTTGGCATGAAGCAAGGTCTCATAGCACAAGTATGGGAAAAATCTGAAAACTGTAAATTTATAGTTAATTATGACACAAAAAAAAACTTTTTTGCGATTCGTTTGCGGCTCTCAATTCGGAAATGTAACTCTTTACATAGGTAATTTTGTACGAAACCCTCAGAGCGCGAGTCCGACTCGCACTTGCCCGGTTTTTTTATTCTTAATTAATTTATTTATTACTTATTCACTAATGTTATTTGTGAATATGGGTCAAGGCTCCCATCTTCACGATACGTCCGTCTCATAACCGTACACACATCTTAATCATTATAATTTGTTTTGCATAAAAAACTACATGATTTCTAAGAACCGGGACGATTATAATAATCGTAAACCCATCAATTACCTTTATATCATCAACCTTTACGTATTTCCAATTATCCGAATGCTTTACCATAATTTAAACCTTCAAACCCAACAGTAGGTACCATCGCGGTCATTTCTGCCTGATAACTTAAAAAAAAATCTGCTTGAATCCTGCGGCGCAGCGCCAAACCAAACCGTTTGAAGTTTTCGTTTCGAGTGCAAGCAAAAATGAACTTAGCGGTAGTCAAACGGAAGTGTCTTTGATGGTACCATTGGAGCGTTTCTCAGTAAAACGTAAGATTAATTATATAAGATAATAGTAGATTCTGATGGTAATAATATATTAAAGAAACCTTTTAGAACATCAAAAGAATTTTAAACGAGCGACTTTAGTCACTGTTCATCATTCAGATCGTCGTTTTATCGGAATGATAAAACATATACGTATATTTTTTTCAAATCATAATTTTATATTAGTAGAGTCTGTCTAATAAGTTAACCAACTTGGGTAATTATTAGGATTTAATGAAATCTGATGTAGTCAACACGGGTTCAATAATCAAGGTTGATTAAGAGATAGAGGTCATTGTTTACTAACAGAAGAACCTTATAAAAAGTACCGAATATAAGTATTTTTTAAATGATTAAATATTGTACAAAATTCCCAAGTCGGTTGACTTATTAGACAGACTATAGAGCTTTTGCCCGCGGCTTCACTCCCGTCAACTGACTATTCTTTTCTTCTCTACCTCACTCCACCCTACCACAAAAAAATAGATACAGAAGACAATCTCATGTATGTAGTTACTTCACTTTTTATACCTACGCTCGGTGGACGCACACTAAGGAGCGTTTAAGCCGGCACTATTCGACGAGTGGTCTTAGGCCCGTATTAATAAACGGTCCTCAGCCCAAGATCACGTACTTAATACCAAGCTTGAGGTCTTGATCGTATTAATAAACTAGATTCACAAGCTTAAGCTCAAGCTCAAGTTCGAGCTCAAGCTCAGCTTAGGTTTACGGCATTAGCCGAGTGTTGTCTGATTAATAAACGAAACTCGAAACTTAAGTTTACAACAATCTCTGTACTTGAGCTGCCAGATCATGAGTGTAGACCGACCGGGACTTGAGGTCGTGATTATCGTAGCGCGAAACATGGAGTTTGTAAATATTTTGAGTCGAATTAATTAGGTATTACGATGAAATAGAGAGTACTATTATGCAATTTTATGGCCTTTGCGATATCGTTTATCAAAAATTGATGTAAGAAATGCTTCAAATCCTTTTGGATTGCCAAGGAAATAAAAAAAAAACAGATTTGTTCAAGATTCGTTATTTTATATTCCCATTAAAAGGCATTTTATTTAACTTCAGCCAATGTGACGTAATCGTTCTCGCAAGCTAAGCTTGAGTACAGCGCATTGAGGAGCTGATCTTGGTAACTGAGATCCTGTACTCATGTGTTTATTAATTAGCAAAGATCTTGAGCTTCTGTCATCGTATAATCGGGGATCAAATGATTTCACACTTGAGGACGGAGTTGAACATCGTTTATTAATACGGGCCTTAGACGCTCCGAGATATCGTATCCGTGAGCGGTGTCTATGTGTGCGTTGTTCGAGCGCGCTTTGTATGTAGATTGACTTCTGTACCTATCTATTTTGTGACCCTGCTCTACCTTAAGCTTAAGCATGTGCCAAATGTTAATTCATTAAACCCCAAGCAAACGCGTTCGCGTTTCCGTTCGCGCTGTCATTGTCTTTCTATTGCGTATCTAATTGGCGGTATTTGAAAGGTTGAGAACATAAAAAATCAGAGAAATAACGATTTATGTAGATAGATCAAGGTTCCTTGTCTTACCCCCTATATAGGCAGATGACACGCCGCTGACCTTAACACATCCGGGGCCTAAGTCTGCTATTTTTATAAATTCGTCATTCCAACACGATCTCACTCTCATTTTGCTAAAAGTTTGTAATCTACTAATTCATAATGAACGATCATTGATCGGTCAATGGTCTTGTAATAGAATTGTGGTAAATTGACAATATCGTGCTTATTAAAAGCACTAATTGCGCAATGACGTCGTAATGGTATGTCACTGATCAAAGGAACTGTAATTTTTTTTGCAGATTACCGCATACGTCAGATATTCATTTGTCATTATGTACGAGATTGTAATTCTATGCCATTTCTTTCAATGGAGTGTCAGTGGTTGACCGTCGGAAAGTCATAATTACGCTATTTTAGTAGATTACATTATCAACAATTATGAAATGAATGGTAGACCATTCTGACACTATATTAATAGCAGACTTGAGGCCTTGGTGGAATATTCGTCATCAATATTTTATCTTTTTCATATAATAGCGTTTCACATCAATCTTTTATCTTTTTAATTAAACAGCGTTTCAAAAGGGTAAGACTAACTGAGATATACCGATTACCTAATGACTTTAATGATTATAATTCCGTCATCATAGTTTCAGCCGACAGACATCCACTGTTGGACATGGGCCTCCCCGAAATGTCACCATAAAAACCGATCCTGTGCGTCTCGCAACCATCGGATTCTCTCGACCCCCACCAGCTCATCAGTCCATCTTGTGGGATAACTTAAAATACTGGGTCTTCCGCTTGATTACGCCTGCCATATCATTTAAAATCAATATACAACTTAGTTCATTGTCAGATCTGCAAAATGCGAAAAACTCGAAGATTTTAATTTTGGTGAATGCTCTAGGGTTGAGGCATTCACCCAGTTAATGATCCCACTGCCTTTACGCATGCCATAGACTCTTTTCCGCACTAGTTCAGAAAAGTGCGTGTGCTCTCCCCACCACAATGTTAACACATTTATCGTATGACCAGCGTGACTGGGCGCGCGTCGACCCCCACGAGTCGCCGGTCAACCCCTGTTTATTCATTCGTTTCTTATTATGTTCTTTCGCCTAGGGCTCGTGCGAATTCCGCCTCGGTCGCAATGACAAACTTTCTGCACGTGTGCCAAAATGTACTACTAATGTGTTGAGTTTGCCTTTTTTTCTAGATTGCCCAACAAATGCGACTTCGACCTGCGTCAGGGATGGAGCGGCAGTGTTACTAGAAAATGGTTACGAGACAGACTTCATTCTTCAAGATTCCTTGGGTTTTTTATTATTAACTGTATTCTGGTGTGTGCTAGGATACCTAGGCTTAAAGAGAGAGGAAAGAAAAGGCTATGCGTATTAGAATAAGGTTCATTTTAAGATAAACTTGTTGAAAATACCTGTTTTGTTTTATTGTGTTTTAGTATTTTAAAAATACAATAGAAAGTCTTTATCTCAGAATTGAGAGGCGATGGCGCCACAGTAAAATGTCTGAATCGTTTAAATGAATAAATTATTTATCAATTAGTAGGATATCAAATAATAAAATAAAACTACCAAAAAAATATTTTTGATTTAGTAAATATTAGGTAAATATGATAGCATTTTAACGCGTTTTGAAACGTGACACCTGTGAGAAACTGAAGATATTAAGTTTTTAAAATACAAAACTGGTTAAGAATTAGGAAGTAATTTTACACCTACAATTTATTATTCATAATAAAAATATTTCCTACTGAGGTCCCTACAAATACATTGACCTCTTACTTAATACACGATAATACAAAAAAAAATACTGAACTAATTACATCCAAAACAGTTTCTTATTATTACAAAAAAAAAACACACTTGCCTCGGGAAACCTCTTATGGTTTCGGTTGTTTTTGGCTTGGATACAAAGTCTTTTAAGCCATGTTTTCGTGTGAATAGTTTATTAGTTTCCCATTAGAATATGGATGTACACGTTCTAATGTTTTTATAGTATTTGGCAGCAAATGTATCAAGTCAACTTTCTCGGTAAACTTCTAGTCCAGTCAATATCGACACAATTGAAATTGCTCCCTGCAAGTGCACGACCCTAAGCAACCTTTTTTGCATTTGCAAGCCACCACTATAAACAAGTGACAGAATTTAACAGTTTTCCGAGCACTGTGGTAGAATTGCTCATATTTGACTTGCTGTATCTTCACAGCCAATGAACAAATTTTGCACAAGTTTCGCTCATATTGCAGCAAATTTAGTTATCTTTATTAAAGTACTGAACAAGGATCTTTAAAATACTTCATTAGGGTAGATTTCAAGTTCGATCGTGTATGGAGTACTGTCCTCATCTTTGGGATGGATCTGCCAAATACCAGCTTGATGCGCTGGAGTCGATTGAGAGGCGAGCCAAGAGAATCATCGGCAATGATGCACTTGTAGAGTCGAAGCTCCAAAGCCTTGAGCATCGGCGCCGAGTTGCTAGTCTGTCGGTTTTCTATCCTTCCATACGCACAAAACGTTTTGCGAACACATTTATTGTGCGTACAGCCAAGGAGTGGAATTCCCTGCCGGAATCTGTGTTTCCTGATAGCTACAACTTAGGAGTCTTTAAGTCGAAAGTGAATGGGTTTCTTCTAGGCAAGCGTGCTTCATCGTCGATCACATCATCGCTTACCATCAGGTGAGATAGTGGTCAAACGCAAGCCTATCATAAATAAAAAAAAAATAAGATTTTTCGAAAAAAAAAACAAAAAATTGTGCCAAAATTTCGTAGTTTTTCGAGCATCATGGGAGTAGCACAGGGTTTTCAGGATTGCAAACTTGGGTGTAAACTACTCTCAAGGAACCTAACAACATATAAAAAATTGTAGTTACGTGTGCATTTGCGATGTTTGATGTCGATTTTGACTGGGCTATTCGCTGAGGTAATCAAACCTGTAATATTATGTTTCAATAATACCAGTGGTCCAGTTGCGCAGACACTTTACATTAGTTGAAATACAAAACTACACCAATTTTACTTCACGTTATCCTAATATTAAAACTGCCACTGAACTTCGATCGAAGAAAACCCGCCTAAAACACAGGTTTTACCTTTACTGTTTTATCTCACAGATTAAAAAAAGTTGTCATGATGCGTTGTCAAATACATTAAAGGACAATATGACGATGAGCGTTGCGCGTCCAGCAGGACGCTGCAAGGTTGCTCAGCGTCCCAAACTTGCCTTCTATCACTTTATGACGCATTCACGTGATAGGGGACATGTTGTTGGATGACATGACAGCATTGCGCGTCATGTTGGGGGAAATTTTGTCCCTTGATGTATCTGAAGCTACACTCACAAATAGTTTTTATGTTATAGAAAGATTTTCGTAATTAGAAGAGTACCAACTTCCAGAAATTCCTTTTACAAACATACAGAGTGTAACGAAAATCTTTGATCCCACTTTAAATACTGCTTCTACCCAAAAAATAAAGTCAATTAACTTCATAGTCAATTGTTAAAAAAAAAATTCGATTCTGAATACTAGTTTTGCATAGTTGTAATTTTTTTTCGAATTGATTTTATCACTTCCTTGAAGGCCATAACGTAAGTCTAATATTTTTTATGCAAAAGCAATATTTAAAATGCTATCACCAATCACCTATTTCTGTTACAACCAGTATAAATAAACAAAAGACTATCTATCTCTTTATAATATAATTATAGTTAGTTTAGAAAATGATAAATTACAATAATATTACATCATCATCATCATCATTTCAGCCGATAGACGTCCACTGTTGGACATATGCCTCCCCAAGTGTCGCCACAATGCACGTTCCTGTGCGTCTCGCATCCATCGGATTCCCGCAACCTTCACCAGGTCATCGGCCCATCTTGTAGGAGCCCTTCCGACGCTGCGTCTTCCAGTACGCGGTCGCCACTCCAGAACCTTTCGGCTCCAACGGCCACCCGTTCTGCTAGCAATATGCCCTGCCCATTGCCACTTAAGTTTAGCGATTCTTCTTGCTATGTCGGCAACCTTGGTTCACCTGCAGATATCTTCATTTCCGATTCGATCATGCAGTGAAACTCCGAGCATAGCCCTTTCCATTACCCTTTGGGTGACTTTAAGCCTTCTGATGAGGCCCATTGTGAGCGACCACGTTTCGGCACCATATGTCATCACTGGCAACACGCACTGGTCATAGACTTTCGTCTTGAGACACTGTGGTAGGTATATTGGACGAGAAGATACCGCGCAGCTTCCCGAACGCTGCCCAGCCGGGTCGGATTCGACGGTTGACCTCTTTCTCGAAATTAGATCTACCCAACTTAATTGTCTGTCCGAAGTAGACGTAATCGTCCACAACTTCGAGTATAGAGCCTCCGATCTTGATAGGAGTGGGTGCTACATGGTTGTTTATCATGACTTTAGTTGTGTAATATTACATAAGATTTTATAATCACAAAATCGAACAAAAAAACGATTATTTATAAGAACATACCTACATGTCTCAACAAAATTACCAAGTGCAAACTTATTACAACATAATTTGGGCAGCTCTATAAAAAAATTAATAAACTGCTACCAGTTTTATTCTAAATTCAAACTTGAAATACTGGCCGGTTCTAGGCGATTCTATAAACCATGTAGGCTTTATTTTTTATTGTATCATATTGCCATGATACATGATACGCATTCGGCCTTGTCCACTAGAAAATTATAATGATCTAGGCACCTCTAAATTAGAGGAGCTCATAATGGCAAAAAATAATAAAGTCATTATTATCATCATTTCAGCCGAACGGAAGACGTCCACAGTTGGACATATACACCACTAATGTTTAATTAGTACAAATACTTAAAGGGCTAATTAGAAAAGCCCTTGTTATTATTTAAGTAAAGTCTCAATCAATAATATTCATAAACAGCAAAGATATTAGCGTTTGTGTTTATCCCAAAATGTCTCTCAATTTATGGAAATATTGTGCAGGCTATTGAATATTAATGAATAAATGACGATTAAAATGGAAAAACACTGCCCGCAGTATTTTCTACTAGCAATTGTTATGTATGATTGAATCTATGATGAATTTACCTTTTCGTGGTCAATTTTAGGATTTCGGTTTTTCTACTTTTGAATACAAAAATATGATCAGTAACGAGTACAAATAGAGCCCCAATTTTTTGTGTACTGATTAAAAAGTAGGGGTGTATACCTCCCCTGTGCGTCTCGTATCCATCGGCTTCCCCCAAGCCTTACTAGTTCATCGGTCCACCTTGTAGGATGCCTTCCAACGCTGCGTCTTCTGGTATACGGCCACCATTCCAGAACCAATCAGTCCCAACGGCAATCGTTTCTGCGAGCAATGTGCCATGCCCGCTAGCCACTTAAGTTCTTTACATTATTCTATTAGCTGTCTATTTTTTTTTGTGTCAGTGTGTTTAAGTATACGTTCTCGGTTCTATAGGTACTTATTATTTTTGTAGGCTTTAATTGATTTAAATGGCTCATAATTTATGAATCATAATACTTGGATCGATTATGTATAATCAATCATTTCAACACTTGGGTGGCAATAATGATCTATGTTACTATTCTCTTCGGCTATCATACATCTAACTAATAGTTTAAATTGTCAACCAATCACTGAGATCGTTGTCGATATACGACTACAGAGTAGCTATTAACTATGGTCAGGCATAGCAGACAGACTCTACTCTATGGCCAGCTGTAAAAAGTCCGTTACCAATAAGTTTACGTATCTTGAATATTGTATAATGTTATGCAACTTGTTTTTAAGGTGAATGAACTCTGTTTTGTTCAAGGATGCTAATGAAAAATATTTTCGACATATATTTTTTTTTATTGTTGATAGGTTCGTACATATCTCTAAATATATATGACCATTAATTATGGATACAGTATATTGTTTTTTATGACAAGTAATAAGAAAAGGTTACATTTTCTTATTACCTAGGTATTTGTTTCAAATCTAATATTGGGATCCTCTAATAGATTAAAAAAGATACTGGCATACCAACGGACAGCCGAATCTATTAGTATTTATATATAGGAACGTGAATTTATTCACAAAACTTCCTTTAATAATGTGAAAGACTTTTTGAAAAGTCAACTTTTAGGGGGGTGAAACGTGGAAAACTCGTTTTTAACCAAAATTGGGCCAATATATTGGAAACTTACCTTAAACTTTATAGTAACCTGAAGTAAATTAAAAGGTTTTTATTATCCGTTATAAAAAACTACCCCTGTAAAACAATTTAGGATCTTTCAAAGGTTGCATGGAAAAATATTACTCCTTGGGTTAATAAACTTGAAACTTTGCAAAAATTCTAACCGAAATAAGGAATAAAGATTGCCATTATTAGTTTTTCAAAAAAACCCTCAAAATAGGGTTTAACGAACGAAATCGTTAAACCATACTCTACCCTGCTCTATCCTGCTCTTCCCTACTCTACCCTTCTTTACCCTTCTCTACCCTACTCTACCCTACTCTACCCTACTCTACCCTACTCTACCCTACTCTACCCTACTCTACCCTACTCTACCCTACTCTACCCTACTCTACCCTTCTCTACCCTAGTCTACCCTACACTACCCTACTCTACCCTACACTACCCTACACTACCCTACTTTACCCTACACTACCCTAATTTTCGTTTTTTTTCCATAAGAACCTTCTCCTCACAATAACAAACACAATAAAAAAAGAATTAGCGAAATCGGTTCAGCTGTTCTCGAGATTCGCGCGTAGCAACCCATTTAGCGATTCATTTATATTATAGATATTAAATCCCCCATGGTCAGTTATGACTTATGATTCTTAGATCATAAACAACTCACAGATTTCTAGACAAAAACTCTAGTTTAAAATCGTACCTACTTTACGACTGAGCATTGTAGGTATTAAATATCAGCAAATAATCAACAAAAACACTGACTTTAGTCTTGTATCACTTTAATCATAGGTATCTAACAAAATATCCTTAAACTACATTATTTAAAACTAATATACAGGCGTCCCCCGACTCCTCTTGACCACCATAGCAAACGCCACAATATGCGCCACACAGTACATAACCACCAAGCACACACAGTTTCTCCAGAAGTTCCTCTCATCATACCCGAACCTGGTCAACACTCCAGCGCCCGTCCTGATGCAAGGCAGGCCTTCGGCGTTCACACAATTGATCGTGTCAACTAAATTCCACTGCAATACGGATATACTCTCTGTTCCATAGTAAAACCCTGAGATGTAACGAAGCCAGGAGAAGTAAGCAGGTGCTGTGGCTAGGTTCAAGTAGATTCCAGAAAACATGAGCCCTATTAAATCGTAGGGAACTGATATTAGAGCTGCAGTCTCCATTTTGTCGAAAGTTGCTGATAACAATGAGCCTGGAATATCAATGTTTTATGAGATTCCATTTTAGGTGTATTAGTTCAAATAACTAGCATATAATAGCATAACCAGCCTTGATAATGTTTCCACTACTGAGACTAGCTACCTCTTTAATCCACCACTCAGGTCCAGTGCGGATTGGTGGATGTCACTTGTCTTCAAATTTTTGGTTCAAGGACATTTCGGTTTTCTTACGATATTTACCTTCAACGTTTTGAGAGCAGTGGTGATGTGAGAGAACGGAACTTGGAAAGTACTGATAAAATTTACGGTCTACAAGAAAGACCTGTTACTCAAGTCATCACAAAATATCAAAGTATATTTCGGCAACTTGTAACGTTCCGGTTCCAAATAATAAAGCTAATATTGCAACACATGCAAAGTTTGTGCATAGGTACAAGCCAAATACCAGCTTGATGCGCTGGAGTAGATCAAGAGGCGAGCCAAGAGAATCATCGGCAATGATACACTTGTAGAGTCGAAACTCTAAAGCCTTGAGCATCGGTGCCGAGTTGCTAGTCTGTCGGTTTTCTATCGTTTACATTTCGGGGAGTGTGCACTGGAATTGCACAATCTAATTCCACCAGGTCCGTTCCATCATTGGACCACACGTCGTACAGCGTTGCGCCACCGGTACATGGTAGACATCCCACCTATACGCACAAAGCGTTTTGGAACACATTTATTATGCGTACATCCAAGGAGTGGAATTCCCTGCCGGAGTCTGTGTTTCCTGACAGCTACAACTTAGAGGTCTTTAAGTCAAGAGTGAATAGGTTACTTCTAGGCAAGCGTGCTCTATTGTCGACCACATTATCGTTTACCATCAGGTGAGATGGTGGTCAAACGCAAGCCTATAAATAATAAAAAAATAAAATTTAAAAAAGCAGGGTTTTCTGGTCGTCAATTTTGGCTATCAGAATCGCAATGGAAAGAATTAGTGTGAAGAGTTAGGCATGCAAAAAATACTAAATAAGTTATTCTTTGATTACGCATCTACTTATACATATTCATGCATAATGGACCAGTTATTAGGTATTAGTACAGGATACGGTTAAGAATGACCTTCACCGGTTTGTTTAATGGATGAAACCTATTTTATGATAAATTTAGTATATTAAATAATATAACGAGGGTGGGTTGCCTGAGAAATTCCTGGCCAAACATTTTTTTTTTTTTTTTTGTAAAATGCACCGGTGTGTTTAACGAATAAATTTCATACTAAACGAAAGAGTGAAGCCTTTAGAACATAAAAATGTTGGGTTGCCTATTTGTTTCCTGGCATAGCTATGAGTTGTCAGGTATAAACAGGTATGCATAAACAGGTGTGTTTTTTTTTTTATACAACTAATTCTATATCAAAATAAACGCTGTTTCATTACGAATACGATGTTATAGTGTTGTCTGCAAAAAAATCTGATATGGATAACGGTTGTGCATTTTTCTGAAAATAAAATAAATTTTCTATTTTTATTTAATAATAGTCTGGCCAGGAATTTCTTAGGCAACCCACCCGCGTTATATTATTTAATACACTAAATTTATATATCAAATACGTTTCATCCGTTAAACAGACCGGTGAAGGTCGTTCTTAATCGGATCTTAGACTATATAGGGTAAAGAAAGCAAACGACAAACACATAAAACCTCTTAAAATTTATTGAGCCAATTCATCAGATCTTTAAAATTATTGCCAATTCATAAGAAGTAAGTTTCATAAAAGTTAGGTTACAACAATAACATTTTTGTATGTGTTACCACAACATAGATAAATACAGAAGACAATCTCATGTATGTACTTCACTTTTTATACCTATGCTCGGTGGAAGCACACTAATAAGCGTTTGAGCCGGAATTGTTCGACGAGTGACCCGAGACATCGTGTCTGTGAATGGTGCCTTTGTGTGCGTTGCTCGAGCGCACTTTGTATGTAGATTGACTTCTGTACCTATATATTTTGTGGTATTACCTTTACAACAATAAGGTTACGCTTAAAACTTATTTAGCTAAATATCACCCTGTTCACCTTTATGGCAGGGGCGAGATTCCAAGCAACAATACAAATGATGCTATCACTAAAAGCTATGTACAATTAAACTATTTTCTAATATACAGGTGCGCCCCTACTTCTCTTGACAACCATAAGAAAGGCGATAAAGTGAGCTATGCAATACATACTGAACAAACAAAGACAGTTACGCCAGAAATGTTCTTCAGCGAAACCAAATCGATTTAAAACATCAGGCCCCGTTTTTATACAAGGCATACCAGCGATTTTTACACAATCAATGGTCTCGATGGAGTCCCATTGGAGAATGGAGATGCTCTCGACGCCGTAGTAGAATCCTGATACAAATTTAAGCCAAGACAGGTAAGGCGAGACGCTAGCTAAATTCAAGTAAAGGCCAGAAAACATAGTGCCAATGAGTTCGAATGGTACGGATACGAGTGCAGCGGTCTCCATTGAGTTGAACGTCGATGATAGGAACGAGCCTGGAATTTTGAAAATAGAACGCCAATTATAAAATTGTGATCAGTTCAGAGAACTGGCTTTTCGTAATTTTGAATTTGGTTTGAATTTTGATTTTTTGCTCTATTTGTTGCTATCCGTTAAATTGTTAGATGCTGCAATAGTTGTTCTTAATTTTGAATTTTAATGAGTTTGTGAATGAATATTTTTACTTTTTTTGGGAGCTGTGGATTTAAGCAAGGTTAACTACTGGGTCCATATAAAAGGGAAAGCTCAGAATATTTACAATACATTTGGACTTACCATAAGCATTCGCATAGTTAGCACACAGGATGCAGACGAAGTTGAAGCCGAGCCAGCCCATGAACCCACCGTGTAGGCCAGCCACCAAGAAGACGAGCGTCGTAAAGATTGTCGGTTCTATCACTGCTCGGGGTATCTGGAATAAGAAGAAATAATATATCATGTTAGACCCATCTGTACCAGAAGTATTGTTAAATCAGTAATTATTACCATGTATAATTGATCATTTTGTTTAGTGTTGTTTTTTTTTTTCGATGGTAAAAATCATCTTATGACAACCCCCGCTCTTGGGCGGAGCGGGAGATAGTGTCAGACTCTTACTGACTAAAAAACCCATCCCGTTCCTTCCAGCCTTCATACCGGACCTCGAGCGCCCTTTCGGATAACCCTGGCCCCAGTAGGCTTCGACCCGGCTGGGCCCCTGCTGTTGCTGACAGCTCCTTGAGGCGCGCGGGAACAGCGCGCGCCGTCGACGACTTGGGCTTGGTCCGGACGGTTACCGGACGGCCGGACAGCGAGCTACCCATTGCTCACTGTCCGCAAGCCCGCGCCTACGGTGGCTGGAAATCGGGATCGGAATTCCGGCGGCGGCGGCGAGAGCGCCGTTGCCTGATGCGGTCGGCCTCCTCCTTAGCGAGCATTACTGCTTCGCAGAAGTCGGCGACCGCCTGCCACTCCTCCTCGCTCCGGACCATGGCCTCGACCAAGGTCCGGCGCGAGAGGTCTCCGCCGCCGATCACCCCCACGAGGGCACGGCGATGCTCCGTCCAGCAGGGCACACCGCGATTGTGTGCTCCACCGTGTCCTCCGGGCGTTCCGCACAGTGGCGACACCCGGGCGTCACTTCCGCTTTGATTCGGAACAGGAACCTCCCGAATTGTTTAGTGTTGTCATTTTGTTGTTATCGTTCTTGGCTTTATTAACATCACTATGATCAATCTATTTATAGACTTAATTTACAGAGAAAGTGTTTACGTCGTAACATTTGAAAACGAGTTGTTCTAAAATGTTTAGTGAATAACTATGAATTTAATAGACGACTTTATCTTCGATGACCAACGAATGAATGCGGAAAATATTCCAAAACCACTAAACACAATTTAATGGTATTAGCCGTAAAACAAACTGGTTTACCCGTGCTTCATCATCGTTACATCGGTGACATATTGTAAAGTGCCTTGTTCTAAAAATTCATAATTTCTAGTTCATTATATTTCTATCAATATTTTGTTACGTAAATAACGCATTTCATTTAGACTCTCACTTTTAAAAATGTGAATTTTGTTGAAACTGTTAACAAAAAGCAATATATAGTCTTTATAATAGGTATCATTAACAAGTTCAAATGAAGATAATTTTCTTGGTTAAACTAACTTACCCTAAGTTAAGTATAACTAAGAAAATGTAGGAAATCAAATCTCATGAAGTGAATATCCTCTTATTATTTATCTATTAGTATTATTATTGGTACCATATCCATAAATATACCATATATATGCCATTATGCATCTTGAGTACACTAAACTGACTATACTTAAGTGGCTTTGATCATACCCTTGTATATTTTAATCATGTCTTCTTCCTCTTCTTCTTCCTGCCCTTGTCCCATCTTATTTGAAGTCGGCGCAACACGCTTTTTTTCTTCTATTCTACCCTGTTACTCGTCATGCTATCACTTTTCTTTCATATCGCTCTTCACGAAATCGATCCATAATTTTAATCATCAATCACGTTAAATAAACTCACCCAAAAAATCATCTTCGACAAATAGTAAGGTAATGGCGAATACAATCCGCTTGCAGTCTCTCTCAGCAATATGGGAACCTCACTTGGGAACGTGATGAAGACAGCATAGATGAAGAGGAATATCGTCTCCGTGATCGTGAGGTAGAGGAGACCTTCCACGTTTTGTATGTCACGCTGGTCCAATTGTTCAAAATGGCCGTGGTAGGGGACTGAGATTATCAGGCCCACGAACTACAGACAAAAGTTAGTAACGGTTAAGAACTACCAGATGTTAAAATAAATCAGAAAGATTTAACATTTTCTAAAGATACAGAGAACAAAAAAAAACAAAAACCCTTCTGACGAAGCAAAAATACCAACAAGAGACTTTCCAGACCGTCAATTGCAACTAGTGTAATCTTATTATAATAAATTTGATGCGATGATTGTGTCATCATAACTGTGCTGGAACTTTTTATTTCTTACTTTTAGTATGTTATGTTTTCGGAATAACACTATTCCGAAAACATAACCTCGAGTTCTTTATTTCAATACCCTAAATGAGCATATCACAAAAAATACGACCACGCTTACCTAGTCGCGGCCGCCATATTGTTTTATTTTTACCTACACTTCTACACTAATGTAATAAAAACGTAAAGTTTGTTTTTTTGTTTGTCGGAGGTAATCTCTGAAAGTACTGGTCCGATTGCTAAAATTGTTTCACCGATAGAAAGCTGCTTTATTCCTGAGTGACATAGGCTATATTTTAGGTACACGGGCGAAGCCGCGGGCAAAAGCTAGCAATTCATATAGGTAATCTTCGTCACTTCAGTTGATAAAATCAAACTTGGAAAACCTCATGTGTTAAAATTAAAAAAAAAAAACATTTAAATCCTGCTGAGGCAGTTGGGTTAAAAAAAAAAAAATACTATTGCAAGGAAGAAAAAATACTCAGCTATAAGACAGAATTGGTATAAGAAGATGAGGAATTTGAAACTCACCATAAGTAGTAAGAACTCGGCGACCCAAATGCTGTAGTTACGCTTTAGCGCTTGTAAGTTTCTCCACATCAGCCAGTAGAATTGTACGAAGTAATTTACTTTGACTCTGCAATACAACATTTAATTAAACCGGTCTACGTAAAATTTAAAGGATTTTATGAAGAATATCATGGACCAACATCAGATCTGCCAATAGATTTTTGTATTAACTCTTTGAATGTCGTAATTAGAGACACAATAGAAAGACAATAGCCTTATGTCGAACAGTCTAACTTAAGACATTCGAAAGGAGATACATGATTTAGAATTATTAAGAGAACCGCATTAATCCCAAACAAATCATCTACTTTTATTGAACAAGATGTAAATGGACAACCAAAATTTAAAGAAGTACGCGAGCATTTATTGTTGCAATAAGTCTGTAAATCGATACAAGAGCAAGGATTCAAATCAACAGTATTGAAATACTTACAGAGTTACATATCGCTCATAATACTGATCCTGAAACAAAGCATATTAAAAACATTAATGAAGTCATAAATTTGCGTGACAATAAATGTCAATGTTTTACAAATCAAACCCAAATTCATATGTTCGACATTGATGTTCATAATCTACGAGTTTTACATTGCCGTGTGAATTTTATATGTAAATATTAAAACAATAAATTAATTTTCATTTTTGTATTAGCATATTTTTGCTCTACCTAACACATTATAGCATAACATAACAGAAAATTTATGAACAATATTTTAGCAGATGTTGGTTTTAGAAGTAATTCAAACCTTTGGCATTTATTAAAAATTTAAATAAGTTTATATCGTCACGATCTGAGATTACACTATAGATAAGTTTAAGTTTGGATCGTGAGAACAACAAGAACTTGGTTATCTTTAATTGGATTCCTATATCAGATAACATTTTATTACTGGTTTATCTCTGAATTCTATTTACTGCGTAAAACGATCTACTCATTTGATTTTATCTACACATCTCTTAAATGGTCAATCCGTCAGATTAGAGAATAAGATATGCTTTATCTCCTAATATAAGTAATCAAAAATCCCTTTCTTGGCCCCAGTCCCAACAGTGGGAATATTATAAGGCCGACTATGCTATGCTAATCAAAAAACAGAAAGCCTTGAAAGAGCTGTTTGCAATTGAGAAACTAGTAATAAAATTAGTCATCCTAAAAATGAAGACTTTAAAAATGTATTAATAAATTTTAAATGATTTTATATTGTAATTACACTATGTCATTGTTAAGATGAGATAGTGTAATTACAACAACACTTAAACAGTAACATAGTGTATTTACAACATAGAAACTTGCATTGTGGCACCCTATTAATTTTAAGTTTCTTATGTAACTGCTTTATTTTCGGTATACAATAAAGAATTTATCTATCTATCTATCTATCTATCTTGTGTTGAGAGAAAACTAAGCAAACCTTTTATTTTCAAAATTTTGTTAAAATTAATTTATAACATGATAATCTGTTAAGTAAAATTCAAGTACCTTTTCATCAGTTTCGCCATTAAAATACTCAGTTTCATCTTTAACCAGTCCTACTTTACTGTCAATCTCAGCAGCAATGTCAGACCGTGAGTATTCATCACAGATCTTCCGGATTCGGTCTCGACTCTCCATCTCCTTATCTATCTGAACACCCAGCAAGGATATATAATATTCTGCTGCATTGAAGCCAACAGGACACTTGAAGCTGAGGCTGTGGAAATATAAATAAGTTTAGATTTCATAGTTACTTATGCCCGCCATACAACACTACGGTACCTGACAGGTTTGTGTATACAGGTGACCTGTACAGGTAGACAGGAGCGTGTATGTTGCGCACCTTTGCAGGTTTCCATACAACTGACTTACCTGACAGGTATAACTGTGCAGGAAATCTGTCAGGTATACCCTAGCGTGTATGGCTACGTTAAAGGTAAAGTATGAATTATCTTAAACACAAGTATACCTGACAGGTTTGCGTGTACAGGTGACCTGTACAGGTAGACCGAAGCGTGTATGTTGCACACCTTTGCAGGTTTCCATACAACTGACTTACCTGACAGGTATAACTGTAAAAGTAAACCTGTCAGGTATACCCTAGCGTGTATAAAGTATGAATTATCTTAAAGGTTATACTGCAGAATTATACCTATCAGGTGAACTTTTATGGAAACCTGCACAGTTTTACAGAAAAAGATCTGGGGACATTACCAAGACCACGAAAACCAGGCTCGTTTATTGTCTCATATTCCCCATTTTCCTCTATGCATCGGAGACATGGACTCTTCGTGAATCCGAGAAGAAGAAAGTTGACGCGTTGGATATGTGGTGCTGGAGACGGATGCTAGGAGTATCGTGGACAGAGTTTCGTAAGAATGATTCCATATTAAAAGAACTCGGCGTCAGACAGTGCTTATCATTCGCAGTGCAGTCGCGCATTTTCACCTTCTCCGGCCATGTATCACGTCGTAGTAATGACTCCTTAGAGCGTCTTGTAGTGCAGGGCAAAGTTGAGGGCACCAGGCCACGTGGTAGATCACCAATGAGATGGACAGACCAGATCAAGGCCGCAACTAAGTGCTCGGTTTATGAATGTAGCCAGAAAGCTGCAGTCCGCGATGAATGGCGCCGCATTATAAGAATGATCACTCATCATGATTCACAGTGATGACCTCAGGTATACACAAGCGTGTATGGCGGGAATTAGATCGTTGTGCTCTGTTCACAAGATGGTCAAACGCAAGTAAGAAAACTGTCGGAGGTAGAAAATACCGAGCATTCCACACTGTTGAAGACTGCAAAACTTATAGACGAGCCGTGGTCGCAATCTTTAATAATGAACAGTCGACGAAGAAAAAGAAAAATAACGGTTCTTATTGTTATAACCCTAAAGGCTATGGTTAAAATGAAGTACGATAAAATATCAATATACATGAAAACATAGATGCGTGTGAAATTGAATTAATTGGTACTGATTTCGAAGATAAAACTGGTATTCATAAATATATGTATCGTATCCTCATAACTGAATTTTTGAATACATAATAATGACCAAACATGTTACATCACAAATGTCCGCTGAGCAATAACTATAGATTTTAGCAGTTGATAAGATAAGTCCAGTTCTATCGTAGGATGTAGTTTAATCTTATCATTACTACTGAATATATTAGCAATAAATTATGGTGCGTAGTTCATTTACCTTGACTTTGTAATGTCCATGAATAGAATTATTATGTTTGATTTTTAGATTGATAAAGAAAGTGAGTTTTATAGTATCGACATAATCACGATATTTAAAAGTAGCACGTAATCTTTTTCTCGTAGTTCTTAATCATTATCTACCGTTTCATTTTCCAGACTGTCCATGATCCTTTCAATCTACATCCATGTTCACGCCATATTTCTCATTACTTCACTTTATGCACCGGTTTCCGACACTAGTTCTAAATCAGTAGTATCATAAACAAACTAACTAATAAGTAAATACTAATATATCTTCTTCAAGGGCTGATCTTGAAAAAGATACTTAGTATTTTCTTCTCTTAGATAAACATACATACATGACAGCTTTGTGGCGTTATTATATCTGTATGACGGGAATTAGGATATATAAAATCTTTGAACGGAATTTTCAATTTACTGGCAGTTGTTGTCAAAATTGGTGCCTACCTACACAATTAATTTATCTTTGTACTAGTATCTATAAATAACATCACATTAATATGTACAACTGGCTATTTATAGCATTGAGCGTATTAAGTGCCTTTATCTTATATTCGTGATTTATATTGTAACAGGTAGCCATTTATAAAAAATGTGGTCAACAACTAGGTACCTACCATTTTTTTTTTTATATTAACATTTGCAAATTAGGTTAGCTTTATAAACAGTTGCAAATTGGGTCATGTCACATAAATTTGATCTCGTGCCACTCCGGTTTGATGAAGTTAAAAATCTCTAAACGGCCTTGAATTTAAAAGCTCTCTATACCACAAGTTTTTTTCCATTGAAAATGTACAATGACATTTTGTTTATTGTAATTATATTGAGGCGACTGCTTGACCTACACACGAAAGCATTATATACTTGTTTTATTTATTTATCATCATTATTTATTTATGCAATTTTTGACATCCTTATGTTGTTTATTGTTGCCAATATGCACGTGTTTTTAGGGTTCCGTAGCCAAATGGCAAAAATCGGAACCCTTATAGATTCGTCATGTCTGTCTGTCTGTCAGTCCGTCCGTATGTCACAGCCACTTTTTTCCGAAACTATAAGAGCTATACTGTTGAAACTTTGTAAGTAGATGTATTCTGTGAACCGCATTAAGATTTTCAATAATTATTAAAAATAATTTTTGGGGGTCCCCATACTTAGAACTGAAACTCAAAACATTTTTTTTCATCAAATCCATGCGTGTGGGGTATCTATGGATAGGTCTTCAAAAATAATACTGAGGTTTCTAATATCATTTTTTTCTAAACTGAATAGTTTGTGCGAGAGACACTTCCAAAGTGGTAAAATGTGTCCCCCCCCCCCTCTAACTTCTAAAATAAGAGAATGATAAAACTAAACAAAATATATGATGTACATTACTATAAAAACTACCAACGAAAATTGGTTTGAACGATATCTAGTAAGTAGTTTTTTTTTAATGCGTCATAAATCGAAAAAAATACACTATTATTAAAACATCGATCAAAGTTACAACACATTCCAAGAACTTTTATATTATGTTACTTGCTGCTACGGAACCCTTCACGGGCGAGTCCGACTCGCACTTGGCCGGTTTTTTTTTTGTTGTCTTTTGCTTCAGGCAAAGCTATTAACAAAAAACAATAAAAAACAAGTTTATTATAATATAATAGTCATATTTATGGGTTGCACTTTAGCAGTATCTAAGTTATTAACACATTAATGATTCAACCGTTTTTCAGTAGCAAGACACTTACGCAAAAAGCGAGCATATACCTAATAATAATTATAATTACAAGTTTTTATTTAGTTTCACCTGTCCTGATGTTTGTAATTATGTCTGTAATAATTAAATTTTGCATGCATGTGTACCTAATGTAATGCAAAATTATTATGACATGGAGCTGATCTGATGATGGAACCGGAAGGTAGCTACAGGAACTTGATGGTTAAACGACACAACCCAATCGAGTTTGTTCTTCTTCGTCTGTCGTTCTAATTCGTCTTGACGAGTATTAATTATAAAAATATTGCTATAAAAGCTTGCTATGAAAACAATATTTTAATTAAAAATTTGTTTAATGAACTAAAACATTTTGTACACGTAAACACTTACAAAAAACACAGAGAACAAAAAAATATTCGAGAACAAGAACAGGGGCCTTACCATAACGTGTTAATAATATGCGTGCGTGCGTACGAAATCTAAATAGGTACATTGGATTAACAACCCAATAGACCTAAACATTAGATTGTTAATTCAAATTACTGCGCTCTCGACTCGTCGCTGCGGCCAGCGCTGCGTTCAAGGCTATTTTCTTAGAGAATAGCCCCCAGGTCTGCGAGCGAGAAAGAGGGATAGACCTATATCGCTTCATCCCTTAACAGTTCATTTTGGGTTATAAAATGGATCATATTAAGAGTTAGTAGTAAGGCTTAGAGTTAGAAGTATGCAGTAAGTATTTGTAATGAAGATTCATTTAGGGTCCCAGATGGTACCCAAAGAAAGACTTAACTTATGTTCTGGATACTAGGATTCTTACACTATTTTTACATTACAAAAGTAGAATAAAAAGGCAGAAAGATCCAGAAGTCAAAAGATCAAAATCAAAATCGAGGTGTAGACGTATAGTGCATGTGGGTGTAGTTCTGACTTATTAAAGTTGCGTAATTGTTTGAAATGATATGAGAGAGTAGGCTTGAAAGTGAAAAGTGCGCTTTGTAAAAGTGTTCCTGAAGTTTCTGTACTATCATGAGGACCATAGGATAGTATCCTCCTTCAGCTCTATATAGAAGTATATTTCTGTTTTCACCCCGTGTTATGAATAACATTCCTTTTCTACAGCTTTTTCTTATCCATTTCATCTCAACGTAGTAATTTTCAATATTCTTTTACCTTATAACAATATAACTTGTGGCTAAAGAGCTACTGTAGGTAAGTACGAGTACCTACTTGTATCAAGTTTTTACGACCTCACGATGATGGATTATAAATTAACAAATTCAAGACAGGTCAATCCATATATGTGAGATATCTCTTAACTTTATCTCGAATAGTTTTAGATTACACAGATAAAACTTATTTAAATATTAAATGGACCCTTATCAGTTTCAATCATGGAACTTTTTGACGAACACTTGGTCTGTTAATAGAAGCTTCATCATTCGTTTATTTAAATAATTTAAAGATATGAAATTAAGAAAATGGCGGTTAAATAAAAATTGAGTTGAATTTCATCATATTTTTGATGTCCTGGGTAAATCCTGTATTTTAAATTCGACAAACGACATTTGTTTGACCCCACTGAATACGAAAGTTAATGTTCTTTTCGAATAGTATTGTTATGTTTATTGTACATTAATTTCTAAAAATATTTTCCATTTGCATACCACTGAATTTTTTAATAATAATGGGGAATAAATTTTAGCAGACGAAAAACATCTAGATTGAAATCGGACATCACAGAAATCGAACGTTAGTTTTTTAAAATATAATATGTTCAAATAATGAGCAACCTTAGTAAGACCCATCATGTTCACCATTGAACTTTCAAGGGCCAACTTCATAAATAACTTAATAGTTTATGATAATTCGGTTAGATTCATTAGTTTTCAAGTACAGCAATCATCCTGATAGCATAACCAATGCTTGACAACATTAATTCAAGAATTCCGTAATGCTATTCACTCTATACTCATTTGTTAAATAAAAATAGATAAACAAAAATTTATATTATGATTAATTTAAAGATAAAAGACTTTTCCTGGTTCAACATCTGTGCCAGACAGCCTGACTATAATGTACTTTATTATGACTTTAGAAACCAGTTGGAGCATAAAATGCATATATAATTAACCAACTTGATTTAATTAAAACGCATATTAAAAGAACTAGACAGCTTGGAGCTAAAACACTGATAAATGTTAACATTACAAATATGAAGAACGAACCACCTGCACTAATTGGTAATGATTTGAATAATGTATGTAGAAATAGACATCGGTGACAGATCGGTGCCATACGAAGTCAGACTTTTACTAAAAACTATTACTCGTATATTTCTGGAAAGATAACCCTAGAGTCATTAGAATTAAACTACTAATGACGGAAAAAACGAATGCCGACTACTGGGCCTGTTGAATGATGCCATGGAAAATGGAAAGCTATCCTTCTTTTAACCAACAGCACGACTTGATCGAACTAACATACAATTAAAGAAAAAGACAATGTCACATAACTCAATACTAACTAACATACAACTAAAGAAAAATATATAAAATAAACTTAAAGACATCAGCGTTCACGCACTAATTACGGTAGATAGATCATATTAATCGGAGGAGTTCATCTGTTTATGGATTACCTGACGATTTTAAAGAATACGATAACGTGAATACATTTAAAAACCAACTTAAGAAACATGTATGCACATTAACTTCTAATAGGTACTCCGGAGGAATTTGTATTATACTGTATAATCATAATTACCTATTTATCGGACTGTATGTTCTTATAAATGAGAAATAAATTTCTTTAAACAGAATTGGTGAAACAACTCAAGTCTTCACAGATCAATTGTGCACCGAACATAAATATGACAAGCTGATCCAACATCTAACTTTCTAATTATTTTTTCCTAGCCATTATTATCCCAGTGCAAGGAAAGGCCTCCCCCCAAGACCATCTAGACCTTCTTCTCTCGCGCCGTCTCGAACCAGTTCTCGTGATAAGCGTCCAGATCTCGTCACCTATTTCTAGGGCGACCTCGATGGCGCTTATCCTTTGCAGGAACCCACTGCATGGCGACATTTGCCCAGCGTTCACCGCCCAATCCTATTTGAGCCTGGCAGCCTTTTTGCCCACGTCTGTTACTCCCGTTTAGGAGCGCAATGTGTTACTCCGAACTCGGTCTGTTTTCTTTTTACACCCAGAATGCTGCGCTCCATAGCTCTTTGGTAATATCTTTGGCTCTATCTATGGAAAATCTTATAAAATACAAAAGAACTTATATATAGTACTTACGACGCAAAGAATTGGTCAGCCTGCTCAATAGTACCATGGAAAGCTATCCGTCCATTAGCCAACAGGACAACTTGGTGGAACAACTCGAAGACACCAGAAGCCGGTTGGTGCACTGAGCATACAACTAATTTTCCTCCTATGGCTAACTTTCTTAAGCGGGATACTACTGCTGCTGCCGCCCAACTGTCCAGGCCAGTTGTTGGTTCATCACAGAATAGGATTGGAGGGTCGTTTAGGAGCTGTAGAAGAGGATCTATATTAGTTGCTGTTGTCAATACCAGATCACGAATGCTTTCATACATTAGTGAATAGCTTGGATGATTCTAAAGGTAATGATTATTAGGATCGTCTTTTGTCTGTACAGCTATATGTAAAGCCTTAAATCATTTAGTTTTGGTGTTCTGGTGCTTTTGGTATTGATGGTTTCTGTTAAGCTTTGCCACCAAATCATTTAGTTTTGAATCCTTTACTGTGCCAATAGCACCCTGCCTCGCCTATTGTTGGACTGTCTCAAGCAAGAATATATCCTCGTGATGTTTTATCTCCATTTGCAACCCGATTAAACAGAATATCCTTATCAGGACATCTTATTGATTCTGCATCACTTACCTGCACAGCTAAAGCGACTCTTTTCCTCTCTCCACCAGACAGAGCCTTCAGTTTAGTTTTGGTACAGTTGTTGACTCCGAGCTCACTAAGGAGTAGTTGGACACGCCTCGCTCGTACTATCTTTGTCGATCGCTTGTCCATCATCAGACGGGCCTAGGTAAAATAAAGGAATGACGTCAGATCATATAACAAATGAAACAGTATTCTAACTACCACTGTTTACATTAATAACCAGGAAAGATAAAAACAATTCATCATTAACCGACTTCTTTTAAAAATTAATTTAAGTAACACAAGACGTTGAAATTTGAGCACGTTTTTCACTATATTTTATTAACCTTTAACCTAAACAAAACAAATTGTTCAGTGGTGTCGTGAAATGTCAAATTATTATTACCTAAATATATCAGTATCAGATAAACATCTAAGATCGTTGTCAGTAAACCAATTAACATGATACGATGAATAATATATTAATCAATTATTTTATTGACCTCCTTAGAATGTTTATCACTCGAATAATAATAAAACAAGCTACAGAGAACTTAAATTAATTTATTACGTTCACGTTGGTACATTTAAATGATATTTTAAGGGCCAAGCGCCCGAAAGGTGCCATAAAACAGTGATTTTCTGAGGCCTACTCCTCCGTAACGGCTGGGTCAATTGGTTTGAAAAAAAATATATGTTTATTATAGATTCATGAAAAATAATATCAACATTTTTAAAGCTTTTGTTAAAAAAATATATTTAGCAATTTCGCAACTTTTCCCTACTCCTTCGAAACGGTTTGGACCTTTAGAAACATTTTTACACATAAAAATTGGTGGTTAAATATTCTTCAAGAAAATGGATTGAAAGCGCTTTCCGGGCGCTGCTGGCAGCAAATAAATGCACATATTTGCGTACTGCCGCCTAGGCGAGTGCGAGAGTTGCTTTCACATAATTTCGGCCAGATGGTTCAAGAGACTATACGCCTTAAGCAACCATTGGATTACCCAGAACGGGTTTGGAAATTGAAAATCTACTAATGACGAGTTTGTTTGAGAAGAGACTTCCGTAACACTAAAAAGACGCTTACAGCTTTCAAAATTTATGTAAATACAACGCTCTGAATTTTACAAAAAAAAAAAAACCGGCCAAGAGCGTGTCGGGCCACGCTCAGTGTAGGGTTCCGTAGTTTCCCATCCGTCACAATAAGTGTGCCCACTTACGAGTTTAAAAAAATGCTTGCATATACGATTATACTACAAACTTAGTCCAGAAATTATTTTGAAGAACCCTTTTGTCTTTTTTATACAAAAACTGTTCTTTCCATCAAGTTCAAAATAATTTTCCTAGAAAGTCCTTACAAAGTTCTACTTTTCAGAATTTTTTCATATTTTCTAAACTTATGGTTCAAAAGTTCGAGGGGGGGACACATTGTTTTTACTTTTGGAGCGATTATTTCCGAAATTGTTGACATTATCAAAAAATGATTTTAGTAAACCCCCATTCATTTTTAAATACATATCCAACGATATATCATACACAAGGGTTGAAATTAAAAAAAAAAATCACTTCCCACTTTACATATCGGGGGGCCACCCTAATAAAAAAAAAAACAATTTTTATTTTACCACTTTGTCGGCGTGATTGATATACATATTGGTACCAAATTTCAGCTTTCTAGTGCTAACGGTCACAGAGATTACGCGAGGACGGACAGACAGACGGACAGACAGACAGACAGACATGGCGAAACTATAAGGGTTCCTAGTTGACTACGGAACCCTAAAAAAGAACTTAAATAGGTGTAGCAACAGCTTCACCGCGAGATATTTGCAAATCTTTAATTTCGAGAAAACTCATCTATATAAGTTCTTCATTTTTTTTTGTGTGATTCAGGGTTTTTTAACATTTTCGAAAACTATAAGAGGTGTTTCTTAAGGGTCATCCCCCTTTTCAAGGGCAGACAGCAAAATTAAAAAAAAAATTGAATTACGATTTTTTGCATTTGCAGGTTAATGTTAGTATGTAAATTAAAATATGATTAGCGTACCTATATCTAATATCATTAAAATATTAGTAAAAAGAAAACGTAGTTAGATTGTGTCGCTTACACAATCTCTTCGCTATATCGCTGAGAACTAGTCAAATAAAAGAATCGAAGTCACGGTAAAATATTCAGGCAGTAATCTATGTGGAATTGAATGCTAGTATGTAACACTTTCGTCTTTCTTTTTTATCTTTCTTTGTATAACAACGAAACTTACCATAAACTCCATATGTTCGGACACAGTCAGGTCTTCGATAGCCAAGTCTTCTTGCGGCACGAAGCCAGAGATCCTGGAGATGAGGTCAGCGCCAGCCAGTCTGCCGTTCAGCATGAGGTAGCCAGTCATGGCGCTTTTGTCTCGACGACTGATGGCGGCTAGAAGTGTAGTCTTGCCGGCTCCACTAATTAGAAAAGGGAGTTTTAAAATATGTGATTTTCTTTAAGCGTGTAAATCATCCAATGACTTTTCCAGCTCTGGGTGGAGCGGGAGGGCGTGGCAGCCTCCATCATCAGCGTTCATCAGATGCCCTTTGCGTTCTAGAACTAAGTATGGATCTCCTTTTCATAAATTCTCCACGGTCGAGTAATTTCAAATTAGAATACAGGAAAGTACAGTTGCCATCACGGATCTTGAACGCTCGGCGTCAGAGTAGGGATCGCTTTGCGCGTTCCATACATTGGCAAGCCAATCGTCTTCGTTGTTAGATACATGCAGCAACGCAGTGAACGAATGAGGAGTGACGTCTATGACGCGATGGCGCGGCCAGCCAATCACTGACGCTCTCCGCCCCCGCGTCGCACTTCGCACCACTAAAGAGACCGAATATTTGACTTCTGCGCAAGTGTTCAAGATCCGTGATGGCAACTGTAGTTTAGACGGTTAAAAAGAGCCACCAAGATCCTAGAATACAAAGGACCTCTTTAAAAACATGGGTGGGATTTAGTCAGTAAAAGTCTGACATCCCCTTTCGCTCCAGTGCACTAGAAAAGTTATTTGATAATATCCCACCTCATAAGAAAGAAAAATAGCTTTAATAAAAGTTTTTATTCTGACATAGCTTTTATCGAAAAGGAAATAGTACTGAAAAAAGAAAGAAAAAACGAAAAAAATTAAGACGCGCACGAAAGGTTCCGTACCAAATTCCGTATAAAAAAAAAGAATTTTTGTTGTATGGGAGCCCCTTGTAATATTTTTTATAGTCTGTTTCTTTTGTAATAGTTGTTCTAGCGGCAACAAAAATACATCATCTGTGAAAACTTGTTCTTCAGATACAACCTGGTGACAGACGGATAAACAGACCGACGGACAGTAGACTCTTAGGGTGAGTTGCACCATTTAACTATAACGATAACCAAACCATAACCAGCCGTGAAATGGCCGCCTATTGGTCAATTCGACGATTTGACAACTGTTAACGGCTTTGTTAACTAAAACCAGTTAATGTCGAAAACCAGTCCTTCAGTTGCCTTTTGCATTCCAGAGCCACGCTACAGTTACTATTCCAAAAATTTCCGTGGCCTTAGCGGACATCAGCGGTATTGGGTCTCTACAGTCTACGGTTATGTTGACATCTCTCTTAAGGGCCAAGCGCCCGAAAAGTGCCATAAAATAGTGATATTCTGAGGCCTACTCCTCCGTAACGGCTAGGTCAATTGGTTTGAAAAAAATATATGTTTATTATAGATTCGTGAACAATAATATCAACATTTGATTTTTTCGTGCAATTAATACTTTTGTCAAAAAAAAGATTTAGCAATTTCGCAACTTTTCGCTACTTTTCCCTGCTCCTTCGAAACGGCTTGGACCCTTTAGAAACATTTTTACACATAAAAATTGGTGGTTAAATATTAATCAATATCTCGCAGAGAAAATGGGTTTAAAGCACTTTCCGGGCACTGCTGGCCGCAAATAAATGCACAGATTTGCGTACTGCCGCCTAGGCGAGTGCGAGAGTTGCGTTCACATAATTTCGGCCAGATGGTTCAAGGAACTATACGCCTTAAGCCGTTACAGTTAAATGATGCAACTCACCCTTAGTAATAGGGTTCCGTTTTATCATTTGGGTACGAAACCCTAAATAAGGACTAGGTAAAGAAGTTTCTGATATGATAACTTACCTAGAGCCCATTATAGCGACTAAGTTACCGGACGACACGATGCCATTTACTGAAAAAAATAAATTTCATGAAAATTTGAATAGTCAGACGCTATTTGGAACCAAATACTTTCATTCTGGTCAGACAATTATACCTATGTATAGCATAGTCAGTCTTACAATCTTCTTCTTCTACTAGAAATCAGGCCAACTCTTAAGGAGAGGGAATAGGCTGTAATCTACCACGGGGACCCAGCGCGCATTGTTGTCACGTCTTTGAATTTTTAGATCTAGGACAGGACGGTTCCCTCACAATGTTTTTCTTCCCCGTTTTAAGATCTGTGGTGATGAAATAAATAACAGAAAGCGATGCGCCTGACTGCGTTTAAACCCGCGACCTACTCGTAAGTCGAGGCTGTTACCACTGGGCCATCACTGCTCGATAATTATATATTATCGTGTAATTATATATTATCATATAATTATATATTATCGTATAATTATATATTATCGTATAATTATATATTATAGTATAATTATATATTATCGTATAATTATCACCACGTCGTAGAGATCCCGAAACCTAGAATAGGGTAACCTTCACGGATGTCAGTTGCAGCATGGGTGGGAAAATCATCCAATGACATCTCCCGCTCTTGGATAGAGCGCGAGGGTGCGTCAGACTTTTACTAACTAAAAACCCACTCTTGTTCCTTCGTTGCCTTTCATACCAGGGCCGAGATTTCCTTTCAAAAGCAAATCCTTGACCCCAGTAGGTTTCGACCCTGCTGGGTCTTACGGTTTGCTGACATCTCCTTGAGGCGCGCATGGAACAATACGCGCCGTCGACGACTTGGGCTCGGACCGGACGGTTAGAGCTACCCACTGCTCGCAGTCTGCAAGTCCAAGAACTGAAGGTACACACATTGATTTTTATCAACTCTCCCTCTTGTCTCACTAAAAGCGAGAGGAGTTATTTGATGTGCCATTCCTACCGATGAAAAAACACCCAACATAATCTTAATTACAGTTATAAATAAAGAAAGCGAAATTTTACGTTATTTTCTCTGATAACTAAAACCGGGAAACTTTTCGATATCGGCTGTCTTTCCTAACAGGTAGCAACGAATCCGGTACATTGCCGTAATTAATTATTCATGTAGCTTACAACCTCATCTGCATATATTACAAATATTGCCCAACATGTCGTACCTACAACCAATATATACTAGTAGGGGCGGCCAGTTGGGGATTTTGCGTGATACTCGAGCGCGTCAGAAAACCATATTTTTTATTTTTTATTTTATATTTTCTGCGTCACGGCAATCTGTTGTACAAAACAATAAGCCACTAGTTTGTCCGATATATTATTTATCTGCTTATGGTTTTTAGCTTGGAGGGACACTGCTCAGTTGGGTGTCTCATTCCATCCTTGTAAATCTACTTTGTAGAGTTGAGAAAGCCATATGAGGAGAAACCTTGCACCCTGTAATGTACCTACCCCTACCACATATGAACTTTTAATATAGTGAGATTAGTAAAAAAAAATAATCCTCGGAAAAACTCGAGCGCGTCAGATTAAGACAAGATAAGTTAAGTACATGCATAAAAGTGTATAATATTTAAATAATCTGACAATTTCAGCATGGCATAAGCAAATGGTCGAGTCAAAAAGTTAGGTTGTAAGGTTCCTGTTTTTTTTTTAGTAATAATTTTTTGGGAACTTTGAAAATTTTACACTTACAATGATTTTAGCTACATCGCCCCATGAAAACTGTCAGATTATAGGTTTTTCGTATTTCAAAATAATAAAAAGAAAACAATCGCGCCCTAAATTTTCGAGGTGACTTTTTTATTACATTTTTGAAATTTCTTATTACCCGAGCGCATTAAAATGGCACCTGACTCGAAAACACTTGTCTTGCTACATTGAATACTCGAAAATTATTGGTATTGTCACGTTTAAATTATCGTAATTTCGTAAAGTAAAGTTTGTCATGAGAAACTACTCAGAGCAAAATAAATGTTGATATTCAAAGAACTAAAATGAAATTCAATGCACACAATTTTTCAAACGTCATTTATCAGATGCCATGTTAATGCGCACGGAATTTACACAGTCTCCCCGCAATAAAATGGAAACTTGTCATAGACTTTTTCGTTTTAGAACCTAATCTCCACAATGCAATAGATCCCATGACACTTTAGTAACTGCAAATTTAGCATTCCGGCCTCCCCTACTACATGAACAATCTGAGGCGTCGAATTACTTTTATAACTATTTTTTTAAAACATCTCCATCTTAATTAGTCAAATTATACAATATATAACCATGTATTTAATAGCCGGTTCTATGTTTTTTAATGACTAATTAAAATCGTGGTATAAACATTATAATTGTGTCGTAAATTATGTTTCTGTAAAAGCATGTCAACTTAAACTCCATTAAAAATTAAGGGTAAGTGATACTTCTAATATTATTTATATAGTTTTTTTTTTCTCACAAAGTGCAAAGACGGACTTAATGCCGTAGACATCTACATATATACTTCTATACTAATATGATATATACTTAAAGTTTTTTTTTTTTTATTTATTTGTTTGTGGAAAGATCTCTGAAAGTATTGATCTTATTGCAAATTTTTTTTCACCGATGGAAAGCTGCTTTATTCTTAAGTGAAATAGGATATACTTTTTATAAGCAAGCGAAGCCGCGGGCAAGAGCTAATTATTAATAAAAGTTGAAACACAGAGGAGAAATATGTTGAAACATAATATAGTCTATTATATTATTAAGGTCAAGTATCTATTATCACAATGATGAATTATTTATAAACGATCTTATTGATCTTTAATTGCTATAATTTATGTATTGCATCAGATTTTCTATTCTTCTTTGAAAGGCTAAAGAGATGGCTTTTAGCTAAAACTACAAGATCCTGTTTTTAATGCTTCCATTTGTTCGCCTCCTAAGTGGATAATGTGCAATAAACAAACTAGGTAGGACTTATTATACAAAAAAAAAACTGGCTAAGTGTGACCCGGTCTCGCGCACTAAGGTTCCATACAAACTTATCTGATCTATGAATACAGTTCAATTACCGAATTGAGTTACGAAGATTTTTCCGAATTAAAAAAAAAAGATTTTGTTTTTATGTGACGTAACTACAAATTTACAGTTTTCTGATTTTAGTGTAGGAAACACTTGTGCTATAGACCTATTTCAGGATTCTAGGTCAACGGGAAGTACTCTATGAATTTTGTTTCCCTCGAGACTATCGTAATATACGTTTTTTTTTTCGACATAAACGGCCGTATCTTTTTTTTCTTCGACTCATAAGTTTGATTTTTTCACAGTTCCAAGGGACCGCAGACCCAAGTTAGTTTTATGGGTAATTTCAACTCGATACCTCCACGCGTTCTCGAGATAAAGGATCTAGACAGACAGACAAACAGACAGACGGACAATAAAGTGATTCTATATTATAAAGGTTCCGGTGTTTTCCTTTTGAGGTACGGAACACTAAAAAAAGTTGTTTAATTAATTCTGTAATAGTGTCTACATCACACTCGATCAATTTTACAACGACCTACTAATTGAATATAATATAAAGAAACTAATGCTTTATACATATACAGCATGATAATATAATTTTATTACTATACAATGGAAACAAAACAAAACTATTATATTTACATTTACCTATGTATATAGGTAAATGTCAACTTCTAATTGAGAAAGATCAATTATTGTTTGATTATATTAATGAACTAGCTGTGCCCGCGACTTCGTTCGCGTGGACAACAGGATTTTTAATTTATTTTTTCTAAAATAAAAGTAGGCTATGTTACTCCTTATTACATCAGCTACCTGCCAAAAAAATCTCGTCAAAATCGGTCCAGCCATTTCGGAGATTAGCCCGGACAAACAGACAGACAAAAATTGTAAAAAAAAATATTTTGGTGTATGTCACTTATATATATTCATATGCATGTATTAAAAAGCAATTATTTCAATATTACAAACAGACACTCCAATTTTATTTATATGTATAGATGTATAGATATAATTTAACTTTATAGGCCAACATTCACCGACACATTTATATGTAGGTAAACAGCGCTATTGAAATTCATATCCACACGGGACAAATATTTCTATGGCCTACAGATAACTGTGCCGGATCAGTACCCCTAGCCAAGTTGCTAATCTGCAATAGTTAACGCTAGTAGAAAGCTTGAAATGTACGGGAATGACGTCATCTCAACGCTCAGTCACGTGGTCAGAACAAAAGATTCGACGACGCGGCCAACTCGAAGCGTTCGATGCAAGCGAAACGGTAGTAACTTGGCTAGGGGAGCAGGTCTTAAATTTTGTATGTTAATTCACATGTTTGTGACCGCACTCAACGCACCCATTATATGGGTACATGGCCTGGCGTATCTAAATACATATTACGTACTGTGTATGACAGTTATGAATATACTATTACGCATCACCGTGCGGGATTTTTACGCACTCACGCACGTAGGTGCGTTTTGTAAATTCACGCAGTCACGCACTCATTTTATACAAAATCACGCACGGTACTACAACTAAGTATGCCATACCTTGCGTGTCGCCCCGCACCCAAGCGCATGATTGCGTTTTTCTCCGCATGTAGGTGCCTGCCCCCCTAGCCAAGTTACAAACGTTTCGCTTGCGCCGAACGCTTCGAGTTGACCTTGCCGCCAATTCGTTTGTTCTGACCACGTGACTGAGCGTTAAAACGACGTCATTCCCGTACATTTGAAGCTTTCTACAAGCGTTAACTGTTGCAGATTAGCAACTTGGCCGTCAAAAAACGCATAAATTGCAAGCGCCCAATAGTCTGTTGGTAATTCGCATTGTGTAGTAAGGATTATTTGAGCCAATCAATATACATCTGACACCTTTTTTGTTCCGGTAAAACTGTCGGAGGCTCCACATTTCCTTTCATATTCCGATGGAAAGGCAATACCGTAAAACACAACTGGGGACAGTCCAGGCACGGGGCCAACGGTTGTACGTGATACCCGAGGCACATCACACTACCACCTTCTAAACTCCGGACGGCTACATGGTTTGTAATGTATATAATTATATATGCTTTACCCTAGTCCGTGCGTCACTGCGGGGTGCCAACTGAAAACCAGCGCTGGGTGTCTAACGTCCAGCAAATGCTGAGGTAATCATCCTTTCGGTGCGGGTGCGCTCGGCGTACTTTGTACTTTTATTCTTGATTACTTTGTGTATGTAACCGTTGTGCTGTGTCTGTACCGAATAAAAGTATTTCTATTCTATTCTATTCTATTCTATTCTATTAATGTAAAAAAAACACATTTTGCTCGACACAGGAATCGAACCTAAAACCCTACGCACAGCAGTCGCCATTGCGATTACAGCACAATCGAGACATATAAATTCACCATATTGTGTTAATAGCACGCGCCACAATTTCGTATTTAAAACACGATTGAAAATCAAATGTTTTACATAAAATATATATGTATATTGGAGTAGCACATAATAAATTATAGCCATGTCAAAGAACAAAAAAATTTGCACAGAATGCCATATATCTTAATTTTATGTTGCTGACACTTATCATGAGTAGCTAGGTATGTATAAATACAAGACATAATTATAAAAGCTTTTAGCTTTATTGTTTTGGGGTTTTCCAATTAATATTAATTAAGAAACAGTACCTCTATTAAGTCCCACTAATATTATAAAGGCAAAAGTTTATCAGTTTGTGTGTATAGAATATTGTAGAAAAAATCCTTATTGCACACCAAAATAGTAACAATTTTACAGAAACATAAATCGATGGTGAAGTTTAATCTAGGTATTCTGTGTTCTATCTTCTATCTACTTATGTTTGTTTGTTACTTCTGTCCACTCGAATGGCTGAACGGATTTCGATGAAACTTGGTATAGCACATACGATACTCTATATCCCGGGAGTTATTCTTTTAGAATAATTTTCCAATATCACGAGAGAAGCCACTGACACCAACTATTCAGACATTTATGTATTAGTAAAGAGAGATAAATCCTAAATATATATTACCGGTTTCATTAACTCGATGAATATACATTGTCATGCTTTTTAAATAGGTATAAGTCCTATTATATTTTATGATTAATATTAATTAGGTTTATAAAACCACCTGTTCGTCATCATAATGGCCATATTATAATAAAATTGTATACGGATATAATAAATTTGATTGCCTTAAGAGCAATGGGCCAAATATCTAAATGGTAAACCATCTGTTGCTATATTTAAAACTAGACAACTATTACTGATTGTCTTTGGATACTAATTTGCCTATTTACATACAATACTAGCTTTTGCCCGCGCGGCTTCGCTCCCTAACCTAAGCCCGTTCTTGAGTTATAAAATTACAACGAAAAATTGCATTAATTTTTATGTATAAAGGCTATCTGACCCGGCAAACTGCGTACTGCCTAATAGACCTTTTAGCTAAGCTGTCAAAGGATAACGCCATCTACAGGCATAATTAATTTAAAAATGACATTTTAATTAAAGATGGCGCTGTATTCGATTTTTTTTTCGTGTTTTTTTCCAGATTTTCTTACCGTTCAAACTTTCCCTGGACTTCCACTAATATTTCAAGACTAAAATTAGCCAAATCTATTTAGCCGTTCTCGAGTTTTAGCGAGACTAACGAACAGCTATTCATTTTTATATATATAGATTATTTTTAGTAGGTATTTATCGAGTGCAGTTTCGAAACCGAAACTGCATTCGGGAGTTCGAACATTAACGAAGATATGCCGTGTCCACGTGCCTAATCATGTTCTAGCTGGCTTGTTTAAAGTTCGTTTTACCTATACCCAAACTAAAATCGAGTGTAGTAAAATTCATGACAGTCAACGAAACTGAGACTATTGCCAAAATTCGGTTTCGGTTGAAAAACCAGTTTCAGTAGACACTAATATAGCTTGTTCAGAATCAAGATTTTTTTTTTTTCCAAAATATTTATAGGTCACAAGTTGGATACCCCGACAATAAGGACAACACAGGTCACGGCAGGTCATAACGGGCATTAGACGTCAGCGCATAGCTGGGTGCGGGAGCAAAACAATCCCTCAGTCGCCCGGGTGGCCCGGTGATCATGTATTTGTGCGGACCACCAGGGAACGTAACAAGCTTATAGTGATTTTTCATGATACAGTTATGAAATATTGTACATAGATTATTTACATAAAAATACTAGACATGTGTTTCAGGTTTTACATATACTAAAACATAATTATGTTGTAGGTATAGTTCCGGATCTAAAATGTACCTAAGCTAGTTATATCAATAGGTATGAAGTAAGATGAGAGCAACGGTGGCTCAGTGGTAACAGCCCCGAGTTACGATTTGTGGGTTCGAATTCGAACCTAGCCAAGCGTATTAATTTGTGTAATTTATTTTATTATCACTGCTCTAAAAACAGTGAAGGCAAACATTTTGAGGAAACCGGCATGTCGTAGAACCAAAAATTCGAAGACATGTGACATTCAACAACCCGCATTGACTTACGGCTTATTCCGTTCCTAAAGAGGCCAAGTCCCACCTGTGGGAATATTGTAAGGGTTTTTTTTAATACTATGTGGTTTTGATCATACATGCGAGATTGTCATCACAAATAAAAAAGAGAGAGAAAGAAAACATGTTTATTTATTGTAGTTTATTTTTGTTTGTTGTTGTTTATTGTTATTTATTGTTGTTGTTTCGTTGTTTGTTTATGTTTATTAAACATGTTTAATGTCCATTTCATACAAGTATTTATTGTAATGCGTGGAATACGCACGCGGGACGCGTTTTTTTGCATTGTACAATTTTCTGCATGCGGAGCGATTCCACGGGCGGGCGTGATGAAACTGCACGACATTAAAAACATCCTTGGGCTGATTATTATGCTTTATGAGTAAAATGCACTAGCAATACACTTCATTTTCGAAGGACACAGCACTGAAAGCAGTGCGTCCTGTAGCCCGATACACCGTAACGATATCGTAGCGATTTATTCGTTTAGACCATTTTCGTATTCACATCCATCAATAGAGTTTGAACGACACAGATTTTAAAGTCGTTTGGTCGAAGAGTCGATTTAAAAAAAAAATCTGTATCACATTATCCTGGTAGAATACTTATTAGATAGATAGATCGTTTAGTTTGGAGCCAGTTCAGTTGTCGTTCTATCCAATCCCGATTAAGGAACACGTAAATACCGGTTTTGGATAGGGCTTCGATCGAACAACTATAAAACTTCAACGATATTTGGCTTGTTTGATTTTACATGAATTAGGCTACACATACTAGCTATTACATACTACATATATTAGCTATTACAAAACAAAATAATGATATATTAAAAGTATCAATAAATACCTCCATGTAAAACTCTAATCTCCTCATACACAGGGGACCTCCATATACTGGTCTGCGTTTTCTTCTTCCTGTACACTGACAGGTCCTTCCACGCCAGGGTCAGGTGGCTAGGGTTGTCTCCAAAGCCCATCTCATCATCTTCCCAGTTGACAACCGCTCCGGTCAGCACATTGCGCGTGGGCAACTTTAGTTCTGTGTCCTTCATCTTGGTGTTACGTCATTGGCACTAGAACAAAAAGCAAATTAAGTTGTTAAAAATCCGGTCAAGTGCGAGTTGGGCTCGCGAACGAAAAGTTCCGTACCGTCCGCAGCAAAAAAACGGCAAATTACGTTTCTTGCATGGGAGCCCCACCGAACAGATGAAAGAGGTTAGAATGACCTTGTGAGTAGAGCAGGCGTGCCACAAAGTAGGGCAATGCTCATAGTTCAACTACCAATAGCAAACTTACGATCTAAGACCCGTATCACAGGACGTCACTCAAAACTCAAGCATTACTTAAAACTAGATTCAAGCCATTTGGTTGGTTGAAACTAGTTTTAAATAACGCTTGAGTTTTGAGTGACGTTCTGTAATGCGGGACTCAGTCTGCGTGGTCTGTTAGTTGAGTAAGGAGCGTTCGTATTGGTTTATTGCCTGTAGTGGAGTTAAAGGGTGGGAGACAAGCGGCGGCACTCGTTGTAGTACAAATTGGTAAATATTTCCTTTCTAAACCTTTTCATCTTTTCTGAGAGCCCCCTTAACTATTTATTTTATTCTGTTTTTTAGTATTTGTTATTATAGCGACAACAGAAATACCTAACTAAGTATCTAATAACTAAGATACGGCCTGGTGACAGACGGACAGACGGATGGACAGCGGAGTACTATGGTCCCGTTTTACCCTTTAGGTACGGAACCCCACAAATGGTAATTTAAGTGTTATGTTTCACTTCTAATTGGGTGGTATCGAATTACGGATCTGTCATTTTGTTTTAACTGCTGTCCAAGTGTTCATGATTGTTAATTAAAGCTTATTTGAGATTTGATTGATGCACGTGATAATTTCATCAATCGTTTGACTTCCAAACAATTTGTTTTTGAATTTGTAACACGTGGATGACGTAGTTAGTTACTCACTTATATGTATATGTACCTACCTAGATTATAAGGTTTTGTCAAAAAAGTCACAGTAATGCCACCACTAAAACTAAATGGTTTTTTTTCTAGACAGGGTGGGAAGTATTTAAATACTTAGGCCATGTGGTGACGCCTACCATGAAAGACGATGCGGCATCGAACGGGAGCGGAGGGCGCTGTCGGTCAGGGCGAACATGGTGATCCGCAGGTTTGCGCGGTGCTCAGATGGGGAGAAAATAACTCTTTTCAGAACCTACTGCACGACACTGTACACGTGCAGCCTGTGGACCGACTACTCGCCAAAATCGTACAGCGCCCTTCGTGTCTAGTTCAAAAAGGCGTTCAGCATGTTGTTGAGGCTCCCCCGCTATTGCAGCGCGTCGGCAATGTTTGCGCAAGCGCGTGTTGATTGCTTCCACACATCAATGCGCAAGAGTGTCTCTCTACGGTTGCTCTACGATTTGCTGAAATCTTCTTGAGACGAGCTTGAAACACTACGCGCCGTCGACGACATGGGCCGGCCGTCGCCGTCTTGTTTAGACCGGCATCAGCCTATCTGAACAAGCGCGCAGAATGTTACTCAGGAAGCTCTGGAACCCTTCTCAAAAGTACTTTCAAGTAGTCCAATTCCATTTCAAATCATTGTGTATGTCGTTGCGTAAGAACATACTCTGTCTGTTTTAGACTAATCTTTTCATATACGTTCATGTACAGTGTTCTTACTATACTTTTAACATAAATTGTCAATACAACGTCTTATTTTACTTCCTTTGCAAAAATTAGTTATGACGAGTCAAAGGTTATCTTATTAAAATATATTTCGTTACCGCTTTATGGATATGTTTTTTACGTTTTTAGTTTAGGTCAATCCTTTCATTTCGTTTGGGTAGTTTTGTATGTTATGTATTTACTAAGTCAGACCTTCCGGTTCCATCATCAGATCAGCTCCATCTCATAATAATTTTGTATTGTCATCTGATTTACACATGCATGCAGAATTTCATCTCAATCGGTAACCCGGAAGAGGATCAAAGTTAATTTGCAAGATTTGAATACAGACATAATTATTACAAACATCGGGACAGGTGAAACTACACTTAAAAAAGATAGCTTGATCTCTGCGACAGCTGTCTGTAAAATCACGCCTATGAAGTACTGAATTTAGCAGTACAGACTTGAAACGTCAATGTCATACTTTATGGGCATGCAGACCTAATTAGTGATGGGTGATGAATCATCGTGACCACAGACTATAAACTATCGAGATTTTATATAAAACTTAATACAATAATTAATCACTTAAACTTATTGTATATTTAAATATAATAAATAACATTATTAAGCGGGACGTTCGATTCGATAATATTTACGAACAAGAGCTCATAATAAATTTACAAAATTGTTCTAGTGATTCAGAAACTGAATCAGATGTTGATTTGGGGTGTACCTTTAGGGGAATAAATGTATTTTGTATTAAAATATTCGTTTCATTTTAGTAACGTTTGTAATTAAACCCAATTATATAATAATAGTATCGATAAGTAAGAAGCGTCGATAATTACTATCGACATTTTTTTATATCATAACAACCCTAGGAATGTTAGTTTGACAAATGTCGCAGAGATCAAGCTATCTTTTTTCAGTCTATATAAAATTTTGTAAATAGATAGCTCAAACAAGTAGAATAAAATTAATCACACATATTATAACGCTTATTGCCGCAACATAGCAGTAATCTCTTGACAAAGTAAATGCAAGAAAAATAGATAAAGAAACAATGATGTTGGATACTTGTTTTTATCCTCTCTGTTTGACAAAGAGCTTTAGTTTGTTTTAGATCCTACGCAAAGAATAAGAACAGAGACACTTGTTGCGTAAGAGACTCAGAATCGTACCTTGTGGAACTCCGAACTACACCGCTACAGTTACTCGTCATGATAAAGTTGCGATTAAAATATGATTATGCTTAAAAAAACTATAATGTAATATAATTTACTTTATGTCAAGTTTGCTACTCATAGAATGGTAGTAACAATATTAACTTAAAACTATGGTAGTAGCTATTAACCTTTTGAATGTCTTAAGTTACACAGTTCGACATAAGCAATTGTCTTTCTATTATGTCTCTAATTACGGAATTCGATTAGTTAAAATTCAAAATAACTAAACAAAAATAAATTTAATTAATTACAAATGTTAAAATGTCCCTAAATAAGATGTCATTAATCAAATTAAATTAAAATAGTATGTAAACAACAATTTAAATGTCATGGAGTGTAAAAATTTTAAAATTGGTGTGTCTGTTTGTAATATTTCAATATTACAAACAGACACTCCAATTTTATTTATACGTATGTATAGAGTATAGATTTATAAATGGTTTTGATTTTTTGGGTATAAATAAAAAACTGTTTAGGCCAACGACCATCCAACCTACCCATAATTCACGCCGGAATCTTGTATCGAACAGCTTATAGAGGAAATGCCATATCCTGTCCAATCCTAATATCAATTGATTCAAATTGACCCGTTTCAACACCTAAACCAACATAATGGTCTTGCAACAAAACGTATTTGAGAAAAACCAGTTTTTTGTCTTTATTAAACTTATCTACCATTCCATTAGTTTTGGTTAGTTCAGCCTATGATTATAATTATGACCTTGAATAAAGTTCGGGTAAGTATTTTAAATTGGATAATGACTATGAGCTATGATATCGGACAACTTAATGAGCAGGGTTCATTAGGTCGATAAATGCGTGAGTTTTGTAAAAACACGTTTTAGGGACCCGTAACCCTTAGTCAACAAAAACGGAACCCTTATAGGATTACTTTGTTGTCCGTCTGCCTGTGTGTCTGTGCGTTTGACTCATTTTCTCAATAACGAGTAGAAATATGTATGAAGTAAGTATGAAGCTAAAATTTCAAATTCAAACACCCAGATCTGTGTTACCGTCTGATCAGTTTTCTCAGGAACGCGTAGAGATATCAAGTTGAAATTAATATAAAATTCTCAAGCAGCAGTGAAAATATTAAACTTCCAAGTCAACGCAATCTAAAGATAAGGTTTTGCCGTTTGTATTCCTTTAGGCTCATATTGTGATAATCGCTGGGAAATCAAAATCTGTGGTAGGTACTTTACAATGGCATAATCCTGAGATTTGACATGAATGAAGTAAGTTCAAAAGCACAAGTATGACAAAAAAAAAATTGAAAACTGTAGATTTGTTAGTTAGGTACGTCACAAATAAAACTTTTTTTGTGATTCTGAAAAAAAAAATATAAGAACTATTTACATAGGTACCTAGGTAAGTTTGTACGGAACCCTTGGTGGATATAGAATCTGCAGATCCGAAAATATCATTGTATTAAGAAACAAAATAATGAAGTGTGTAGCGACTAGCGACATCTGTAACACCGTATTGGAACTAACAAAACTACAAAATCCTGCATCGCAGTAGAGATCTCTGCACGATTAAAACATATACCACAGCCCGTAATCTGCTATCGGGCAGTTACCCAGACCGGACATAACCTCGACTACACCCTATTCCGCATACTTCTAAAAGTCGGCAAACTATTTTTTAGAAGTGGTATCAAAAAATAGTACTATATACTAACGTAATATAAATATTATACAAGATAATAATAAAATTATAGCTGTTAAAAGACAATAATGATCCGTCACGCGTAATACCAAGAAAAGGGGACAATTCAGTGCCGGATTAGCAACGTAGCAAAAGTAGCAAAAGCTATCTATAATGGGCCCCGAGCGGACGTACAAAAACAGGTGAGGATACTTCTAGTATTCTTCTTTTTATTTTTTCTTGTATCTAAGTAATTCCAGAATTTACCTAGGTGTCTTTAAGTCAAGAGTGAATAAGTTACTTCTAGGCTAGCGTGTTCCTTCGTCAGTCACATCATCGCTTACCTTCAGATGAGAAGTGGTCAATCGCGAGCCTATCAAAAATAAAAATATATATACAATGTATCCATAAAGACAATATAAACAAATTCAATAAGGCTTTCACTACCTTGGGTTCTGCAGCTTGTGAAAAAATAAGTTAGAAACAAATAAGTTTTAATTCGTTTTCATTTGCCAAAAATTAGGGGACCAATGCCGAATTAAGCTAGCGTGGGGCCTGTAGCAAAGTCTACCAAGGAGCCCCCTAAATCTTTATAAATGACACCAAATTAAAGCTCTTTCAACTTATTTTCAAACAGGCCCCGAAGCTCTTAGGTAGGGATGGGCCCATAGGTATTGTCTTTATTTCAAATCTGGATATTGAATTCTAACCAGATATCTATCTTAACATGTTTTGTACGTCCATGCGAGGTCCCCAATGCGCGGAGCCGGTAGCTTTTGCTACTTTAGCTATGTGGCTAATCCGCCACTGAAGGGGACTCTTGTCAGAATTTGCTACAGGCCCCGCGCAGGCTTAATCCGGCCCTGGGACAATTTATTTGAGAACCGTCGTGGTTACACGCAAGGCCAAATCCAAAGGTTTTGAGACGAAACTAGTTAGTTACTTTAATAGCTTTTTTTTTATTTTTCGTCTAACATTTTAACTACCAATGGGATCCGAGAAATCGCCAAACTTGTTTAGTAACGTTAATCTACTATTCGGACCACAGAATAGATGAAACCTCTTCCATTTGTTCTGTGTTTCGCGCTATGCCTCATTGTTTTTATAACGTTCTATTACAGGCATAGTCGTTAGTTGAGATTGTTTTATTACAACATGTTTAATGATTTTACAATTGGCTGAACAAGCTTGTTCCGATAATTATTCCATTTTACTAGATTGAAATTCGAATAAATTAAAGTGTAATACAATATTTTGAACTAATTAACTCATTATATATTAATATCACGCTCAAAACTTGACATCGACATGAAAGGTAACAAAAACAACTTAGCTTTTTACGTACTTCAAATACGAGCATTCAACTTTTTCATCGGTTATCTACAAACGTTGGCTTAATTCTAGTTAGGCCATAAGATATAATAAGTCAACATTTTTAGGGTTCCGTACTTCAATAGGAAAAACAGATCCCTTATAGGATCACTTTGTTGTCCGTCCGTCTGTCTGTCTGTCAAGACCCTTTATCTCGAGAACGCGTGGAGGTATCGAGTTGAAATTAAAACCATATACCTACTCAGGTTGCGGCCCCTTCAAGCTGCTCTGTGAAAAAATCAAACTTCTAAGTTAACTAATAAAAAAGATACGGCCGTTTATGTCACAAAAAAAGTATATTTTGATGATCTCTCAAAGATCGTATATATACTTCCCGTTGACCCAGAATCCTTAAAATTTGGCACAAGGCAAGGTCTTATAGCACTATAGGAAAAAGTCACCAACATCACAAAAAAAATGCAATTCGGAAAAAATTTCGATACTTCATTCGGCACGGAACCCTCAGCGCGCAAGTCCGACTCGCACTTGCCCAGTTTTTTTTTATAAGGGTGTAACTTAGGGCCCGATCACACGTGACCTTACGGACGTCGAGCAATGGGTAGGTCGCCGTCCGGCCGTGCGGTAATTAACTGGACCAAGCCCTGTCGTCAACAGCGCCAAACGCTCCTCAAAGAGATGAGAGCTGGGCCGATGCCCGCTAGCTAGGAAAGCAGGGAAATTCAATTTATGTAACGTATATTATACAAATATGATTTGGACGACTAAGATTTTTTTAAACAATTCAGACGTACATATACACATACTATAATATCATAGTGAGACATCTAAGAAACATTAGGTATGTGGAGTGGGACTTAAAGTTTCTCTACAGAAGAGTGAATAAATAGGCCGTAAGCGCACTGGGTGGACCCAGTGCGCTTTGGTGGATGTCACGTGTCGTCGAATTCTTGGTTTTGGGGCATGCTGCTTTCCTTAAGGCGTATAGTCCCTTGAACCATCTGGCCGAAATTATGTGAACGCAACTCTCGCACTCGCCTAGGCGGCAGTACGCAAATCTGTGCATTTATTTGCGGCCAGCAGCGCCCGGAAAGCGCTTTAAATCCATTTTCTCTGCGAGATATTGATTGATTTACATATGCAATGTTCACTTTGAAGAATACCTATATAACCACCAATTTTTATGTGTAAAAATGCTTCTAAAGGTCCAAGCCGTTTCGAAGGAGTAGGGAAAAGTTGTGAAATTGCAAAATTTTTTTTTTGAAAAAAGTATTAATTGTACGCTCATGAATCTATAATAAACATATACTTTTTTCAAACCAATTGACCTAGCCGTTACGGAGGAGTAGACCTCAGAAAATCACTGTTTTATGGCACTTTTCGGGCGCTTGGCCCTTAAGATGTTTTTCTTTTTTCTTCTTCGTTTTGAGAGCAGTGCTGACGAAAATTGTACTTACATGGTGTTTCAATACAAAGATTGAGTCAATTCCAAACTTAAGATACGTAATAGTCGATGTGACTTCGTCATACAATGTTAAATGATAAATGACATATATTTTGCAAATTGATTTAAAAAAGCCGTTTTACACGTTAAATGTTTTCGCCATTTTAAACTAGATGAGCCTAATGTTTCCTAGTTAACTACTCTGAGAAGAAACACACGAAACAAACTCAGAGGTCAAAGTATCTCCTTTCGAATACCGAAATTTGAGACACAATAGAAAGACAATGAGAGATCGAATGCCGGCGTTCGCTTGGGATTTAATTTAATGAATTTAAGTCCATACACTAAACATGTAATGGTCAAATTATATTCGAAACTAGCTTGACTTCGTTAGCGTGGACTAAAAAATTTTGATTTTTTTTTTTTAATAAAAATAGCCTGTTACTCCTTATTACCTCAGCTACCTGCCAAATAAAGTCCCGTCAAAATCGGTCCAACCATTCCAGAGATTAGCCCGGACAAACAGACAGACAAACAAAAATTTTAAAAATGTCATTTTGGTGTATGCTCCGTATAAATATTCATATGCATGTAGTAAAAAGCAGTTATTTAAATATTACAAACAGACACTCCTATTTTATTTATACGTATAGATTACGTTTGTTTGCAACATAAGACATATAGTGAGGCAAAATATATTGTAGAAATACCAGACGAGCAGGAAGTGAGCCAAGTAATCCAACGTTAGGGAGAGCGGGCCACTTTCCACGGCTGCAGCTGGTAACATTACCACCGACGCAAGTGTCAAGTTACAACAAGTACACCAGTAGGTATATGACATGCTACGCGTCGGTGTTGCCAGGAATAAATTAATATTTAATTAATGTGCTTTGAAGTCGATGTTGGATAAGAAGGCCACACTGCGGTTAACGACTTTGATTAGATTTGACGAGAGGAAAATTTAGGGCTGAATAAGGTTAATATAGTAACATTGATCATTTGTTCTGTGTCTCGGTGTAATTTATCTATAATTATTAATTATGTATGTATTTAGAAATATATAAGTATGTTTATCAGTTGTCTAGTACCCATAACACAAGCTCTGCTTAGCTTGGGACTAGACGGCGTTGTGTGGTAGTTGTGGAATATTATTATTATTATTATTTATTGAAATAGAACTGATGTCTTTAGTTAACGAAGAAGAAAGAACATTGGGCAAATGCGAGACGTACTCGCACCCTGAGAGTTCCGCACAAATGTATCTACGTAAATAGTTCAAATCCGGAATGGAGTCTCGGAAGATTTTTCAAAATCGCAAAAAAAACTTATGACGTAACAACAAATTTACAGTTTTCAGATTTATTCCTATACATGTGCTATAAGACTGCTTTACGCAAAATTTCAAGATTCTGGGTCAAAGGAAAGTACCTGTGAATTTTGATTTCCTCGAGAATGTCGAAATGTAGATACGTTTTTAGGGTTCCGTAGTCAACTAGGAACCCTTATAGTTTCGCCATGTCTGTCTGTCCGTCTGTCTGTCTGTCTGTCTGTCCGTCCTCGCTTAATCTCTGTGACCGTTAGCACTAGAAAGCTGAAATTTGGTACCAATATGTATATCAATCACGCCGACAAAGTGGTAAAATAAAAATTGGAAAAAAATGTTTTATTAGGGTAGCCCCCTATATGTAAAGTGGGAAGTGATTTTTTTTTTAATTTCAACCCTAACGTGTGATATATTGTTGGATAGGTATTTAAAAATGAATAGGGGTTTACTAAAATCATTTTTTGATAATGTCAATAATTTCGGAAATAATCGCTCCAAAAGTAAAAAACAATGTGGCCCCCCCCTCTAACTTTTGAACCACAAGTTTAGAAAATATGAAAAAAATCTGAGAAGTAGAACTTTATAAGGACTTTCTAGGAAAAATACTTTGAACTTGATGGAATGAACAGTTTTTGTACAAAAAAGACAAAAGGGTTCTACAAAATAATTTCTGGACTAAGTTTGTAGTATAATCGTAGCAAGCATTTTTTTAAACTCATAAGTGGGTACACTTTATTGTGACGGACGGGAAACTACGGAACCCTACACTGAGCGTGGCCCGACACGCTCTTGGCCGGTTTTTTTGCTACATAAACCAAAGTATCTTTTTTGCTCGTTAACTTACAAATTTGATTTTTTTTACTTCAAGAGTCCGCAGACCTGAGTAGGTATATGGTTTTAATTTCAACTCGATACCTCTACGTGTTCCCGAGAAAAAAGGTCTTGATAGACAGACAGACGGACGGACCACAAAAAGATCCTATGAGGGTTCCGTTTTTCCTTTTGAGATACGGAACCCTAAAAAAAACCGGCCAACTGGAACACAATCATCAAAATATAATAAACTAGCTTTTGCCCGCGGCTTCGCCGGCGTACGTAAAAGACCTTCCCTCTTTCTCCCCCTTTTCTCGATTTAAAAAAAAAAAAATAGCCTATGTCCGTCTCCAGGGTCCCAACTATATCTGTACCAAAATTCATCAAAATCGGTTTTGCCATTTAGACGTGAAGACGTAACAAACAAACAAACTCACTTTCGCTTTAACAATATTAGTAAGGATCATCAAATAATCATAAAGCAGCAGACGGAAATAGAATCCTAAAGAAAGGGGAAGAAGAAGACAGATCGAGGACAAAGGATTGTAGGAACTAAAATAATGATGATAACAAAAGGAAGAACAAAGAACTTTAAAAAAATTAATATATCTAACTTCAATTCCTGGAAATCTATGAATATTAATTATTTATTAATGTACTAGTAGAGCCACCAAATGGCCTGCCCGGTCAAATTGTAAATAATCCAGGGACCCACCCTAGAGGCACTAGAGGCGGGGGACCTTAAGAGCAAACACACCAATAAATTAATCAAAATTGATTCATCTTTTTAAGAGGACTGACGATCACGACAGTGTCACACAGATGTACAGAAGAATATAATATGTACATAAAGAGTGACACACTTAACATAAATTGATATAGATATTTTCCGTAGGTCGTTAACATTGCATTCCGTAACGACGACAACCAGTTTACTGGAGTACATAATTTGATTAATTTGATAATCATTAAAAATTTCGTAAAATGAATCGCCTTAGGTGGCGCATCAATGACGCTTCGGTATGACTGGCCTGTTGGTCTAGTAGTTAGTGACCTTGACTGCTATGCCGGAGGTCGTGGGTTCGATTCCCACCCAGGACAAATGTTTGTACGATGAGCATTATTTGTTTGGTGTCTGGGTGTAGTTTATCTGTTTATGTATGTATTTAGAAATATATATGTATGTTTATCAGTTGTCTAGCACTCATAACACAAGCTCTGCTTAGCTTGAGACTAGACGGCGTTGTGTGATGGTTGTGAAATATATTATACTTATAAAGATCTATGTAAGCGGTTGCTATATTTATTATTGGTCACCGAAAAGTTCTTACAGGAGCGCACGCTATCCATTTTACGACCTAAACTGCCCGCCTAGCCAATTTATAACCGTTTCTTTTCGATTCTCTTATGTCGAACACCTCGAAACAAAAAAATAGGAGACGTGGTTTACGTCTCCAATTTTTTTTGTTCTGACCACGTGACTGAGCGTTGAGATGACGTCAGTCAATCGGAATCGGAAGCGTGACTGACTCGAGGCGTACGACGCAAGAGAATCGAAACGAACGATCGTAACTTGGCTAGGCAGCAAAACTCTTCCTCGCTCGCAAGACTGACTTTTTGACACGTGTCATGTTAAGGTAGCCAATACTTCAGGCGGAGTATCGTCAAGAATTTATTCTGTACAATACAATAAATTTCTTTTTCTTGTCTTAATCTTTCAAACAGTCGTCTAACTATGAGCAGATGTGATGAAATAAAATATGGCTTGCGAAGTAATATTCCCCATGGGACAATCTCTATAGTCAATGTGCAGGTGTGTGTTTCCAAAACTACCTATACCTCCTTTTCAGTCTTCGCTATGATTCTGGAATGGTCAACTGCACTGCTGTCCAAAGAGTAAAAAATATAAAACGCCATAAGAAAGCGCGAAGAAGATGGCGCTATGAACTAGACAGATTCCACCAGTACTGGCAAGAGGAAGCCTGGGCGCGCGAAATGGAAAATGGAATGGATGGAAGGAGTGGTGGGACCTTTGCCAAAGAGTGGGACAGAACAGGCCGACAAAAAAAATAAAAAGAAAGCATGACACTTAGCCTGTACAACTGAAAAAGAAAAGGTTGCAATCACTAAATTGCTTCACAAACCAATTTATAACAATCATTACTTAATTCCCAAAGAATTCAAGGCTTCGAGGAAATTATTTTTTTATTTCATTAATATCCCATTTGGATGGCAACATTAACATGGTTGGCGCGTCTTGGTGATATTGCACAACAATTTAGGACGGGTTTTGAACTCTCATGGTCATGGCGGCCACGTGATATATTTTAACAGAATGCACGCAAGATGAACTGGTGACAACCACCATTCATATTTAACTGATCTATTTATTTATAGTGTATTTTCAAAAGCTACTGATAATAATAAAATATGCACTTTAAAGTTGTCAAAAAATAAAACTTTTTGACATTTGTATTATTAATCGAATTCTACTGTATGTGTGAGGTGTGAATAAAAGTTTTTTCTTTCTTTCTTTCTTTCTTTCTTTATATTTTCACTACCTAGCGGCTTGTCTTGTGTAGTGTAGCTACTACTAAAATAGCTAATTACTACACTGGACCCCTAATTATGATTTTATTGTTTCTTTTAGTCTCATTTCAAGTTAAGTGTTATATACATATAAACACATAATATTATTACAGTTTGTGTAATTAAAAGCAATAAGACTATGCAATGTTAACAGGTACGATGGGGTAGGCATATCTGGTTAGATAAAAACCCTAAAAAAAAAGAAAAAAAAATTAGGGTCTTTATTAAATCTCAAAACGGCCATTTTATTTTTTATCAAGTTTAGGAAAAGTAATTACCGAAGTGTTTTTACTTGTACACGTACTTGTTAAATACTTTGATATATTTACCTAGGAACCTATATTTTTTATTAATGTTTTCAGTTATGAACGTAGGTAACTTTAATAACTGTGTTTAAAACCACTGAAATAAAGAATGCTAGTACTTATCATTAAGAAACAAAAAGGTTTGTTCTTCATATGTGTTCTAGATTTCAGGTCAAATACCTATTTAGATAAGATAGGAATTAAATGACCTTGACTGAGTACAAAACTATAATTTAGATGAAAAGGCCATTGAATTTGCAAACAAAAAATATTGTGCACCTAACAAACAAGTATTTAATTCGTTACGGTTTGTTGCTATGTGGAAAATCGTAAATAAATACCTATGTACGTATACATAAGAAGAAAAACGCCAGTATTACTCATCTTAAATAATTATTTAAAAAGACCTCTCTTTTAGAATCTTAAAAATACTATACAATCTTACTAAAACAAAATTGTAAACTCTTAACCAGGCACCTTTTTAAAGCGGATCAAGAACATAAATAAATACATACAATATACTTATATACTATTACATAAAAACGTGAATTAATTTGAACAAATACTGTTGCTATATCATTAAAAATCATGAAAACTCACCGGCATACAACCCAAGCAAGCTGATCGATTCACAATACTTATTACAAAACCGTATGTAAAACAAATAACATTATATTCACTGAATTTCTATTCAATTACCAAACATCACTAAACCGAATAACTGAGAGCACCTAGGCCTAAATTAAAAAAAAAATGCACTCTGGATAAGGTTAAAAAAAAAAAATCGACAAACGTGTTTCACTGTGGAGCCTCTACGAGCGACTGTCAATTGACCACGAGGAAGAGCTTGTGGCTTCCTAAGTTATTAACGAAACTATAATTAAAATGAAGAACTATTATCAGTATTTACAATCCCTTTTTAATAATGCATTTTCTTAACTAATATGCTAATTACCTACCTAGTGTTTTTCGCTGTAGACGTAGTGGCGCTTGCGACTTTTCAAGCAAAAGAACGATTAGCTTTAGCGCGCCTTAGCGTATGAAAACTCGTTTGATTAAATATTGCCTATTAATGTTGAAAGAAAACGTCCGGTTTTAATTTAGTAATTGTTTAACTACCATGAAAAAAACATTAAAAAGTTTATTTTTAAACGGAACAGTCGTCATAAGATGTACCCTAATCATGAACTTAGGAAAAAGCGCCCGCACAGCTTTCTTGCATAAATATGGGTCCATTCTAGTATTTTATTTTAACCACCGAACCCTAAATTTGTCAGGAAAATTAACCAAACCTCTTATGCTTACGTAAAAAATCTATATAATAAAAATGAAACCCTATTTCCTTGGTCACACCATCACCGATTGCGCTAATTCTATTTGGTTGGGTTCATTATTGTGAGGAGAAGGTTCTTATGGAAAAAAAATGTGCAGGGTAGAGTAGGGCAGAGAAGGGCAGAGAAGGGCAGAGTAGGGTAGAGTAGGGTACAGTAGGGTGGAGCAGGGAAGAGCGGGAGCGAAGCCGCGCGGGCAAAACCTAGTTACATTATGGTTAACAAAAGAGTATTTATAAAATCGAGAAATAAGGAATTTAATGTAATATTACAGAAGATTTGAAAAAGAGATTAAAATAATTTTGCTAATGGACCAGTAAGTAAAGCAAAGACCCTCTCCCCGCCTAATCCCGTTTTTTTTCGGTGGGAAGATCATCCAATGAATATCTCCCGCTCTTGGGCGAAGCGGGGGATATTGTCAGGCTTTTACTGAATAAAAACAAACTCCTGTTCCTTTGATGTTTTCGTTCGCTCCTACGAAAAAGCTTTATACGGTTTTTTTTTTTTTTTGTAAAAAATCATCTTATGTCAACCCCCGCTCTTGGGCGGAGCGGGAGATAGTGTCAGACTCTTACTGACTAAAAAACCCATCCCGTTCCTTCAAGCCTTCATACCGGGGCTCGAGCGCCCTTTCGGATAACCTTGGCCCCAGTAGGTTTCGACCCGGCTGGGCCCCTGCAAGCTTTATACGGTGAAGCTTTAAATATAAAGGCAAGCACATTAGATTAAGCTTTATTTTTCGCACCAAGTAGTAGTATTGAATAAAAATACATAATAATATTAAAAATTATATGCAAGCCAGCTTTAGAAAGCTTCTACTATACGATAACAAGAATCTTGATGGAAATAAATAAAATGTCACTATAATAATTATATAAGCGAATCTCTCGCTAAATTACAAGAATTTAGATTTGTTGTTTTTTTTTTATCTTGTATAAGATTAGGGGTTTATGTTGTACAAATTGATTTAGTGAAAAGGGAATAGTACCTCCGGTTTAGTAAACTCGTAGCAAGCTTAAAATACACATAAATTAATTATTACGGCACAATTAGCGCAGAGGATGAGCGGTTGACTGCTACGCTACGTGTTGCAGGTTCGATTCCCGCATAGAACAAATACTTGTGTTGCTTACAGATAGCGTTTTCTGGATCTAGATCATGTTTCTTGTGTATGCGAGTTTACTGTTTGTGAACGTAGCCACGACAGTGTGTGTTGGAATTGCACAATTTAATTCCGCCAAGTCCGTTCGATCATCGGACCTCTAGACGTACGGCGCTTTGCGCCATCGGTACATGGTGGATAATCCCACCCATTCGTACAAAGCGTTTTGGATACACATTCACTGAGCGCACAGCTAAGGAATGGAATTCCCTGTCGGAGTCTGTGTTTCCTGATAGCTACAGGCTAAGGGTCTTTAAGTCAAGAGTGAATAGGTTACTTCTAGGCAAGTGTGCTCCATCGTCAGCCGCATCATCACATACCATGAAGTGGATAGTGGTCAAACGCGAGCATATCAATAATAAAGAAACAGACAACGAATCAAACTATTTTCTTGAACATTATCTTTGGATAAATAGCTGCATTCGTTTAAAATACACTTCATTTGAATTATCAATCCACAAATAATCTTGAAGTTCAAACGTAATCTAGGTAGGTACAGATTTTCATTGACATGTGTCTTTAAGTAAATCACTGGACAATATTTGCGAATTTGAAAAAGTACGCGAGTGACTCATAAGCTCCCGACTTTGTCCGCCTTAAATTACTACACAATTTTACAAAAACCCATACGTGTGGAGTACCTATGGATAGGTCCCATAGATACCCCACACGTATGATTTGATGAAAAAAAAAAATTATTTTGTTTCAGTTCTGTCATGTATGGGGACCCACCCCCAATATTTATTGTTTTTTTTTTCTATTTTTGTGTGAAAATCTTAATGCGGTTTACAGAATACATCTATTCACTAAGTTTCATCAGTATAGCTCTTATAGTTTCGGAAAAAAGAGGCCGTGACATACGGGCAGACTGAGAGACAGACAGACAGACATGACGAATTTATAAGGGTTCCGTTTTTTGCCATTTGGCTACGGAACCCTAAAAAGCATTGGTTTTCAAGCTTAAATTTATTTATTATAACATTAACTAAGTAGGTGCCAAAGTCGGTCCAACCGTTTCGGAGAAAAGCCAGAACGAACTGACAGACAAACAAAAATTATATTAAATTTGAGTATTAATGGAGGTTTCGCCTGCGTGATAGTAGACTTTGGGTACAGTGACTCCTACAGGTATAAAATAGCTTACGACCTGTTCTCAGACCTAATAAGTAGGTATATTTACATTTAAAAAAATCATGCAAATCGGACAAAACAACACGGGCACAATAACGCGAGATTTTATGTATTAAGAAATATCGTTTATTAGAAGATATTAGGTACTATGTCTTATCATCATCATCAGCCTTTTTAATGTTCTCATTGCTGAGACTCAAGCCTTCTGTCTAGGAGAGGGAAAATCTTCTACTAAACGATATTATTCCGACCAACGCGTCAGTCATAGAATTTAACAATAAACTAGAAACAAACACCTAAACCAAATATTTTTTTCCAAATGAATCATCATCAAAGTTTAAAGTTAGATCTTCACTACTAGCTCCATCTAGCGGAAAATTGCTGAACTACGTTCACAAACACTCCGCGACGTTCAAAACTATTTGTGTAAAGGTGAAAGCAGACATATCCGAGCCGAACGCGTCAAACGAATGGAAAGAAAATAATTTTAGAATTCATCAGAATGATGATGGACTATTCTGGAGTCCTTTTAGATTCGACGCATAAAGTTTCATATAAAAAAATCTAAAATTCTTTCGATTCGTTCTACGCGTTCGGCTCGGATAAGTGCGCTTTTACCTTTATTATTTTTCTTGTGGAGTGTAAAATGCTTCTAATGGTCACTGATAGGTTGATGCCTTTTTGTGGTTGGCGGAATCGGAAAGGCCTAGCAAGACGAATTTCTGATAGACACTATCTAAAGGCACGCCACAATCGCACCGGTCAGTCCCCTCTTTGAGGAGTGGCAGAGGCGCCACGGGCGTCTTCACCTTCCACCTGGCGCTCGTCCTTCCTGGACACAGCTAGTTCAGGAGGTTCCTGTTTCGGATTCAGGAGGAAGTCAATAACAGATGGGGTTTCACGCGAGTCTTAAGCGGCGTACAGACATCGCGAGGCGTTCGCCGCGAATTTTTCGTCAGGCTTGCCTCAACCTGGGGCATACGGCGGTAATTTTTTGCGTACGCTCCGAACGATACATGCACAGTGTTCATCAATAGAAATCGCAAACCACACCTGTCCGTCCACACGGAGCGCACGGATCGTACTGAGGAGGCGTTCACAACGATCGTACGACACGAATGCTCACTGTGGGCACACTGGTCCACACAGCCCGAGGCATGCAAGACAAACCATTCGTGACGCACGCCTCACGATGTCTGTGTCAACATAACCGTAGAGACCCAGTACCGCTGATATCCGCTAAGGTCACGGACTTTTTTGGAATAATAACTGTAGCGTGGTTCTGAAATCCAAAAGGCCACTGAAGGACACTGGTTTTAGACATTAAAAGTCTGACACGCCCTTTCACTGCACCCTAGAGTGAAAAAAATCATCATGATGACGATCTCAGAAAATCTTCTAGGCTCAAGACATCGCGTCGACCACATCATCGCTTACCATCAGGTGAGACGGTGGTCAAACGCGAGCCTATCAATAATAAAAAAATATATAAACCTACACCTTGTACTAAAATAACATACCTAAGTACAATGCGCTGCGAGTCGCGGGTTCGATTCCTACCGCACGGTACAAATGTACCTATGTATGGCCTACAGATAAGTGTTCCGTGTCTTGTATGAATTTAAAGGTTTGTTAACGCACCCTCGATACAATTGGATTTATTCCTAGTGTTGGGCAAGGTTTTTTTAAACAACAATGTCAACTTACAGGTACTCACAGCAAGATAAAGGTGTGGTACTTACCTACTTACATAAGTTTTTTTTTTCTATTAGAATAAGTACAGCTACGAGAATGCAACTCGACATACATTTTCACTTTTTTTCATAAAATCGCTCTTACGCGAGTATGACGTCCTTACACATTTTTCATTAGATATTTTGGAAACACAGTATCTTGTGGATATGTATATATCTAGGCTGCTATTGAAATCAATTTATAAATTTCTCTAAAATTAATCTCGTAAAGAACTCTGAAAATCTGCTATTTTGCATGAACTTTTGACACTTCATAATTTAAGTACAAAAAAATTTAAAAATTACAATAATGAGGCCTTGCAAAAATAAAGATTCTGAATGATGATAATTGTCAAAACATTTTTAAGGGTTTAAAATAAACACGTATTTCCTGGAAGAAGTTTTGCAAAATGTTCGAGTAAATCACGGAATTACCGCATTCTAACAGAGTTTTCAGGCGTTATCTCTCTTTTTTCACGTTGCCTCTTCCTTAAACATCGCGGTGGCGGTGCGTTACATGAAGCAACAAGCTTTTAAACCATGCTAGTGAAAAAGGAGCCTCTTAATTATTATTAATGTCGGATTTATGAAAATTAATAACAAGGTACCTACATGTTACCTATGTGTATGTAACCTTCCTAAAATACAACAAAAGTACCAACCAATAAAACACAAGATAGATAATAGGAACAAAAAGTAATTAAGTAAGTATCCTACCTTCATAATAAAGCTTCTTACGTTCTTACAGTAACAGCACCACAATAAAAACAGGGTTTTATATCCATTACCCAATATATAATAATTGAGCCAGCCCACAATTAAAACATCAATCATTTTGACGTTAATAAAAAGTTAACCAAGCAGGTATTAATTAAACGCTCCTATTTATAAAAAGTTTGAATTCATATAATTAAAATACCTACATCAAATCAATACCGTAAAGTAGGTTACAATTGGCTCATAAATTTTCATTGCAAAACAAATTTTAAAAAATAAGGGCATAGTTACAACTATTTCCGCGCTTTTTTAGTGGCCAGTATCTGGTATATCCGCACTGAAATTAAGTGAAACCAAACTAAAATGCTTTTGAGCTAAATACAACTCGTTGCCTCACTGATTTTTTTTTATTCATTTATTTCACACTGGTTCTATGATTCAAAAAATTGTCCATTACAAACTTCATTCCAAAATAGGTTTTTATTTTAAACAGTGTATAATTAGCAGTCTGTCTATAGCTTGTCAAACCTTTCACTCGTTTTTCACAATTCATTTGTTTTTAAATGTGGGAACCTATAATTTTGGACGTCGAGTGCATCGTTTGCAACAAATCGTTGCAAAAGATCAATCACGTTCCCAGAGACGCGTCGCAGAAAATGGGCAAGATCATTAAGTTAAATAACAACCGACGACTAAGGACGCCTAATTGGTCCCTTGAAGAAAAACAGTACTTACTCGAGTTAATTAAGGAACGAAAAGAAGTGGTTGTTACTAAAACCAACAATGGTCCGAACCATTCTGAAGAAAAAGACATCGCATGGAACGAAATACTGCGGGCGCTATCCGCAAAATTTGGATGTAAGTTTACTGGTAGTTCTATAAAGAAAGTGAAGACGCAATGGCAAAATATGAAGAGAATAGCCCGTGAAGAAATAGCTTTAAACGGACCTCAACTACATAACTATTCTAGATTATCTTTAGAGGTGTGCAATATCCTTAAATTAGTTAAAGATGGTGTTTTAACTGGTGAAAATGCTAACATAAATGAATCTTCATCTTCAATCACAGCTAATATTGAGATTAAAACTGAATGTATAGATGAGTAAGTAAAACCTTCATTTATAATCATTATTACTGCTTCACTGTATAAATACATGCTTGAGTTACAGTCAATACTGTTAATTAGTCATAACTAGTTTTGTCTGGGTTCAATAAAAAGCTATTTACTATATTATCAACCCACTTTAAAATTACGAAACGATTTCGCTGTCGCTATGTATCTAGAATAACTCTACTAAAAACTGGTTAACCCAACAACTTATTAAGTTAAGTTTAGTCATTTTAACTGATTAAAAATACTTCTAAACAATTTTTACCACAACATACTTTAATTTCAACATTTAGGTACCTACTTATATTTAGATACGTAAATTATCTCAAATATGATTATAATCACTAACTTTTTACTAAAAATGCACCTAAATATTTATGTGTGTATTATTAAACAATCGTAATGTTTAGTTTGATCTGACGGTTACTTTTTTTTTTTAAATATCGCTTATTTATTACAGAGATCTACCAGTCAGCCAACCAAGTTGCAGTGGTATTGATAATACCTCGGCCTCTATAGATGTTGATATGCCTCAAGACAAAAACAATACCACAGCCCAGTTAGAATCTTCAGCATCATCAGTTTCTGAGCAAAACTCTGAAACAAATGATTTTGATGCACCAGAAGAAAATATTTCAATGATTGATAGTAACATGAGGACTGTAGCAGTAATGACTGATTCTCCATATGATAATGTAGATGAAGCATATAAGATGACGGCTCCCTTTCACAGGGAACTACAAGAATATTTTAAGTGAGTGACTTAATATTTTTTTTAATTTTATTGAAGACAGCATTAATAATTCGTTGTTCTAATTAAAACTATCATATTTCCCGAATCAGGTATTCTACAACAGAAAGGCTAATGAAGATGGAGACACTAAAAGAAGAGCGTCAAGTTATGAGGGCCATGAGAGAAACTGCTGAGCTGAATAAAATTATTGCAGAACAAAAATTGAAGCATGTTTTGTGGGCGAAAAGGCAAGACATGACGTAAGTTTTATACTTTTTATAGTAAGTACATGAATTATTAGGTTAATGCATAAATAATAGTATATTACGCTTTAAATATTTGTTCATTATTGTTTATTATGAGAGCAAAATGTTTTTTAGCATTTCATTATTTTCAAATATTCAAAATTTCCCGCACTGACTCCTTGTAGTCCATGGCGTATCAATATTGTCAATGGTTTTATTTTGAGAGTCTTAACCTATCGTTCAAAAAATAACATAAATAAGTGTTAGGGCCATTTAAATTTTATTAAATAGACTCTAAATGATTATCACAAAATCAATATTGTTTTCGTTTTGAATGAATTTGCTGTCTGTGGTGGGACTAAAAGCCCGGGTGTCAAACATAGACGCATACCATCGCAAGGAAGATTCTATTTCCGCTACTCACATACCATTGTCTACATCATCTTATTTTACCGTTCAAGGTTCAAAAGCTAGTTTTTGAACCGAGTTCTTTTAGTTAATTGTAAACTGGAATTCAATAGACCGTTAAATATTAATTATAATCTTACATAATATTCAACCGTTTTACCTTATAAAAATTAATTAATTTATATAAAATGAAGATAACAAAAATAAGTTTATGTGCTGTAAGACGTATGTAAGTAAAAAATAATATGCTTGAAGAGCATAATGCATGCATGAATGTATGAAATTCCTAACGAAATTATTTCTTGATTAAGAAAGTTGCAAAGTTCAGGATCTTGCAGGCTATAAAGCTCCTTTTTTGACACTTCCTCTCCTCCCATCGGATTAAGTTCATTGCTGAATGCTGATTTACAGTGTTTTGCTACCCCTTGTTTTAATTATGTTACTTAAAAATTACGCATTCCTACACTGCGTGTGGTGAACAAAACGTATTATTATTTTCACGTATATTCTATAAATATATTAACAAATCTAACCATACTGAACTTTGTGTCCTTACCTTTTTGGTACTTCTTAAGATATTGGCTGATTTTCTAACGTCGTTCTATTTTTTATTTACGTCACGTCAAACATTTTGATAGTAAACGTCTAATAAGTAACTTAAAAATTTCATTTTAGCCACAATTATAATGTTTCATTGAACAACATGTTTGTAGACTTGGGCGATATTATGCTGACTCAGGTTAGTTCTGTAACGTAGGATATTATAGTCTGTCTAAAAAGTAAACCGACTTGAGATTTTTTTTTTATAATATTTAATTATTTAAAAAATACTTTTAATCGATACTTTTTCTAGGGTTCTTCTATTAGTAAACAATGATCGGTATCTCCTAATCAACCTTGATCATTGAACCAGCGTTGACTACATCAGATTTCATTTTACCTTAATAATTACCCAAGTCGGTTGATTTATTAGGCAGACTCTAATTTCTGCCGTCCTCTAACTAAAAAGCAGCTAAGTTACTTAGAAAACAAAGCACTTAGCTGCTTTTTAGTTGGAGGACGGCAGATTTGAGTTCTCCTTTTCGTTGTTAGTTATATAAGTGCTTACCTATTCTTCTGTTACATTATCAATATATTTTTTAGTTGGTCTGAGTATCAACAGCATTTATTAGACTTAAATGTGCGTTTACTCCTAGTTCTGATGTGAAGACGGTGTGTGACGTATGAGGTCAGGGTAGGGCAGAGTTAGTTATTAGTGGACTCAGTTAGTTGGATAAAGAACAATCGAATTCAGCTGCAGTTTTGTCAAAATAACGAATGCGGGCAAGTCAAAGCAACATACTCGGTATGAATTGATAATTATCATAGATTTATTTCTTTGTCATAATTATAGTACTTCCATTTCGAACTGTAAGTATTTAAAAAGAGGAAAAAGAAATTCATACAGGGTACATTTCTTATGAGTCATTTTTTAGTCGCAACTTGGTCATTTAATTACATCTAAGACGACCCACTGACTACGTTTTCAAAGAGAAGATAAATAATGTAAGTACCTACTAAGTACCTAGGTACTTCACCACTATAATATTTATCAAGTTTTTTAATTATTGTGCTATCACAATATCACCTAAGTACCCTTTACTACATCTTACATAATAATAATAATAGGCATATTTAAGTAATAGTAAAAATGGAGCCGGAAACAAAACAATCTAAAAAGCCGAATATTCGCTCCGCATATTCGCTCAAAAACTAATATTATCTCTGGTATGCAGGGTAGGTAACCTGTCATATTTTCCGATAACCATCAAAATCTTTCCAGTTATTTGGAGAATTCCAATAGGTTTTTAAATCAATTTACAATTTTCAATCATGAGTTTCATACCTAGAACGAGATCAACTCTGTCCCGGGCCATTGTTAGCGTAAGGTAAGGATTCTTACCGGCATGATAAGTTACGCAACCTTCATGAAGAAACCAACCAACAACCATTTTTGTTTGTTCTTATTTCACAGTACTTGCTAAATTTAAATCATCCCCCATATGTCAAGTTTCACTTTCAATCATGATTAATCTCATCTACGTCAGTGGTAAATCATTTTATTTTTAATTCTATTTATAGGCTGTATGACAGACAGTACTTTGGTCCATAGGCCAGTGTCAGAGTATAAAAGCCGTCAGCTGATGTTTTTTCTACGCAGTGTTTACGTTCCCAATATAACAAGTCAAGCCATAGTGCAAGTTATCTTTACTAATAATTTGTAATATTTATAAATCAACTAGGTAAGAGTGTTTTCTACTAACTACCCCTCTCTTAGAGATCATTTGTGAAATTGGTTTTCACTTAGAAGCTAATGAAAAGTGTCTAACTTCAACATACCTAAATAAACTAAGTCATACTTCAATATTGCCAAAAACCTGTGTAGAAGTAGGCGCCCACTGCTATTATTAAAATGTTTTGTTTCTTTGTTTCCTAACATTGGTTGCACTATTTAGTTGTAACAATGCAAATAAATCAATTATTTATTATACACATGAATTTGTGAATTGTATTTTCCAAGCTATGCATCAGTTTATCATAATTTAATACCTAAAGAAAGATTTAATGATTGCTGCTTTTTTGAGTTTGTATGAATGCACATTTCGTAACCTGCTTATATGTCTCCTGTTACTTGAATTATTGCAACACTTTCTCTCTCATTTCCCTCGTCAACTATAAACTTGTTATCCTCACTGTTTTAAATTTGAATTTTTTTAATTTAAAATAGTTAAAAAGGCATAAACTTTATTTAGGTGCATTTGTAACTTGTTAGCGGTACCTAAAACTAATATAACCTCTATTGAGCTAGTAGATACAATTAGGAAAATAGCGTGACGAGTGACAGGACAGAATGGAAGAAAAAAAAAGGGTCACGCTGACCGCAAATAAAACCGGACAAGGGCAGAAAGATGATGATGAGTTAGTAGATACAGTAGGCCACACTTCAGTGGTAAGAGAACCAGTATTATCTGCCCTCACATACTATTGAATTACCACTCAATGGTAGGTCAACCCAAGGTCAAACTGTTACAACCAATGCCGCTTACTGTACCTTAGTACAGTAAGCTGCATTTTAGACAATGGTCAATGTTAAATCTAGTAGCTTCTGCCAGTGGCTTCACCCATACTAAAGTAGAAACTTCTCCGTACAAACTTTGAACCCTTCTTTCATCATCGTAGAGGCTGAATTTTGGAAAATTTTTTCGCTTGTACGAAATTTCATGGTACTAGTAAAAGTAATTTGGGTGTATGTTAATGTCAACCAGTCAGTTAATCCTTTTATACAACATGTTTTTATACCATAAAAATCCTAAAAACATTGCAAGTTGAACACCACCGTCACTAAGCACATCACAGGTCACAATAGGTCAAAGCGCGTGTTATGCACCATCAAACAGCTGGGTGCATGAGTAATACCATCCAAGCAACTGTGGGGTTCCACAGTTGCTTGGATGGTCCGGTGACCTGACATCACAAACTTATAACTTAATAACAGTTTTGAAATTTTGTAAGTAGGTACAAGGATTTTTTACATTAAAATACTAGACATGTCTTTCAGGTGTGGCATATACTAAAAATAAGGATGTATATGTATGTAATTTATCATTTGTTTATTGCACTACAATTTCATCATCCTTAATACAATCACATTGCCTGATTAACATGACTTAAAAGTTTAAAAATAGTTGTGATGCAGGTCATCTGCTGCAATAAGATGCCAAAAATAAAATACAAGAAGACTAGTGATCTAGTTAGGTGTTCAGTTAATGTATTTCAAACTGTATAGAAGTTTTTTTTTTAATGATATAAATAAACTAGTGCTTGACAATGATCTCATCGGATGGTAAGCAATAATGCCATAGTTGATGGTGAATTACACTAGTTTATTAAGAGCCTATTCACTTTAGATTTGAAGACACCTAAATTATAATGGGACAGGATGAAGTTTCTGATTAGTCTGCATTCTTATTGGGAACAGTGGTGGCCCAGTACATTAGCAACAGCCCCGATGCATGAGTTGTAGGTTGTAGTTTCAAACCCAGCCAGTTTGTGAAATTTATTACATCACCACTACTCTCAAAATGGTAAAGGGAAGCATTGAAACAACACAAACAGGAAACTGGCATGTCAATTTCCTCACAATGTTTCCTATTTAGAACCAAAACTTTGTTACATCCACCAATCTGTACTGAGCCTACAGGGTGTATTCCAACCGTTTCCTTCTTCTAGAGAGGAGGCCTTAGACCCAACAGAAATTTGAGTTTAGAGTTAAATCTAATGTCATTGGGTAATTACTCTACCCTGGCATTTTTGAATGCGAACGGAGTTCAACTGTCAATGTCAAGCATATTGCAGCTTACTCCAACCTACCCTGCTCAAAGTTAGAGTTAGTTGGGTTAACTCTAGGGTAGCTACTCGAGTTATTTAAGAACGACCCGGGGTTGCAACTACTCGACACTGGTTATTTTTTGACGCACTACAGTGGAAACATTATAAGGCTGACAATGCTATGCTATATTCTTATATTTTTATTTGGCTAGATGTTTAATGATCCGGGTAAAAAGGCTACTATGTTTCTAAACTAGTCTGATAAATGTGTAGCTGAACATAGTAACTTTATGGCTATCGTTATATTACCAATTTAAGAATATGCTTTGTAATTGACCAAGTTAAGAATATGTGGGCTGTTAGGTAGTTGTAGAAATTGCTAGGCCACCTAGAATAGGCTAGTAAAGCCTATTCTAGGTGGTGAAAGGGTCCGATAGCCTCGAGGGAAACCAGTACCCGCCATGCTGGCCTAAAATGGCGGACATTCAGATGTACTCCCGAAAGGGCAGTAGAGTCCGCCACTAGTTGACAGTCCGATATGAGCTTCTCTGGAAGTTTCACCACAGATAGGCTAGTAAAAAAAAATCAAGCCAACAAAAAGTTTATTCTACAGTATATTATATCTATACTTACTATTTTAAATATTATTGGTTTTAAAAGACATCCTATGAAAAAATCCTTCATCTTATCATGATTTTTTACTCAATTACCAATTTACTGATTTCAGAATGTACAGCGGTGAGCCCGGCTCTGGAGCTGGTAAGGGAGGCGGTGGCGGCGGTGCCATCCGCGAGGCTGGAGGTGCCTTCGGCAAGATGGAGGCAGCTAGGGAAGACGAGTACTTTTACAAGAAGGTATTAAGCGGGAACTATAATACACCGACTCGACTAGTGTTGTAAAAATAAGCGCTGAGAGTCGAGCGTTGAGCGCTGAGTCGACGCTATTGAGCGTTCAAGACTCGAGCGTTAAACGCTCGAGCGTTTAGGACTCGTGAGCGTTGAAAAATCGGGCGCTCGACGCTCGAGTCGCGCGCTCGAGCGTCGAAGCGTTAACATTTTTATTGGGGGTATATTAATAATTTTATTTGACTATAGGGAAATCTTTAATCGTTGTGATGCATGACGTGCTTTAGATGCACTTCGACTCAAATCTTTTGTGTTTATAATATTTTCGAAACACAAAAGATTTCTATAATTTATCATTATTTTATAATACATCGTTATATTTTAATAGTTTTAATCCCGTGGATGGTCGATCCGGTACATGAAACACTATCGATTTGTAAAGATAAAATAAAAAAATAAAGCATCTTTTTTTTTAAAAAAAAGGTACTTTCCTCAGCCAAAATCTCGATTTCACTGTCTGACGAATCGTCAGCTTGATCAGACTCGAGCTCCCTCAAGCTTCCCCCAAGTGTCGCCATAATGATCGGTGCCCACTGTTGGACATAAGTCTCCCCCAAGGGTTGCCATTAGGCGCTATAATGACTGATGCCCACTGTTGGGCATAAGTCTCACCTCGCTATAATGGCATATGCCCACTCTTGGACATAAGCCTCCTTCAAGTATCACCATATAGGCGCTATAATGACTGATGCCCACTATTGGGCATAAGTCTCCCCTCACTTTAATGACCTATGCCCACTGTTGGACATAAGCCTCCAAGTTTCGCTATTTAGGCGCTATAATGACTGATGCCCACTGTTGGGTATAAGTTTCCCCCTAACTATAATGATCTATGCCCACTGCTGGACTTAACCCTCCCCCAAGTGTCGCCACCTAGGCGCTATAATGATTGATGCCCACTGTTGGACATACGCCTTCTCCAAGTGTCGCCATTTAGGCGCTATGACTGATGCCCACTGTTGGACATAAGCCTCCCCTTGGTGTCCTCTATTGGACTGTCCAGGCGCACTAGTTTATGAGCCTATGTCCAACTTGGACTGCTTACCACCAGGTAGGATCGCAGTCAAGCGCTAGTAATATTAATTAAAAAAAAAAAATACTTACGCATTTAAAAAAATCAAACATGAAATTTTCGGTTCTTTTGATATTTTTCCGTTTTTTTTCGGGTTTATTGGAAAAATACATGAAATTTATACTTTATAAATTACTTGAAAGTTTCGAATATTATAATGAATAAAACAACAGTATTGGAAAGAAACGGGAATTTTGCCTGCTTTTTTCAACGCTAGTCCCGAAGGAAGTGATAAAACTTTCTATACCAAATAAAAACCACGCAGATAAAACCGCGAGAATAACATATACAATGAGTAGTTAGTATTAAACTGATTTGTTCTTCACCTATTTTATAACGACTCGTGCTCAAGCTCGAGTCGAGCGTCGAGTCGGCGCTATTTACCGAGCTTTTTTTCAAAAACGCTCAAGCCAGCGCTCGAGCGTTTTCAAACCGACTTGAGTCCCGACTCGAGCGTTTTTAAACTGCTCGAGTCCGGACTCGAGCGTTTTAGCGCCGACTCGAGCGTTTTTACAACACTAGACTCGACGCACACGTGGGCGACGCAGAAATATTTCGAGGAATCAGCGGGCTGTACGAGCTGGGTAACGTCACTTGTGTGCCCACCGATTCGTCAAAATATTGTTTGGGTCAGGATGACTGGATCAAGAGAGATTTTTGAAGTTTGAGCAATACCAAGTTTTAGTACCTATTTGATACTATTTGGTACCAGACATCAAATAATTGTCTTTCCTCGTAAAATTTTTCCCTCTATAGCGAGGTACCAATTATTCGATGTCTGGTACCAAATAGTATCAAATAGGTACTAAAACCTGGTATTGCTCAAAACTTCAAAATTCTCTCTTGGCCCAGTCATTCTGACCCAGACAAAATATTAGCGGTGCGGCGCCGCAACGCATCGTGTGGCTTGGCCCTGAGTTGTACATAGAACCGCGTCGCGAGACATATGTAGCTCTACAAATCTAGTTGACAATAAAATGTACGGAGATAGGTACACCCAGATCGACGTACCTGGCCCTCTACATACAAAGCGCGCTCGAGCAACGCACACATAGACACCTCTCACGGACACGATATCTCGGTCGCGTCTCGGACCACTCGTCGAACAGTTCCGGCTCAAACGTTCATTAGTGTGCGTTTACCGAGCGTAGGTATAAAAAGTGAAGTACATACATGAGATTGTCTTCTGTACCTATCTATTTTGTGCCCACGTGCCCAATGCACCTTTAACATACGTGTATCCTATATTGATGAAATACAGCATACTTCTGCTGCCCCTGATCTGTAAGTACATTGCGATTCAGATAAGAATAGGAACGTCAGTGAACAGAGAAATACCATCTTCTACCATCGGACAAGCCGACGAACGGCGAGTATCCACCCTAATTTTGTTGAAACCTCTACGGTCCGGACCAAGCGTTTCGCCTCGTCGTTTATACCGCGTACATCGAGGGACTGGAACAATTTGCCTGCTGCGGTCTTCCCGTCTGATTATAATTTAGGTGTCTTTAAGGCAAGAGTGAATAGGCTTTAAACTAGTGCACCTCACCATCAACGATTGCATCACTGCTTACCATCAGGTGGGATCGCAGTCAAGCACTAGTTTATACCAATTAAAAAAAAAAATACTTGAAAAGTACAGTTTGCAAAGAAAACTTATTTGCGTATCAATAACGTTTTTTTTTTGTTGTTGTTTAACCAAGTCTTAAAAAATGTTTTATTTTTCTTTTCTTATAATCACCATTCCATTCGCCACTGTTCAGACATTTTACATAGTGATGCAGATATGAGCGGAATTGATTATTACCTACAAGATTCTGACATTTTCCGTTACGACTCACTCGTTAATAAATTCAATTTAAAAATACTTTTTGTTTTGCTGACCATACCTAAATGATACGATTTATGGCATTGGCATTATAACATGGCGCTAAGTAGATCCTATTCTTATTTGAAGCGCATAGTAGATTCTGATATCTTTATCTTTGTAGTTTCCACATTCAGTCCATGATGAACATTGTAAGTGGATTTTATGAAGGCTTTCAATAGGTTGTCAGTCCTACTTGTTAAGAAGGGAGTTTGCCCACCCTAAGCCTATGAGTACCATTGAGAATCTGTTGGGCAAATCTGCAGACAATGTGTCTGACTGGCTCATTGGTTTCCTGATTAATGCTCCTCACTGTATGCCAGAGGTTATGGATTCAATTCTCATCCAAGACAAATATTGGTGTGATGAGCACATGATCACTTGTTCTGTGTCTGGGAGTAATTTATCTATATCTTAAAACAAGTCTGTTTATCACATGTCTAGTACTTATAGGTTTGCTTACTTTGGGACTAGATGGCGCTGTGTTAAAGTTATTTAATATTACGAGTATTATTAAAATGTGTTACTTTCTCCTATTAGTAATTGTTTAGAAATTCTTCAGGCTAATTTTATTTTCATCATCATTAGCCTTTTTAATGTTCCCACTGCTGGGAATCAGGCCTCCTCTCTAGGAGAGGGAATGAGCCGTAATCCACCACGCAGGCCCAGTGCGGGTTGGTGAATGTCACATGTCTTCGAATTTTTGGTTCTAGGACATGCTTTCCTTCACCGTTTTGAGAGCAGTAGTAATAAATTTACACAAAGTAATGCGCCTGGCAGGATTTGAACCGGCGACTTACAACTCTTAAGTCGAAGCCATTATCACTCGGCCACCACTGCTCTCAATTTGATTTTGCGTTGAACGAATTCATAAACATAAACCAAGTGAAGATAACTTTAACATTAAATATCATATACCTAATCAACATTCTTCTCTTCAGCAAGGTAGTTCAGCCTGGTTGACTACCCTGAATGTGTAAGTCCCTGAGGTGCAATGGCTAATTTTTTTTTATGTGATGCTTACTTTTTGTTGTAAACTAGTGCTTGACTGCAATCCCACCTGATGGTAAGCAGTAATGCAATTGTTGATGGTGACTACGACGCGCGCACGAGTTTATTAAGAGCTTGAACTTTAGCCTTGAAAGCACCTGAATAATAATAATATTCCATAACTATTTCACAACGCCGTCTAGTCCCAAGCTAAGCAGAGCTTGTGTTATGGATACTAGACAACTGATAAACATACTTATATATTTTAAACACATACATATTATAGATAAATTACACCCAGACAGAACAAATGATTATGCTCATCACACAAACATTTTAAACGGACGGAGCAGGCAAATTGTTTTGGTCATTCGATGTACGCGATTAAACGACGAGGCTAAACGCTTAGTCTGGACCGTAGAGGTTTCAACAACGTAACGACGTTACTACGTACTTGTATATAAATTCTCAATTGTGCCGGACCTACCTAAACAAACCTGTAAACATACATTAACATTCCTTTTTTTTTTAATTTTCAGCAAAAAGAACAGCTCGCCAACCTGAAGAATCACTTGGGTGAGGAGATCTCCTTCCATCAGGACCAGATCAAGCGCCACGAAGACGCCATTCGCCGTCATAAAGAAAAGATGGCTGAAGTAGATCAGAAGAAAGCATAAAAATAAGATGCCATGCAATCGGGAAACAGTTTGAGGAGAGTTGTTTAACTTAATTATGTTTTAAGAACAAATGTCAACTTTTTGCTTTTATTTTGTTTAGTTGTTATAGAATGTTGAACTGCAATTATATTGATGGTGGCATTGTATTATTGTGTTTGATTTGTATTAAATATGCAGTTGGGTAAAGAGTAGTCTGTTAACTTTAAACTAGATATGCGCCGAATAGTGGTTTCACCGAATAACCGAATAATATTCGGTTTAGTTCTTACCGTACCAAATATACTGCCAGATAATTCTGCTCCCCATGTGTTCCGGCCCCAATGGCTGGACCATCATCGATTGCCGCGTCATCATCGGTTTCGATTGCGCAACAAACATCACAGCTATATAATTTTTTTACAAAGTGGGATATTAAAATCCTGAAAACAAAACGATAGTTAATGATTGTTAGAATATGGGATCCCTTTATTTCGCTCTAAAGACTGATTTATAATGATTATTCGGCATTTTAACCGATTGATTTGGCCGAATACGAATACCTAAACGTTCTGCCGAATACACCGAATATAAAACGAATATTCGGCGCATCTCTAGTTTGAACAAGGAATTTAGAAATCCCTGAAATCAGGTGGAAGGGAAAACCATCAAATTCACAAAATAGGATGCACACACTAACATGTGTCGTCACGGCCGCTATGTTTTACGTAAATACAAAAAGATGTAGCCAAATATTCCCACCACACCCCCCAATCAATCTACACCATAGGCTGGTTTTAGAGTGGCGCTGACCGTCGGCAATGGCAGCCGAAACGTATGAACTTCTAGATCTTCAATCAATAGGTACATTCTGTAATTAGATGAAGAGCAACTCTGAGACAAGTTACTAGACTGCTGACTAATGCCATACACAGACGCACAGTAGCCTACAAATAGATCAGCCACACTACTACCACCCTCAGCAACACGATCGCCCCACGAGACCTGGTTAGGAACACCTCTTAAAGTTTTTTTTTTACTCTGTATAACGCCAAAAAACTGACATTTGTTTTTAATTCACCCTCAAGTCTTTCTAAAACCGTCATCCACAGGTCTTCCAGCTCGCGTCCGTAGGGAAACAAAAGTATCGTAGTTCCGAGGGTTTTTGTACCGTCTGAAACGAGTTCTGTATTTGTGCTTTTCTTCAAGAAGTTTAATCAACGAAGGCGAGAACGAAACTGGATAGCAATTATTTTTAGGTTTACCCTTTGGCGTGTATCTATCTATACTCTCCCATAGTACCTATGTCGTTGTTACGTAGTAACTATTCAGTAATCTGTGCCTATGTTATAAAATGTCAAAACATAATCATCACAACATGAATAATTATAATCCTCCCTATTTACTTTATGCAGGTCACGAACACAGCCTCATAGACTGTTTTAGTATTAAATAATTATATATTTAAGCTATAAAATATTATAATTTAAATAAGAAGTAGAAGTTTTTGTAAGGACTAATTCTAGCGGCGGATGATGCACATCCGGTTTTTTGAGGGGGGGCGCACAAGAAACACAAAGACTGGAGTTGAACTCTTCCACTAAGATGAGGTCTAAGATCTTATCATTCTAAATATTATTCATTTGAACAAACCCTTAATAAACTAGTGCGCCTCACCATCAACGATTGCATCACTGCTTACCACCAGGTGGAATCGCAGTCAAGCACTAGTTTATATCAATTAAAAAAAAACCCGGTGATATTTAGGAAGTCTAAATACTTAATAGTCGCTAAATACTTAGGATCACTAATACCCAGAATAGGATCATTAGGTTAAACCTAATGATCCTATTCTGGGTATTAGTGCCAATAGTAGCCAGTTCACTCCAAGAAGATAAAAATCACCAATAATCAAAGTATTGCAATCCGTATAACGCAAACAAATTTCTTCAACCCTGGCCAAGTATTGGATAAAGGTATAGCAAGGTTCTTAAATAAAACGGCAAATACATAACACATATATTCAAACAGACTCCTCAACCACTAATACATAACCACTCAGAGGTTTGCCACTCAGTTTTATTTAATAAATTAGCTTTTGTCCGCGGCTTCGCTCGCTTTAAATTCTGGGTAACATGGTTCCCCTTTCTGTGGGGGGGTTAGAAAGAGACAAAAAGTAACCTATGTCACTCTCCATCCCTTCAACTACTCGTTTCTCCACTTAAAAAATCACGTCAATTCGTAGCTATATGGATCTTAGCCGTGTGCAGCGCCCCTTAGTGAACTCCACTGCGGGTGACGAAACTTACGACAAACTTATTATTTGCGGTTGGTACAGTAATCCGGTCTAGGGATCGAACCGCAAAATTAAGTTTGTTTTTTGTACATACTTTTCAGGGATAAAAAGTATCTAGTGTGATGCACAGGATATTAATGAATAATTATACCAAGTTCCATCGTAATCGAACCGGTAGTTTTTGCGTGATGCTTGAACAAACAGACAGACAAAAAAAAATTTAATCACGTTTTTGGGTACCTTGTCGGCCTTGTAACACCCCCTGCCATTTATTTTTTTTGATATTTTCAATGTACAGAATATTCACTTCTACAGATTTATAATAAGTATATAGATTACCTACTGGTGAAGGTTGCAAGACGCACAGGATCGTTCATTGTGGCGACACTTGGGGGAGGCCTATGTCCAACAGTCAGTGGACGTCTATCGGCTGAAATAATGTTGATGACCGCCATAATTATGGCGTGCTCAGCCCTGGGTGCGACAGTCGCAGACCGTGAGATCCCGCCGGAACTCAGTCCCCCATGCCGCGACAGCGTGGCAGCGGAGTTTCGCTCCGGTGTCGCAACTCCATGCGCAGATCGCCAAGAAGGCTCGCCGCTCCGCGGGACACCATACGGCCACCATGCAGAATCCGGAGAGAGTCACGAGAGTCAACGTCTTGAATTCTTGTTATTCAGTTCTTTTATATATAGTGCGACTAGAGAGCCATCTATTGGAATGACTTAGTACTATGATGACCACGTAACAAGTAAAAAAGAAAATGTGCCACAGAATTGAAAAACTCAGTTTTATAATTTTAATTTAGCATTCTTTTATTAAGTATATTTTTGACATTACATAATATGTTTGCTTTTTATTTTCTTTCAATTCGATAATATAATAGTAGCAATTTTTTTATGGTTCAACAGATGGCGCTTAATCCAAATATTTACAATGCAACTTTGTCTACCTCAGACACGGTAGATGTATTTATGTTCATCAAGTTGCAGACTGCAGACAGCGTGCTACTGAAACTTATACCTACAGCACTTTCGCTTTCAGCTGAATACTCTTCGTTAAAAAATCTTTCTGTCAATGACTCAATTTGCCTGTACGGGTCTTATAAAATAAGTACTTAAGGACATTCGTTATCTCTGTCTTGGCAGGGAATAAATTGTATTGGACGTATTTAGATAGCTATCGCACGACTTGTTTGTTTTGATGTATCTTCAATGTTACACAGACGGTCGTCGCCCTAGCAAATAATATTTCTGTCTTGCCCATGACCAAAATTAGAACAAGTTTCTTTGTGGGAATGCGTCAGGGAAACGACAAATCTGTAGGGCCCGTTGCGTTGATCGAACGGAAGGAGAATTAGGGGCCTGTTTTTGTGAACGCGACGACTGGGCCATTATTCTTCGACGTAATAAATAGGAGTGCGTGACGCGAAATATAGCTCCATCGACCATCGGGCGACGACCGAACTCGGCTCACACGAGCGAAGTTAGCTGCGAAGTAGCCGCGTGCGGGGCGCGCGCCCTCAACGCACTGAACCGAGTGCCAAGCGCTACTCAGTTTACTACAATCGCAAACCGACGCCGCATGTCGTTTCGCGCGCCGTTTCGACCCGTGTGTATGGTGTTAGTGGAATAACATAACAGCAATTTGTTTTGTGCTGTGTTATTATTGTGTGATAGTGAAATACTGCTGGAGCGACCGTTCCGGTTCACATTGTTGTGATGCATTTGAGGATATACCTATGGCTGTCTTGTGTAGTCCTCGCAGGATATGTTCGAGCGACAGAGGTAAGGGGGACCGTCTTAAATGCGGCACTCGCCCGGCTTTTTGTTGTGTGAACACAGGGAACGTGAGTTTAGTCTTGTTAACGTTACGTTGAGTTTAATTCGTGTCTACTATAGTTGCATCGACTTGCGTAACTGTTTTCAATGTCAACATAGTCAACAGAGTTTTCAATGAGACAGTTAACTTGTGAGTTTGTAGGTGAATTAACGTGTAAACGTTAACGTACGGCTGAGTTGTATAGGTTGGTTACCTTGAATATGCTGTAATCGCAGGTAAACAATCGTTATCGCGTTCGTTCCCATCGATTCGTGTCGCGTTATTTTGTTTCCGTATCAGTGACTATCTCTGGGTTGTGTGCGTCGTGGTGTAAACACAGACGGGTCATGAATGGGAGCGCGCTGTCGCCCACGTTTTGGGAGAAAGCTGAGACACCGCACACCTACATTATGACCAGCGGCTGCGGGCACGGGCGCATAGATTGCCGTGAACCCATTACCTTGCGTTATTTATTAGTATCTTCTTATTAACAAACTCATTTGCTGCACCAGTGAAGAAGGGCTTTTACTACAGTTGTGAGTCACTGTATAGAAGGTCTCGTATCTACCCAGTCAACATATAATAGACCTTAGTAGAAGTACCCACCTACCTCTACGTGTACCGACCTCTTAACTTTAATAACCAAGTGGGTAAAGTACTTGGAATCTATAATTAACGATTTTATGCTTAACTTTAATCATTACTCATACAATCTCACGTGTCCCTCACTTTGTATATGTAGTTACTTAAGGTTTAAGTTTTTTATCCTTTACCTACCTACCTACCTACCTACCTACCTACCTACCTACCTACTTAGCTAGGTTCCCACAAAAGGAAAATCCTAGACGTAAAGGATCCCCGAAACGGTCAATTGCAATATTGACAATATTAACGAGAATGAAAATTGTTTTGACAATAATAATTGCTTCAATCGTTACACTATCAATTTTTGTCAACCACGTAAACATTGACAATCGCAATTGACCATTTCGGAGACTCATAAACTAGGTACCTACCTATGCTGTTCTAATTTTTATCAATGTCAAGTAGAGCCGATGTCTCGTTTTCGATTTAGAGATTCCATTCGGTCAATGTCCAAACCTATTAGAAAAGCATAATTATGCGTTGATACCTAGGTACCTATATTATTAATAAATACTATAAAAAAGGGGTATAGGTTACCAAGCAAATGTAGGCATAAAAATCTGCGATAGATACCTACTTGATGGATTATTACTGGACATACTTACCTACAATGAAAAATAAAAGTACATTTGAATACATAGGTACTACTTATAATTAATAAAATAATTATGTAATACTCTATGGAAACCACAACTACTGACGATTTTTGGAGCTACGAGTCATAAATTTAGGTTTTATTGTGACGGAAGAATACAAAAGGATCCGATCGACACTTGAAAGGCAAAATCATCTAAGCGACATTGCGATTGTTTTAGAAAAAAAAAATATGTTATGAATGATAAAATAGTCGGATTTAGATATTATTTATTATAACATCATTGTACCTATCTAAATCCGACTTTTTATTATCAAACAAATTTTTCTCTAAAAATTTTAACTTTAAATCACTCCTCTGTAAAGTGTCCCCAATGTCGCTTAGATCACTTTACCTTTCGAGTTTCAGTTTTAAAATGACACTGACCGATAGACGGTTTATCAAAAGAATTACAACACCTAACTGTGTTACTAACAATAAGTATTTTTATTAAGTTTACATTGATTTTCGTATTACATTGCTTAGATGCCTTACTAATGACTTCTGTCTAGACCGGTTTCATTATTAGCCCGATGTAAAGGGCTCTTTAGACCTTTCCAATCGAATCCCAATAATTATTTGAGCCTTGGTGTAATAGGTACCTACCTACGTAAGTTTGAAGCCAAATGTCATTGAAAGGCGTGTCGCCGGAAAAGCGTCTTAAAACAGTGACTTTCTGGAGCCTACTCCTCGGTAACGGCCAGTTTCAGGTTCGCTTGAGATTTAATGGGCAGATTCGTTTAAAACATAATTTTGCATAAGTAATTATATATCGGAATTTACTTACGTGATCGCATCAGGAATGAAGATATCTGCAGGAGAACCAAAGTTGCAGAACCAGCTGCAGCCAGAATACATGGTCGATGGGGCCGAAAGGTTCTAGACTAGCGACCGCGACCACCAGAAGACGCGGCGTTGGAAGGCCTCCCACAAGGTGGACCGATAACCTGGTGAGAGTCCCGGGAATGTGAAGGATGCGAGACGCACAGAACCGTTCGTTTTGGCGACACTTGGGAGACACCTATGTCTAACAGTGGACATCTTTCACCCCAGTTGATGATGATGATCAAATAAGTGTCTACCCAGCCACATGGTACCACCATTTTTTTTCACTTCTCCCGTCCTGGGGGGCGAAAGGCCTTGCCAGGTGCGGGATTGTTCGAAACAGTTATCGTGGCCCTCTCAAAGAGCAACTAAAGGAGCGCTGTATGTTTTTGTCAGCAAACATCTGACACTCCTTCCCCAACCACTCAGAGAGAGTACCTGGGCGTCAGGAATCGCATAAAGATCTCTAGCCACCGTAGGCTTGAGCTTACGGACGAGCAATGGATAACTCACTGCCCGTTCGTCCTATAGGAACCGAACCTAAGAGGTTGACAGCGCGTAATGTTCCACGAGCACCTCAAAGAAATGTCAGCAATCCGCAGGGCCCTGCAGGGTCGATGTCTATTTGGGCCATGGGGAAAAGTATTTAAGGGATACTCGTGGTTCTAGAACACAGGAATGAGTAAAGGTTAGTCAGTAAAAGTCTGTCACGCCCTCCTGAACGGGAGAAGTCGGTAGATGATTCTCCACCTCAAAAATAAAGTGTAACTTAAAAGTTTTACCTCTACACTTTACACTGCACTTTACATCCATTATTTTTTATCAGTTCGAAACTCACACTCTACTCAATATGATTGGTCTATTAATAAAACGTTCAACCAGATGTTGTTTTAAGTGGTCATATCAAACGCAACTTTATTGCCGACTCCAGATCGGGTATATTAATAATATCAAGTCAAATTAAATATCAAATTTTCTTTGACCTTGACAATAAGATTAACCATTTATTTATTTGGGTTTGAATCTCCAAAAAGGACCCCATGTGCAGTTATAATGTGTTGTAAGGGTCAACTCACACCGAAAGAGCGGCGAAGGGCAGCGACCCGTTTACCGTTCATAGAATTCGCTGGAATATTCCCAAAGCATAATGTATCACAATGAATCCACCCCTTAGATCTAACTTATCCCCGTGTTTTTATTTTATAAAAAATACGTTTATTACAGACTAAATAATGCCCATAATTATATTGTTATTAACAAAGGTTTTAAAAAAAATCTACATACTATGTTACTATTGCAGCATTCATGATTTTACAAATGTGTTACCAACGTCTCAATTTTAAAATAAATAAAAAAAACACCGGCCAAATGCGAGTCGGACTCGCGCATGAAGGGTTGCGTACGATTATCTATAACAACTTGTTCAGCACAATTTATTCTGTTTTTAGTATTTGTCATATGTACATCATATGTGAAAATGTCAACTGTCTAGGAATGAAATGAAAAATTAGGAATGTCAATGCAGTATAGCCTGATAACAGACTAACGGACAATGGAAACTTAGTAACCCCTCTCGCTCCCTCTCCGATTATGCTGTAAGGGCCAGCTAGGACGCTGGAATATTAAAACAAAAAAAAAACTTAGTAACCCCCCTCGCCCCCTCCCCGATTATGCTGTAAGGGCCAGCCAGGACGCTGGAGTTTTAAAACATAAAAAAAACTTAATAACCCCCCTCGCCCCTCCCCGATTATGCTGTAAGGGCCAGCCAGGACGCTGGAATTTTAAAACATAAAAAAACTTAGTAACCCCCCTCGCTCCCTCTTCGATTATGCTGTAAGGGCCAGCCAGGACGCTGGAGTTTTAAAACATAAAAAAAACTTAATAACCCCCCTCGCCCCTCCCCGATTATGCTGTAAGGGCCAGCCAGGACGCTGGAATTTTAAAACATAAAAAAACTTAGTAACCCCCCTCGCTCCCTCTTCGATTATGCTGTAAGGGCCAGCCAGGACGCTGGAATTTTAAAACATAAGAAAAAAAACAGTAAGAATCACTTAAAATAATCCAGAAGTATCCACAATGGCCCTAAAACTGGTTTCATTCACATCTTTATCTCCTTGGTAATCTCAGAAATTACTAAGTAATTATCCTAGAAATTCTTCAGAATAATTACTGAACCTACTCGTACCTACTAAACCGCAATGCACAAATGCCAAAGCATAAATTGAAACCACGCTTTGCATTTAAAATAACTATGTTTGTGAAATGTTGAGCGGTTAGAACATATTTTGTGGTGACAGATAGTCCAAGCTTTTGAGGATTTAAAACCGTTTTATTTCTTCATCCTTCTAGGTTTAAATGTATTTATCACTAGCTTGTTTCTGCGACTTCGTTACTTACTTGACTTAAGAACCAGATTCGACTAATTTTGTATTTTTTTGCATCGCTGGAAAACTACAAATATAAAAGAAATCACTATGAAAAATTATATTTATTAAAATGGACCATATTGACCAACCACTGAGCAAAAATCAAAACATGATAAAAATCACAAATCAGACCCTAACTTACGATTTCAAACGTGTATTACATGTCGAAAATACTTGAAAGTTACATAAAATTATAAAGCATGTTTTTTAAAAGGGTCTGGCAAAATCTAAAACCTTAATCGTTACTATGTTCTTTTTTTTATAAAAATAAAATCGCTGTTACGTGGCCGCGAAATCTACATGGACTCGGGCAAAACACTTACAAACATACTCTATGACTACTATAGCTTTCGGCACTTAAGTTCCTGAGTCCCCTAGATGGGGCAGAAGGCACAAAATATATAGGTACACAAGTCAATCTACATACAAAGCGCGCTCGATCAACTCACACTTATACACCGCTCACGGACACGATGTCTCAGTCGCGTCTCGGACCACTCGTCGAACAGTTCCGGCTCAAACGCTCATTAGTGTGCGTCCAACCGTCCACCGAGCGTAGATACAAAAAGTGAAGTACATACATAAGATTGTCTTCTGTACTTATCTATTTTGTGCAGAGGGCGTCCACAGTTCTTGACTAGAAGTAACCTATTCACTCTTGACTTACATTTTGATATTACAAAGTACAATTCAATTTTATTTATAGATCAGTGAATAAAACACAAACGGAATTGTAGGTCACATCTACTCTGATTTAGTCTCAGTAAACAAGGATGCCTATAAAACGTACTCGGTTTGGTAGCGATTAGGCTCCTCACAAGCCGTTAGCTTTGTTATGTTGGCATTCCATTCCAGTTCATCGTCATTTTATGTCTCTTACTACGGTAGTGCCAACTGTGCGGGTTTTTCTTACGACGATAATGTTAGGCTGTTGCTCTCATGTGTTTATGATCCCTGCTTTATGATCAAAATAAAATAATACATGAAAAAAATATTTGTTACCTAACCACCCATTTTTCAATAAAATATTACAAAGAAAGAATAAGTAACTGTGAAAACAATATCAAGATTAGCAGAAAAGCAAACGTTGTTATTATATAACAAAATACAATACATATATATGAACTGTCTGCTCATTTGTAAATATTGTACTACTAGCTTTTGCCAGCGGCTTCGTCCTCTTGAAAGTAGAAAATATTATAATAACATATTATGTCTTTCAGTGGTACAATGGCACTTTACTGGTGAAAGATTGTTTTAAAATTGATCCAGTAGTTTTTGAGTTGATTCATTGCAAACAAAAACTTTCGACTGAAATGTCAAAAGACGTCCACTGTTGGACATAGGTCTGCCCCAAGCGTCACCATAACAACCGATGTTGCATCCATCGGTTTTCAGCGACACACCATGTCCTCGGACCACCTTGTAGGAGGCCTTCCAACGGTAGCCTTAAGGTACGTGGTCGTCACTCCGGAACCTTTTAGCCCCATCGACCACCTGCCACGATCCAATACACGCTATACCTTGTTCGCGTTAAGATTAGAAATTTAAAGAAACCCTTTTACTGTCTGTTCAACCGATTTTAACTTCTATTTCGTAGGCATAAGGATGGCATTAAAAAAGCAAAAAAGTGTAACGACTTTTTTTAAAAGTAAAAAAGTGGTTACAATATTAGCTATTTACTGCAACCGCCGCTTGTCATGCCACCAACGTAATAAAAGTCAAAATCGGTTGAACGGACAGTAATAAAAGGTTTTCATAAATTTCTAATGTAATTTTGAACAGAGTATAGTCTCTAGTCAAATAGTTGTAGATGTCGTCTTTTTAATGTAACATACCTCTACTATTTTTGATATCACTGGATGAACAGACCTCAAATTCATGTTTTATCAATGCAAATATTGCTTATCTTTTGCTGGTATGTCAACATGTTACACGCCTTAAAATGGTGCTAGTGAATTTACATAATATTTTGAGTTTCTACACGATAAAAAGGGCTCACTGAAACCTAGCATTTAACATTATTTTTAGTTTACGCGAAACCTGAATATATTTTGTTCTGAATCAATGAATGAATTCCAAGTTTTTACACCATGTTATATTTTTTCCCAAACATATTTTAATAGGGTCATAAGTTGGACACCAGTACACCACCGACGTTAAGTACCCATGCAGGTCACAACGAGTGTCAGGCGCCAGCAAACAGCTGGGTAAGTCCAAAACCACCCCAGAGGCGCCTAGATGGCCCGGTGACTATGTATTTTTGCTGACATAACAAGCTTATAATAACTTTGTGATTTATCATGATACAGATGAAGTTTTGTACATAGATTCATTATATTAAAATACTATAGGTACGTGTTTCGGGTTTCGCATATACTATGTTTTTTTTTTTTTGAATAGCCATTACTGTCCCACTGCTGGGCAAAGGCCTCACCCAAGTCCTTCCAGAGCTCGCGCCGTCTCTAACCAGTTCTCGTGATACGCGTCTAGATCATCTCGCCACCTCTTTTTAGGGCGTCCTCGATGGCGCTTACTTATCACTATCATCACTACATAGTATAAAACAAAGTCGCGTTCTCTGTCCCTATGTCACTTTGTATGCTTAAATCTTTGAAACTACGCAACGCATTTTGATGCGGTTTTTTTTAATAGATAGAGTGATTCAAGAGGAAGGTTTATATGTATAATAACATCCATTAAATAGTGGAGAAGTACTGTTATTTTTGAGGTTTCTAATGTGATGTCGTAAATAATTACATTTTTTCCGCTTACATTGCAAACGCAGGCTGAACCCTACGAGTTTTATCAAAATAATGTACTAAGTATTGTACACATTGAAAAGGTCTACAGAAAAGTCCGTGATGGTATATGTCTATCTCTTAAGGATAACCCACAATAACTTTTTTTTGTCATTTACTTTTTACGACAAATAATGGCTAATTTTCGAAGCGATTTTAACCAATACAGCATTAATCCTTAACCAATTAAATACCTTGAATACATTGTTCATTTAATATAGATCTATATGGCCCTTTATACCGTATGATTTAAGTGAATATTTTCGAAGATATTACAGATTTAAAAATTGCGGGACGTAGCGTTTGCGGCGGTACCGGCCGGCCGCCCGATGCGGCAAGAGCGTGCCTCTTCATGGTATAGGGAAAGGGAATCCCCCTTTTACTCCAAATTTAACGCGTGCGGGCCACGGGCAGTAATGAATAAATCAAAAGTACTGAATTGATTTCACATAGGCTATATATTTTATACCCGTGCGAAGCCGGAGCGGGCCGCTATGTTTTTATATACAACGTTCACAGTTTTTCTGTAGTGTATTTAGTATCAGCATTGCACCCGTGCGAAGCCGGGGCGGGTCGCTAGTACTATACTAATGTTGTAAAAATAGCTTAATCAGCCTTATGATGTTCCTACTGCTGGGACTCAAGCCTTCTCTTTAGGAGAGGGAATGGACCGTAATCCACCACACGGGCCCAGTGCGAGTTGGTGGATGTCACATGTCTTTGAATTTTAGGTTCTAGGACTTGCCGGACCAAGCTCAAGTCGTCGACGGCGCGCGCCTCAAGGAGTTGTCAGCAACAGCAGGGGCCCAGCCGGGTCGAAGCCTACTGGGGCCAGGGTTATCCGAAAGGGCGCTCGAGCCCCGGTATGAAGGCTTGAAGGAACGGGATGGGGTTTTTAGTCAGTAAGAGTCTGACACTATCTCCCGCTCTGCCCAAGAGCGGGGGTTGTCATAAGATGATTTATCCCATCGAAAAAAAAAAACCTATAAATTCGTAAGTTGGGGCTGTTACCTCTGGGCTATCACTGCTTTTCTCACTCCTGTCACTCCTCTCACCGGAACATAAAACTCATGATTTTATAATAAAACTGGTTATTTTGTCCAATTTCCAACAAGATAGATATAGATAGTCGGCTAAGCCGTTACACGTGTCACGACTCCGAATATCTAGTGCTTCTAGACCACTAGGAACTCGGTCGATATAAAGCATTGAAAATTGTGGTATTTATAATCATGGCTTTGTGTAGACAAGACTCATCAACATCATTTCAGGCTTAAGACTTCCACCAAGTGTCCACAACGAACCTGTGCGCCTGTGCGTCTCGCATCCACGAGAATGCAGCGACCCTCACCAGGTCTTTAGTCCACCTTGCTGCGTCTTCCGGTGTGTGGTTATCACACCAGAACCATTCGGCCCCATCGAACATATCTCGGCTCCATAATGACCTCGCCTTCTGCTCGGGCGTATATTTCGCCTCGGCTGCAACGGCAAAGTTTGCTCGCTTGTGTTGAATTGTCTTATAATAAATTAGCTTTTGGCCGCGGCTTCGCCCGCGTACATAAAATAATGCCACTGTCAGGAATAAAGCACTAATACAAATTTAATACAATAAATAAAACACTAATAAATTTTATTAATTTATTCTCTGGCGTAGGCACTCTTAAAAATAAGTCCATGTCCAGTCCATATTCCTATACATACCCAGTAATTAATTTCTACTCGCTTTTTATTGTTTATTCTACCACTGTGCTTAATGGATTGTTTCTAACATGCGCTCATCTGCTAAGTGCTACTGCCATTATAACTCTGTTCCAGCAAAATTAGATCGATGACATTCTTGGACGAAGTGACATTTCGTTCTCCCTTAGGAATGTCGTAAGTATAGTAAACATTTTTAAGTTCTAACGATTGATATCGCTGATGAATGATGTCACAATTAGGAAATCCAATCCTGCAAGCGCGGGATTCCGCACCTTTTTTGCGGGATAACTCGTGCGGGATCTCGCACACTTGCGGGATTTAATAATTTTCTATAAAAAATGGGCTTAGACAACGCGCCGGCCTGATTAGCTATTAGTTAGACCGAGCATAACCTGATTATGATATGATTTAACAACTCTCCGTAGAACTCGTTAGTTTTCTGTAGAATTTTGAAATTTTGTTTTTAATTTTTTATCTTACAGCAAAATAAATTTTGAATTTCCATTTTGTGTATTGCGAGTCCTAAATGGGAAGTGGAATTGGCTGCGGGATTGCTGACTTCATTCCCGCAGGCATGCGGGATCGTGATATTGATGCGGGATTGGATTCCTTAGTCACAATATTCCCAGTGCCTAGTCCAAATGTTATTATTTTTAAGTATTCCTAGAACTGACATTAAATTCTACTTATCTTTTATTCAGTAAGGCACGCAATATATCGATTGTCTTTTTAACAGTCGAGACACAGCTCGCGAATTCCACTTCAACTATGAAGTCGAGGCACGGGCCGATTCATCGTTCGATTTGAGTGTTGTTGAGGGAATCCCGAAATGTTATTGGGGACTACTGTGTTATTGCATCAGGAAACGGATAAATTAATGCTATTGCTTTTTCATGAACTGAAAATGGTAGATTAGTTGCGAGAGTTAAAGGAGTAATTCCTAGTGTGGGGTTACCGGGGCTTGAGCTTTCTTTCGAATTAACCCTGGCCCCGGTAGGCTTCGACCCAGCTGAGCCCCTGCTGTTGCTGACAGCTCCTTGAGCCGCGTGGGAACAGTGCGCGCCGTCGACGACTTGGGCTCGGTCCGGAAAGTTACCGGACGGTTGGACAGCGAGCTACCCATTGCTCGCTGTCCGCAAGCCCGCGTTCCTAATGTGGGGTGATGATAAGAACAATCAAATACAATAAGTTTCACGAGTCTAGCAATCATCTGTCACCATCCATACTCAAATAGCTTCTACAACCGTCCAGAACTCCAGGCAAGTAACAAAACAATAATAAAATTTGTCAGACCGTGCCACGGGCTAGACAGAAAGGGGGCTCCGTCAATAGAAATAAAAGAGACTGCACAGTCGGACTTGCAGTCGGGGCCGGTGTGACGCCGCTTGGTAAGTAGCTGTCGCGAACGGACCTTTTTTCTCTCTTTTTTTGAAATGGCCGTTGGAATAATTTACGGCCGATGGTTATGGTGGCTTAGATTTTGTATGTGGGGGAGGCCTATGTCCAACAGTGGACGTATATCAGCTGAAATGATAATGATGATGAGATTTTGTGATAGATACTTTGATATATATTATAAGGAAATATACATTACACGCTAACAAACCACGGGTACATTATATCAAATTAAGCCACGGGGTTTGTTTTCAGCAGTCTACGCGCTAGAGGCGAGTCTCCTATCGTCCGCTGTTTTGATTCAATCTATGGAAGTAAGGATAATTATTCAATGCTGCCCTTTAGAACGTGTTACTTCATCTTCCTTGAGTGACCGATCCTGTCAGGATTGAGCTACATCTATTAGCATCAAATCGCACTTTTTATGCTTCTAACCTTTTCTGTCACTTAGAACCGTCATATACAAGAGCGAGAAAGAAAGCAGGAGGATTGCACGCGGCGGAATCGAGGCAACATAGTGCCATTTCAAACTTAAAAATGCTATTAAATGATTTATTTGGTCTGTCAATGATCACTATCATTAAAGACATTTTCGCTGTAGGAAAATATTTTGTTTCTTATTGTAACCATCTATAAAATATTTTCATTGATGCCTGTCAACATTTAATGAAAATGTGATTTGAAATTACAGCATTATTGTCCTGAAAGTCACATTGAAAGCTTTGGGAATTCCAGCTACATTATTTTATGGGACAATATAAAGTATGTGTTGTTAAGTTTTTCATATCTAACGATAGCAGTAGGTGACTGTATTATTCATTTGAATACATTAACCACAATACATAAACGTTCCTGAACCGCCTTGTTAAATATACCGTTTAAACATAAATTATTACTATTACCATTATACACTTTTTATTTTCTAGGTTGTCAATCAAAAGTGTTTAAAGGAGGAAATCATTAATCAGGGGTTTTTTATAATGTTTTTTACTATTAATGAACATTTTCCATGTCATGAACACATTTGATTGAAAAAATATTACTTGAGACGTAACTTACCTATCCTAATGTAAAATGTATTGCAGTAAATTAAAACTTAAAAAAATAGTATGCGATTTTATTGTAAAAATTATTCGTTTAAAAAACTTTTTTTAATTATTATTCCTCAAATAACTCCTCTCTCTTCGTGTGGGCGTAAAGGAAGTGTGTTTTACTTACTAAAACTTACTGTGTTTTTTCAGTTGCATATGCAAAAGCAACTGAAGAAACACAAAAAACCAGCTCTTTCGAACAATAGGCTAGTCGCCATAAAAATGTAATTAGTCCGTCTTTTAGATTATTTAAAAATAAGGGACGTTTTTTTTTTATTTGTAAGTTAAACCAAAAATGACAACGATATAGCCCATTAAAGTTACGTGTAACGTCACGCCGTGCTCCATTTTTTCGCTCGGGGTGACGTCACATGTAACTTTAATCTTTGTTATTTTTTGTTTAATCGAAAAAAGAAAAAATACGTGGCCAATATTTTTTTTATAACCTAAAAACGGACTAAATAACATGTAATTATTTTGCCCCTGAAAACTACCCTATTTCACAGTTATAGCAAGCATCGGACCTAGTAAGGCACGTCCATTTTAAATAAAATTAATTTTACAACTACTTGCAGTTCTCAGACTCATCAAAGCAACGAAGGGTTCTAACCAATCCATCAACACTTTTCAAAAATTGTAAACGGAGTAACATCAACTCCAGATCTCTTTGACGAAATGCAACCTACACTGCACGTGCCTTGCCATTCCCCACTACGATCCGAGCGTACCATAAGAACGTTTGCTACTAAACCATGTTGCACAAACCTGGGCCGGTTGCTGCTTTCAACAGATTGTTGGCTTTTTACAACTTGCTTGCTCTATTGTATCGATACTAGTGTCGATATTTTCTTTGACAACTGTCACTGTTGAAACTGACTAGTGAGCAGCATACTATTTTTTTGCTTTTGTATATTAATGTAACATTTTAAAAATGTTTTGGTTTTGTTATACCTATTTAAGATAGGATACTCTTTTTTTTCTAATTATATGAAATTATTGTTAATTTAAATTATTATGTCATATGTAGGTAATTCTTTCATCTCTGTGAATGACGTGTGTACTTTTAAGTAAGTAAATTGTCTACTCAAGAACCGTTTGTAAATGTAATCATAATTTACAAATAAGTCGTCGGTATGCCTTGTTAAATAAATAAAATATAAGTTGAATTGATAAAAAGGAAAAAAATGCTAAGCGCCATCCCCGACCGCTACTTACCATGGCGGCGCCACGACAGTGGGTATCGGGACGTGTGAAAATAGGCCGGACGACCCTCCCTATTGTTACCAGTTTTTGTTATTCTACTGACCAGACATTGTTTGAGGCGGCACAATTATACGGTCCAGGACGTTAAGAAGATGTCGGATTGTAGAATTAATTTGTAGCTATAGAAAGGAATGGTCTGTGGACGTTATCAATAAAGGAAATGTGTAACAAATAGACACAGGCCCGATCCTATAATTATAGCTGGTTATGCTTATTATAACCAGTCTTTTAATATTCCCACTGCTGAGATTAAGACATTCTCTCTACTTTTTGGTTCTAGTCATGTCGTGTGTTCCTTCACAATTTTGAGAGCAGTGAGGTTTTAAAATAAATTAGACAAAATAATGCGCCTGGCTGGGTTTGAACCCACGACTTACAATTTGTACGTCGTGGCCTAAACCCTAATATAAATGCCACCAAGTATATTCGAAAAAAAAAACCAGAAAATATGCTAAGCGCCACCCCGACAGCTAGCTACCATGGCGGCGCAAGGGAGTGGGGAGACGTGTGAAAATAGTCCTCACGACCCTCCCTATTGGTGTCACAGTTTTTGTTGACACATTGTAAGGCGGCACGGTAATTTGTATTTAGAATTAATTTGATTTGACGGCACGGTTGGCGCAGTGGTTGAGCGATTGGCTGCTGCGTTCTGAGTAGCGGGTACGATCCCCACACGGAACAAATATTTGTATCACCGATACATAAGTGGTTCCGGGTCTGGGTGTCTTGTGTTTGTGAGTTTACATGTTTGTGAACGCACCTGTGGTACTGGAATCATTCCTAGTACGAGACAAAAATTTTTAATCAAAAAATAATAACGGTACAGTTGCCATCACGGATCTTGAACGTTAGGCGTCAGAGTGGGGATCGCTTTGCGCATTCCATACATTGGCGAGCTAATCGTCTTCGTTATTAGATACATGCAGCAACGCAGTGAACGAATGAGGAGTGACGTCTATGACGCGATGGCGCGGCCAACCAATCACTGACACTCCCCGCCCCCGCGTCGCACTTCGCACCACTAAAGAGACTGAATATTTGACTTCTGCGTCAATGTTCAAGATCCGTGATGGCAACTGTAACTATAGACAAGTATAGCCTGTAACTATCTTTGAGGAAGTTCTTATTTATTGGAAATTCGCCCATCCAGCAGACGTTCCAGCCCGTTGCATCATCAGACTAACAGACGTACGGCGCTGCGCCACCTTACATAGTGGAGATCACACCTATACATACGCATACGCACAAAACGTTTTGGGAACACATTCATTGTGCTTACAGCTTAGGATTGGGATTCTGTGTTTCCTGATAGCTACAACCTAGGGGTCTTTAATCAAGAGTGTATAGGTTACTTCTAGGCAAGCGAGCTCCATCATCGACCACATCGACTCTATCAGGTGAGATAGTGGTCAAGCGCGAGCCGTATTCACCCGGAATCTCAAGTTTTATTAAAACCAATAACAACTTTACACAGTATTATGGCAGTAACCGTTACTTAAAGTTACACAGAGTGTGATACAATAAACTAGTTTGTTCAAAAACAAACTTGGTTAGCAGTTCCAGATAGAGATGTGTCATTGCCGGCAATATTGCCCGAAGTGGGAATTTTGCTGGTAATATTGCCACCAATATTCATGTTCGGGCAATATTGCCGGCGATGGCACTGAGTCCCAGCAGTGGGAACATTAAAAGGCTAATTATGTTTATGTTTCTATGTTTCGCTGTAAAATAGGAAACCCATTCTAGATGCTTAGAGTTATCTAGATGCATTTATTTTCACAGTTATGTAAGTTTGCAGTAACCTACGAGTGTGTTCACGGACGTTCACTGGTTTTTGCAGATATTATAACTCATGCATGCTGTTACCTAAATGAACTGATGTAAATCATAATTGTAGATACTTAAGTAAGCTGAGAGTTGTGTAATAAAAATGCGCTAATCAGTCTACGATTGTGCGACCAGCCAATTCTAATATCCAACTAGCTTCTGCCAGCGTCTTCGCCCGAGTGAATGTAGAAAATTATTCCATGGGAACATTCTCCCGGGATAAAAAAGCCTGTGCCTATTTTCCTAACCACCGAACGTGTTTGGGACCTGGGTCTCATTCCGAAAGAGGAAGTTTGGCCCCACTATGAAAGGCAAGAAGGAACGGGTTGGGTGTTTTAGTCAGTAAGAGTCTGACAATATCTCCCGCCCGCCCAGGGGCAGAGGATATCATTTGGTTGATTTTAGCCCACCGAAAAAAAAACCACCGAATGTGTTGGCGCGTGGTTTACATCCATGTAGCCACTACATAAACCAAGGTCACCTTTGTTGGAACCAGTAGGAACGCTAGTTTGCAACCGTCATCTTCACCCCTTTAAAATGTCAAGCGTGCGAGCGAGGAAGTGAAATAGAGCTATACGGGTGTAACTCCATCCTTTAACAGTTCAGTTTAGGTCGACAGATGGATCCCGATATCATCATCATCATCATATCAGCCGAAAGACGTCCACTGCTGGACATAGGCCTCCCCCAAGCGTCGCCACAACGACTGGTCCAGTGCGTCACGCATCCATCGGATTCCCGCGACCCTGACCAGGTCATCGGTCCACCTTGTTAAAAGCCTTCCAACGTCGCGTCTTCTCTCTCGCCAGAACCTTTCGACCCCATCGACCATCTGTTCTGCGTGCAATGTGCCCTGCCCATTGCCACTTTAGTTTGGCGATTCTTCGAACTATTTCGGTAACCTTGGTTCTCCTGCGGATATCTTCATTTCTGATGTGATCACGCAAGGAAACTCCGAGCATAGCCCTTTCCATCGACCTTTGGGTGACATTGGATCCCGATAAAAGCTTGTGTGAATTTGCATCTCTACTTACAATAAAAAACTTCATAATACCGAATAAATCATACCAAATGTTTACATCTCTTCAGTCATTCTGACTCACCGTCAAACATTATAAAATACAGCTCAAAAACAACAGAATACTCCGAAATTTCTCTAAAACTATGTTATCTTAAAGACAACCAAAGATTGCTTAACAAGATATCGCTAGCGAGATAAAAACAAGACATTCACATCGAAACCCATTCATGCTTATACTGGGACATACTAGCGGTGATTCATAGCTACCTACTCACCTTGATATACTATCTGTAATATATACCTACCTACTTACATATACAGAGCTCCCACATACTATATAAATATCAAAGTATTTGAAGATATATTCAATATTATGTTATGTAACTTGTTTAAGTAAACGCGCGTGTAAGTTTTGGTTCCGATTTTTCGATAAAAAGAAATTCGTCTGTAGGTACCTTTTGAGTCGTAAAAGGTCACAGGCAAAGTTTTTTTTTGACGTAGGATGATAATACAGTGATTTGTTATAAACACAAATAAATAGCTAAAACGATTTCCTCAGTTTTCATCTTTTTGTCAAACGGTGAAGGGATACATTATGAGAAAACCGGGGTGTCTTAAGGTAGAAAGAACTACACTGCACACGTGTGCCACACACGCCGATCTGGGCGCGTCGGTCTCCATACAATTTATGTGGATACTAGACTTGTAGAGCTACACTTGATCCACGCCACGCGAAGTCGTTCGACGTACAAATCAGGCGTGTTACATGTTTGCGTCGATTTAATATAGTTCTAGCTTAAGAACCAAACACACTTCACTTTTAACTACCCGTACTGGGGCCGCGTGGTAGATTACTGCCCATTACATCTCCTGGAGCAGTGGTGGCCTAGGGGTAGCTGCCTCGACTTATAGGCAGGTCAGGCTCACGGGTTCAAACCCACCCTAACACATTACTTTGTGTAATTTATTTCATCACCACTACTCTCAAAACGGTGAAGGAATAGATTTTTATTTATGTTTTTTGGTGGGAAAAATCATCAAATGGCAACCCCCGCTCTTGGGCGGAGCGGTAAATAGTGTCAGACTCTTATTGACTATAAGCCCACCCCGTTCCTTCGTGCCTTTCGTATCGGCACCGAGCTTCCCTTTCGGAGAATCCTGGCCCCAGTATGAAGGAATACATCTTAAGACATGTGATATCCACCAATCCGCACTGGGTCCGCGTGGTGGCTTACGGTCTATTCCCTCTCTTAGAGAGGAAGCCTGAGTCCCAGCAGTGGGAACATTACAAAACCGACGCCTAGATCTCTAAAGAGGAGGCTTTATTGTTAGTTGTGATAACATTTACGTAAGGTTGATTATTATGCATAGGTCTTGTTATTCCTGCTATTGGTAAAAACTCAATCAATACATGCCCAGTTGTTTACGAGGTTAGCACTATAGGTAATACAGACAGACGCGGTTCATGTAGCGATACGGGCTTTTAACGTAATTAATAAACATATGGCTCGGGTTTTGGGTCATGCTTGCCTTTACTCTTATTTTGTTTACATTTAATTTTTAAAGTGGAAGCGAATTGATTGCTTCTTTCAGTCTATTTATTTCTGTGAATATCGATGTACAGTTGAAGTTTTATTCGAAGAAGTTGAACATTTTCCTTTGAAAACGCAACTTTTTTATAAGTAATAGAATCTGGAAAAGGCGAAAAAAAAGCAGTTTATTTTTTGCAAATTGATTAATTTTTTCAGCTCACTAGTCTTTATCATTTTTTCAATTTATTTAGGACCTTCTCTTCTATACTTTTATTAAACATCGTCTATGCTCATTTAAAAGACGGCAAATAATAAAAAATAATAATGATAAAATATTCATACCCTACTGAATGTTTAAACAAAATTGTGTCATTATAAAATACAATAATTCTCTTTCATTCTGAGCCGACTCACTAACCCACATGATCTTTCAACATTTAACACAGTTTTGATCACTTTCTTAATTAAAGTAGCTAAACTATGATCCAGGCCGTAATTGGTTCCCAGTCAAAATGGCCGCCGTGGCCCCTGAACAAATATTTGAACTGTTGATGGGAACTAGACGCCGTCGGCAAAAGAAATGTTTATTTTTGAGTCGGAGAAAGTTATTAGACGTTTTGTAAATTATATATTTGGATTGTACTTCAAGTTTTTTTTTTATTTAAGGAAAAGTTGTTTGCTGTTTTTCCTTAATTGAGAAGGTACGCTTCCATTTTTAAATGGATTTTCTAACAGATCCTTTTCCATTTTATGGACTTCGTTTTTGAATCGTTCTATTTTTGAATTCTTAGATTCATGAAGACTTTTTTTTTAAATTCAATCATAGACATTTCATCTTAGCGCCTTTTATTTATGGTGAACGGTTTTAATCGCCTCAAACAATGACCTTTGGGAGAGACGAGATGTTCTATAATTAGCTTACTACGATGGAGATCAGTTGAAACAATCCTACATATAGTACAAATGGACGGAACGGATAAGTTGACTGAAATAAGGCATGTTTTAGTACTGGTACCTACTGCAAGTTTGCTGAAACTAATCTAGGTTTTTTCCGTTTTGGTATTAGTGCTAGGCCTGTCTGATAAGTTTGTGGCTTAGAATTTCCGTTTGTTACTTTTGATGTTATGGCTGTCAAAGTAGGTTAGATTTTGAGGCCAGATTGAGTGCCTACCTTTAGCTTTATTACAATTTTGTTGAATACGTTGCGAATAGGTATTGTGAAGCGAGGGCCTCCTTTATGAGCTTGTATAAGGCTCTGACAATGGAACCATATATATGAAAGTAATTATTTCTTTGATATGGCTGTCAATATCCTGATAACAATTCAATTATTATTTCTATTGATGTTCTACTAAATGGTTAAATCTTTTATTCAAAATTATTTGTACTAAATAATTCTAATAATTAAAATTATGTGTATGACGTTGTTTGCCAGAAATAATTATAATATTTATAAATTCATAATTGATTTTATAAAGAAGTGGATATTCTTTGAGTAAGTTAAGTACCTATATATTGTTTGTTAATGTGTGGTCGAAATTAAAACTGATTGTGGTTTCGATATAATGAGTGTTTTACACAAACAGTATGCTATATGATTCTTTTATGGGTATAAATTTGATTGTGTTTAGTTACCAACTTCAATAGTTTACCAATTATCTACCCCATGTTATTTAATTAGGAATTTTGTCACGTCCTGTCGTCCACATGGCGGTTGAAACGTCATCGAGTTAGTATGAATCATATTAGGCCCCTTTTGTTCGAAGAACTCACACAATACAGACCGAATCCTATTTAGGTAGTTGTGTTTAAACGAATCGGCCAAGTTTGAGTCGATTCGTCATATTCTGTATAGTCCGTAGCAAAAACCGGCCTAAAATCACGTTTGTTTCCCCCTTAAATATTTATTGTTTTTAGTTTTTGTTGTTTTAACAACAGAAATACCTATATCATCTGTGAAAAAATCAACTGTTTTACTATCACGGTTCATAAAGTACAGCCTGATGACAGACGCAGGTAGACACTTCACTCGATTGACTGGTAGAAAATGCCTAAGGCATTAAGTAGTATTTTTAAGGTTCCGTAATCCTAAAAACACTTTCCATTTTGAAATAAAAATGCGTGTGACCTAACAAACACATGCTGCATTTCACAACCATTTAAAACAAATATTTAATACTGCAAACGAGCACAATGATTACAGTGTACACTAATTCATTGTACACAAATGAATGAGCGATCCAAACCATCTGTGCGCAATATAAATTACGAAATTATTCATTTTGTAACCACTAATTTTATAATTTGTTACAAAAAGAAGGCGACGTAAAGTAACAGCTGTATTTAAGCATCACATTACAATAACTTTCTTCTTTAATCTATGACAAAGTGAGAAAAAGTGTAAAATAGTTTTGACAATAAATCGGACAAATTATAAGTTGTTAGTTAGGTGTATTTTTTAAATATGTTTAAATACTTGACTGAATAAATTAAATGCGGTCTACAAGATTAAAAAATACCATCTTTACATCTAAGTTAAAAATTTAAAAAAGTGTAAAATAGTTTTGATATAAGATAAAGTGAGCAAAAGTGTAAAATAGTTTTGACAATAAATCTGACAAATTATAAATCTTTTACTCAACACACCTAAATTAAATATGTAGCTGTCTGTTTAAATAAGTACACTTTCTTTATAACTAAGATAAAAATGAAGAAAATGTAAAATAGTTTTGATAATAAATCTGACAAATTATGAATCTTTTACTCAACACATCATTATTACATTTACTTGTGGCGTTCTATTTAAATCTTTACATCTAAGATAAAAATTAAAAAAGTGTGAAGTGTGAAACAGTTTTGACACTAAATCAGACAAATTATGAATAATTAACACATATATTTTAGCTTTCTATTTAAATACACCATCTTCAGATCTAAGACAAAGTGAAAAAAAGTGTAAAATAGTTTTGACAATAAATCAGACAAATTATGAATCTTTTACTCGCCACATCTGCTATACATCTGTCGTCTGGTTTCTTAAGAGCAGATGACTGGCTTCATTCATAATTTCATAATAATAAGTACTTTAAGTCCAGTTATGTAAAGTTATTCTGCATGCGAATGTAATGACGAAGTTTGAATGGCATTTGACTCATTTGAGGTCAAGACCAGTCTAGGTTTTTTTGGTAACATCTTTATTCATGTCTTGTGCGTTTTTCTTTATTTTTAGATTGAATTTATTAGTAAGGGTGTGTTTTTATATATATTGATTATTTTGAGTAGAGCACGTCTCAAATCCATCCAATTTTTGGCGAGGCGGGTACTCGCGAAAATCAAAACGCGATATAAATTAGTCGACTCGATAAAAAAAAATCGCGAATCTCACCCTGACTTACGATTTCAAACGTTTATGTAAACCTAATGTAAGTGTAAGTTTTTCTTTGCTAAGTTTGTATGTAACCACAATAAAGTATATAATGAATAAATAAATAATGTCTACGAGATTACGTCACGAAAATATTTGAAAGTTACATCTTATAAATAAAATTCTCGTGTCACAATGTTCGTTCCCGTACTCCTCCGAAACGGCTTGACCGATTCTCATGAAATTTTGTGAGCATATTGAGTAGGTCTGAGAATCAGCCAACATCTATTTTTCATACCCCTTAGTGATAAGGGTTGTCCACCCTTAATATTTTTCTTTAATTTTAAAATTATTTAAATGGCAAAACAACGTTTGCCGGGTCAGCTAGTATTATAATAATAATGTTTGTTTTTAAAAGGACCCCGCAAAACCAAAAATCTAGCGCGTAATTGACATAGACCCGAGCGGAGTTCATACAAAATAATCGGTGACTATAACCGGCTCTTAAATGTTTAAATCAGAAATTCAATTTAAGATTTAGATTTTCTTTTCTAAATTTCTCAGATGGATAACTTAGTAAATAAGTATCGATAAACTGAAGTACTTATCTTTTTTCCCACATAACCAGTTTTAAATGAGAATACATTATTTTTTGCGGCTTCGTTTATCATCAGTGTTATTTGTATTATCGTTCTATAAAAACTTACAACTAGTTTTAAAGTTCCTAATCATGATGACATTCAAAATGATGAGCACTACTTCTTCTTCGTTGCCTTATCCCTTCATTCAGGATTGGCTCTCCTCGACTTTTTTCCTTGTCTTATCCCTTCATTCAGGGTCGGCTCTCCTCGTCTTTAAGCGCCAGGATAGTCTATCCTCGGTTATCCAGCTGAGCTCGTACCAGATCTTTGGATACGATTGTCTACCACGTAGCTAGCCTCTCTGCCCTTTCTCCTTTCCGGGATCGCTAAGGCCTTCTTTACTGGTTACTATTCAAAATGATTAGCACTACTTCTTCTTAAGTGCCTTATCCCTTCATTCAGGGTTGGCTTTCCTCGTCTTTGTGCGCCATGATAGTCTATCCTGGGTTGTCTATGCGTCCAGCTGAGCTCGTTCCAGGTCTTTGGATACGGTTGTCCACCACGTAGCCTCTGCTTTTTCCCATTTCCGGTTTAGGAGATATGTAGAACAGAGAGTAAAGTCCAGCTAACCCCCGTTGAAAAGGGAGGATCCTCCGACCAGACGGGTGTTACATCTGGTGGGCTACTGCCCAATAGATGATTTTGGGCTGTCGTATATACTCTAATCGCGCGGAGAACTTTACTTGCGCGATGCAGAAATTCGTATTTTCTTCGTAGTTCTTATGTGGCGACATAGATGTCGCTACACCGGGATCGATAAGACCTTCTTTACCGGTTACTATTCAAAATGATGAGCATTACGTTCCTAAAAGACGACTAAGGAACGAAGACTGGCCACATTGGAAAAAATACTAGGTTCACGTACTAGTTACATATTAGTCATCAAAACATCCTCGTGTGCAGAATGACAACACAATCGGATTGCGGGAAATGAGTATAAACCCAATAACAAGATTCTGTAGTTAATGGTAGGAGAATAGAGAGGACAGACAGACATATTGTCACCGTCTGTGTTATAACAAACCCCGTTAGTTTATGATAAATCTAGCCAGATTATAAACCACTGCGAAGTGTTAACAGACCATTTCATTAAAAAAAAACATAACCTTTTTGTCCGACATTTTATTACCCGTGTAGTAAATGTCATGTAAAAAGTGCACGGCATGCGCGCGGCCTGTTGCTGAGACTTGGCCTGCGCACTATCGTGCGCTTAGATTTGCGTTACTTTTCGCTTTAGTAAGTAGTTCCCAAAAATGTTTTGGTTGCAACACGAACCGTCGAACCATAATAACATGACAATGAAAATCTATTTATAACACAATATTTCTGACCAATGGCTAAGTATGGCGTAATGAATGGTAAGTGGTTAATAAACAGTAAAGTCTACGTCACGAAAATCGACGTAGATTTCCGGTTACGATAAGACAACAATGGTGATTCAAATACCTAACTAAATCTATTGTATTCTCTGCGTGTCTACCTATTACCTAATTCGGGAGTAAAGTTAAAGAAACTCACAGATGTTTCCTTATAATTAAGTAGAGTATTGCAGCCACATATGTACAGGCTAGCTGGGTCGAAGCCTTCTGGAGCCAAGGATTTGCTTCTGAAAGGAAAACCCTGGAATAAAGGCAACGAAGGAACTAGAAGTGGGTTGTAGTCACCCTGGTGTCGCCACTGTGCGGAACGCCCGGAAGACACGGTGGAGCACACAGTCGAGGTGTGCCCTACCTGTGGAGCATCGCCGTGCCCTCGTGGAGGCGATGGGCGGCGGAGACCTCTCGCGCCGGGCCTTGGTTGAGGCCATGGTCCGGAGCGAGGAGGAGTGGCAGGCGGTCGCTGACTTCTGCGAAGCAGTAATGCTCGCAAAGGAGGAGGCCGACCGCATCAGGCAACGGCGCTCTCGCCGCCACCGCCGCCGGGATTCCAATCCCGATTTCCAGCCACCGTAGGGGCGGGCTTGTGGACAGTCAGCAATGGGTAGCTCGCTGTCCGAACGAGAACTGTCAGGACCAAGCCCAAGTCGTCGACGGCGCGCGCTGTTCCCGCGCGCCTCAAGGAGTTGTCAGCAACAGCAAGGGCCCAGCCGGGTCGAAGCCTACTGGGCCCAGGGTTATTCGAAAGGGAACTCAAGCCCCGGTATGAAGGCTTGAAGGAACTGGGTGGGTTTTTTAGTCAGTAAGAGTCTGACTCTATCTCCCGCTCCGCCCAAGAGCGGAGGTTGTCATTGGATGATTTTCCACACTAAAAAAAAAATAGGTTATAGTCTGTAAAAGTATGACACGCCCTCCCGCTCCACTCTGGGCGGGACAGGTCATTGGATGATTTGCCACCTAAAAAAAGCCACATATGGGCTGATGCTGCAAAAGGCTGTCTAGTAACGTTGGACTCGGTGGAGAGTTACCTTCATAAACCGATTTCGTTAACCCAATCTACAAACAAACTAAAAAAGAATATCTGTTTGAACTTGATTTATTACTAAATCGATTCTTTAGACATCGATTCGAATCGATTCAAAACGATTTTCTTTAGGAACTTATTGCTTGGACAGAAAACAAAGCAAAACAAAGATATTTTTCTAGAATTCCGACCAAATAAATCTAGACACAACATTCCAACGGAATGTTTTACGAGCAGTAAATCTCCAAAGCTTATTTTTTTATTAACTCAATTAGGAAGCAGGCCATTTTGCCAATTTATCGTAGGTCTAAGGACAGAAGTTACAAGTCTCATTGTGTTGTAAGTCATTTCAAAGTTTATGGTCCTTCAGTGAAGTAAACATGGAGGGATATAAATCTGTCGTCAGCTGTATGGTTTATACATGGAGTTAGTAAAATACTGCTCATTCTAATGGTTATACCAGATGAATGATACGTTTAATTTAATTTAATCAAATTTATTGTACACCAAAAAACTAACGCTCAAATCTATGGGTAGATATCGCTGTGAGCGATGAAACCGCTATTGTAGGTTTTATCGCTGACAATGTGAGCAATATCTATCAAACTTCCTTACGATGTATGCAAGAACGGTTTGCCTGCTGCGATCTGCCCATCCGATTATAATTCAGGTATCTTCAAGACTAGAGTGAATAGGCTCTTAATAAACTAGTGCGCCTCACCATCAACGATTGCATGACTGCTTACCATCTGATGGGATGGCAGTCAAGCACTAGTTTTCATTATTAAAAAAAAAGCGTAAAATAATAATATTATTCTGGTATGAGGTTTGAGGATTAGATCATAGATTTCAACAACCCAGGTTTTTTTGTCTCTTTCTCTCTCTATAAATGTATTTATATATATTGTTTCAAGTTATACATAGATATAATTTAAACATGAACTTCGTTGGTACTTGGTACTGTGCTGCTTCTATTCTATTATTTACTGGATTATTCATTTATGCAAAGTATGCGAAGCAGATGAGCTCATTACACCCATATATTCTCGAAGGCTAAGATCTGTTGTGCAAACACAAATGTAGCATTAGCTCTATGATGTATAGCTAACTTTTTCAGGTGTGAATTCAATTAATATCTCCTCTCGTGCTGGGAAAAGCGAGACATAGTGTCAGACTTTCACTGACTAAAAAACCTCTGTGTCCTACAGTGGCCCATTGCGTTTCATTCAGTAAAAAACATCTGTGACCTACAGTAGCCCATTGCGTTTTATTCGGTAAAAAACATGTGTGACCTACAGTGGCCCATTGCGTTTTATTCAGTAAAAAACATCTGTGTATTACAGTGACCCATTGCGTTTCATTCAGTAAAAAACATTTGTGTCCTACAGTGGCCCCTTGCGTTTCATTCAGTAAAAAATATCTGTGTCCTACAGTGGCCCATTGCGTTTCATTAAGTACAAAACTGACACGCACTCCCACACCGCACCACAAAACAATCTTACTTTGAACGTCAGTATAACCCCGCTGGTATTTGATGACATGTCAATCCTCGTTTGAAAATATTATTGGAGTATTCTTTTACAATAAAGGTCTAAAGAAAGTAGACCAGACGAGGATTGACATATCATAGGACTTGAGCGTTTAAAACGATCTGGCCAGTTTTATTTGGCCCTATCATGAAGTGATCAATTCCTAAGAATCAATTTCTGCATCCGCATAGATACAGTCACTAACAGTTCAACAATTCTTGTTCAACAAAGTCCAAAGACTATGTTAAGTGACATGAATTCCTAATAACCTAGTATACAATCACGACACGACCCATCCAAACAGTTGACGCTGCGAAGTTACATCGCAGGCCGGAGCAATTGTATCAAAATGCAAATTGCTCCAACTATTTAGTTAGGGCTAGCGCGCAATGGAGGCCTGGAGCGCTGGAGCTGGTGATATTGCCGAGATAAACGTTTAGTTTGGTAAGGTGTTGACAATTGTTTTGCTGCTTTTGGTTTTTATGTTAGTGATCTTGCTGAAGATTACGCCCTGGCGCCCGAGCAGTGCCATAAAACTGACTTTCTGAATCCACCCCTCGGTAACTAGGCTAGGTTTGAAAAAAATATATGTTTAGTATAATCTCTAGTTGCTAAAAGCGTTCTGAATTTACATGTGGATGGATGGAGAGGGAGAGGAAGGCCAAAGAAAATATGGATGGATTGTGTGAGAAGTGTTATAAAAGAAAATGGAGTTGGTGATAGCGTGACGAGTGACAGGACAGAATGGAAAAATAAAACGGGTTGCGCCGACCCGAAATAAAACGGGACAAGGGCAGAAAGAAGAAGATAATCTCATTTACAACATTATTGACATATGATTTTTTCGTATAACTAATACATTTATTAAAAACAATTTTTAAACAACATAATAATTTTTCGCTTGTTTTTACTACTCCTTTCAAACGGCTTTAATCTTTAGTAGTATGTGTCCATTAAACTAATTCTACTCTATTACTACTATTTCCACAGGGAATTCCACTCCTTAGCTGTACGCATAATGAATGTGTTCTCAAAACGCTTTGTACTTATGAGTGGGATGTGTACCATGTAGGTACTTGACGCGCAACGCCGCGCCGTACGTCTTGTGGTCCGATGATGGAACGGACTTGGCGGAATTAAATTGTGCAATTCCAACGCACACTCCCTAAAATTTAAACGATACAAAACCGACAGGCTAGCAACTGTACTTCGATTGGCGTGATTAGGCCATTCAATATCATCATCATCACCAGCCTTTTTAATGTTCCCACTGTCGGGACTCAAGCCTCCTCTCTAGGAGAGGGAATGGGCCGTAATCCACCACGCGGGCCCAGTGCGTGTTGGTGAATGTCACATGTCTTCGAATGCCATTCAATACAATCAAACACAACTAACAGCCACAGAACAGTACATCACAAATCCGCCACAGCTACAAAGTCCTGTGGACGCGCCCTCATCGACGCGGCGTCCTACAACGCAATACGGGTCTTAACTAACCGCATCCGTCTTGTCTAGCTCAATGTTTCACACAAGGTCTTCATGTCTACAACTAATGGAATGGAGTTTTTTACTAACCCCCTCTGCAGTAAACTTGGCACCCACAAAGTAAAAGTCTTGAGGAAACTGGAATATTAAGTCCTGAAGTTGAGTGTGGAGTTTATGTCCTGGAATTTACTGTTTGCATTAAAAAATCTATCAAGTGCAGGTCGGATTTGCACGCTTGGATTCTGTACCATAAACCTTAACATTCACGATTCTTGTATGGGTCCTTTAGATACTTAATTAGCTACTATCTTATACACTCGGTGATGAACTGTCTGCCTATTACAGCCTTTACGCTAGTAAACATATGGACAGGCAGCAGAGGTTTCGTGGCTTTGAGCTCCATTGGTTACCCATTTTTCTATAAGAGAAATCATCAAATGACTTGTCCCACTGTAGGTGGAGTGAGAGGTAGACTGAGACTTTTATTGGTTAAAACACAGTGTACATTCAGTTACTCGTTGCGAAGGTCACGATAGATCTTTCGAACTATCTGCAGGTCCAAGTACAAAATCCTAAAACATAATACTTGAAGACAATTTTTAAATGGTGATCTGTATAATTTTACTGCACGGTTCATTTAAAACAGACGTGGTTACGATTTCTTTAAACCAACCGGGCACTAACAAAGTTTTTAGTCTTAATTTCAAAATGGATTTCGGCTTTACTAATAAATCTTTAGTCGCCCCTTTTGATTACGGTATCATGGCTTCATTCCAAACCAATATTTATTTAATATCCCAGAGAAAGCTACGCCCAAGAGTTCCCGGTAGTGACATAATTAACTTTAAAAGTTTTGATACCATGTAATCGAATAAGTCTCACTGTAGAATTGTGAATAGTTGCAGATTTGTTGCTGACTTTGTAGAGCTGTGTATAAATTCCAAGCTATTGTTAACTTTTCTTCCGTTCAAAGGGATTTTGTATCGTTCGTAACTTGGGTGAAATCGCATACGTGCAATGTTCTAGTATGCAATGATTTAGCATACTTATTTCATTGTTTAGTCTTGAAATAGTATCAGTTCTTCATAAATTTACTGCTGGGTATGGAGATTTCTGTCTTCATGGATAGTTAATTAGTGAAGACTATATATGCAACATTAATTACAGCCGAAAGATGTCCACTGTTGGACGCGCCTCGCACCCTTTGGGTTCCAATGTGTCTCATAGGTCACCGCATCAAGTCCCCAATTCCAGTCCTTGTCTCTCATGTGTTTGTATCTCAGGGCTCACATAGACAACTGCGATGCGATACGACGACGCATCGCAGAAACCGCGAATTACTGCGATGCGATTTCGTGCAGTAAAGCATCGGTTCATGACCAAACAATATGCGATGCGAATTAATTCGCATCAGTTTTGCGATGCGTCGTGCGGTAGATTCCTCGTAGATTTTTACGATGCGACATCACATCGTATCTTTGTTTAGGCCCTTACTCGGTTTAATAATTTTATCCTGCGAAAATAATAGACGCATGGCTGGTAAGTGCACTCAAAAGGCCGTATGATCGTTTTGGATACCTGTATCGTAAGTTTTCTTCAGTTTAATTCTCACGATTGAAAGGTTAACCTAGAAAAGGTGAATGAGCGACTCGTGAACTATTGCATACGCCGAAAATATGCATCATCGGTAAAACATTAAATAATTTTTGAAGATAGGTCAAGTATGCAAATGTATACTCGATGCAATTGCATCTAACCCGGTTTGTATTTATTTCCATTGATAATTGATAAATATAATTTATTTTGCAAATTCAATTATCGATATAAACTAGATGAGGCTAGTGTCATGTATCATTTACGAGATATTTCGTAGCTGGCATTCAATGTGTTACAGTACGAGTATCTATTAACCCCGTTAAAATTCCAGATTTTTGATTCACTTAGCCTGAATCAGGATTCAGGGTGGATCACCGCATCAGCTTGGATGCCCGCGTCTTGAGGATTTAAGAGCTAAGGCTTACTTCAAATATTTCTGGATGAATATTAGCTTAGGGTTTTCTTTGCCGAGGGAGATTTTTAGCTTGTTGATAGAAGCGATTGGTTGAGAGGGTCAGCAAAAATATTAGGCATTTAAACATAGATTTTCAGTTCAGTTTGGAGTTTAGCTAAGTTATTGTTTGAACACATATTTTAATTTCGGAAGGCCGTGTTTTTAGATTTGTTTCTCTCATTATTTTACAGACTTCCCTCCCAGAAGGCTAGACTGAATGGGCTGTTAATAAACTAGTGCGGCTCACCATCAATGTTTGCATCATTGCTTACCATCAGATGGGATCGCAGTCAAGCACTGGTTTATATCATTAAAAAAAAAAGATTTCCGAAATTAAAATTTTAGTGTTTTTAGACGGAAGTATGTTGTATTTATAAGTAGAAACAATATTTTTTGTGGTTCTTCACAACTAAACCTAAATAATGTCAAAGTTCTATAGTACCTAAAGTTCTATAGAGACCCATTACAGCTTGAATAGGTACCTAACTCATGATAATTCCAATAAGCCCAAATACGGCTCTAGATTTTTTTTCATTCAATTCAAATTCTTAAGACTTTATTTCACATATAATTTCTTGATTTCTTCTATTCATTTCACACTAAAGTGCCTATGTAGGTATATGGGCACTTTAGGACTTTGGCAATTACAGAGCCCACGTGACTACCTTCCGGTTTCATCATCAGATCAGTTCGATAATATCTACCTTATAGGCAGAGTGCATCACATAACAATTTTTATAATGAACCCAAACACTTCTAAGTTCCCTTGCCTACCTTCCGGGTGCATCATCAGAACAGTTCGATATTTCCAGTTTCAATAACACTATTTCGAGTCTTTTCAGGAAAAACATCGTAAGCGACAATTTGCATTTTTTGCGGGAACGAGTTTTCTCTACTTCCATAATTAAAAAGTATTTACGAAAATACATCGATCGGCAGTTATATTTTTTTTTTTTTTCAGTTATATTTTTTTTAAAATGGGATGTTAAAAATGGCTCTCAGTGTTTTTGTTTGAAATCTTTCCAGAATCTCTATGTTACTGTTGCTGGCTGTACCCCAGAGCTGGATACCGTATGTCCATATAGGTTTTAGGATGGCTTTGTATACTGTCAATTTACTGTGTGTGGTCATTTGTGAGTGGCGTCCTATTAACCAGTACATGCTGCGTAATTTCAAATCTAATTGTTTTCGCTTTGTCCATATATGTTTTTGCCACGTCAGCCTTCTGTCTAAATGCATTCCCAAGTATTTGGCATTGTCATCTTGCGGGAGTTCTTCATTGTGAAGTGTCACTGGTGGACACGTATCTCTCCTAAGAGTAAAGGTTACGTGTGTTGATTTGCTCTGATTGGCGTGGATTCTCCAAATTTCAAGCCATTCTTCTATTTTGTTGAGATGATGTTGAAGGTTTTCTGATGCAGTTACAGGGTTTATGTGTGAGGATAACAGTGCTGTGTCATCTGCATACGTTGCTACCGTAGTCTTATCTGTTGTTGGTAGGTCAGCAGTAAATATGGTGTATAGAACCGGGCCGAGTATGCTTCCCTGCGGTACTCCTGATTTGATTTCATACAAGATGGAAAGTTCGTCGTGAAATTTTACTTCAAAACATCGTTTAGTGAGATAGGACTTGATAATATGGAGAAATGAGTGAGGGAGCAACTTCTTGACTTTATATAGCAAACCCTCATGCCATACTTTATCAAAGGCCTGGCTGATATCTAAAAAGACTGCAGAGCAATACTTTTTTTCCTCCAGAGATCTACTTATAACGTCTACGATGCGGTGAACTTGCTCAATCGTTCCGTGATTTTCTCGAAAACCAAATTGATGGTCGGGAATGATGTCATCGAGGTATGGCCTCATTCTATTTAGTATGATCTTCTCGAATAGTTTGCCAATTAGTGGTAAAAGGCTTATAGGTCGGTATGAGGTAACTTCATTAGGTGGTTTGTTGGGTTTGGGCAACATTATCACTTGCGCTATCTTCCATTGTCCTGGGAAGTGGTTAAGTCTAAGACACGCATTGATAATGTTGACAACTGCTACCACCCCCTTTTTTGGCAAATTTTTTAAAAGAATGCTATCTATACTATCGTATCCCGGTGATTTTCCATCCTTGAGGAGTTTTATTTCCCTAGCTACTTCGGAAGGGGTCGTGTATGTTATCGGGAGGCACATCTGTTCTGCACTTTCCAGATATTTTTTTATATCAGCGGTATGTTCAGGTTTCAACTCGGGAAATGGTTGAAATACTTTGCTTAGGTGTTCAGCAAAGATTGAAGCTTTCTCTTTGTCTGATCTTGCCCAGTCTCCATTGTTTTTCTTAATGGGGGGGATCTGGTTCTTAGGACGTTTGATTTTTTGTGTTGCCTTCCATAGAGAGTAATTTGTGTCTGTACTTGGAGTTAAGTTAGAGAGAAATGCTTGGAGATTGTCATTGGTAAAACTTTTGATGAGTTCTTTTAGTTCGTTTGACGATCTGTTGAACATAGTTTTGTCTGCGGGATATCTAGTTCTGTGCCATTGTTTTCTTAGATTGCGACGTTCCATTATTTTGTCTTTGATAGATTTAGGATATTCGTTGAGTGTTAGGGGTAATTTTTTTCGCATTTTTGTGGAGATTGAAGCCGCTTCGTGTATCATTTTATTGAGGCTTTCAATAGCAATTTCTATATCTTCAGCTGTTTTCAATGGGTTTATCAGTTTAAGCTCTGTTGTGATTTTGTCTTGGTACATCTTCCAGTTTGTACCTTTGTTGTAAATTCTTTTTTCTGGTTGCACCATTACCACCGTCGTACTTACATTCAATATGACTGGTGTATGGTCGGAAGATAGATCAGTGCAGGTTTGGATAGTCATGTAGTTTTGACTGATATTTTTCGTAATGTAGAAGTCGAGTAAGTCTGGTATTTTATTGCTATCTGTTGGCCAGTATGTAGGTTCTCTTGAAGTCATGCAATCGAGTCTTAGGTCCTGTATTGTGCTATACAGTTGTCTTCCACGATATGTGATTAATCTTGAGCCCCAAAAATTGTGTTTTGCGTTCCAATCCCCTCCGCAAATAAATCTGGAGCCCAGGGTAGAGAAATACTTATTGTAATCATCTTTAGCTATCTTGTGTCTTGGTGGACAATAAATCGCAGACAATGTTGTCTCTATTTTTTCATTAACAACTACTTTTATTGATGTAGCTTGTATTTTATCTGTGTAGTATTTTTCCAGTTCGTAATGTTTAATATTATTTTTTACTATTACTGCAGTTCCACCGTGGCTATTACCAGACGGATGGTTGGTTGTATATGTTGAGTAACTTTGTATGTTAAAGTGAGATTTATCGGTGAATCTGGTTTCAGAAATTAATGCTATGTCAATTTTTTCTTGATGAAGGAATGTTTGAAACTCTTGACGACGTTCCGTCAAGCCGTTGGCGTTCCAAGTTACTACTCGGAGGGTGTTAATCATTTTGTTACTAGACTTGAGACTAGCTGGATCATACGATCCATCATTTTATCCATCATGTTAATCATGATTTGTTGAAATTTGGTGAACATTAGTTCTAATCTGTCTGGAAAGTTTTCTGATTCGGGTAGATCCTGGATTGATCGATCTTTTGTCACATCTGCGTAGTTTCTTTTTACTTTATGGTTATTTTGTCTTAGCTTTGGTTTTGCGGTTTCTTCCATTTCTTCGTTCACTTTAGCACCATGATTTGGATTTTCGTTTTTTGCAGCATGGTTTGGATTTTCTTTTATCTTTGGTTTGGTTTTAAATATTCTTTCCTTATATTGTTTATATTTTGTGCAACCTTTATAGCTTGCTGGATGATTTTCTTGGCAGTTTGCACATGTTGCCTGTGTATCTGGTGTTTTGGTGCATAAAGAAGTAGAATGATCATTGCCACACTTCACACATCTAAATGGTCTATAGCACTGATTTTTGGTATGTCCAAACCTCTGGCATCTTTTGCATTGCATTACTTCTTTTTTCTTATATGGAGCTTCAAATGTCACTTTCATGTGACTTAGATATCTTAGTTTAAATATTTCTTTATTGTTTTTATTCGGCTCTAGGTCCACGAAAAATAAGGGTAGTGCTTCTTTGGTGGACCTGTGTAAAACATTTACCATTTGTCTGACCTCATGTCCTTGTTCTTTTAATTCTTGTTTAATAAGAGAAGTATCTTCGGAAGAGTGTAGTCCTCTTAAAACAACTCTATATGCTCTTTCACTTTTTAATTGGTAAGTGTAGTGTGATATGTTGTTTGTTATAAACTGTTCTCGGATTGCTTTGTACGTATTTATGTCTTTGGGCATTAACTTGATGACATGACCAGATCTAAGGGTTGTCATAATATATGATTTGTTGTCAACTATTTTATTTATAGTAGCTTTTAACGCTGTAACGTCCAAGACACCTGTCACAAAGATTGGTTCTGGCTTTGGTTCATACTCTGTTACTTTCGCAAATTCATCTGTTTCCTCGCAATTAAGAACATCAAATTTATTGTGCGTAGGCACAGTGAAGGTTGGGACGGTCTTGGATTTCTTTGTGTGATCCCCGTATCTTGGGCTTGTTTCCTTTCTTTTATGCCGTTTAGGGGGCACTTTATCATTTTGCCACGGAGCTAACGAGTTCTCTGCATCATTTGAGGAGTCCGTTTTGTTGTTTTCAATTTGATTGTCACTAGCTTTGCTTGCTGCGTCTAATGATAGACTGTTGTTACGATTTCTGATGAACATGCTTCTGTTCAATTGCTGTTGGATCATATTGTTAGGATTATTAGGAGTTTTATTAGTTTCATTCATTCTGTTCCCACGAGTTAGGACGATATAAGTAGTCGCTTGAAGGGTGACGCCTATTCCCCCAAGAAGGCTCCATACAACAACGTTGGCCGGGTTCGTTGAGGTTGGCGCTAACGACTTGCAACCTGCAAGCCATGCATCCTTTCAGCGCGTTTCCCACTTTAGGATTAGGGTGAATTTTTAGAGAGGCTTTCTACCTCGTGACACGGGCGGTGAAGCCAATGTCCCCGTTTCCACAATTTGGCCATGGAGTTGCGGGTTGTGGAGGTCATTTCCTACCCCCAGCGTGACTTGTTTGTTAGGCAAGTTGAGTCGGGATAATTAGACCGCCGCCCGAGACTCGGCGTTGTTGCTCGTTTAGCACCACCCAGGGGACACGTGTAGGGTTGGTCAGTAAAGATGGTAAAGCCTACGGACGCGAGCAACTCCATCCCCCGGCAGTTATATGAAGAAATATTTTCTTATATAATGTAGTTATCATGAATACTTTTTAATTATGGAAGAGAAAATCTAGTCCTGCAAAAACGCTTACGGTCGGTTACGACGTTCTTCCTAAAAAGGCTCGATTTATTTCGTCGTAGTTGCTCGACTATCTAAATCGAGATGTTTGTGTATTTGTAAAATTCCGTTGTTTGGAGCCTGTAACAAGCAAAAAAAGACATTTTTAAAAATTAATCAAACACTTTATATTGAAAAACTCACAGTCCCTAACGACGAGTCACATCCAGTTACGCTCAAATCTGCATCTTTGTTTAAACGCAGTGGTATCTAGCAAACTTTTTGCATTTATTTTTTAATCTATTCTCAAAACATGTTATAGTCGATGTCTAGTTTTGTAATACGTCCATGCGCTTATTAAAAAACTGTCCAAACGCTTTGTTGACACGTCGCGTGACCCAAGGGCTGGTTTTTACCCCGGTCAGAGATTAGGTATTGCCATTCAACATGGCAATGCCGCCAGCCTTTTGAGCACACTTCCAGTCGACAGCGATGCGGAGGAGTTTTTTGACGTCATGTTTTAGTAAGGAGCCTTTATTTATTTATTATAATTATATATACTTTATTTTTTTAGGTTAGTTTAGGTTAATATTTATTTATATATTTCGTTGCTTTAAGCTGAAAATTAATGTTTTATAATGCTCAAGTAAATGAATTTATGTAATTCTCATGGGAATAAACGATCTCAAACCTCAAAAACCAAAACTAAATTGAAACCTCCTCCTTTTTTGAAGTCGGTTGAGAAGTGTGATTTCGTGTCAAGAATTGATGACTGTCTAGGAACGTGAAGATTTTTTGAATCTCTCGAGTTTAATTATACAAATGAGCCGTATTTTCTTCTGAAGATTTGTCTAAGAACTCATTAGCATTAATGGTCGCCCATTGTTCAAAGTTTTCGTGACAATATTTTTTTCAGTAATTAATTGTTTTGTAACTTCTGTGTCTACGGCTGTGGAAAACATTGCTAGAATTATTTAACAGTCAGAGCGCATAATAGCATTTATCAGCCTTTTAATGTTCCTACTGCTAGGACTAAAGCCCCTCTTGAAGGGGAAGTAGGCTGCAAGCGAACACGCGAGCCCAGTGCGGATTGGTGGATATCTCATATCTTCAAATTTTTGGTTTAAGGACATGCCAGTTTTTTTATAGGTGGGCCATTCATCTAATGACATCCTCCGCTCTTGGGTGGAGTGGGAGATAGTGTCCGACTTTTACTGACTAAAAACCTACTCCTGTTCGCCTACGGTGGCCGGACATCGGGATCAGGACCCTAGCAGCGGTTGCGGCGTGACCGCCGTTGCCTCTGCGACCTCCTCCTTTGTTAGCATCACTGTTTCGCAGAAGAAGGCGACCGCCTGCCACTCCTCTTCGCTCCGGACAATGGCCCAGGTCTGTATGTACCCAGGCCTGGTGGGCGATCGCTGCCGCCGATCGTCCTCACGAGGGCACGGCGGTGCTCCGCCCAAGCGGGGACATGCCGGTTTCCCTATAATATTCTACGTCATCGTTTTTAGAAATTTCGATCAAGCTCGCTTGAAAACGCAGCACTTTTAAAAAAGTCGCCGATACAAAATGTGATAGATTTTTGACCCGCTAAAAGGAAGTTCTGATAACGAGTAATAGGAGTTCGCCGTCCGGCCTTTTGGATCAAGCCTAAGTTGTCGATGGTGTGTATTTTTAGTTGTTAATCTTTAAGATTAAACAGTTGTTATTATTAAGAAAGCTCAAACACAAAAAAAGACGTGTGGCACTCGGGGACTGCCGCGGTAAAGCTATTGCATAGCATTTTTTATCAACTTATGCAATAGACCTCGCCAACAGCTGCTTAATGCCACCCATCCAAATCCAGACCTCGCCAACAGCTGCTTAACCCCACCCATCCAAAACTAGACCTCGCCGACAGCTGCTTAACCCCACCCATCCAAAACCAGACCTCGCTAACAGCTGCTTAACCCCACCCATCCAAAACGCCGACAGCTGCTTTCACTCATTTGTTTTCTTATCGGTCACCACGCTCAAAAAACAAATGAGTGGGGGGTGTTAGGTTATTTTCGTTACGGAATTTCTGGATTCGATCTCCACGCTCAAGGCCTGCGATAGAAGCTATGCAATAGCTTAATAACTACGAGTACTATTCCTCAACCTACTTGTGCTGACTGTACCAATCACTGAAGATGTCACAAACGTTATTTAAAGTTCCTATAAAGTTGCATGAGAAAATCACGGTCACGCTACCAGTTGGATCGTGTAGAGATAAACTCGGAATGTTGCTGAACACGAGTGTAGATAACCAGATAACGATGATCGAACACTATCTAAATAAGATGCAATCGTTGGTTATTGGGACAAGCTTCCGACGGAAAGATAAGGTTATAGAGGAATTCGGGAAAGGTGTGAGGTTACAAATTAAACGCATTTCTAGTGCTGTTGGGTTATGGGACGAGTTCTGAAAAGGTAATTCGTGGTCCCAGAACGCTAAGGGCAACTAAAGGAATACAGGTGTGGGTATAGTCAGTAAAAATCTGATACGCCCTCTGACTCAGCCTAGTGGGGGCGAAAAGTCAGATGATTTTACACTACATTTTTTTTTTAATATTCATTCAATCCATAATTGCAACTAAGGCGCGTTTGACAAATTAACCCTTTTTTAAGAAAGAAAATCGTTGCCCCACACCTGGAATTAATTTGATGTACGACGTACAATTTATTTTTGTTCTGTGCGAGAATCGAACCCGAGACACGCAGTTCAGCAACCGATCGCTCAACCACTGCGCCAACCGTGCCGTCGAACATTAATTTTGCAATAATGATTTTTTTTTTAACGCCTATCTGTAGGCCATACAAATTATGTATTCAGTATGGGAATGGAACCCCCGTCTGTGCGTCGTGCTACCAAAATAATGTTAGTTTCAGACACTGGGCTTAAAACATGCGAATTAAACTAAGCAATTTAGAATGATTTTACAAGAAAGGTAATAAAGAAACTTGTCAATGTACTTCACGATAAACAATGGCAAGATACCACTTTAATCAGTCACGATATTTCTATGAATTGCCACGCAGCGATGAATATTAATCGTTTTGTTAGGAAGAGTTATAAAACGTAGTACATTTAGAACTGCTATAGAAGCATCAATAAAGCTAGAACTGACGCATACGTGTAACACAACTGATTTGTACGTAGGTCGTCGTCGCGTGGCGTGGATCTAGTGTAGCTCTACAAGTCTAGTTGCCATATAAAGGTGGCGGTTCGCGCCGCGACAGAGACAAGCGACCGAGACAGGAGACCGCGACCGAAGACCGCGACCGTCACTTGACGTTAGGCAATGTATGAGCGACAGTTCGCGAGCGAGACAGAGACAGGAGAACTGTCGCTAATACATTGCCTAACGTCAAGTGACGGTCGCGGTCTCCTGTCTCGGTCGCTTGTCTCTGTCGCGGCGCGAACCTCCACCTTTAGATGTATGGAGACCGATGCGCCCTGATCGACGTGTCTATAAGTACCGACACGAATCTTGAGCACTCAGCGTCAGAGTGGGGATCGCTTTGCGCATTCCATACATTGGCGAGCCTATCGTCGTCGTTGTTAGAAACATGCAGCAAGCGCAGGGAATGAATCACGAGTGACGTTTATGACACCATGGCGCGGCGAGTCAATTACTGACACTTCGCCCCCGCGTCTCACTTCGTACCACTACAGAGACCGAATATTTGACTTCTGCGCAACTTGAAGCCAGCGCTCAAAATCCGTGCGGGTGTGAGCAGAGTTGTTCTACCTTTACTATCAGATAAGATAGTGGTATGGTGCGAGCGCTAGAATAAAAAAACCACCTGTATTCCTTCAGTTACTTATTGCGTTCCAATTACTCTTTAGTACAATCCTGCAGCCCAACTATCATGTGATCTCGCTACGAAATTAATCAGAAAAGAACAACCGAATAGTAAAAAAAACATCACAAATTCTATTCTAGTATTTTGTCACTTTGGTGAACCCTATCTCCAATGGAACCTTTTGAAGCTGCCTCACACTGCACCTATTATATCTCCTAATTTCCCTAGGCACACAAATAGACACATGTATACCAATACATGTGTACTCCTAAATCTAGGAATCGATAGGACGCCCAGTTTTATGGACACCATTAATTATGCATGCGACTGGCCTCAGTAATGAGCTTCCCATGCATGCTGTCCTACGCTACCGTGAACTTACTAACTAGGTAGGTACATATATAGCTATAGGTACTACTCGTATGGTACAGGTGAACAAAACGTTAGGTATGCAGGCGAATACACTACTCGAAAACCCGCTCTTATCTTATACCACCGCTTTTAGGCACGCAATAGTCTGTTTTCGCACTAGTGCAGAAAAGTGCGCGTGCTCTGTAACACCATAATTTTATTACATTTATCATTGTCAAAGTCACTGCAGTCCTTGGCTCCATAACACAGTCGCTTACTGCGGCTCGTGCGTATTCCGCCTCGGTCGCAATGACGAACTTACTGCACTTGTATCAAAAATAAGGTTCAGTAGAAAACCAGCGTCAAGCAACTACCATGTAGTTGTCTGGCATTATTGCTGAACTGAACCTATTTGGCGCCGCCGGCGCCGTGAGACACACATTGCTAGTTGTCCTTCTTTTTTTTATTATAATAATTTATTACTGTCTAGGTACATGTTGTTACTACATTGTGTGTATCTACGAGTGTGTATGCCAAATAAAATAGTTTTCTTTCTTTCTTTTTTTTCTTTCTTTCTTTATCAAAATGTACTAGGTATATACTTTTTCTACTTATCCAGTTTTCATTTGAAATATAAGCTCAGTAACATTTTTCTAGAAGATACACTAATAAAAAATAATGTTAAGAGTTTATTAATGTTATGTTTCTGCACGACCGCGACCCTAAGGTCGACTGATAGAAAATGCGTAAGGCATAAAGTCCTCCTTTATTACAGTGTTTACTAGTGCATAAAGTTTTAATAAATAAATAATAAAAGTGACTTGGGTGTTACTCAGAACAGAACACGAAAGCTTTAGTTCTGAGTAACATGACCCGCATCACTATCATATTGTCCAACAAGTCTCGTGTCACTGGAATACCTCGTAAAATGTTGAGTAGCAAGTTGCAGGACACTCGACAACGTTGCAGTGTCACCTAGATTAAGCATTGCGCGTCATTTTGGGGTTCGCGTGAAAGAATACGGCCGTTAACGTCTTGGGCACGGTCCGGACGGTCGGACGGCGAGTTACTCATTGTTCGTCGGCCTACACGGCTGGGGCATAAGCGCCGTTTCCTCACGCGTACAACCTCCTCCTTTGCTAGCATTACTGCTTCGCAGATGGAGGTGACCGCCTGCCACTCCTCCTCTGGACCATGGCATGTACCAGGGCCGGGCGGGAGAGATCGCTGCCGCCGAGCGCCCCCACGAGGACACTGCGGTGCTCTGCCTAAAAGTGGCATACAACCGTATGCACCATCGTGACGTCTTTCGGGTTAAATGATGATGAAATACCAATGTCTTTGTTTGATTGTACAATGTCACATGCAAGTGTTAAACTATGGGCATACTGTAGTCTGTCAATTTCATGTCTAATGAGTTGGAGTTATCTGCTATTTCCCATAGTATCTATTTTTATAATGTGGAGACCTTATAATTACAAATAATAATTTGATTTATATTAATTCAATTTACAATTTAATCTTCAATATAATCCATAATCAATTTACAACTCGCAATTAGTTTAAAATAATTTAATTTAATAATATTAATTATTATATTATTTGTGCATATTACGAGTATTATCAGTTTTTTATACCTATTAAGTTATTTATTCATTTGTAAGTACATTTTAGTTAAATTCTGATGTAAATAAAAACTTTTTAATTACTTCTGTATAAGTCTGTTTTCTGCTAATATAATAATATTCCACAACTATCACACAACGCCGTCTAGTTTCAAGCTAAGCAGAGCTTGTGTTATGAGTACTAGACAACTGATAAGCTTCTTCTTCTTCCTGCCCTTATCCCATATTACTTGGGGTCGCCGCAACACGTTTTCCAACTACCAACTACTACAACAGTACAGACAATTGATAAACATACTTATATATTTCTAAATACAGACAAATAAACAATAAATTACACCCAGACACAGAACGTATGATCGAGCTCATCACACAAACATTTGTCCTGGGTGGGAATCGAACCCACGACCTCTGGCAAAGCAGCTAGGGCCACTAACCACTAGACCAACAGGCCAGTCAAATCAGTCCATTATTATCACGTCTTCTTTTAGTACCTAAGGTCAAACCTGTGGCATTCGATAGCGGCCTTAATTATGTCTGCCTTTGAATACTAATGGCCTCTGATTTTGATACTAATCGTTAGTTAATTGTTACTTAATCATATCATAACTCTTAGACGTTAATCATGATCGTCGCATATTTCTTTTCTATCTACAGTGGAGCTACTAATGAGCTATTAACTCTGCCCAAATTCGAATCTAGACCAATGACGTTCTATTTAATTATTTTATCAGCAATATGGAAAGTTTGAGTTTGAGACAAACTACAGTGGCCAATTTGGAAATCTCTAAATCGACTGCGAACCCAGGTTGGCTGCTGTAAAAACAATCTGGCCAAATGGGGTTTCCTCGACCCATCACTAACACAGTGCCAGTGTGGAGCCTCCCCACAAGACATGCACCACCTGTTATGCTGCCCATCCTGCGTAACGACCTGCAGGTCTATAGGCTGTTTTCAGGATCACGAGGCCAACAATAGAGCTGTACAGGTTGCCAAATATTGGTCAAAAGAAGTATAGTTTGAGAGCATTGACACGAAAAGAAGAAGATCAGCAATATGGATATAGTTTCTTCTCCTTTTTCTTCACCGCAACGCGTTTTTTTTTTCTTCTATTGATTTCATTCCAGTCCTGTCACCCGTCACGTTTTCACTTACTCCCTTTTCTTTCATATCGCTCCTCTCTCAATCCTTCCATATTTTCTTTTACCTCTCTTTCCCTCTCCATCTCAGCCAGGCCCATTATTTTGTGTAATTTATTTCATCACCACTGCTCTCAAAACGGTGAAGGAAAACATCGTGAGGAAAGCAGTATGTCCTAGAACCAAAAAATTCGAAGACATGTGACCCCGCGTGGTGGATTATGGCCCATTCCCTCTCCTAGAGAGGAGGCCTGAGTCCCAACAGTGGGAACATTATTAAGCCGACTATGCCATGCTATAAACCTGTTTATCAGTGTTGCAATAAAACCAATAAAACTGAGAATCTGAAGTGAAGCAACAAGCATATCGATACCGTTGATTTGAACAGTCATAAATGTCGTATAAATTAGGGGCGATACAATATACGGCGTGACACTATTTTATTTATCTGATGGCGTCAAAGCCGTGTTGTGACGTCATCAGATTGGCGCCAGTATCAAATTAAACACTATTTAAATAATACCTATTTTTATTTCTTACCGAATTGTCGATTTAATTAGGAGATTAGCATGTTGCACGTTAATTGATTTTAATAATAACGTAATTTATTGAAACAGCCTTCATGCTAAGTTAATAAAGATTGCCACACCCTGGTCAGTCAGTTTCGCTTCAAATCTGCTAAATTCTGAGTTGCAGATAAGTAACGTGTTCTTTAATATCCAAGCTTGCTTTTGAAGACCATGCCATGTTTAGCGTTATTTTGGAAATTAACTTCTGTACAATTACCGTCACGGATCTTGAGCGCACGGCGTCAGAGTGTGGATCGCTTTGCGCATTCGATACATTGGCGAGCCAATCGTCGTCGTTGTTAGATACATGCAGCAAAGCAGGGAAAGAATCATGAGTGACGTCTAAGGCGGCAATCACTGACACTCCCCGCCCCCGCCGTGTCACTTCGTACCACTAAAGAGACCGAATGACTTCTGCGCAACTTGAATCCAGCGCTCAAGATCCGTGCCGGCAATTGTAGGTACGTGTGTTTGTCACTAACTCCTCCTAAACGGCTTGACGGATTTAGATGAAATTTCTGTGTACATTCGTGTCCTTAGATGGTTTAATTGAACCCGTAGGTGGTGCAGTAATCGGATTCTTATTTTTTTTCTAACGATATGCAAGTATTCAGGCAGGATAACGTCTATCGGGACTGCTAGCAGTGTATAATTTTTAACTTCCCAACGCACTACATTAATTTCTACTTCAGCATCTCCCCCTAACGCCAATCGTAAATAAAAACCGTTTGATAATTAAGAACCGATCGTTAATCAGTCTAGCATTCAGCCCTTTCAATATTACCTAAACCCAGTCCGTCGTCTATCGCATCCGCTGTAATCAATCATAGGTCGAAGCATCGATGCCCTGTTTGCCACAGAGTAGATTGTACATGGAGGGATAGGTATGAGTACATTTGGGGTAGTGATGCTACAAAAAGATGTTTCAAAATTGCATGCACAGCCTTGTGGTTATTGGCTCGATTATTCGGTTTACACCTATTTCTTGCCTTAGTTGCTGTGTTACAGTAAAACATTGCAATAAATCTGCTATTGATGCACTGCTCCAAAGCTTCTTTATATAGGCTCTACTTAGACTCGAATTATTACTATCGTCAACCAAGTTGTCGATCGTTTAAGATATGCTTATTATCAATTCTATGAATACGTAGTTTGCCATTGTCGTATCTTGTGTAGCATCTAATAGAAATGACTCGTCAAAATAACTTGTAACTAACACTACGATATAACTAAAACCTCAGACGATGAGATCTCTAGAGATTTAAGAACACGTCAAACCCTATTATAATGCCAGATTGTTGATAGATTTTCAGGCTAAAGAAGAGTTTCACCAAGACTCAACTTTAAATTCTTAATTCTAAAAATCTTCGAGCGAGTTTCATTTGCTGACACTTGACACTCTGTAGTACTCGCTACTCTGTGCTCGCCCCTAACACCAAGACTCCCATATTAATGAACATTTAATATACCTATACATCCTCGACAATTAGATTTATTTGCGACTCCCTTCCTCATCACAATTTATTACTTCTCGTGACTCGAATGCGAGACTTAAGTCATTGTCAATGTCATGTTCTAACAATAGTTAATTATTTTATGACTATCGATTAATTATTCATTAGTCAAAGAGGCTCTTGTTTGTTAGATATGGCGTTGTTATTGACAGTTTAGTGGAGAATTACGTTTTGTTCTTCGTAGGATATCAAGAAATGTGATCTGTCGTTCTTGGGTGTATAGGGAAAGTTCGACAAAGTCTATTTTAAGCTTGTTCACTTGACTCCTATGCCCCTAGCTGAAGCAGAGTGTGCCCACAGTAGACAACCATCGCGACTCGTCTTATGTTTCACGTTTAACTTCTCTTCATGGCAATCCAATGGCCATTGATTCTGCCAGCACGGTGCGTCGCTAGGTTTGCTGAAGACAGTCACGCTTCTTCTTACCTTGTCTATTCCAATCCAACGCCTGTTTAGGTCTGTGATTGCATCGGATTATAATTATGTTGTATTGATGAAGCGGCAATACTGCTCGTGAGATACAGTCCGCTGACAAACGGACGGACAGACGAACAGCGGAGATTTAGTAATAGGATCTCGTTGGCAACCTTCGATTAGGTACGGAACGCTAGGTATAGACTAGTAAATCATTTCAATGTTAAACCAGCTTGTTAAAAAAAAAAAAACTTACTTCAAATAAATAAAATATATGCCCATAATAGGATTTCTAAGGTATTAGGAAGCTTAACGATAATTTAAATTGCCCTTACCATAAAAGGTCTTGACATAATAACTGGACACGATCGTTGTCTGATTGATTTGTGATTGATTTATCATTGAATCGGTTTACACCGTGATAAATCCAACTGGTTGTACAGTTTCCAATTTTGTAAACTGTCGTGTGACAACTATATAACTGTGAGTAATAGTCTCATCAGGAGGCTTAAAAGGGTTCTGACATAGCCTGAAGAATCGCCAAACTTAAGTGGCTGTGGCCTGGTGGGGATATTGCTCGCTGAACAGATGGTCGATAGTGGTGACCGCGTACCTGAAGACGTAGCGTTGGAAGGCTCCTACAAGGTAGACCGATGACCTGATAAAGGTCGCGGAAATTCGATGGGTGCGAAACACACAAGACCGAACATTGTAGCGACGCTTTGGGAGGCCAACAGTGGACGTCTTTCGGATGAAATGGTGAGGTCTAAGTACCTACTCTACTGTCGAATATTTTAAAGATATCTCTGATTACGAGATAAGTTAATTGTCCTCAGGATCTAGAAATAGTAACGATATATCACCAATTGCGACTCCCAAAAATTATTCACATAATCAACAGTGATCGGAATAGGTAGGGCTATTTACGTTCATTGACCACAAACATTGATGTTAATATGGATATTCCACAGGATTATTAATATGTTTTTGTACAACTTCAGAATAAAAATGTTTAAATGATTGTCGATTCTTGAATTAGAAGTGGTTACATAAAAAAATACATGTGGATTAATGAATCAAATTTATCTAGTTATTATACTATCCTCAATCCCGTCCTTGTTATATGTACCCGTCAGAAGGAAAGTGTAATCTTTAATTAGACCCGAAGGCAAGAATAGTTTTTTTTTTATAATTTTACTACTTATAACCCAACCAAATCCAAACTCGGGGAATATCCATATTATTCTAACCTATGGCAAGTACATAAAATAGCCCTACCTATTCCGATTTATAATAATCAGCCTTATAATGTTCCCACTGCTGGGACTTAGGCCTCGTCTCTAGAAGGAATGGACTGTAATCCATTACACGTACCCAGCGCGGGTTAGTCGATGTCGCATGTCTTCGAATTTTTAGTTGTTGATGTTTTCATTCACCATTTTTAGAGCTGAGATGGTGAAAAGTAAATAAAGTAAAGCGCCTGTCAAAAAGTTTTGAATTATAGTCGCTTGCCTACTGATTTTGTTAGAGAAACGCCTATAATTCAGAAATAAACCATCGTAGAATTCGTACAATTCTTCACCGAACTGGCACTAAATCCACAGGTATTCAAATCACTAAACCCAGTTTCACAGCCATAAAGGAGTATAGAGGTGACGATAGCACAATTCTATTTAAGACCACTTCCGGGTTGAGATGAAAGTTCCAAGTTGTTTATGGCCAGCGGAAACTACGTATTAATTACAGACCAGTAGCCTGATTCACGTAAAATCAAACAAGCCAAATATCGTTGAAGTTATATAGTCGTTCGATCGAAGTCCTATCCAAAAGCGGTATTCACGATCTATCGACTTTTTTCCAGTTACATTAATAAGTATTTTACCAGGATAATGTAGTACCTACACTTTTTTTTTTTTAAATCGACGAAATCAGACGACTTTAAAATCGGTGTCGTTCAAACTCGATTGATGGATGTGAATACGGAAATGGCCTAAACGACTAAATCGCTACGATATCGTTACAGTGTTTATTATGTGAATCGGGCTACAGGGCCTTACCATGCCCATACAACCATTTTCGGTCGCAAAATTCTCAAATAGTCACAGATTAGCAAGACAAGGTAACAATGTCGTAACTGTTACTAAACTTAATAACGATGCGGATTTTGGTTACAGCGTGTAGGAACGATATCAACACTTTGTACTGAAAAATGTTACAGTAAATAAGTGTTGTATCTGTGTCAACAAGTTACGACAATTTTTTTCTTAAATTATTTACGACACATTGTGTTTACTTTGAATTCCTGTGTAAATATTAAAGTTAAATTATCGACACAATGTCGAAACTAAACTACAGTTTTTTTTTTAGTTACACAAGTGTAGTAACAGTTACGATACTGTAGTGTTGGATTTGACCAAACAGAAAACAACCGGGGTTCTCAAAGTGTGCTATTATATTTAATAAAATTATTGATATTTTCAAAATTCAAATTCAAAAGTTTTTTATTTCACTGCCTACATGGGCACTTATAAAACGTCAAAAGCTAGTGCGCGGTTCCAAATTGGTCGTTTCCTATGGAGAAGAACCGGCAAGAAACTCCATGGTTACTCTTTTAAAAAAAGTGGTTGTTCTTACGATATTTTCATATTACCGTATAAATGGATATTATTTAAGAACAGTTTAAACCGGTCTATATTGTATTCAAAAGCACAATAAAAAAAATCTTTTTAAAAAAGTGAGTCAAATATGAAGTAATCTAAGAATTCGTGGAGTCTACAGTGTTTTTCCATTTACATTATAAAAAGAGGCTATATAAAAAAAGCTAGAATTTTTTAAAATAATTACAACTGTCAATAAATGAGATGTTAACAAAATAACTACCTAACGAGTTTAAGGTGGTTGGAGTCAGATAATATAAAAATTTTGCAAAAACAATGTGTTAGAAAAAAAAAAATAGGTTACAAAAAAGATGGAGCAGTTAATAGATACATTTACACAATATTATGAGTTACCAGGGGGCCACAAATGCAGAGGCAGTCATTGCCAAACAAGCGTGTCTTCGACATAGTCTGTAACCTTGTAATATGCTTTTTTGGTTAAGACACGCTTAATATGTGTTTTGAACTTTCCTTCGCTGAGTTCAGTCACCGCTTTTGGAAGCTTGTTATAAAAGCGTAAGCCATTTACTAAAAATGACTTCTTGGTCTTGACTAATCTCCATTGGAGTAATATAATTTCGTGTTTACTACGAGTATTTATGTTATGAAAATCGCTTCTAATTTTGAAAAGTTCTAGGTTTTTACGGACATACAAAACACTTTCTAAGATATAAAGAGAAGGCAGTGACAATATATCGATTTCTTTGAATTTATTTCTGAGGGACTTGCGAGTACCCATTTTATAAATAGCCCTGATTGCTCTCTTTTGCAATATGAAAATTGAGTCTACATCAGCTGCAGATCCCCACAATAAAATGCCATAAGACATAAAACTGTGGAAACAGGCATAGTAAACTAATCTAGCTGTGGCGACATCTGTCAACTGCTTTATTTTTCTTCATTCGGTAATGAAAACTTTATACATTTAGTTTTATTTGCATTTAGTAAAAGATTAATAGCTGCGAACCATTTCGAAAGAACAGCCAGACTTTCGTTGACACGCAAGACATCCGTATCTTTTCTATCCACTTTAGAAATAAGAGAAGTGTCATCAGATAGAATTATATCTGATAAATTAGCCATCATGTAAGGAAAGTCATTAATATAAACTACTAGAGAAAGGAAAGGGCCAAGAATTGAACCCTGAGGCACGCCTATCCTTATTAAAGACCCCGACGACGTCACCCCATTTATGGATACTTTTTGCTACCTGTAGGATAAATTGAAAAAAACAAGATCAGCAGCTCGTCTACGAATTCCGTAATGATGTAATTTACAGATCAGAGTATAGTAGAGTCAACACAGAAAAATGCTTTTGAGAGGTCACAGAATATGCTAATATCATCCTGGGACTTCTTCCAGGATTCTAAAATGTGACTGATAAGTTTCAGTCCTGCATCCGTCGTTAACATTCCTTTCGTGTAGCCAAACTGATGACTATGCAAAATCCTATTCTAATTAAAGTGAGATAACATCTGGTCGAGCATATTTTTTTCATAGATTTTACTCAATGTTGGAAGCACAAATATTGCTCTATAATTATAGCAGAGCTCTAATTAGAGGGATCAGTCTTACTACCTGATTTATTTACTTATTTTTTAACTATGAGTCATAAGCAACCAAAGCACCAAAGCAAGTTTTATTGAAAAAATATTATAATATACAGGATTATTTGAGAAACACTCGTAGGACCATATTTCCCACGTCATAAGCTACGATTTTTGAAAGTTTATTTTAAGTGCACGAGGCCAGTATAGGTATGTTCCTACGACCCATCCTTCAGGCACGGCAGTTACTTCCTCACTAGTTAAATTTTTTGATAAAACTAACTTTACAGCATGTTGAGAACCACTGCAAACATAAAATAATAAAACTCCATTTTGTTAAAACAGTCACACTGTAACGTAACTTAACATATTGCCGAAACATGTAAACACAGTTACGAAACATTGTGTTGGGTTTCATCTTTCAAGTAGATACAAAATTATCCACATCATTTTACACAATTTATATTATTATTATTATAGTATTCTAGAATATATTTTGGTTAAATTTATATAGGCCGTATCAATAAAATCTTCTGCAATGCTTGGAAATACGATACTTTGTAATTTTTTAATTGAAAACAACCACATTAACAAAAAATATTTTAAGTATTTTATTAAATCAGAAGGGCGCATCGGTTAATTTATTATAGTGACATCAAACTACACGATACATTTAATTTCGCAGAGGATTTTCGATCGACTATGATGCATTTATCACAGAAATACGTAAATAAATACTTTCATTTTTTTCTGATGGCGGCGAAGATTTATGTCTATGATGACATTCACAAAAACGAACGAATTACAATAAAAATTAACAAGTATAGAATGAACGCAACGAAAAAATGAATGATTGAATGTACGATGCAAGTGAGGGCATAAAAGTCGCGACCAGTTGCGACGTGTCGACACGGCGACGTCACAATGTGACTGAAAGTTACTGTTATTCTGTTACGATTATTCCCCACTTTTCGAAACGGTGTCGACTCACAAGTCGACACGGCGACGTTACGCTACGGAACAATGTTACAAATAAATTCCGTTACGACACAATAAATGTCGACTTAAGTCGTAACCGCTACTTCATATGGCTGTATGGGTGATGTGCATGTCAGGCGAGCGAGCGAGAAAGAGATATATAGCTCCATCCCTTTCACAGTTCAGTTTAGATCGTCAAATAGATTGCATTAAGAGCTCGTGGTAGGGCCTCCCCTGATTTACCATGACGTGTTAAAATGTCAGGCGTGCGAGCGAGAAAGAAGGATGCAGGACGGTGCTATACACCCGAATTCACTCGATATAGCTCCATCTTGTTAAGAGCTATATTTCACAGAGACACCATGGCGGCGCGACCAGTCGCCGCTACCAACAAAATGTATACACACAGTTCTATAGAGAGTTACTCACCTGGTGCTCGTTTGGTTGCGCAACCAATTTGGTGGCGCGACCAGCTCGGACGTGTGGTGACTCTGGTGTCCGTATGGTGTCTAGTTTGGTAGCTTAGTGTTATATATCACCGGGACATCATAGCGACGCGACGAGTCGCCGCTACCAACAAAATGTATACACACAGTTCTATAGAGAGTTACTCACCTGGTGCTCGTTTGGTTGCGCAACCAATTTGGTGGCGCGACCAGCTCGGACGTGTGGTGACTCTGGTGTCCGTATGGTGTCTAGTTTGGTAGCTTAGTGTTATATATCACCGGGACATCATAGCGACGCGACGAGTCGCCGCTACCAACAAAATGTATACACTAGGGCTTTCAATACCGGTATTACGGGATCCCGTAATACCGTGATCACGGATATATTTTGGTCTTTTTTCAATCACGGTATTGACGAGCCAATACCGTGATTACGGTATTACAATCTTTAATATATATTATTGTGTTTTGTTGTAATAAGTAGTAAGAAGTTGTATTATATAATACAAATAACGATGTAATATTATTCTCACACTTGTATTAAGCGCCAACTCTTCGCGATACGTCGAACCATAGACTTAAATGGTCTGAATAACGCGTAGTGTAATAGGCCCTATACGACGTTATTGTTTTGTTAGTCAGTATCGCAAAGGTGCGCGGGTAACATGTGCATGTGAACTTGGTCATTGTGTATTTTTGATAAGTTTGTAATCTTGACGAGCAACATGGTACATAATATTAATACTTGTATTTTATGGGTTTTGACTCAATTCTCAACGAATCACGCGATCGTATTTTTTTTTGTAAAAACTAATATCGAATTACGAATTCACAACAAATTGAAGCATCTAAAATTGTATCATTTTCCACTTTGTTTAATATCACTTTTTACTTTAACGGATCACGTTGTCCGTTAGATCTACAATTAAAAAGTAAAAATTGAATATTTGAGCGGTTTGGATGTGGCATTCTTTTTTAACTTCATATATTATTAATTTTGTCTAATTAGTACTTATCGTATTACTACTTTCGTGTTCGAAGAAACGATTCAAAATTATACATTTAATTGGTTGTTTGGTACAACAATTACATGTGAGATATTAATATAATAATAAGAAAAACACGAGTCTTGACGCTTGCTGACCTCTAAGGGCAGTATAGGTACGCATCGAATGTATCAGCCAGTAAACTATAGGTACGACAGGGCCATGCTTACTTGAACCTTAGAACTGCGTTTTAACCTTATTAGAAATGTCTTAAAAAAGTTACAGCGTCAAGTAAGCCTAAACCTTACGGAGATCTATGATTTTAATCTACCTTATTTGCTAATTACCGGTAAACAATCAGTATGGCTTACTAGAACCTTATTAGAACGGTTAAGAGAGAATAAACACTGATTCGAAAACAAAAATATTTAATCTTTCAATCGTGGAAATTACAGACACAATAGAAAGACAATAGGTGCGCGAACGCTTGGGGTTTAATGAATTAAATGGTTTTATTAATTTCCTAATTAAAGTTCATAGGAACTTTAACAGGGTTTGACAGGGTTTCAGTCAGTTAGTTTAAAAAAAAAACCTTGAGTTCAATACCGTGATCACGTGATCACGGTATTAAAAATTCTAATACCGGTATTGATACCGGTATTGAAAAAGTCCGGTATTTGAAAGCCCTAGTATACACACAGTTCTATAGAGAGTTACTCACCTGGTGCTCGTTTGGTTGCGCAACCAATTTGGTGGCGCGACCAGCTCGGACGTGTGGTGACTCTGGTGTCCGTATGGTGTCTAGTTTGGTAGCTTAGTGTTATATATCACCGGGACATCATAGCGACGCGACGAGTCGCCGCTACCAACAAAATGTATACACACAGTTATATAGAGAGTTACTCACCTGGTGCTCGTTTGGTTGCGCAACCAATTTGGTGGCGTGACCAGCTCGGACGTGTGGTGACTCTGGTGTCCGTATGGTGTCTAGTTTGGTAGCTTAGTGTTATATATCACCGGGACATCATAGCGACGCAACGAGTCGCCGCTACCAACAAAATGTATACACACAGTTATATAGAGAGTTACTCACCTGGTGCTCGTTTGGTTGCGCAACCAATTTGGTGGCGCGACCAGCTCGGACGTGTGGTGACTCTGGTGTCCGTATGGTGTCTAGTTTGGTAGCTTAGTGTTATATATCACCGGGACACCATAGCGACTGGGCACGCCACAATCATGGCGGTAAGTCCCCTCTTTGAGGCGTGGCTGGAAAGACCTCACGGCGTCCTTACCTTTCGCATGACGCAGGTCCTCACCGGACATGGTTCGTTCGGGAGTTTCCTGCACCGAATTCATGCTGAAGTGACGCCCGGGTGTCGCCACTGTGCGGAACGCCCGGAGGACACGGTGGAGCACACAGTCGAGGTGTGCCCTGCTTGGGCGGAGCATCGCCGTGCCCTCGTGGGGGCGATCGGCGGCGGAGACCTCTCGCGCCGGGCCTTGGTTGAGGCCATGGTCCGGAGCGAGGAGGAGTGGCAGGCGGTCGCCGACTTCTGCGAAGCAGTAATGCTCGCAAAGGAGGAGGCCGAACGCATCAGGCAACGGCGTTATCGCCGCCGCCGCCGCAACCGGGATTCTGATCCCGATTTCCGGCCACCGTAGGCGCGGGCTTGCGGACAGTGAGCAATGGGTAGCTCACTGTCCGGCCGTCCGGTAACTTTCCGGACCAAGCCCAAGTCGTCGACGGCGCGCACTGTTCCCGCGCGCCTCAAGGAGTTGTCAGCAACAGCAGGGACCCAGCCGGGTCGAAGCCTACTGGGGCCAGGGTTATCCGAAAGGGCGCTCAAGCCCCGGTGTGAAGGCTAGAAGGAACAGGGTGGGTCTTTTAGTCAGTAAGAGTCTGACACTATCTCCCGCTCCGCCCAAGAGCGGGGGATGTCAATGCATGATTTTTTCCCACCATAAAAAAAAAAAAAAATAAAAAAAAAATAAAAAAAAAAAAAAATAGCGACGCGACGAGTCGCCGCTACCAACAAATTGTATACACACAGTTCTATAGAGAGTTACTCACCTGGTGCTCGTTTGGTTGCGCAACCAATTTGGTCGCGCGACCAGCTCGGACGTGTGGCGACTTTGGTGTCTGTATGGTGTCTAGTTTGGTAGCTTAGTGTTATATATCACCGGGACACCATAGCGACGCGACGAGTCGCCGCTACCAACAAAATGTATACACACAGTTCTATAGAGAGTTACTCACCTGGTGTTCGTTTGGTTGCGCAACCAATTTGGTGGCGCGACCAGCTCGGACGTGTGGCGACTTTGGTGTCTGTATGGTGTCTAGTTTGGTAGCTTAGTGTTATATTTCACCGGGACACCATGGCGGCGTAATTGGTCGTGCTACCATGGTGTCCCGGTGAAATATAGCCCTAAAAGTTCAGTTTAGGTCGTCACATCGATCGTGTTAAGAGCTCATGGTAGGGCTTCAGTACAACGTATTTACGCTGCATATTAGAATTATCATGGAAATTGCCAATATTGGAGGGAATAATTTCCTGTTGCTTTTTTATTTGATGCCAGGTGGCGTACTTCTTGGTTATTTGATGGATATTAAATTAGGCATCTTTATGTAATTATTCTTAAACGATTTGAAAGATCGATTCGATTTTTGTTTCATTTGTTTTTAGAAATATGGCGAATCAGATGGGTTTTGAGGCTAAATTTGACTAATTTCGATAAAGTGTAATGTCCGATTTCCGCTCTACTATTTCTGTGTCTTAATATTGTTCCAATTACGCTCAAAATAAAATAAAAGTGTAAAAGTTGTCTTCAGCGCCATCTAGCGAGAAAATAGCTACGAACGACCCGGAAAAATCACCGGGTGTTTTTAATATCGTGCAGATTTCATCACACATCTCACATTTCACATATTATTATGTAACCCGGGCAAATGTCCATTTCATAAAAGTATTTATTGTAATGCGTGGATTACGCACGCGGGAATTGGTTTTTTGTATTTTGAAATTTTCCGCATGCGGAGTAATCTCGCATGCGCTCTCCATCAGGAGAGATAATGGTCAAGAGCGACCCTAATTTAAAGCCAGTTAATGTTTGACACTCCCTCTTGCCCTTGACTTACTTAAGTTCCTGTGTCCCCTAGATGGGGCAGAGGGCGTCCACAGTGCGCCGCCATCCCGTTCGGTCTTGAGCTTCGCGTTTCATTTCACGCCAGGTCTTCCCAATGTTCTTCGCCTCTGCGATGACTGTTCGTCGCCAGGTCTGCTTAGGGCAACCACGTTTACGCTTTCCTTGAGGGTTCCAATCAAGGGCTTGCCTTGGTATATGTTCAGGATCCCTTCGGAGCGTGTGGCCGATCCAGTTCCATTTGCGGCGTTTGATCTGCTGGTCGATCGAGGTTTCACCGCAGCGCTCCCACAGATCTACATTTGAGATTTTCTCGGGCCAGAATATACCGAGAATACGGCGAAGGCAGCGGTTGACAACGACCTGGAGTTTATGCGAGATGTCTTTTGTGACCTTCCACGTCTCACACCCATACAGCAATACGGTTTTTACGTTGGACCGGAATATTTTGAGCTTAACTCTTCTGGTCAGTTTCCGAGATTGCCACACGGGACGGAGCTGTGCAAAAATGGCCCTTGCCTTGGTGATCCTCGAAGCGATGTCCTCTTCAGTCCCGCCAGTCTCTGACACAACACTACCGAGGTAAGTAAAATTGTGGACCCTTTCCACAGCCTCTGTGCCGATAAGCAACGGCAAAGAGCTCGTCGCTCCGCATCTCATTTCCTGGGTCTTCCGGGTGTTGACTTTTAGTCCCGTCTTTTTTGCCTCTCGTTGTAGGTCGTCCAGCTTGGCTTGCATGTCAGCGCGTGTGTGGCTCAGCAGACATAGATCATCGGCGTAATCCAAATCTTCCAAGACGTTGGATAGTCCCCACTCTATGCCGCGGCGCTTGGTTTTTAACACTTTGCTCATGATGCCATCCAGAACAACAAGAAAGAGGAGAGGTGAGAGAAGGCAACCCTGTCGTACTCCTGCATGTACCGGTATGTCCTCCGAGACGAGGCCATCGTGTGTCACTCTACAGGAGTAACTCCTGTAGATTGCTATAATAAGGTTTATGATTTTCTCGGGGACTCCAATTTCACGCAGTCGGTCCCAGATGGAACTCCATCTCAAAGTGTCAAAGGCTTTTTCGAAGTCTACGAAGGTCAAATATATTTCCCTTTGCCATTCTGATGCCTGCTCGAGAATAATACGTAAGGTATTGATCTGGTCCGTACACGATCGATTGGGCCGGAAGCCAGCCTGCTCTTTGCGAAGAAGAGGTTCAACGGCCCCCGACAGCCTATCTAGGATGATCTTGCAGAGCACCTTAGAAGGTATCGAGAGCAAAGTAATACCTCTCCAATTGCCACATTCACTGAGGTCTCCCTTCTTGGGAACGGTAATGAGAAGACCTTTATTCCAGTCGTCGGGTAACTCTGCGGTTGACCAGATGTTCCGTAAGAGAGGTGTCAGCGCGTTTGCAGCGGAAGGCATGTCAGCTTTTAGCATTTCTGCCGTGATGAGGTCGACTCCTGGAGCTTTGCCATTCTTGAGTGAGTGGATGGCTTTCACTACTTCCTCTTGTGTGGGGGAGACACGTCAATATCTAGGCTTTGTGGGGGCAAACTGGCAGCCGGTGCAGTCGTGGCAACGGGGTCGTTCGGGACTCGGAAAATCTCCTCAAAGTGCTCGCGCCAGCGTCGGAGCTGCCCCTCCGACGTCACAATGAGCTGGCCTTCTTTATCCTTCAAGGGCTTCTTCTTCCTCTGGTTTCTATTCCTAGCCAAGGTCTTCGTTGCCTTGTACATCTCCCTGAGATTACCGGAGTCAGCAGCGCGTTGAGCACAATCCGCTATACTATCTGCCCATACTCGCCGATCACAGCGGGTACTGCGATAGATAGCCCTGCGTAACTGTCTGTATTGCAGTTTTTCGTCTCGACGCACTGCCTCATCAGTGATTGCCAGAAGTCGAAGATGAAGTTTGCGCCTCTCTGCAATGAGGTTCCAGGTTTTTTGTGACATCCAGTCTTCGCGTGTGAGTGTTTTATGTCCAAGAACGACGGAGCCTGTCTCTATTTAGGCCATTTTGATGCGATTCCATTCCGCGTCGACAGAAGTAGAGTCCGTCTCAAGGGAGGAGAAGCGATTTCGCAGCTCTAGTCTGAAGGCTTTGCTAGTATCCAGGTCTCGTAGCCTGTTTACCTCAAACCGCTTGCCTATCTTGGTGGTTGCTTTGGTTGGTTGAGCAACAGCTACTTTGAGCCGTACTTCGGCCACGACTAGGTGGTGATCACTGTCGATGTCCGCGCCACGTCGGTTGCGGACGTCGAGCAGTGAAGAGCGCCATTTGGAGCTGATGGCAACGTGGTCAATTTGGTTTTTGGTAACACCATCGGGTGAATTCCAGGTGTATTTGTGGTGTTCACCATGAATAAATAAAGTACCTCCGATGGTGAGATCGTTATCTTGACAGAACTCCAAGAATCTCTCCCCGTTCTCGTTCCGGACTCCCAGCCCATGTCTGCCCATATATCTTTGACAACCGTCGTTATCCGAGCCAACCTTGGCATTCAGGTCTCCCATGACGATGACTATGTCCTGCTTGCGGATGTTCTTTAAAGTCAGGTTAAGTGCACTATAGAAATCGTCCTTATCTTCTTCCGGGGCCAGGTTTGTGGGCGCGTAGCACTGTACGACGGTTATTTTGCGGGCCTTGCTGTTAAATCGAGCTGTGATGATTCGCTCTGAGATGGGTTTCCAGTCCAGGAGACTCTTTTTCGCTACGTCAGAAAGGAGGAATCCCACACCGCTTTCACGTATGTCCTCTTCATCCTCCTTCCCGGAGTAAAGAAACGTAAGGCCCCTGAGCGTTCTCAGCTCACCGAATCCGTTTCTGCGCACTTCGCTTAGACCGAGCACATGCACTTTGTACCTTAGCATTTCTGCTTCAGCTTGTGCTAATCGGCTATCCTCGCTCAGTGTACGCACATTCCAGCAAGCAATTCGTGTCCGTTTCTTCATGCCAAAGGTCGTCGTAGTTTGATCGGTCCGGTTTTGCACTGTTTTCGTTTCTTTAATCAGTTAGGGTTTTTTTTTAAGGTAAGCGAGTGATTAGCCCACTATACCCTAGCCCACTGGTGGGGCTGCCACCTCAGAGCCAGTGGGCATGCTCGGTTTTGTTTCGGGTTCCCTCCCTAGCGAGACGATTCTGATTTAGGGGCGCAGAATACTCGCCCTTCGCCCTGTATCCGTTAGCAGCTGCAACTCGAGGTGGCGGCCGCGTGACTACGCGGTTGCAGCAGGTCCCAGGGAGGACGGCGGGGACGTGGATAGCTCGGACTGGCTAGAGTTCCGCACCGGATGGTACTTCGCCACGAAGTACAGCAGAAACCCTAGCTTCCCTCCCCTCTTGCCCTAGATGGAGGAAAAGGAGTTTTTTGAAATCATGGCATTAAAAAAAAAACAATATAGATTTCTAAAACCAATAGTCATATTGTTATCCATTGATAAACAGGTGATACACATAGTATTGCTATTTCAATTACCTAGACATTTCAATACATTTAAGACGTAATTAGCCACACAACACAATGTTTTAAGTGGTACATTAGCAGTCCGATTACTTTGATGTGCGCTTCAAAGAACGCATGCGCACGATTACGCGTTTATTAATACACTTTCTTTGAATTAAGTGTTACTGATCGTTTGTAGGTGTTTTATTTTTTTTTGGACTCACGATATATTTATTAGGTACTAGCTTTTGCCCGCAGCTCGCGTACATAAAATATAGTCTATGTCAATCAGGAATAAAGCAACTTTCAAAATTTTTACTTTATTTTATATAACCTAGTGCTTGACTGCGATCCCACCTGATGGTAAGCAGTGATGCAATTGTTAATGGTGAGGCGCACTTGTTTATTAAGACCCTATTCTCTCTTGCCATAAAGACACCTAAATTATAATCAGACTAGAAGACCGCAGTAGGCAAATTGTTCCAATTTTGAATGGTAATTTTTTTTTTTTAATTTTTGCTGTCAGACCAGTACTTTCAGAGATTTAAACCTCCTACAAACAAAAAAATAAAAACTTTACCTCTTTATTATATTATTGTAGGTAGATGTGGATGTTCTAAATTATGTAAATTAGTATACATAATGTGAAAAATCTACAATAAATACGTATTATAAAGAGGAAAAGTTGTATTTATGTTTTTTTTTTTCGTTTATAGGAGGTTATCTCTGAAAGCACTGGTCCGATTGCAAATTTTTTTTCTCGGATAGAAAGTTGCAGTTTATTCCTGAGTGGACATAGGGTATATTTTATATTCATAGGCGAAGCCGCGGGCAAAAGCTAGTAACTTCTTTTCCTAAAAACCTCTTAATATTCAATTGAATTTTCAACTTTTGAAGCTTTGAATAAAAATAGAAGATTCGAATAAATGTTACAAAAAAATAGTCCGGAAACAAGAGGTTTTTATCCAGAAACAGTAAAAATAAATAGTCCGTTATCACTAGACATTACAATCAACCAATTATTACTTTCTAACGAAGTTACTTAATCGATACGAAAACAGAACGACACCCGACACCGTAATAATTCCCCAGTGGCAAACTTTAAGATGGACATAAACCCAATCGGGTCGGGAGGCCTGATTAATATTGCATTTCTCGATCGATCCCAGTATCCAGAACCGAATCAACCCTTATTGCGCGACGTAAAACAGATTGTCTAACCCTTCCTTACTCTAATATCCGATCGTATCAAGAGACAGAATCTGCTTCGAAAATTGACATTTCGATAACGAAGTTTTGACTTTATTTCACGGTGAGAGGGTTATGTGTGAGATTAAACTTCGATCAATCAAGGTGCGTAGCGGGAAATGAAATGGGGTGGATAACGCGAGCTCAGGTGAAAACGAGATGTAAGCTGGATACCTATTTGCAATATTAACATTAAAAACCGGCCAAGAGCGTGTCGGGCCACGCTCAGTGTAGGATTCCGTAGTTTCCCGTCCGTCACAATAAGTGTACCCACTTATGAGTTTAAAAAAATGCTTGCATATACGATTATACTACAAACTTAGTCCAGAAATTATTTTGTAGAATCTTTTTGTACAAAAACTGTTCTTTCCATTAAGTTCAAAATGATTTTCCTAGAAAGTCCTTATAAAATTCTACTTTTCAGATTTTTTTTTTATTTTCTTAATTTATGGTTCAAAAGTTAGAGGGACACACACACATTGTTTTTTACTTTTGGAGCGATTATTTCCGAAATTATTGACATTATCAAAAAACTTATTAATTCATTAATAAAGCTACAGCCAACGCAACTGCAGGAATATGATTTTAACTATTTTTAACGCCCGACCGAAAAACGGTCGCCCTGGAAAAATATCAATTGCTAGTTACGACAGTTAGCAGGGAGGGTGAAGTACTGTGTGATTACACCACGCACGTCATACAACCGCAATAGCTTTTACAGATCATCGTTCTCTTGATCTAGAAAGAGAATACTGATCTCTAAAACAACAAACATTGGTATTAAGAAATAGAATGTTTGTTGACATGAAAACTGCCATACAATTTTATTTATGACTGGCGACCCGCTCCAACTTCGCACGGGCGTTACAATGCTTTGAAATTCTCGGTTTATTTTTACTATATAATTCATGCATTATAACCTTTTTCATGAATCATTCTGTCTTTTGGTGAGAAGTACATGAAAAAGTAACCAGTAGTTTTTCCAGAGGTGCGGGTTTGCGGACGGCGAGCAATGGGTAGCTCGCTGTCCGACCGTCCGGTAACCGTTGTTTCCCGCGTTCCTTAAGGAGTTGTCAGCAACCGTAGGTGGTAGGTCGAAGCCTACTGGGGCTGGGGTCTGTTTCCGAAAGGGCTCGGCCCGGTATGAAAGGCAACGAAGGTATGGTGTGGGTATTTTAGTCAGTAAGAGTCTGACACTATCTGCCGCTTCGTCCAAGGGCGGGGGATGTCATCTCGATGATTTTTACCTACCGAAAAAAAAATACAGTAGTTTTTTCGTTTATCGCGGGCAAACAGATAGATATGATGGGTGACTTTGTTTTAACAAAAAATAACAAAGATATAGCCCATTAAAGTTACGTGTGACGTCACGCCGTGCTACATTTTTTCGCACGGGGTGACGTCACACGTAACTTTGATGGGCTTTTATCTTTGTAATTTTTTGTTTAATCGAAAAAAGAAAAAATATGTGTCCTATATTTTTTTATAATCTAAAATACGGATATTTTGACCCTGGACACAACCCTATTATGTAGGTCTGTAATATGTATAATGAAGAGGAATTAAAGGTAGCCATACAGACTAGGGTATCCCTGATAGGTTTGCCTGTACAGTTGAGTTGTACAGGTAAACAGGAGCGTGTATGTTGCACAACTGTGCAGGTTTCCACACAAGCTTACCTGATAGGTATAACCTGTCAGGTACACCCTAGCATGTATGGCTACTTTAAAACTGCAAAATGATTAAAGCTTTTTCAATTAGCAATAGACAATTTAAAAGATGGATCAGATGTATATTGCCCGTTACAGCCAGCCAATAGTTTTTTGTGTAGCAAATAACTCGATTAGTTCAATTTTATGCCTGCAGGCCGATAATTTAATTTGAACAATAAAGCCAGTGATTCCGAGAACCAAATTAAAAATGGCGGCCTCGAATGCTAAAATTAACGAGTTCAACAACCTTTTGACAATGCGTTCTAGAGGTTTGACCGACTTGGCTTGAGTAAATCTACGACAATTCTATTTTATGTGTGTTTGATCGTTTAAAAATTCTGATTCGACGTTACCCAAGTACCTAATTAATCAACTCGAAACTCTTACAAGTCTTTCCTGTCTTTATCACGTTTTTCTTTTATTATTATCAATAGGCCCTCGTTTTACACCACTATCTCACCTGATGGTAAGCGATGATGTGGCCGACGATGGAACACGCTTGCCTAGAAGCAATCTATTCACTCTTGACTTAAAGACCTCAAGGTTATAGCTATCAGGAAACACAGACTCCATTCACGTTAGTAGCCATGACTGACACGACATCCCTACATTATTGTGTTGTGTAGTGTCGTGACGCCAGATGCACCAATCAAACTACTCTGTTCAAGATTACGTCATATCATAATAAGTTTTTTAGCCAATCAAGTTCGTCAAAAGGCGCCACGACACGACACAACACAATAATGTAAACCTGGCTTTACTTCGACATATGTTTGTAGATAACTGGTCTCTTGTGCATCCCATGACGTAAAGGATGAAAAACACTTTTTATACAAGTTGAAATGAGACTCCGTACCTATAAAAATTGTTGCTTATTTTTGTAAACAAAAAATCGGTTGAATATTTCTTATTATTTTTTAAATTTCCCTCTAATGTGTTATTATCGTCTCCAAGGAAATACGAAATTAAAATTTTCTTATTTTTTTTGCAGGTAATTAGGAATTATTATTATAATTCCATAAATAAATACGTATTGCGATCACCAATCATATTTTAATCGATATGACGCTTTCCAGGTAAGTGAAAAAACTTAAAAAAATAAATAAACGCAAGCCTATCATTAATAAAAAAAAAAAATTTCGCTGGTTATTCTAGTGCCAGAAAACATTTTTAATAGGTAAAAACGATATATCTACCTACTTAGGCATCATCTTTAGCTATTCAAGAGTTTTCTCTTTTCTTTTGAAATTAACAATCGAATCTTTAGATGATTTGGCAATTTGCCAAGTACTTAATCCGATTATATCTTAGTTTCCAATTGTAAGTAGTTACTTTATGATTACATTTTGATGACAGTATGTAAAATTTTATGATGTAAAATATATTTAACCCTCAAAATTTAAGACAAACTTTTTTAGCCAAAGCCTTGTAATCTCACGAAATACGACTGGAATGATAAAAACATTCACGAAATTAACCTCAAGAATAGTTTTATTATAAACTAGCTGACTCGGCAGTCAATTGCGTGTGGTGTGAAGTTTTACTTCTTGAATTTATTCATACATCTTTCGATATAGTCAACCGATTGCGATGAAAAAAAGCCTAAGTAATATCAACTTACACACAATTTTAATGTAAGTATAAAAGTATAATATGTATATATCTATATGTATACATAGATAGATAGACGAAGGCGTTGACTGCAGATTAACCTGTCGCGGCTCTAAATCCGATCCAATCCAATAATTGGATAATGCTCTTTACTCGATTTCAAGGTTCGCTGCCTTCGCGGTGCAGATTCACTTCACTAGTTTTGCCACGATGGCAGTTTATGTAGCCTAGTGGCAGCGTGAGGGTTGAGTTTTTAACAGAGTATGTTATCTATGAAGAATTTAAATTATTGAGAGTGGTCAGAGAATGGATGGAGTCAGAAACGTTTTTGTCAAATAGAATAATTACAGGCAATTTTGAATTGTCAAAATGTCGGTCAGTTCGTTCCAAAGCGTAGGACTCTATGGAGAAGGACGTGCAAGAAACTCCATTTTTTTTTTTACTTGCTTAAGATCCTATGTCACCAAGCTGGGGCAGAGGACGTCGACAGTAGTACCCAGTGCGATCGGTCATGACCTTTACGCTTCACCTCGCACCTTGTCAATCCGATGGCCGTCGCTTCTGCCAACACGGTACATCTCGCCAGGTTTGCCGACGACGGCCACGCTTTCTTATGGATCCCTTGGGGATTCCAGTCCAACGCTTGTTTAGGTATGTGATCGGAATCCCTCCTAAGCGTATGACTAATCCTACTCCACTTACGACGCTTGATCTGGAGGTCGATCGGGCTTTTGTGGCATTTCTTCAACAGCTCTACGTTTGAGATGGTTTCGGACCAGTAAATGGCGAAGATGCGACATCAATCTGAAGCTGGTTGCAAACTAAGAGCTAAGTTAGTTTAGCTTAGCTCGTAAAATAGTCTAGCTTAGCTCGCAAAGTAGTTTAGCTTAGCTAGCAAAGTAGTTTAGCTTAGCTCGCAAAGTAGTTTAGCTTAGCTCGCAAAATAGTTTAGCTTAGCTCGCAAAGTAATCTAGCTCAGTTCGCAAAATAGTTTAGCTTAGCTCGCGAAGTAGTCTAGCTCAGTTCGCAAAATTACGACTAAAGTCTCCAAATTTCAAGCATGTCATCTTTTTATGTAAAGTTCAGATTTCTATCTTTTTTTTTTAATTCGATTGATCTGCAAACTGATGAACGTCTAGTATTATTTTTAATAGACATTGTGAATTACATAGAGATAAGAAAATTATAAGACAAAGTTAATTTCAATAGGTGGGCGTACTTATAAATTACGTAGGTACGCCTACTCTGAATTTTTAATAGGATAACTGAAAAAAAAAACTGTCTGGTATATTATTTATTATTAAAAACATTGCCATGAGCCTATCTTAAGAAATCTATACTTGCAAAAAAATCTATAGACATATTGGAGTTTATTAACCCTCATAAAAATTGTCCAAAGATCTTTTTATATCGTGCGTGTTCGACTTGGCACAATGCGGGCATACGTCATTCTAACAATGTGTTTCTAGTATACAATCGATGTTAAAGTAATTTGACCGGTAGCATTTTGTTTTTGTGACAATCTAGGATTACTATAATTGGTCACTTGTTACGACAGCCCAATTTAAGAACGGTAGCGGTGTCAAATTGGGCCGTATTAGGTAGCTAGATCGTTAGAGAAAAATTATGGTATTTATCTTGGTGTAAGTTTTGCGGCGTGACGTCGTTTTTTTTTATCCGATATAAACTAGTGCTTGACTGCGATCCCACCTGATGGTAAGCAGTGATGCAATCGTTGATGGTGAGGCGCTCTAGTTTATTAAGAGCCTATTCACGCTAGCCTTGAAGACACCCAAATAATCGAAAAGACCGCAGCAGGCAAATTGTTCCAATACTTCGATGTACGCGGTATTAATGACGAGGCGAAACGCTTAGTCCGGACCGTAGAGGTTTCAACAACGTAAGGGTGGATACTCGCCGTATGTCGGGTTCGATGGTAGAAATGAGTTGGCGGAATCAAGTCATGCAATCAAGTCGTATCGCGAGAGAGGCGGTGGCGCAGGAATCTACCGAGACATGACCACGTTTTGGTAGATCCAATGATATTATATTAAATTTATTAGAATATCATTGGGTAGATGAATTACTTTTGTAGCTACATAGGTATCATGTCATTAGGCGTGGGTTGTCGGACGGCGAGTAATGGGTAGCTCGACGTTTGGTAAGTCCGCGTTATGTTCAATGCGCCCCTCAAAGAGATGACAGCAAGACTGACGGGGCTCTTTCGCCGATGTCTGCTTGGACTGCTGGATTTTTTCTAACAGTAGAGTTACATGAAACCGACGCACGCATGAACTACGCCGAATTTGTACGCAGAACGACGTCGCGTGGCGTGGATCTAATGTAGCTCTACAAGTCTAGTTGCCATAATATGGAGACCGACACGCCTAAGTTAGCGTACGTGGCACACGTGTGCGCAGTGTAGTTCTACTATTATCGGCGGCTTTAGCTAGGAGCAACTGAAGGGACACAGGTGGTTGGTAGGGAGAAGTAATTTGAGGTCAAAAAAAAAAGTATCATGTCATTAACACCGTAGCGAAAAGGTCAAAGCTTCAGAGCCATTAAAACTTTATTAGGGTTACGTCTTTGCTGATTTTTACGAAGTTTTTTAATAACTTCGCTGATATAGTCGCTGACGTAGACTTTCCCTCTTATCGGTGCCTACGACCCCAAATATAAGTGCCTAATAAAGCCAATCAACCGGCAAACGCTGTCGCGCGTGAATTAACCCCTAACCCGTTACCGTCCGTAATTACGGGCGTGACGAGCGTAATTCCAACCAACTACGCGTTATGCGGAGATTTTAATTGCATCTAACGCCGTCGCGTTGATTAACATTATCAAAATTTCGCAAACATTATGATTACGGTAAAATTTAATTGTTTAACGAACAATGAAGGGGTTTTAAATACGTTTTAAGCTTAGTCACGGTATTGTTTTGTTGTCAGCCGGAGTGGGCTTGACGGTTCATTTAATTTTACATTTTAAACGGATGACAAACGCACTCAAAATAAGTTACAATTATTTCTAATTAGTCACTAAATGCAGCATATCATGTTCTGATCATTATTGTCCATTCTAGGTTGCCTGGAAGAGATCGCGGAATGCGCTATGGCCGCCCATTGTATATTTTTTAGATATAAGTTTTTCTTTATTATGATTTCTATGTAACTACAATAAGGTTAATAATAAGTTAAATAAATAATAAAATAAAATAAAAATAATCTTTAATTCGGATTAGTGACATCCATATGGGTTAGTAAACAATTTAAGAGAAAACTTATAACCTATGTTAGTAACCTTAATGATTAATTATTTTAAAACAAGGTGGTTGTTCCTAAAGCAACGGTGAACAACATCACCTAACAAAGGATAATCGTATCTATCCGCGCGCGCGCGTATCTTTTGCGTTCTAGGACTATAGTCCTAGAACGCAAAAGGCAACTGAAAGACACGGGGGTGGTTTTAGTCAGTAAAAGTCTGACACACCCATCTCCACTCAGACTGAGAGATTGGATGATCCCTAAAAAACTTCAACCCTCTAATTGCTGTTTAATTTGAAGCTAATATGACGTTTTAATTACACAAGTTTACAACATATGTGCAAACTACATTTTAACCCTGCAAAATCTGTGTGTGCAGTAATGACCCTGTGTTTTGCTTGCGCTCAGCACAAGCGTGCGTTGCACAGTAATTTGTCAACGTCACTTGGCTCCACAGATATTAATGGAAATTTAGTGTCAACCGAACGCCTTTGTGCCTTAATTACTGGCGATTGTTTCATTATTGATTTTTACCTTTGACATGCGACGAATTTATTGTGGCAGACGGCCGTCAAACAATTTTATTTGATCGAATTAAGTTGATCGCGGTTATTCTGTTTGGCATATTGTAATAAATCACTTTTAAACCTTCATAAAATACCGAACGCGGTAATTCTACTGTTTGGTGTTTGGTACATTTTAATTATTGTAGTGGTGGCCTTAATTATTGCACTTACAAGTTGTAGGTCGCGGGTTCAAACCCTGCCAGGCGCATTACTTTGTGTAATTTATTTCACGACCACCGCTCTCAAAACGGTGAAGGAAAACATCGTGAGGAAACCGGCATGTCCTAAAAACAAAAATTTTAATACATGTGATGTTCACCAACCCTCACTGGGCCCGCGCAGTGGATTACAGCCCACTCCTAGAAAGGAAGCCTGAGTCCCAGCAGTGGGAACATTAAAAAGGCCGATGATGAAGATGATCATATTGTAATTAAACACTTAAAAGTTCATAAAAAAAATTAAACAGTCATTCAGCATTCCAATTTGTTGATGTTTTTATGCATGTAAAATAAAATAATTACACGTATCGCACTTATACGTATGGTAATTAAGGATATACATACAGCTGATTATAATGAGCTGCAATCATCTATTTAACAGGTGTTAAATGACGCTTGTCAGTTCACTCATAATATACAAACCGCGCCCGCCGAATGACATGTAATGACGATCAAAAGTGATTGATGCGCATTTGGTAGCACACAAGTCACTACAATGTATAAAATACGCACGAGTGAGCATGAAAAAAATAAATACGAGAATAACAGCTTCTGAGGATGTTTTTGCAACGTTCTGCTCGATTTCTCACTAATTACAGTAGTGCTGTAGCTAAGCGGCAATTGTCTCGTGCGTTTGTTTCGACGCTAATCAATGATGTGACTCAAAACTCTGCTCTACTTAATGGGATTGTTCAGGATGTATGTCGCTTACCGAATAAGCTATGGACTCCATTCTGATTTCTCACCAATTACCGTAGTGTTGTAGCTAGGCGGCAATTGTCTCGTGCATTTGTTTCGACGCTAATCAATGATGTGACTCAAAACTGCTCAGCATAATGGGATTGTTCAGGATGTATGTCGCTTACCGAATAAGCTACGGGCTTCAAGCTGATTTCTCACTAATTACAGTAGTGTTGTAGCTAAGCAGCAATTGTCTCGTGCGTTTGTTTCGACGCTAATCAAACATGTGACTCAAAACTCTGCTCAGCATAATGGGATTGTTCGGAATGTCTGTCGCTTACCGAATAAGCTATGGGCTCCATTCTGATTTCCCACTAATTACCTTAGTGTTGTAGGTAAGAGGCAATTATCTCGTGCGTTTGTTTCGACGCAAATTTTTGTTGCGACTCAAAACTGCTGTACTTAATGAGATTGTTCAGGATGTCTGTCGTTTACCGAATAAGCTATGGGCGCCATTCTGATTTCCCACTACTTACCTTAGTGTTGTAGGTAAGAGGCAATTATCTCGTGCGTTTGTTTCGACGCGTTTGTTTCGACGCTAATTCTTGTTTGACTCAAAACTCTGCTCTTCTTAATGGGATTGTTCTGGATGTCTGTCGCTTGCCGAATAAGATACGGGGTCCATTCTTATTTCCCAGTAATTGCCTTAGTGTTGTAGCTAAGAAGCAAATTTTCTGTGCGTTTCATTCGACGCTATCATTCATGTGCTTCTAAACTCTGCTCAACTTAATGGTTTTGTTCGGGAGGTCTGTCGCTTGCCGAATAAGCTATGAGCTCCATTCTCATTTCCTACTAATTACCTTAGTGTTGTAGCTAAGAGGCGATTATCTCGTGCGTTTGTTTTGACGCTAATTCTTGATGTGACTCAAAACTCTGCTCAACTTAATGGGACTGGGCAGGATTTGTCTGGCGCTTGCCGAATGAGTTACGGGCTCATAAAATACAGGATTACCAGCCCTGGAACAGGGACACAAGGTCACGGCAGATCACGAAGATAGCGTGACGATCAAGATGTCTTCCTTAAGAACAGACAGATGGCAGAGTCTTGACAGATGGACGCAGCATTTTGGGGCAGTTTTGTCTAGTATAAACAATCATTTTGACTGACGTTTTTCCATTTGTCCTTATACCAGAGCTGTGCGAGATAATATGACGCAGCGAAATGTGTGCGGAACTAACCAGAAATATGGCTTCATTTTCATAGCTTCAACTAAGCTGGATAAGAAGATGTTATTAGGTTCTTCTTGCGTTACGTTATCCTTCGAAACGCAGCCTAAAGCTTAATACTCCATAACTATAGCAGCTGACGTTTGTAATGTGGTACAATGGCGTGCAATATAGATTAGGTGACATCATTATTAGGTGGCTCGGATGTGGGGCAATGGTTATGGCGCAGTCGGTACTGGAGACTATTATGCAGAAACCACAGCATTATTGTCTGCAGTGTCGAGTGCGTTTAATGTTTGAATTGAATTTAGAATCAGTTTACTGGCCAAATTTGAAAAAAAAAAAACAGCCAGGCTGAAGTGGGAGTGGACTGGCTACGTAGCACCATCCACCACAGGTCAGGTGGGCGAGGATTGTTAGTCACTGGACGCCAGAAGGAAGTCATCGCCGATCTGATCATGTTCGCGGGGCAAACTTGGCTAGAGATCGCCCTAGACAGAGAAGTTTGAAGGAGAAAGGGGAGGTCTTGGCCCAGCAGTGGGACACACAATAGGCTCAAAAAATATTCTGTGAATTTGAAAATAGGAAAGAAAATCCATGGCACCATTTTTTTTAAAAAGTGTTTGATGTTACAATATTTACATATTACAGTATTAATAGATACTATGTAAGAAGAGTGGTACACCAGTCAATATTGTACCCAAAAGCACAATAAAAAATAATCATAATTTAAATAAAGTTTGTTGTAATAAGAAGTAATCTATGAATTCATGGAGTCCACAGTGTTACCCACATTTTTTTTAAGAGCCTATATAAAAAAATATAAATAATTACAACTATCAATAAAATAAAATACTTATGAATTCAACTACCTTTAGTTGAAGTCCAATAAACCATTTAAAAAATATTGCAAAAGCAATGTGTTAGACAAGAAAAGTGAATACGTAGTGCTTTACTCAGTTTGTTCACACCATAGCTAATTTATACACAAACTTTCTGAAAGTGGCTATTACGTTTATAAATTACGCAAAATATTTCGCAGACCTAAAGTCAGATTATGTCTGAATCGCTTTGGCTGTCACTAAAGAATCTCGGGCCGTGCCAAAAGATACAAAATATATTGGCACCAATCAAGATTCAGATGTATTCGCCACAACATCGCCACGAGTTCTTTCACCCCTGAAAACAAATAAACAATACTTTTTTGTGAAAGAATTATTCAGATGTAACCAAAAAAGAATGGCTCGCGGAAGTGTAGTCAGTGCAATGTGCATCGAATAATAAATAAACATTAGAGCGCATTAGTCGATGAGGAACGCTATCGATAATTTGTAGTTAGGCATCGATGTTTGATTGGACTTCCTCTATTGTTCGAGCAACTGTGTAAAGTGCTAATCATACGATCGTCATAAAAAGCGAAAGTTTGTAGCTATGTACATTTGTTACTCTTTTCCGCTTAAACTGCTATACGGCTTTTCATAAAACTTCTTATTCTGGGAGTATGTTCCCTTCGGATACTTTTCGACGGAACACTGGCAGTTTATTACTCTGATTATACATACAGATGCATCAATTGAATTTGGAGTAAATATATAGATACAGAAGTCAATCTACATACAAAGCGCGCTCGAGCACATAGACTCCGCTCACGGACACGATATCTCGGAGCGTCTCAGCCGGCTCGTCGAACAGTTCCGGCTCAAACGCTCATTAGTGTGCGTCCACCGAGCGTAGGTATAAAAGTGAAGTACATACATGAGATTGTCTTCTGTACCTATCTATTTTGTGCTACTGATGTCTACAACGCTATGACCGCAAGCGTGCATTTTGGATTGTCGGGATGGTTGGGATATCCTGGTCATTAGATCCACCCCAGCTGCTGGCACTTACCAATAAAATGTAAAGATTACCTCATACAGATGCATAAACTATTGGATTTGTCGTATCAGTGCCTGCAACGCTACTTCCAAGCGTAAATCTGCACTAATATAATAAAGTGGTAAAGTTTTTACTTTTTTATTTTATTTCTTTGTAGGATGTAATCTCTGGAAGTACTGGTCCGATTGCTAAAATGTTTTTACCAATAGAAAGCTGCCTTATTCCTGAGCAACATAGGCTATGTTTTATGTACGCAGACGAAGCTGCGGGCAAAAGCTAGTTTGATATATTAGGTGGTTGGGATGGTCAAGTGGGTCGTCTCTATCTCACGGAAGGTATTATGTGTTTCAGGAGTAGGTACTATGTCCTGTATCTTGCGACGACTGTGCAGCTAACTTCAATGGGGATGAGGTGTTTATTAAAAGTCTCGTGACTAGCCATGCCCATAGCTTATGCGAGGAGGACTGTTATAAATTTTGACATCTTACTCGACACCATGTCTAGTTAATAAAGGCATTCTGCTAGGTTGTAGATACAGTAGGCATAACGGATATTGAGCGGTTGCGCAGAAGTCAAATATTCGGTCTCTTTAGTGGTGCGAAATGAGACGCGGGGGCGGGCAGTGTCAGTGATTGGCTCATCGCTCCATCGCATCATAGACGTTACTCATTCGTTCCCTGCGTTACTGCATGTATCTAACAACGAAGACGATTGGCTCGCCAATGTATGGAATGCGCAAAGCGATCCCCACTCTGACGCCGAGCGCTCAAGATCCGTTGTGCCTACTGTAGGTCTACTACGTTTCCAGTTTGATGTTTGCATCGACGCGGACGGCTCGCTGCACCCAAGTATTTTGCCCTCAACAGTTATTGAGGAAATGTAGCGTTAGGTCTTAAACAAAGTTTATAGTTTATTTTGTTTATGTCCTATTGTCTACAAACTTGTCTTGCTCAATAGATGCAAGGAGTCGTTATTTGAGCCGTTTCATTAGAATTGCTAGCGAGAACGACAAATCTTGCATTACATTAGGAATGTTGTCTTTGAATATCTGCTTTATTTGTGCCTTAACAGTAGAGTATGTATTCAGGGCTGCAGGCGGATGACAGGTGGGTTTTAATAAAAAAAAAAAGTATGATACAAGAGTGGAGTGGAGTCGAGTCACTCGAGCAGGAAGTCATATTGTGATTTACCCACAAAAAAAAAACTGTAGAGTAGGTGCTTAGGCTTACCTTCTAAAATTAGCATATCGCAATATGGCTATTCTATCTGCGTTAGTATCGGAAGGTTTTCTTACCCTTTACCGATATTATTGCCCTTGGTAATATCTTTTGTCAGCATTTTCGCATCTATGGCCTTTTTTATACTGGGAAAAATCATCCAATGATAACCCCCGCTCTTGGGCGAAGCGGGAGATAGTGTCAGAATCTTACTGACTAAATGACCCACCCTGTTCCTTCTAGCCTTCATACCGGGGCTCGAGTTCCCTTTCGGATAACCCTGCCCCGGTAGGCCGCATCTATGACCTATCTTGCAAGAATTGACACTAGTCTGGGATAAGAAGCATATACATCCCAGATTAGTGCTCAATTCAAAAAGATTTTTCTTATCAATTATAAGTATACTCATAAATATTTATAAGACTTGTGGTACTTACCTATTATATTTAAAGATTTTTCTTAATAAGATAAGCTCTTCAAAAGAAGAAAAATAGGTTTCTTTACACGTTAACAAATTACTAAAACCTTTTAGTAATTTGTTAACAAATAGGTACCCACTTTAGCAATAATATTCCTTCCTTCTATTCCTTTAGTAATATTGTACAAAAACTTTCAGCAATAACAATTTTCCTGTTTAAAATATTAGTTTTAAATTTGGTTCACTCCTAAACTTGCTAAACATCATCCAAAAAGAAAATAAAACTCTGTCCGGCGGCATAAGTATTTCGGTCAGCAAGATGGATGATGCCGCCATGTGTCGGCCGTCAAAGCTCTGCTGGCCGTGGATGGGCATCACGTTTATGAAAGCTGCATAGAATAACTTAGCTATCTTCTTGAAACATTGTTTGAGGAAATCTTTAAAGAGAATAATCACAAAAAAGACAGAAAAAAAATCTTGTCACTTCGCAAAATTATGGCGGCAAAATGGCTATCGCGTTTACGGGTTAAGCGCGCCATTTCACAATGTGACATTCCTTAGGCACCCGTTTTCTTTATTATTATAGTCCTGTGAAAGCAGACTGTCAGTCATATTGAACAGAGATTATGTTTTCAGCCTACAGACACTAATAAACCCTGTATTAAGGGAAAAAATCTCCCCTTAACATGACACGCAACCACAGAAAAGATGTTACAAAGGAAATACTTTCCGATTTGTACTACAACGTGTGTCGCCGCTTGTCTCCCACCCTGTAACACTACAGGCAATAAACCAATACGAACGCGCATTACGCAACTAACAAACCACGCACACTTAGATCGCAAGTATGCTATTGGTAGTTGAACTATGAGCACTCACTTACCTTGTGGCACGCCTGCCCCGCCCACAAGGCCATTCTAACTTCTTTTATCTGTTCTGTGCCCGCAACGCTCAATCTACGTGAAACTGCAACGTTGCTCAGTGTCCCGCAACTTGCCTCCCAACACGTCACGTGACGTGATCTGATCTTTATTTTGCAAATAGGTTTAAAAAAAACACTTTTACACGTCAAAATCAAAGTATCTGACGTTTTAGTTTTCAGATTGGATAACCCAATGACACATTAGTAAATTGTGCTGCAATTGGACAAAATATGTCATTGTCACCGAGATCATAAATTGAGACCGGAGTACGCTCGCGTATTTTTCTGCACTAGTGCGAAAAGTAGTAGATTGCATGTCTAGAAGTGGTAGGGATAGAAGCGGGTTTTCGGGTATTTAAAAATTAATACGGTTACACAAACCATGCGTACCCGTCTTAATCCTCCAATTATATCGCGTTTCGCCTGCGTGACGATCACGACACGGTGTGCATAATCTGCATGCGGTAGCGGCCAGCTGGAAAACGTGGCTAATGATGATTTAATACAGTGTGCGCTCAACATTGAATGGATAAGTGTTTATGTAAATCAAAAGCGATGTTTTGCAGACTTATTAGCTGTTGTTATTGTTGCTGAGCGATTGTTAACGTCTGAGGGGAATTTTTATGTAGAGTTTTTTCTGAAATGTGGTGTTAAAGCGCTTGAAGCCGCTGGAAGTTATGATTATGAAGGAATTGATAAATAGTACTTAAAGTGCCACAGTGATAACGCTTCCGCTTCGCAGGTCCTTATTGATAGTATAAAGAGTACTTTTAACGTCGCACTTGTCTTTACTCGAGTTCAGTTTTAATTGGGTTATATTATTATCGAACAACTTATGAAGTGCTATTGAATACGTCAATTGTATCATGATACTACTTGCATGCTGTAAAACGATAAATTACTTGTTGAACTGACGATAAATAGCAACAAGACCACGTACATAAAAAGACTGGAACAGTCTGCCTGCTGTGGTTTTCCCTTTCGATTATAATTTAGCTGTCTTCAAGGCTAGAGAGTGAACAAGCTCTTAATAAACTAGTGCGGCTCACCATCAACAATTACATCACTGCTTACCATCAGGTGGGATTGCAGTCAAGCACTAGTTTATATCATAAAAAAAAAAAAATGTTATAGCAAACCTTGGTCAGCTGTTCCACGAGCGCCTCAAGGAGATGTCTGCAACCATAGAAGCCTAGTGAGGTCGAAGCCTACTGGGGCCATAGGTGATGCGAAGGAGATCCCGGGGCCCTGGAAAGATGACTAAGAAGGAACAGGAATGAGTTTTAGTCAGTAAAAGTCTTGCGCCCTCTCTCGCTCGGTCCAAGAGCGGGGGATGCCATAGAATGATTTTCGCAACTAAAAAAACCTTGGTCAGTTAAAGCTATCTCTCGGCCTCGTATAATTTTCCCACCGTTAGTTCCCACGAATCCAATATTCATAGTCAAGCCTCTAAAACTGCAAAATAGATAAAATGTTTGTTTACGCACGCGCTGCATGTAAACTGATCGGACTTTAACACCGATTAACTATAAAACCACTGAGTAGCAAGGCTTCATATTATACCGACACTAGTGAAGCTAGAACTACATTAGACCGCCAGCAAACGTGTAACACACCTGATTTATACGTAGAAAGACGTCGCGTGGCGTGGATCAAGTGTAGCTCTACAAGTCTAGTTTCCATAATAAAATGTATGGAGACCGAATGCGCCTAGTAGCCTGATTTACGTAAAATAAAACAAGCCAAATATCGTTGAAGTTTTATAGTTGTTCGATCGAAGTCCTATCCAAAAGCGGTATTCACGATCTATCGACTTATTTCCAGTTACATTAATAAGTATTCTACCAGGATAATGTAATACATTTTTTTTTTAAATCGACGAATTTCGAACGATTTTAAAATCGGTGTCGTTCAAACTCGATTGATGAATGTGAATACGGAAATGGTCTAAACGACTAAATCGCTACGATATCGTAACGGTTTTCATTACGTGAATCGGGCTACAGATCGGTGTGTGAGGCATACGTGTGCGCAGTGTAGTTCTACCTTTATGCAGTATACCCACTTCTAGCATTTTTATCCACAAGTCCGGCTAAACTGGCTGTTCTGTCCGGCTTTTCTGTTTTGAGACCTGGCCACCCTACCCACATACGTAAATGTTTACGTAATTATCAATTGTTTTAACTATACATCACGAGTCTTTTTATTACCATCGAGTTTTATATGTAAACTGATATTTTCTCTTTATTCAGTAGAATATAGTATGTATTTTTGTTCAGAGATTTTTTAATAACAATTGGCAATATTGTTCTGTTTTTATTGTGTACAGAGGCAGTGAGTGGACATGGTATAAAACAACATTTTAAATGGCACATTGTAAACTGTCAGTAAAAGCTTTATGTATTGCGAATGATAGTGTCTGTGCATTTGTTAGGCAATGTTTTTGCTAGTAGCCACTCAAGTTCCAATGTACCATCAAAGACACTTCTGCCTGACCATCGCTATATTCATTTTTCGTTACACTCAGACCGAAAACTTCAAAAGGTTTGGTTTGGCGTCGCGCCGCAGGATTCCAAGTGATCAGACAGAAATGACAGCAGTGGTATAATAATATACATTAAAAAGTAGCTTTTGCCAGCGCCCGCGTGAAAGTAAGTTTCTCCATAGGTACAAACTTTGGACTCCCTTTACATCCCTTTTGTCCGTACCAAGATTTCCTTTCGCAAAAAAAGCCTAGAAAAACGTATTCAGGAAGTCCACATCATTTTACTATTTCTTTCTACCAGTGAACAAGAATGTTCGGCCCATTGCTCCTCATATCTACGCAGTATCCAGCCATTTTGTTTATTGCCTTTTTTCTTTGTGAACTATTCTGAGAAAAAAGCGTGTGAAGTGTAGATAACGTGAGTATTGTTTCTTAACTGTTTAATTACTGTGTATTGAGATGGAAATCTTCTAATAGGATAAGTGTAGGAGTTAATTACGTTATTATGCTCTTGAATGCAGATTTAAGGACAAGAAGTACTGAGAAGTATGTATTTTATACATGTAACGGTTCATTCATCATCAAATCTTCCGCTCTGTTTGGAGCGAAAGGAAGTGTCAGGCTTTCACTGTCTAAATAACTCTCACCCGAGTCTCTTCAGTTGCCCTTGGCGTTCGAAGCTCGAGGCGACTTTCGTTCAATCCCGCGATTCAACACATCTAATCCTAGTATTGAGTTTTATTCCGATGAATGTGTGCATGTTGTGAAATTAAAAAAAAAAACTGTTTTGAATCTAAAAGAAAATGTCAAAAACTATCAATGTTACTAATAACAAAACAAAGGGTTAACAAACAACGTTAATTAAATCGTAATTGCACCTAAGAGAAAAATATTACGGCTAAATCACACATGATTTATTTATTTACTAGCTTTTGTCCGCGGCTTCGCCCGCGTGGCATTAGGTACTCAAGGAATCGGGATAAAAGGTAGTCTAAGTTCTTTTCCATGTCAAAGGCTATATGCATGCCAAATTTCATACAAATCCGTTCACATTTATAAATTACTTTGTACACTAACTTAGCTTTTGCCCGCAGCTTCGCCCGCGTATATAAAATATCAGCTCATCACTCGGCAGTAAAGCAGCTTTCTATCGGTGAAAAACATTCCTAAATCGGGCCAGTACATTCAGAGATTACCTCCAAACAAAAAAATTAGGGGGCATGGCAGAGCCCCCACCAAGGCGAAGCAAAAAAGTAGCACGGCCGTACCATTCTTTTCTCGAAACAGTTCAGGCCATTTTCGACCCCCTATAACTTCCTTGTGTATAAAACTAGAAGTAAACTTTACCTCTTTATAATATTAGTGTAAATAACGGATGGACTTAATGTTTTAGTAATTTTCTACCAGTCAACCGTACTTATATATTATTATATCGTTGAATACCCAATTTTGTATTCGGTTCTATACACCGCTAAATATTAATCTAATTTCTTTAAGGAAACGTCAGCTGAGCGAGTTCAATGACCTGTAGTTAATAGTCGGTGTTGCGTACAAACTACCTACAGGTTATGTAACTCACTCAGCTGACGTTTTCTTAAAGAAATTAATTTCGTACATGCGTAAATTAATACGAGTTTATAAATCAATAGTGTTTCAAGTACCGGATCGACCCTCCACGGGATTAAAACGATTAAAATTTAACGGTGTATACGGTGCTATATAAAACATTGACCAGCTACTCATCACCTCAAACATAAACTAACATTACTAATTAGTAATTACACATGCATCGTCTACATACAAAACAGATATCATATGAAACACGTGTCTGTAAACAGCTGCGCATGCGTCGGAATTCCAAATAAGACGCAAGGTCGATCGGAGATAAACGACCAGACTGTAGATGGTACTTCAATCCATCTGCCTAGCCTCACCTTTAATGGGGTCAGCTTCCAGACAAATCGGATGCTGCTAGATATCAGTGCATGGGCGACGAGTAATAGGTAGCTCGCTGTCCGGTAGTCGACGGCGCTTAGTGAACCACTTGTGTCTTAAAGAGATGTCAGCAAAACCGTAGAAGCCCAGCAAGGTCGATGCCTACTAGAGCCATGGAAGGACTTCTGAAAAGGTAACTCGTGGTTCTAGAATGCAAAGGGTAATTGAAGGAACATAGTTGTGGTTTGAAGATAACCGACCAGACTGTGGAAGGAGCGGGGAAACCTTTGGTCAGGACGAAATAGAAAACCACACATACGAATGAAGGTCACCTTTGCTACGGGAGCTCCTTTTGGAACAAAGGAAAAAAAGACCTGATACGATCCCAAATAAGTCTGTAAGTCGTAGATCCAAGATAAGCGGTGTGGTCGACGCTAATTATCATACCACAGATGGCACAGCAGAACTTCAAGGTCGAACAACTCATAAGGATTAGGGCCCTTCAAAACTAGCCTAAAATAAAACAATGATATTTTTTCGGCAGACCCATATCGAAAAGTAAACATCTGAATTCTAAACACTGAATTTTCTTATTTCTTGTTTTTGCCATCCATTTGTCTGGCTAATTGCCTGACTGTCTGAAAGTGATAGACTAGTCTGTATAAGAAAAGACGATGAATGACTCATAATGTATCTGTATAATACATCATAATATAGTGCCAAATACTTCAGATACAATTTCAGAACAAAAGAAGAGCATTGACACGAAGGAATCTTAAACAAGCTACAAGGCCAGAGATTTCAGAAGCGATCTTTGCACGATATTAATTTGGAACTTACGATTGGGAATGTAGGGTTAAAACAAGATACCATGTGGTTAAGAGAGGAGTGGTGGCCGAAAGGTAATGGCCTCGACTTTCGGTCGCATCCACCAGGCGCATTACTTTGTGTAATTTATGTCCAAAACGGTGAAGGAAAACATCGTGAGGAAACCGGCATGTTCTAGAACCAAAAATTCGAAGACATGCGTCATTCACTAACCCACACTGGCCCCGCGTGGTAGATTACGGCCCATTCCTTCTCTTAGAGTGGAGGCCTGAGTGCCAGCAGAGAGAACATTAAAAAGGCTGATGATGATGACCATGTGGTTACATAAGGTCCTTTTAAACACCCTACTATGATCTAGAATCACTTTACTTTTTTTTCCTCATGTGAAAGTCAAACACGACGCTTTAGCACTGACAAAAACACATTTTAGTTTCACTGATGCTAATTATAGCGAGACAATGGTTTGTGCGCAATACCAATTTAGCAATATACTACTAACAAGGGAGATTTAGCACATGGGACTTAAATCGGTTTTAGTCTTAGGCTGCTTTTCCACCAGAGATTTGCTATGTAGCTAGGGTGCGAGGATGTAATAGCTAAACTGTGACATTATGTGACCGTTTCCACTGATACTTTGTAGCGGTGCGAGTAAGATGTGCTATGAAGATGCGTGGCCGCAAAGTAGCTGGGCGAGGAAGACCCGCAGCTCGAACTATGCGAGGTATCGATACTAGGGATCTATAGCACGCACGCATCCATAGCACACATCTATAGCACGCATCCTTCCATATAAAAACCATATCCTAGTTGAATCCATTTCCACCAATGTTAAAGCTATGTGCATCAATGATTACGATTGGTGGATATCAAACGCATCTATCGCAACGTAGCATAGCACATCTCTGATGGAAAAGCAACCTTAGCCCTGTCTAGACTGTCAGTCTAAAAACCAAAATAGTTTGGGTAGACATTGCTACCAAGTAAATACTCGTAACAATAGTTATTTGGCCATATACTGTCTTGTTATTCTTTTGAGACAGACAGCCATAAACAGATAATTACCATAATTGGATCATAATGACTGCATTAACAAGTTATGTAAGCTTATGGCTCATTTGGAAAGGTCAGACGAATTGCATCGCCACAATATTGTTACATGCCAAAAAAAAAATCGGTTTACCCAGTTTTGGCGTCGATTTGCTAGTGGCATTTTCAGAGTATTAAATGTGTTTTTATATCTTGCTAGCTGGTCAAAGTAATACTGTATTTGAAATTGTCTATAAACTATATTGATGTTATAATATTGTTGTTACTACATATTGGCCTGTTTTATGTAGTCACGCCTCGATCACTGAATCAGTCATTTGAAGTGGAATATTTGTCAACCTGTACTTACCTTTTTTTTTTCGATGGGAAAAATCATCTTATGACAACCCCCGCTCTTGGGCGGAGCGGGAGATAGTGTCAGACTCTTACTGACTAAAAAACCCATCCCGTTCCTTCAAGCCTTCATACCGGGGCTCGAGCGCCCTTTCGGATAACCCTGGCCCCAGTAGGCTTCGACCCGGCTGGGCCCCTGCTGTTGCTGACAGCTCCATGAGGCGCGCGGGAACAGCGCGCGCCGTCGACGACTTGGGCTTGGTCCGGACTGTTACCGAACGGCCGGACAGCGACATACCCATTGCTCACTGTCCGCAAGCCCGCGGCGGCGGCGAGAGCGCCGTTGCCTGATGCGGTCGGCCTCCTCCTTAGCGAGCATTACTGCTTCGCAGAAGTCGGCGACCGCCTGCCACTCCTCCTCGCTCCGGACCATGGCCTCGACCAAGGCCTGGCGCGAGAGGTCTCCGCCGCCGATCACCCCCACGAGGGCACGGCGATGCTCCGTCCAAGCAGGGCACACCGCGATTGTGTGCTCCACCGTGTCCTCCGGGCGTTCCACACAGTGGCGACACCCGGGCAACCTGTACTTACCTCAAAGCCAGCCATCATCATCTTTCTGCCCTTGTCCCATGTTACTTGCAGTTGGCGCAAGACATTTTTTCTTACATTCTGTCCTGTCGTCCGTCACACTATCACTAAGTCCCTTTTGCTTCCTCTCTCTTTCTATCTGCATCCACATGTATACTCGTAACTCTTTCCTTTAAAACATAGATGTCATCCTTCCTTCTTCACATGAACATACCCTTTCAACTTTACAGTCAATGGCGCCATTTTCAAACTTTCTATCAACCTTTCACAAAATCCTGAGTATTTTTCGGAGTAAAATTTCTTTCTGGTCGAAGAAGAGTTGGTCATTTAGATCCTCGAAAATAACTTCCTTATTGTCCAAAACAGAACGTAAGCTGCGTTACACATTTTGTCAATAAAACTTAACGTTGCCATTCGGGAAAAATAAAAGCTTGGCTCCATAAGGGCAGTTTCTATTTGATAACATAAAAATGAATAGACAGTCGTCAAATATAACTGCCTCGGTAATAGAAAGATGTTGCCCAATTACTTTTTTTATGAGAACAGGTTTACGGCTGTGCGCCAAATATAGTTTACAATATGTTTCATGAGAATGGAAGAAAGGAAAAGTCAGGTCAAGCCTTTTTGCTGTGGTAACTGAAGACTAAATAAAGATTGACCTTTGAAATGGTTAAGGAACTGTAGAGCACAGCTATTCTAGACCGGTCCAAACTAAAATAAATATTTGTCAAAGCCGTTGTAGTTTTAGACCTTGAATCCTATCATAACTTCTGAGATGATAAATATTGGTAAGATCTAGGTTGTAGGCTTTTAATACAATATTGTAATACCCAGAATACCCTAGGGTTACAAGATTACAACGGTCAAACCACAAAGATAATGAACTAAGCGGCCAGACGATAGTCACACGGGATATCATGTTCAAGAGGCTGTTGTGCGCATACCGGACGATCGATTAGCCTTCGATTAACGAAGATTGTAGCCATCAAAGTAGGCCGATATCCAAGCTGACTTTGGCTTTGATTTAAACTCAAACATTGTCATAATCGCAACTGGAGCGTAATAAAGTTCTGAGGAAGAAGAGAAGATTTTTGTTAAGAAACAGAAGTTTTTACTTCTACTTTGTAATCCAAGTGTCTCCAGGATACGAGTGTGAAATTCCAGCCAGTTATGTTGTATGACAAACTATTTGGTTCAGTTTGGTGTTCCAGATTATTGAGTTAAGTATTGTTGCTGTTACGTGAACATGTAATTGAGTGTTTCCGAAATGCTTAAAGTAAGAATAGTATTGTTTGTTATTGTTAGTTTTGTGTATCATTGACTTTCATCATCGAATTTATTCTCATGTCTTGTGGAATTACCACGCCACAGTTGTATCGATAAACCCCTTTGAGGAGTGGCTAGAGGGGTGCCAAAGCGTCCACTTTTCATCAGACGCAGGTATTCACCGGCCATGGCCAGGTCGAAAGGTTTCAGTTTCTGTGTCACCATTATGGGGATCTCCCTAAGAACACGGTGGAGCATATGGTAGAAGTTTACCCCGCTTGGGCGGTGGTCCGCCGTGATATCGTAGAGGCGATCGGCGGCGGTGAACTCTCACTTCAGAATCCTGTTTCGAGCCATGGTCTCCGGAGCGAGGGGGCAGTCTGAGAAGCGGTTCCAAAGCGGTTCAGTAGAGTCAATGTCTGCTAGGGTAAAGGGAATGTTAAAGAGATTTACCATGACCCTAAAGTCACAGTCTGTCAAGTCTGACAAGCCTTCTCGCTCGACCCAAGAGCGAGAGATTTCATTTGATGATTACTCACTTCGAATGCGTTATCTAACAGGAATACCATAATGAGGTGACTAGCCTCTTCCATGTAAAGACTAATAAGGTAATGTTCAATTTCCTATATTCTGTTAAATCTCGGAGTCGTGGGTAGATGTTATGTGTCTGATCCAATTTATATTTCGTGCGCCATTTTGTTATGTAAATGTTATCATAATGGCTTCATTTTATATAAAGTGGTGTGGTTTATGGGTTTCTGTGTGGGCGTGTCAAGGGACTGTAAACATATGATCACGTTTGTCGTTATGTCGATGACGTATTAAGGTGTTGGCTGAGTATTCTGATGAGAAAAATGATAGAGATTAAAATTAAAACTCACGTTAATATTTTTTATCCAGTCAAGAATGAAAGAAAAATGGTTCATTTATTTCAAATAAACCATTTACAGGCACTTTTAGATTATGGATATAATTAGATTATAGATATGGATGGATGGAGAGGTAGAGGGAGACCAAAGAAAAGATGGATGGATTGTGTGAGAAGTGATATGAAAGAAAAGGGAGTTAGTGATAGCGTGACGAGTGACAGGACAAAATGGAAGAAACAAACGTGTTGCGCCGACCCCAAATAAAATGGGACAAGGGCAGGAAGAAGAAGAAGAAGAAGGCACTTTTAGATTATCAAGAAGACAGCCAATCAAAAAAAAGTTATGCTAATAGCCGAAAATGCAGTTTATTTTTATAGTTTTATGCGGTTTTTAGTCATTTATTCAAAAAACATGGTATACAATAATGCTTACTAATAGGATTCTCGTCGTTATTTTTTTTTTTATTTCTTTATTTAGGTATGTTATGCTATAAGTAGATAGGTATTTCTGTAATACATTAGGTAATAACAGTTAGTCACTAGTGGAGTACTACCAATATTTTTTATAGTAATCTATATGTATTTTTATATCTCTTAGCATTTTTGTTTATAATTAACTAGTTTTTTTCCGAAGCTTCGCCCGCTTACATAATATATAGCCTATCTCACTCAAGAATAAAGCAGCTTTTTATCGGTGAAAGAATTTTAGCAATCGGACCAGTACTTCCAGAGATTACCTTCTACAAACAAAAAAACAAACGTTACCTCTTTATTACATTAGTGTAGGTAAAAAAAAAATTGTACCTGTAATTCTACTGTAACTATATCGCTAGCTAGCTAGTTTATCGCTAAGAGTAGAAAATAATACATCGTACACCAAAATAGAAACAATTTTACTGAAAATTTGTGATCCAAACTCTTCTTTCACTCAGCCTAAGTCGCCGGCCGTAAATAGTTATTAAATAATTCCTAAATCATCGCTTGCACACCTACAGTATTTTGACCAAAGACATTAAATATATACTACCAATAGACAGGACATAGCGAACAAAAGTCTAAACCGATACTTGTTACTTGGTAGTAACAAGTCGCTCAGTCTAGTATGACACCCCTAAACGTCAAGTCGTGTTTGTATCCGCTTTAGGCACTAAAAGAAAATCATTTTCTGAGAAAATGTGCTGAGTTGCGCATTACGCTATTGTAAATCTTGTTATGGTAAAATTATTGGACCTAACTTCGGTTTATTTTGTAAATATTCTTGGTACTTACGCAGTAATTAATTAAAATTCAACAATTTCCATGAATAGTTCTAGAACATTTGCTGATTTTATGATAGCGCCATCTATTGCTGAAAAGTTTAACCTTACCTAGCACACACCAGTGGCGTAGCGTGGGTTTTCGCCGCTTGGGATCGACCAGAAATACGCCGCCCTTTGTTGTTTATTATGTTTAAGAACACCAGTATTAAGAACGACTGCAGGTATCCCGTCGGGGCCACTAGCTTTATTCTTACGTACGTCTTTCTGATGGATACGAATTTCTGACATACTCGTCACGTACCTATCAGGAGAAACAGGGGGCGGTGCGTCACCGTAATTCAGACGCGAAGATTCCGCAATAAGAGGGGCAATTAAGTTTGCTTTCTCCCCAGCGGTGTGAGCCAGGGACCCGTCGGGTTTCAGCAGTGGCGGAGTTTAGGGACGGCAGAAGTTCGATGCACTCGAGTTTGCCAGGGACCAAAACGCTTTACTACCAACGGGGTTTGTTCCCTATTCGGCCAATGTGGTCAAACTGAGACCTCCACAACACCTTAAGAGTCACGTCACTCGCCTTGCGCATACGAGTGTTGGCCCAAGGTCGATATGCGCGTGTTTAATCGCGTTAGCATGAACACACTCAGTGCCAAGTCATGGTTGAGCTTGGTCCGACATTGGTACGTCATAGAATGAACTTGGATTACATCAAAATTTGCTTGGCAAGTACGTAACGTTGCTCTCGCAATTTCGAATATCTAAGTTTTTTTAGCGCTCTCTGCCGCCTCCTTTCGTATGCCGCCTAGGGCCATGGCCCCCACCACCCTCCCTTCCCCAAGCTACGCCACTGGCACACAATGAAGCTTCTACCACGAGCTCATAATGTTATCTATTTTACGACCTAAACCGAACTGTTTGATCCTTTTTCGTTCGTACTACTCACATTTTAACATATCGTGGTAAAGGTCCTGGCCACCTACCGAGCAATAGTTAATTTATACAAATTTTGACAAATTTAATTCGCGTGATTGCTATTCAAAGCTAGATGGCGTCACTGAGAGATGGGATGACAGTTTTTCTAAGACATTTCTCCTGATAGCCGCTCTATTGTATCTCTTTAAATCTCTTTGATTTTGACGTATTAATTCTGCTTCAGTACAACGAAAGTATATCATGCTCAACAAAAACCTAACCAATTTTCATGAAACGCACGCGTGCGTATAATTCGAGTGACAAATTAACACATAGCGTAGTTTCAGTTTTTTTCCCCTCGCTGTTGCAACAAGAAACTAATACTGGGCTTTGAGGAATAAATAAATAGATAAATAGTTAACATCACGCAGTACTTATTTAGAAGAGAGGAAAGAAGAGAAAATTTATGAAAGTCTTTTTTCTGCGCTACCTTCTGACGATTTTTAAGTGTCCATGAAGGCCTATATAATATATAATAATTTATTTAAAAAATACAAATTTCGGTCCAAATTGTATGTGATTAACACTTATTTACTTTGTTAGTACAGAATTCACAAAAAAGTCATAGTTCCTATTAAATAACTTACAAATTTAATTACAAAAAATTATTTTACACTATTACATAGGTATGTCAGTTAAATATTAAAATTATCAAAACAATGGCATAATTATGTGAAATAAAATAGTTTTAAGTATGAATCAAGCGATGCATAAAGTACCTAAGAAATTGTTTACGCCAGAAAATAGAAATAGTTTTTTCTTTTCCTAAACATCATGTTCAGTCAAAATCTCTCGACATTATCAATACATGTCTCAAATATAATAATACCTATATAATATTCCACAACTATCACACAACGCCATCTAGTCTCAAGCTAAGCAGAGCTTGTTTTATGAGTACTAGGCAACTGATAAACATACTTATATATTTCTAAAAACATACATACCATAGCTAAATTACACCCAGACACAGAACAAATGATCATGCTCATCACACAAAGATTTGTCCTGGGTGGGAATCGAACCCACGACTTCCGGCATAGCAGTCAGGGTCACTAACCAAATCAAATTAATATTCAAATTCATAAATATACTATTAACTGTCAAGGCATCAAACTGCAATCAGAATTATGAACTTGCAAGATAAAGATACAATACCTACATAGATATAAATTACTTACGAAAATAATTATAATTTAAATGTACATTTATAAAACTAAATAACCATAATTACAGTACATTAAAAAAAAGACGTGTGGCATAGCATTTTTATCAACTTATGTAATTATAATTATTTATTTATTTTATTTATGCCGTATTTTTTTTCCTTTTTAGGGTTCCGTAGCCAAATGGCAAAAAACGGAACCCTTATAGATTCGTCATGTCTGTCTGTCTGTCTGTCTGTCCGTCCGTCCGTATGTCACAGCCACTTTTTTCCGAAACTATAAGAGCTATACTGTTGAAACTTTGTAAGTAGATGTATTCTGTGAACCGCATTAAGATTTTCACACAAAAACAGAAAAAAAGCAATAAATTTTGGGGGTCCCCATACATAGAACTGAAACTCAAAAATTTTTTTTTCATCAAACCCATGCGTGTGAGGTATCTACGGATAGGTCTTCAAAAATGATACTGAGGTTTCTAATATCATTTTTTTCTAAACTGGATAGTTTGAGCGAGAGACACTTCCAAAGTGGTAAAATGTGTGTCCCCCCCCCTCTAACTTCTAAGATAAGAGAATGATAAAACTAAAAAAAATATATGATGTACATTACTATAAAAACTACCAACGAAAATTGGTTTGAACGAAATCTAGTAAGTAGTTTTTTTTTAATGCGTCATAAAACGAAAAAAATACACTATTATTAAAACATCGATCAAAGTTACAACACATTACAAGAACTTTTATATTATGTTACTTGCTGCTACGGAACCCTTCATGGGCGAGTCCGACTCGCACTTGGCCGGTTTTTTTCCTTTGATATTAATTGAAGTTACACTTTCACACATTGAATTGAATTTTGATTGATTGTTCACTCATTTGTTTTCTTATCGGTCACCACGCTCAAAAAACAAAGTGAGGTGTTAAGTTATTTTCGTTATGGAATTTCTGGATTCGGTCTCGACGCTCAAGGCCCGCGATAGAAGCTATGCAATAGCTTAAAAATATAATAATAATATAATTATAGGTAGGTAGTAATATTATACAATTTGTATTGAATTAATTACATAACACTTTGTAAAAAAAAACATGGATTCTATTTATATAAATTGTAGAAAATATAGTCGTGATAATATTTTCTACAATTTATATATTCAGAATGTAAATACATAATCAAAACATGTCTAATTTAGAAAAAAGCTCAACATAATGTGTCTTTACAAATAAATCGTAATTTATAAACAAAGTTGAAGCTTCAGGACATTGGCTCAATTACTTGAGACAGTTTATGTCAGTTTAGTAGACAAGCACCATTAATCTAGATAGCATAAACTAAATAGCAAATTGCATTCAGTTGGAAAAATTGCATTTAATATTAGAGACAGTGACAAATTAAGTGCAGTATGGATCTCGACATATAGATGACGTGGAGGTGATTAGAAATATGATGAGAATTGAAAACAATCTAGTGCATATAAATCCATTTTATATGAAGGTGATGCTCCCAAGATAGTCCGTCAAATTCAAATTTTCTTAAGTTTTTAGCATTTTGCTGGTTAGGTTCTAGAAGAAGAATAGAATAGAATAGAAGAATAGAAAAACTTTTATTCGGTACAGACATAGCACAACGGTTACATTTATACACAAACTAAATAAAAGTACAAAGCACGCCGAGCGTGCCCGCACCGAAAGGGTGACCACCTCAGCATTTGCTGGACGTAAGACACCCAGCGTTCTATGTTCATTATTTTTTTTTACGACGTAACAAATATGACTTTACCGATTTATAAATTTTTAAACTCATCAATACTCTCGGGTCACCAAACCCTATTAAATGACTTTTTCATGAAACAGCTACTCAATAGACTTAAGTATACAAATTGGGAGGATGGAGGGTGTAAAGCTAAAAAATAGAAACACATAGCTAAGTAAACTCATCACAGCCATAAACCAACTGTGCAACCAGCAGGTGCCAGCAGGTCTTGAAAGAGTCAGGAGGCATCATGATAAACCATGAAGAAGATGCGGGACGAGAAAATAAATAATCCTTTTTATTAAAGGTAGCTTGGGGAGGCCTATGTCTAACAGTGGACGTCTTTCGGCTGAAATTAATGATGAATTATATGCTGGCTCCGGACAGAAGAAACTGGAAGACACAGTTCCTTCCATAATGATATCTTGAAAGGCTAAAACCTTCCATAGGAGGGGTCCTAATGCCACTCATCAGTTTGTCATCAAAGTCTACGTCTCTAAACTAACCAACCATCACAATGTTAGACAATAAGATAAAATGTATGACCGTGTATTCTTAGTTTTCTAAGGTTTCGCCGAAACCTTCATAAAACCACAGAGAAGCATTAAAAAAAGAATAGCAAAACAAAAGATAAGCCATTTTATAGTAAGCATTAACCTTGATTTTATGGGTGATTACAAAATTTATAGATTCTGGGTAACGTTACTCAGAATGACGTAATTAGCATTCAAGCAATTCTATCGAAAAAAAAACTGTCCAGAAACGAATCGGGCTTGCTCGACTAGGGGTTCCGTTGATTGGTACATTAATTCTTAATAGACAAATAGATTTTTTTTTTAAATTAAACTATATGTTAAGTAAGCACCACTCTGCTTGCAAAAAGGTTGACTAAGAAGTTTAATTTTTCAGCTCCAAGGGATCTTAAACACAAGTCTTTTTTTAATGATATTTCAGTGGTCCAATGTTAGAAAGATGATGGTGGAATCAAGTCTTGCAATTCCTGCGCACACTCCAAAATGTATCCAAAAAACCGAAAGGCTGGCCACCCTACGCCTGTGCTCCAAGTTTTGTGGATTGGTAACTGTCAACCAAATCTGGATTAACAATTAGCGTCTACGCACACCTTTCCACTCAGTCCAATGCTACCAGATGGCATTTTGTGGCTGCAGTACTGTTAAATGTAATATAATTTTAAACTCGATACCTCCCACGCGTTCTTAAGAAAAACGTTTTTGACTGACAAACAATCCAAACTAATATTATAAATGCGAAAGTAACTCTTTCTGTCTGTCTGTCTGTCTTTGCTTCACGCCTAAACTACTGAACTGATTTGTGTGAAATTTGGTACAGACATAGTTTGGAACTTGAGAAAGGACATAGGATAGTTTTTATTACAAAAAATAAAATAAAAAATAAATTTTATTCCGGACATACAGCGCCATCTATTGGTCAAGGGTCGGCAACAATTCAGTACTGAAAATTCATCCAAGTCACTATTCCACGCGAACGAAGTCGCGGGCAAAAGCTAGTAATTGATATTTATTTTTGCAAATAGGTTTAAAAAACACTTACACGTCAATTTTTTTTTTCGTTACTTTATGCTAAATGAGGCCGGCTGAAACGGATATAGAAGAAAGGGTTCCATTTTTCTTCTAGAGATGCGGAACCCTAAAAACGAGTAGGCGACTCAAATATAGAACGTTTTATTGATCATGGCAATAGAACGGCTTTTTATGATCCATATTAGAATAATATTGATTTAGAAATACTTCTGTTGATTCAACCGGCAGGTTTTGTCAGAAAACAATGGTTCCGGTTTTCCTAATCATATTGATGTTTGTTTGGTAATTGGGGCTACTTTATTGATTTAGTATTGGATTGGATATATTGTCATTTAGTTTGTATACCAAAGCATGTTGCGCCGACCCCAAGTAATATGACATAAAGGCTGTAAGAAGAAGATGTTTGTACACCAATTTTCAGAATTTTTGCTCGCGTCGTTGTCGCATTGTCGCTTCCCGCAAGCAATTTAATGAAGGAATCTATGTAACAGTGATTCATTAGATGTACTGTGTCTTATTTGTCGTCAACACATTGAAGTTTTACGGATCATTACGATACTGATGTATCCGTCTACTGTTTGATGTATTGTTTTACTTTGGTAAAAAAATAATTATTTTTAGAATGTTTAGTGCGTTGGGGTAAGATCGGCATTGAGGTAAGAACGTATAAATATAAATTATGCCACATAATTAGCTTTGTTTTTAATGCTAGTCATATTGCGCGCCGCGTCATTATGTTCCACCTTGCCCAGCAATGTGACTGACATTAAAAATATAGCTTAATAAGTGGTATATTCATGTATACGTTCTTCCCCCAATGCAGAGCTTTCCCCAACCTAACTTATTGGATTTTTTTATATTCCTCAACTATCTCACAACGCCATCTAGTCTTATGCTAAGCAGAGCTTGTATTGTGAGTACTAGACAACTGATAAACATACTTATATATTTCAAAACACATACATACTATAGGTAGATAAATTACACTCGGACACAACGAATGATCGTGCTCATCACACAAACATTTGAAATGGGTGGGAATCGAACCCACTACCTCCGGCATAGCAGTCAGGGCCACTAACTACTAGTCCAGCAAGCCTGTCAAATTGTTTGTTACTAAACTCTTTTATTTTGTTTCAGGTATGTACTGCACCATTGCTAGTTAGAAAGAGTCATATCAGAAGTCGGCTACTTAGGTATGCTGTATTGGAGAAGGTGGTGGAGAAAGACAGGTTTGTTTTTGAAGCAAAACTTGACCAAATTGACGCTCGAAGAAACATACTGATAAAAATCTGTAAGTCAAACAAATAATGAATGATACTTCTAAACTTTAGATTTCGAATTTTCAAGTTACTACACCACTTCTGACCATTGACCCTGACTATTAATAATGATGACAATAATAAGTGAAATATCTTTATTTTATTAGCCTTCATCCTCTCTCCTAGCTTTGCTGTGCCCGACAGGGTCCATATTGTTCTTATCTATATTTTTATACCATCTATGTATATTATGTACATATGGAATGCAATAAAGTATTGAGTATTGACCCCGTAGTCAGCTGTAGTGTAGTTAATTATCATTTTTTTTTCTTTTACGTGAAAATATTTCTAAACCATCTTTCGAGATATCAACGGAGTTCCACTGATTTCATTTAGCCCAATACAATTATGTCCCAACGTAGATAAGTAAATGTTGTCTTGTTAAAAAACAAACTAACCCAGATTCTTTAAACTCTACATTCGCTCCATGCTCGTAACACATAATCACCTTATATCTTAATACACATACATGTATGTACACCGGTGATAAACACTCCATTTCCATTACTTACATAGATAGCGTCTGCTTTAGATTAGGGTTGCCTACACGTCGATCAACAGTATCAACTATAAAAATAAAGATTAGGTAACATTTTTTTTTAAGTTTTATTTGTTCCTGTGATTACTTCCTTAGCCTGGGGGATGTCCTTCAACTACTTGAAGTTCTACTCAAATCTTACTTAACCTACCTAGGGAAGTAGGGAATCGAGCCGAATCTCACTTAATCTCACTGGGTGGAGTGAACCGAATATCACTGGCAGTCGAGCGGAATCTGGTAGGGGGTGTGAAATCGCCAAAATCACGTTAGATAATTAATGGACGCCCCCTTATATAAACAATACAACAAAATAAAATAAAAAAAATAATCGTACATTTTTCATCCGGTATAGTACAAGGAAACCTCATTACAACACGCCTGAAAAAACACACATTTCAAGAATAAGTATTAGTTTAAATAAATGAAAAAAAAATTTTTTTTTTAATCTTTTCATATGTATTCTCATAAATAACAATCCCTTTTTTCAAAAGCAAATATTAGGGGCTGACTACAACAGGATAAATTAATTGTTTCCTGATTTAGAATAACTATTCTGTACGTTAAACTATGTCTGAGGATTTATTTTTTATCTGGCTATTCAGTTTCGCTGAGCATTGAACTTCCTTCCGCATTGACAGTAAAAGATCTCTTTTTGTTACACATACAAGTACAGTACAATAGGATAGTATAAATCAGCCTGCTTGGACCAGGAGGAGAGGGTAGGGACTGTGAGAGTTGAGGTGCATCTGACCGAAGCGAAACACACTTTTCTATGCTTCTATCCTTTTCTGTCAGAACTGTCATTTACTAGCGCGAGAAAGTAAGCGTGTTGCCGACAGCCTCTTCGATTCTGTCGAGTGCGACCGCATTCAAACTTTATTTTGTCTACTCGTACTAAAACTTAACTAAGTCATATAATTATATAAAACTAGCTCCTGCCAGCGGCTTCGCCCGCGTGAAGTAGGTTTCTCCACATAAACTAGAACCCCGCGTTATCCCCTTAGGGGGTGAATTTAGGAAAAACCCTTTCTTAGTGCTCTCGTATGTCGTAAAAGAAAACCTTGTGCAATATTACACACTCCTGTAGGTTTGGCTGTGCGTTGATATGTCAGTCAGTCATTTTCTCCTTTCATATTGTATAGATTATATTAAATACTAGCTTTTGTCCGCAGCTTCGCCCGCGTACCTAAAATATGTCACTAAGGAAAAAAGAAACTTTGTATAGGTGAAATAATTTTAGCAATCGGACCAGTACTTCTAGAGATTATCTACTACAAACAAAAAAACGAACTTTACGTCTTTATTATATTAATGTAGATAAAAAATATGTCAAAAATAGTAAAAAATATATACAAAATGTATATTTTCTCTTTGTTCACTTATCTTACTTTAAAAAAACTTACTCTAAAAAAATATAGCCTGTTCGCCAACCCTAACGACTTACTCATACATAGGCAAGTGAGTGCCTTCTTCACAATGGAGGGCGACAAAGTGGAGATTAAGCACTTTTCTTCGTATAGACTCTGCCACAATAGGGTTACAGGGATCGGGAGTAATCGATTAAAAATTCCTCTCGATTGTAGGAGGTGTTCACTCTACATGGAGGCATTATGACATGACGGCATAAGATTTAGATAGGTTTTTGTCTGACATGAATTTATTGATTCTAGACTTCTTTATTTTTTTTGTTAAAGTTCAGTGTAACTGTAATCGATACGCCAGAACAGATCAGCAAAGCCCAAGCCTGTTAATAGGTAATAATGATAATAATAAATCTAGAACTAAATGAGACCGACCACGCCTGATTTGTACGTAGAAGGACTTCGCGTGGCGTGGATCAAGTGTAGCTCTACGATCTTGCGCAGATCGGCGTATGTAACACACGTGTGCGCAGTGTATTCTACTTTAAAGGTACTACGTTCAATTAAGTGTCGCCTTCCAAAGGTTCCTAGGGTTCTGAGATATTACATAAAATAAAAATAGTAAGAGTAAACGTTAAATAATAAATTTTGGCAGCGTTGTTGGCGCAGTCGCTGGATCAGAGTGTCTAGTGTGATTTTATTTTACGTTAACGCGATCGACACGTTTATGACGTTCGGCGCTCCGATTGGCCCGCTCCGAGACCTTAACCAATCAGAGAGCCAAACGCGCTAAACGTTTTGATCGCGTTAACGTAAAACAACTCGCACTCAGCGTACAGTTCCAGCACGGAATATTTGTTTGTGTGGCCTACAGATAGTTGTTTCGGGTCTAGTTGACTTGTTTACGTCAATTTACATAGTTTTGAACGCATTTACGAGTAATTATTAGTGTCATCAACATATAAAAAAAAATGTATAGATAAATATTTCATAAGGTCTAGTCATGTAAACGAAAATTATTTTAACATTTAATTTTCAAAAGAACTTTCGTAAAAGAACTTTTTTCCTCAATCGTAAAGGTAACTGGGTAGATTACTAAGCCTAGCCTTTATACAAGTCGGTATTTAAAATATCTTCAGCCTCATTTTAATTAAGGTTCCAATTAAGAAGTTGTGCAAGTTTTTGTGCTTCGATTACACTTCGATAGCCGTGCCAGTATATCATTGGTCCTTTTGGTTGTAGGGGGACTATACTTCACGTCTGCAACACGGACAATTGCTCGGATTTAAAATTAAATTACACAGAAATATTTTGGCATTCGACTTTGATTCCGTGGCAAATACCTTCTATAAAGACATTCATACATACAAACGATTTTTCTTTTACAATAAAGACGTACATACATACACAAAGATTTCTTTTTTGTTTAAATCAAAAATGACTGCCACGTGACGGTTTCGTTAGGAAAATATTGATACCTACCGATATGACTGAACACAGGAAACGAAAGCCCAAGAAAAGAAACAAAAAAAAAAATAGACACATAGCACCTAGTGTTATTAATTTTAATTATGTAATTAATTAATACATAGATTAGCTTCTCTCTTTGGTAATCTATTTCGATGTATTATGAACCACAAAAATTGGTCCTACCAGGCAAGCGTTTTCTGTAGAAAGGCAATAAGGAAAATATAGTTTTAGATCATTAAAACAGTGCATTTATAAAAACAAATAAACAAAACGTGTTTCTTTTTTTAGCGTAACTAGCACACACAGGGTATCCTCTACTACTACTACAAAAATCTGGTAGCTGTAATCTGTTAAACATTACTTTTACAAGTCACAATCATTATCATATCACGATAACCAATCCACTTATCACTACTACCAATAACCGAACAAATAATATGGCACATCACTCTTTATTGCCAATAACGAGGGACCATATTCACGTATATTATACCCGACCCATATCGATGTCCTAGCACTCAAACTAATCATGGCCACCGTGCCTACCTTCTACCGGGGAAAATATTCAGCAAAAACATGAAAGGCAACTTAAATTGGAACGCAACTTTAGTAGGGAAACTTTAAAAGAGGTTTTGCTTGAAATTGATACTAGTCAAAATTTAATTAGGAGTTCCATCAGCGTAGTTTAAAGTTGTGGACTTCTTCGTCTTTTTTTATGAGGATAACCAGCACGCTTAGCCAAGTTGTTATTCTGCAATCGTTAACGCTATCGAAAAGTGACGAAACGTATGGGAATGACGTCATCTCAACGTAAAGTCGCGTGGTCAGAACAAACGAATAAACAATTCGTAGCCAAGTTCACATCGTTCAAAATCGTTTCTACAATGTTTAATGCTACATCCTTTGTTAAACAAACGCTACATTGTAGAACGAGCGGCCGACTCAGGCGCGACAACATGGCTACCAACTTATCGTTTTCTACAATTGCTGTCACCGAGGCGTTACCGATTAGAGAACGGAATTCGACACGAACTGGTTGTAACTTGGCTAGGGGGGCTGATGCCAGCGGTTTTATCCGCATCATTAGTCATCATGTCAACCATTGATTTATATTCTAGTGATAGACAAGCCTATTCATGGAAAATATTTGTCAAAATACTGAAAAGTTAAAACAAAAGTTCGCTTCAGCGCTACATTAGTATATCGTCAAACAGAACTATTAATACACACACCTATAAGGTAGCTTTTAGAGGATATTTTTTTCGCGACCAAAATGTCTTAAGCGCCATGAATTTTATGGCACTTACGCGTTTCGTTCAACATGGTGTAATGCTCAAGGTGTACGGACTACATTACACCTGAGTCGACTGAAGTGAGTGTTCAGCACGCGTAATGTAGTGCGTAGTACATATAAATCGATGATGTCAACCAAAAGACGTCCACTGCTGGACATAAGCCTCACCCAAGTGTCGCCACAATGACCGGTCCTGTGCGTCTCGCATCCATCGGATTCTCGTGACCCTCACCAGGGTATCAGTTTACTTTGCGGGAGGTTTACCAACGCTGTGTGCATAATACGCGTTCGGCACTCCAGTACCCTACATAGCACAGGTTCTGGAGGGTTTTGGAGTGGCGACCTTACAATACTGAGCTAAAAAATAGTTACAAAGCTAATAATTCTCTGACTTCGTATTTCATCATTATCTTTATATAGGCCTATAATTCTGTTGTATGTGTGTGTTTCCGATCTCCTCCCAAATGGCTTGAATGCTATAATAATGTAACAATAATAATATTGAGTTTATTCAATTTTAGTTAACATTTTTGCTACAGAATTCTAGGCTGTATTGTTGAAAGACAAAAGAATTAGACCTCTGTAGCCGAACTAAAAAGAGCCTGTATTTCGGCTATCAGCGCCTATCCCCCTAAGTAATAAAAACTCAATAAAATTTAAGCCGTTAATTTTTTCGAGTAGAATTAAATTAAGATAAAATTAAAAATTAAAACCAAAATGCATGGATGCTATGGATGAAACTTTGTGTATATTTGGTTTTCCTGGACGGTTTGAAAATAAAAATGTACCGGGTTCAATTTTATTTCCAAATCGGATGGCGCTGCAATCGGGTCCTCAATTTTTTTCCGACGAAAAGTCAGCTTTTGAACAGTAGTTACATTGTATGTCGTCGGGTCCGCTAGTGACATACTGAAAAAAAAAACTGGGCTAGTGCGAGTCGGACTCACGCTCTGAGGGTTCCGTACAAACTTACCCGTGTAAATAGATTTTCCGATCGCAAAAAAAAAACTTTTTTTGTGACGAACTACAAATTTAGTTTTCTGATTTTTTCTACTTATACTAAGAGAACTTGCTTCATGCTTTTCAGGATTCTAGGTCAACGGGAAGTACTCTATGTATTTTGATTATGTAAGTGTAGCAATATGCGTTTTGGCGTCATGAATGGCCATATAGCTTTTTTTCTTTAACTCAGTAGTCTAATTTTTTCACAGCTTCAGAGGATCTTAAACCTGGTTTTAATTTCAACTCGATACCTCTACGCGTTCCCGAGATAAATGGTCTTGATAAACAGACAACAAAGTGATCTTATATGATTCCATGTTTCCTTTAGAGATATGGAACCCTAAAAACAGATTTTAAAAGGTATTAATAAAAAGATTTTTATTTCTGTGCTCTTTTGCAGAACTGAAAAAACTGTCACTCGTACAACACGCAGAGGCAAAAGTGAATTTATTTAAAAACTGCGTAGCAACCTCGAAATTGAGTAAACGTAGTTTTTTCAGAGAGTCTGAAAAAGTTCTATAATACTTTTTAATATAATATAATATTATGTAGCTTTTATACCATTTTGTGTACCCTACCGAACGATGAAAGAGTTTAGATTGGCCTTGTGGGCGGGGCAGGCGCGCCACAAGTAGGGCAATGCTCATAGTTCAACTACCAATTGTAGTTCTACCTTTAGTCTCGCTAAAGCATGAAAACGGCTGGACCGATTTGGCTAATTTTGGTCTTGAAATATTTGTGATAGTTCAGAGTTCAAACGGTGAATAAATATGGAAAAATTTCGAAAAACCGAATACAACGCAATCTCTAATTAAAATGTTATCATTTATTATGAATTATGCAGGTTCTGGTACTGCCTGTATCCTTTAACAATTTAGCTAAAAGGTATCACAGTATTACTTGACTATTACGCGGTACGGAGTTCGCCGGGTCAGCTAGTATTATACAAAAAACGATTATATTTAAATTGGTGCTTTTTGTTATACAAATGACAGCCCATTACATATTCTATCAATTACTGTCCATTCCAGGTTTACTGAAAGAGATCTCGGAACGCGATAAGGCCGTTCGTTGTGCGCTTTAGTTTGCTTTATATTATTATGTTGTAAAATCATCATCATCATTTATCATTTCAGCCGAAAGTCGTCCACTGTTGGACATAGGCCTCCCCCAAGTGTCGCTACAATGAGCGGTCCTGTGCGTCTCGCATCCATCGGATTCCCGCAACCCTTACCAGTCTTGTAGGAGGCCTACCAACGCTACGTCTTCTTTTAAATATTTTTTGTAAAATAAAGTATTATAATAAATAAATCATAGGAACAGAAAATTTCAGAGATGTGATGGCTGAGTGGTAACGTCCCCGACTTACGAGTTGTAGGTTTCAGGATTTCATCACTACCGCTCTCAAAAAACGATGAAGGAAAACATCGTGAGGAAAACCGGCATGTCCTAGAACCAAAAATTCGAAGACATGTGACATTGACCAACCCGTAGGTACTGGGCCCGCGTGGTGGATTACGGCCCATTCCTTCTCCTAGAGAGGAGGCCTGAGTCCCAGCAGTGGGAAGATTAAAAAAAGGCTGATTATGCTATTATAACAGAAAAGGTTCCTGTGTTGTACAAAAACAGTTTAGGTAAGTATTTTAATATAAAAGATAATCCCTTGGTTCAGTTTGAACGACATGACAAAAGGTTTATAGGTAACATAAAGAAAAATACACAAAACACAAACGATTGATCATTTTACAATCCTTTGAAAACACTGTCCTACTTCAGCTATAGTTATTTTATTTTGGCATGACAGTAGCGTTCATTGCCCTTTCAAATTCATTTTATTCACATTTAAAAAGAGTAATTACATAATATGTTCTTAGATTATACTTACATATGTATATAGGCCATGCATGTGAAGTTTATTTTTATAAATTGAAATAGAACAGAATTGTGTATTGAATAATAATAGAAATTAGTCGTAATGTGTCTGAAATTCTTTGTGCCTAATGTCAATTACATTGTACCTGGTGAAATACAATCCAATGCCAATTACATACAAAGTATATATCTACATAAATATAACTCATGTAACCACTCATTAATCGAGTGTTTTTTATTAAAGTTGCTCTTTAAGCACTTTCTTAAACTTAGATTATTTTGTACAGGAAGACTGAACCATATTTTCTCAAAATATGTATTTACGTAGAAACTCGAACGACAAACAATGTACGATTTCTACAAATCTACAAAAAAAGAAACCGTTTTTAAAATTAAGAATACAAATTAATCTACTATAATAGTGGCTGTCACATATCCAAAGCTAAAACGAAACGACTATAGTATCAGATTAAATCAATTAGATAGCCTGCATTATCCTTAATGAATACTAACAGATTTTTTATACTTTTTATTGAGCAAAAGGAAATCCAGATAATATCTCACAATAAGTGCGCTCAGATTACTCAATGGCTGAGTGCCCAGATTAAAATGGCAGCTTTCACGCTGATCTTCTTGAAAGAAGAGCTTAGCAATGAACTGGAATATTATGAGATGAATAAAGGAGAATTTATTTTTGACAATACTGCTAATTATTGACAATATTTGGTCGAATGAGATTTGATTTGTTTATTCATAATCATCAATTATAGATACAAAATAATATTGTCGATTTGTACAAACGTAATTTTTTTTGTATGATGAAACAAGCAAGAATCATAGGTTAAAATCGAAAGCATTTTAAAAATTGCTTGGTCAATTGTCAGTATTTTTTAATAAATTTTTTGGTGGGATATCATTTAATGATTCGACACTCCCCTTTTCATTCGTGGGTTTTAGTAAGTAAACATCTGTTTTTATTGACTAAAACCCATCTGTTATTCTTCATTTGCCCTTTGCGTTCCAGGGCCGCGGCAACTCTTTCGACTATACTATACAACCTACTGTAGTGCGTTGGGGTAAGATCGGCATTGGAGTAAGAACGTATATATACTAATTATACCAATTATTCAGCTTTATTTTTAATGCTAGTCATATTGCGTGCCGCGTCATTGTGTCCCACCTTACCCAGCAATGTGGCTGGCATTAAAGGCCATGCGCCCGAAAAGTGCCATAAAACAGTGATTTTCTGAGGCCTACTCCTCCGTAACGGCTAGGTCAATTGGTTTGAAAAAAAATATGTTTATTATAGATTCATGAACAATAATATCAACATTTGATTTTTTCGTGCAATTAATACTTTTGTCAAAAATAATATTTAGCAATTTCGCAACTTTTCGCAACTTTTCCCTACTCCTTCGAAACGGCTTGGACCTTTAGAAACATTTTTACACATAAATATTGGTGGTTAATACATATTCTTCAAAGTGAAAATTGCATTTGTAAATTAATCAATATCTCGCAGAGAAAATGGATTTAAAGCGCTTTCCGGGCGCTGCTGGCCGTAAATAAATGCACAGATTTGCGTACTGCCGCCTAGGCGAGTGGAGAATTGCGTTCACATAATTTCGGTCAGATGGTTCAAGGGACTATACGCCTTAACAATAAAGCTAAATAAGTGGTATATTGATTTATACGTTTTTACCCCAATGCCGATCTTCCCCCAACCTCTTATATAGTTTTAGGTATTCCTACTGACTAAGTATACATGTATGTAAGCATAAGAACTAATGGTTACGCTAATAGTGCGTTCACACTATCAAATATCAATAACAAAAACCAAGCCGCGAGTCATTGAGGTGTAACTCATGAAAATTCACTTTCCCGTGTGGAATCTCGCTTTCCGGAATTTTTTAATATTTTTTTCTAATGTTTTGACATGTTTCTTGACGTGTCTGCGAGGCGTTTGTCACCGCTGCGATTACTTTTTATACTTACATCAGCGTTTGATTGGTCACGCGATCCTTTGATGTCCATATATTAATTCTTATTTGAATTAGGGGCCTTTGTTTGAGCTATTTCGACTGATTTGTGGTTTTCGTTCGCTGTTTTGACTTTGGCCGTGGAAATGGAAACGTCTTTGTTTTATAGATTCAATTAATTAGCTTGACGTTTTGGTGTCAAATTAGTTGCACGCGACTCTTCATTAAATATTTTGTTGACATATTTTTTTTTTTTTTTTTTTTTTTTTTATTTATATAAACTAGTGCTTGACTGCGATCCCACCTGATGGTAAGCAGTGATGCAATCGTTGATGGTGAGGTGAGATTTACCTTTACGTTCCCAAGACATCTTCAATCGAATATCCTGGCATTACCGTTTACCTTTGTTGTCTTAAATGTTACCAGTCATTTCTTATTACATCTATAATAAGTTTGTGTTAGAAACCAACAGTGATGAAAACTTACCTATTATACGATTTCAATCTTACTATTGCAAAATTATCGCATATTTTTTGTTTGGATTAAAAGTATTTTTTTTTTATATATATATAGTTTTGCCAAGGCAATACAGATGAGACCTCGAAAACAGAAATTTAAAAAAAAAAATTTTTTTTCCAAAAATAGTAGATATACCTATTGTTTTTACGATCATTTATGGATTTAAGAGAATAGAACACTATTGCCGTGTAAGCGGAACAACTGCAGTATATGTAGTGACATCAAGGAATCGATGATGGATATTATATTCGTCCCTATATGATATAGGTACATAGAATAAATCCGTACTTAAAAGTTTTTAGTTGTTCACTTAAAATGTACGAAATCAATGTATGTAGATACTCCTAACTTTTATTTATTAAAATTTTGTGTAACTCGTTAAAATATTATTAAAGCTTTGTTTTATTTTTAAGTTTTGGTTTTACATTGTATGACCTCCAAAAGTCCAAATCATGCTGTTGCCTCCTGTAATTGAGGGAGTGCACTAATTTAAAGCTTAAATGTATTAATCACTTGCTTTTGCCCGCGGCTTCGCCCACGTGGCATTAGATACTTAAGGAATCGGGATAAATTAAATTTGCCTATGTTCTTTTCCATGTCAAAGGCTATATGCATGCCAAATTTCATCCAAATCCGTTCAGCCGTTTTTGCGTTACTTAATGTAACAAACATCCAAACATCCACACTTTCACATTTATAATATTAGTTAGGATTAACTTGTATATGTACATCCTTTGTTGGACCTAATAAATAAATAAATAAATATATCTCAATCTGTTGACTATATCGAAAGATATACTACATTCGTTGACTGTTAGACGATACGAAGTTGACTGTTAGACGACACGACGTTCGCCGGGTACCAACTAGTTATAAATAAGAAAATCAAATTAGCGTTTTCATTCACAGAAGACCTATAAACACAACATGCGGATCTCGTGCTATAACGATATATTAACGTAAATGTAAGTAATTGTTTTAAAAGCCACATTGCTGTCATAATATGTCGACGATCGTTGTTTTTTAGACCATAAGTGTACAAAGATAAATGGCTGTATAGCGTTTGTACATAACGTTGGTAGGAACAGTGTTTAAACGATACTTGTAAAGAAAATTAATGATCGATTGATTGTATATAGTATGTGGAACGGAAAAAAAAAACATGAAAAAAGGTTTTTTTATTAGCGGAAGTAAAGAACCATTCCGACAATAAGACAGGTGGATTTCTTGACCGAATGAATACAGACAAATTTTATATGTATATGGTATGAGAACTAGATAACTGAGAGACATACTACATATTTTTAAATACATACATATTATACATAAATTACCCCCAGCCACAGAACAAATAATCGTGCTCATAACACATTTGTCCTGGGTGGGAATCGAACCCACGACCTCCGGCATAGCAGTCAGGGCCACTGACCACTAGACCAACTGACCAGTTTACCTAACAATATCTATTTAATTTCTTTTACACAGATATATTACAATGTATTCGTACTATCACATAAGTTTCGAAAATACCCAAAGTCCTAAACCCTGGTACATAACAAAACAAGCAGCATTTACCCAGACGACGCGATAATTGGCAAAGACCCGATTCCATCAAAATAGTCTTCAGCACTGTAATTAAGAAGAAAAATCACTGTAATTTCGTACCGACTGTGCTCCTACCATTTGAGGGTTAACTCGAAGGAAAGTCGCTCTTTTTTCAAGATCCATTCTAATAAAAAAAAACCGGGACTTTTTACTTAATGTTTTGACTGCAATCGCACCTGATGGTAAGCAGTGATGCGTTATTGGTGAAGCCATTAGTTTATTAACAGAAATCCCAAAATTGTCCACCAAAAGTTGTTATAATTGGTAAACTCATAATTGAATCAATCATTCATAACAATTGCTACTAGAAAATACTCCATTTTTGTCGCCATTAATTCTTTCATAAATCAATAGCCTGTTCAATATTTCTATAAATTGAGTGACATTTTGGGATATAAACAAACGCTCATAACTTTGCTGTTTATGTATATTATTTATTGAGAATTTACATAAATAATAACAAGACCTTTTCTAATAAGCCTTTTGAGTATTTTTACTAATTAAAAAATAATGATGTAAATAATATATATCATCATTATCATTTCAGCCGATATACGTCCACTGTTGGACATAGGCCTCCCCCAAGTGTCGCTACAATGAACGATCCTGTGACCTGTGTGTCCCGTATCCATCGGCCTCCCGCAACACTGACTAGTTCACCATCATTTGTAAATGACAATGATGATGATGATGAAGATTAGTAATGGTTTATGGTAAAATTAATGCCAGAAGAAGCATGTGTATTAAATATATAGTCTGTAAATCCAAATCGAGTCTTTCTAATCCAAATAAAACGCCACTTTAATTAAAATGTAAATCATAAATATTTAAGAAACGAAGTCTCATTGCATTACTCGTTCATGAAATATTAATTGCACAAATTTCGTGTTGAAAATGGAGCGTGTGTATGTAAAGGTGTTGAAACTCACAGCATCAACATCTCAGCAAAAAGTGTGAGCTAAATGTAAGACAGAATCGTTAGTAAAAAGTGTTATTATGTTAAATATTGGTATGTGTTGGTAGAAGTTTCAGTCTTTTCTTTAGTTTCAGAGTACAAAAGCCACCGCGACTTTTGTAATAATAATTTATTTTGTTTTCACCAACCCGCACTGGGCCCGCGTGGTGGATTACGGGCTACGGCCCATTCCCTCTCCTAGAGAGGAGGCCCGAGTCCCAGCAGTGGGAACATTAAAAAGGCTGATGATGATGATGATGAATTTATTTTGTAAACAGACAACAAAGATCTATGAGTAGGGATCTGCGGATTTATAATGCGCAAAAGTATTGATCTACTACAGTTAACAGAATCAGAAAAAAATATGTTATTCTTTCGATTAAATGCTAGATAGATATTGTGTTTAAAACACTATACAGCTAATTTACTTTTATGGTGGAATATCATCCTATGACTACTCACACTGTCACGCACCACGCAGCGTAGCGCGTGAAAGCGTGTTTTAACATTGCTTGTAAGTATCTACATTTGTATAGAAAACACGCTCAGTATGGCACACTGAGTCTCGTAGTGCCGTAAGTGATTTTGAGTCAGAGCCTGCGAGAATCTACAAAACGCAACTATGCGCGTGAGTGCGTAAAAATACCCCAGATCTGCACTCCCGCAAGTACGCGCGTAGGTGCGTTTACACGCAACTTGCAGCGTGATGCCTGGCAGTGTGATAATCGCCTGCTGTAAATGCATACCTTTTCTTTCATTGCTTTTCTTCCAGGCCCCCAGGATCCACTTTCTCTTAACCATGGCCCCAATAGGCTTCGACCCTGCTGGGCCACAAGGACCACAGTTTCAATAAGATATACTTTTCTCACCGTTCCTAAATCTAATCACCACAACATGTTAGTTTTTTTTGTTTTGTTTTTGTTATCATAAGTTTCAACATGTTTTTTTTTCTACAATGTTTTTGAGCCTTTGACTGGCTCGTTGGTTAGTGGCCCTGACTGCAATGCCAGAGGTCGTGGGTTCGATTCCCTCCCAGGAAAAATGTTTGTGTGATGAGCATGATCATTTGTTCTGTGTCTAAGTGTAATTTATCTACATAAGTATGCATGTGTTTTGAAATATATAAGTATGTTTATCAGTAGTATCAGTACTCACAATACTAGCACTACTTAGCTTGAGACTAGATGGCGTTGTGTGATAGTTGTGGAACATAAAAAAATCCAATAAGGTAGGTTGGGGGAAGATCAGCATTGGGGTAAGAACGTATATAATATGTAATGTATGTATTTAGAAATGTATATGTATGTTTATTAGTTGTCTAGTACTCATAACACAAGCTCTGCTTAGATTGGGATTAAAAGGCGTTGTGTGATAGTTGTATTATTATGATGTTTTTGCGCCAAAATAAATATTTTTCTTTCTTTCTTTCCATAACCAATAGTAGTAGGTGCGAAAATATCGTGATCTCCAGAGCTCCGATAGACGGGTAAGCGATACCTCACGATGGAGGCGTAATGGCCGCCGTTAGTCACCGCGCCATTGTGGCGCTGAGACCTCGGTTAGGTGGGCGCTGTATTGTTGCTAAATTGTGCCTAAGTGCTGTATCGAAAGGCTCAAATTATCACTTGAGGAAAATTACCGGGGATATTCTGGACCCGTTCATATATATCCTGGGACATATTTTGTTTGGAAGATTTTTGTTGAAAGCAATTGTTTTTAATCTATTTCTGTTTTTTTTTCGGTGGTGGGTAAAATCATCCAGATGACGCCATTGAGCGGGGCGGCTGATACTGTCAGACTTTTACTGACTAAAAAACCTACCCCGTTCCTTCGTTGCCTTTCATAACGGGGCCAAGCCTCCCTTTCGGAAACAGACCGTTGGCCTCAGTTGGCTTCGACCTTGCTGGGCCCTGACGGTTGCTGACAACTCCTTGAGGCGCGCAGTAACAGTGCGCGCCGTCGACGACATGGGCTCGGTCGGACAGCTACCCATTGTTAGCCGTCCGCCAGCCCGGCGGCGGCGGCTGGGCCATGAGCTACCTTGCCTGGTGCGGTCGGCCTCCTCCATCTATTTAGAGCTGATTCTTTTCGAACTTAGGGTCAACTCACACCGAAAGAGCGGCGAAGGGCAGCGAAGCGGGGCGAGAAACACGAACGAGAGAATTCCCCGGAATTCCTGCGGCGCCGCGGGCATCCGCGCGACTCGTTCGAGTTTCTCATGCGATAATAAGTATTATAGAAATGAAAATAAAGTTAAAATTCATATGACACTGAAACTGCGCTGCCCTTCACCGCTCTTTCGATGTGAGTTGACCCTTACACTTTGTTGGTCTTTTGTTGCTTCTATATGATCTCTAGTTATATCTTTACCTTTAACGCTTCTGTATGCATATGATGCATACAGTATTAAATAAATAAATAAAAACTTGCCTAACCCGAAGAAAAACCAAAATTAAGTGGCAGTAGGCAGGGCACATTGCTCGCAGAACAGATGGTCGATGGGAACTGTTCTGGCATGGCAACCACGTGCCGGAAGATAGCGTTGGAAGAAATCCCTCAAGGTGGACCAATGACTTAGTAAGGATCGCGGGAATCCGATGGACGCGAGACGCATAGGAGGGGTCTTTATGGCAACGCTGGGGGAGGCCCATGTCCAACAGTGGACGTCTTTTGGCTGAAATAATGATGATTATGAATAAATATTTGAATTAACTCTTTGAATGTCGTAATTAGAGACACAATAGAAGAACAATTACCTTATGTCGGACAGTGTAACTTAAGACATTCGAAAGGTTAAGAATGTTGTTTATGTTGACTTGTTGTTATCAACACTGAAATCTGTAGTAGTAAGTCTTCATAAGTTGCACTCGAAAGTAATTGAAGTGAATAAAAATTTCCTTTGCGAAAACCTCACGCCTATATAATATATGAGTTAAGTTTTTAAAACAAACATCCCATCATAGAATAAACTCTAGTAAATTTTACGAAAGATGATCAATTGACTGTCGGCAACGACAGCAACTTATCATTATTTGAATGTCGTAGCTATAAGTCAAAAGTTTCCGTTCAGAACATGACTAGGAATGTTTTAGTTGAACCAATTGCGATCTAGAACACTCATATATGGTATAACTCGTATTTAGCTAGAACTACTTTAGACCGATGCACAGGTGGACCACGCCTGATTTGTACGTAGAAGAACGTCGCGTGGCTTGGATCAAGTGTAGCTCTACAAGTGTAGTTGCCATATAAAATATATGGAGACCGACGCGCCCAGATCGGCGTATGTGTTACACATGTGCGCAGTGTAGTCATTGTTCTTTTGTAAAATTGAAAAATATAGGCTCAATGTAGAATGGAAAAAAGCTGCATTTAAGACACAATTCTATGTGTGAGCTTCTGTCAGCTGCTGCGCCCGCGAAAACGTCGTATTTCTACATACAAACATAGACTGCCGTTTCATCCCCTTAAATGCACCCCACAATTGAAAAATGCTCCCATCAGTATCCAAGCCTAAAAAAATCTTGCTCTTGCTTAAAGCTTACATACATAAATTAACAGCAGGCCTTAACTTAAGGTTGTCCCTGAAAAACATGGTAGATTTACCTTTTTGTTATATAATAATTAACCCAACTAATACTGCTATAGAAAATCGAACTTACTCGTACAATTACTCATTACAAAAGTCAATCAATCAATTTAAGAATTCATCGCACGCGCATCCTGCTATGCGTTTGATTGCATCTCTGAGGATGTTAGGTATAAAATGACGTGCCTGGCATATCATATTGTGACCGTAGAACATTAATCGGGAACTACATTAGACCGACGACACACACCTGTGTCACGTCGCGTAGCGTGGATTTAATGTAGCTCTACAAGTCTAGTTGCCATATAAAATTTATGAAGATCGGTGCGGATCGGTAAGTGGCTCACGTGTGCCCAATGTAGTTGTGCAATTGCCGTCACGAATCTTGAGCGGTTGCGCAGAAGTCAAATATTCGGTCTCTTTAGTGGTGCGAAGTGAGACGCGGGGGCGGGGAGTGTCAGTGATTGGTTCGCCGCGCCATCGCGTCATAGACGTCACTCCTGATTCGTTCCCTGCGTTGCTGCATGTATCTAACAGCGAAGACGATTGGCTCGCCAGTGTATGACTGACGCCGAGCGCTCAAGATCTGTTTTGGCAATTGTACCTTTAGTCGCTTGAGACGATATGTCAATTGGATCGCGTTATGTAAGAACGGATTAAGCGACACCAGAAAGTATTTGAGACAATAAACGCTGTGCATTATGGACAGCGTTCAGTTTCTCAAATTCTCTCTAGTATAGTGTGTTCTTACATAACGCTGTCCAATTTTTTCTAAACTCGCCCTCGACCACTATATCACCTGATGGAAAACGACGATGTGGTTGACGATGGAGCTCGCTTGCCTAGAAGTAACCTATTCAATCTATATTTAAAGATCGCCAAGTTGTAGCTCAGGAAACAGACTCCGGCAGGGAATTCCACGCCATAGTAGTACGCACAGTTCTATAAAAGAGACGTCTTTTACTATCGACAATCGATCAGTACAAAAAAGAGTGACGGAAGCATATTTCGTTGACTTAGTAAAAAAAAAGTAAAATATTCGAACGTGGTTTGGCAGCGTGTCCTTTGGCGTCGATAATACGTACAGATTATAATATAAATATTGATTTGTTTTAGTTATTTGGATGTGTTTATGGTTTAACTAAACAGAATTAGGAAAATTCGTAGAAGTTTCATCATCATCATCATCATATCAGCCGAAAGACGTCCACTGTTGGCAATGACTATACAACCACGTGGTTTAATTCTCTTTGACTGTTGGACATAGGCCATTGGCGTAGAAGTTTAGTTTTTTGTAAATACCCGTATTAACTGGCAAGAGTGGCGGGCACTTTTAGGCAGTTTTGGAGTTACTCCCATTACGGACAAAATGACAGAGCTCCACCTCAGATGGTATAGACATCTAATCAGACATAGGTATGTGGTAAGAACAGCGCTAAATTCTGAACAAAACGGGAGCTAAAAACTGCCCGCCGTTGACCTGGTGATCTATCGAGAAAGACCTCAAGAAAGACCAGTTTTGGCGCAGAATTGTAAAGCGATATAATATAATAATAACAATTTTCCACAACTATCACACAATGCTATCTAGTCTCAAGCTAAGCAGAGCTTGTGTTATGAGTACCTACTAGACAACTGATAAACATACTTATATATTTCTTAATACATACCTACATATTATAGATAAATTACACCCAGACACAACAAATGATCATGTTCATCACACAAAGATTTGTCCTGGGTAGGAATCGAACCCACGACCTCCGACATAGCAGTCAGAGTCACTAATCACTAGGCCTGTCATCGCGATCCATCCCCAGACAATGGGAGCAGGGACGGTCAAAAACGAAATGTGCCTAATACAATTCTTCTTTGTCCGACCTTATAATATTTTTTTTTTTTTTTGAGGTGTGAAAATATCGACCAACTTCTCTCTCCGGGTGGAGCAAGAGGGAACATCAGACTTGACTGACCCACCTGTATTCCTTCAATTATCCTTTGCGTTCCTGGGCTACGGTAAGGGTCTGTCCACACCAAGTTTTTAAACGTGCCGTTGACGCGCGGTTGTAGCCATACAGACGCGATACGCACGCGGCCTTTAGACCTTTAATAGGATAAAAGCGCGCCGTCAACGTACGTTTCTAAAACGCGGGTCAATGACGCGTTTAAAAAACATGCGTAAGCCCTAACTCTTTCAAACGATCCCGCAACCCTAGCAAGTATGGGCTCTAGTGTGGGTCCTTGTCTATTACCGCGTCTCTGGTCTCCAACGGCGCGTTTAAAAAACATGCATAGGCCCTAACTCTTTCAAACAACCCCGTAGCCCTTGCAAGTATGGGCTCTAGTGTGGGTCCTTGTCTATTATCGCGTCTCTGGTCTCCAACGGCGCGTTTAAAAAACATGCATAGGCCCTAACTCTTTCAAACAATCCCGTAGCCCTAGCAAGCATGGGCTCTAGTGTGGGTCCTTGTATTTTTTCTCTGGTCTCTTCGAGCGCGGTGTTCCATGGTCTATGCTTGTGACTAGCTTACTTGTTTTATCTATAAGAAGCTATTAGGTATTGTTTGTGGAACGTGTTTTGGCACCGCGACGAAATATGTCGTCGGTACAGATTATAAATATTGATCTGTTTTTGTATTTGTCTGAGAATGTGTTTTACAGTTTACACCGAATTCGGGAAGTTCGTAGAAGAATTGCGTTTTAGTGTAATAACTGAGTTATTAAACTATTGCTATTTTCCGAAAATTATCTACAAACATAAATAGCTTTACACAAACTTTATTGATTTATTTATGCTACCGTTATTTATTTATTCAACCAGAACGACAAAACACATTAAAGAAAATATAACACAAATATAAACCAATAAAAAACAACAACTATAATAAATAATATTAGTATTATTAATATTATTATATATAATATTAGTTTAATATAACTAAACCTCTCACTCAGTATTCTCGCAAATCAACAGACATTCAGTCAATATCTCCTTTCATCCATAAGCGTGTCCTATCGTCGGCCACATCATCGTTTACCGTCGAGTGTGATAGTGGTCAAACGCCAGCCTATCCATTATAAAAAAAAAAATCATAGCTTTTGACAATATAAAAATTAAATGATACCTAAAAGATGTTTCCCGCAACCCTTCCGATGGGAATCCGATCTAAATCAATTTTAACCCTTTAACCGCCTATGTCAGATATCTCCGACCAACATTCCGCCAGGGTCGCATATCCACGACCAAATACTCCATCTCGTCAGCTCTTCTGTCACCTATAAAGATTGAAGAGCTAAACGAAATAGAATGCCCAGTCGCAAACACACGAACGCTCGCTGTCCGACCGTCCGGTAACTGTCCGGACCGAGCCCAAGTCGTCGACGGCGCGCACTGTTCCCGCGCGCCTCAAGAATTTGTCAGTAACAGCAAGGGCCTAGCTGGGTCGAAGCCTATTGGGGCCAGGATCTAGTTCCGAAAGCGAAGCTCGGCTCAGTTATGAAAGGCAAGAAGGAACGGGCTGGGTTTTTTTTAGTCAGTAAGAGTCTGACACTATCTTTCGCTCCGCCTAAGGACGGTGGATGTCATTTGGATGATATAACCACCAATATCATATAACCTACCAAAAAAAGGTAGCTCAACTGATAACTAGTAAAGATCTCAACTATTGGTTCTGATAATAACTAAAGCAAAGGCAGACTTAATGTAGTAGGTAATCGATAGGTCACTCACCTAACTAGGTTACCTATGAAGGTAGAAAGCACCTATGAAAGTGTTAAGTGTTATCGATCAGCTTTTAACAATGCAATGTTTGAGTTTGACCAGCCACAACACACTTTACTGAACCTACTTTAAGACTAGTTGTTCACGTTATAAACTTACAAAACGACCGACGGTAGCAGTAGTGACCCAGTGGTTACCGGTTTGACTTACTAATTGTAGGTTGTGGGTTTAAACTTATTCTTTTCGAATCGAAGGTTTTCTTTTTCGTCAAGTTTTTGGGTTCAATAGGTTGCCACGTTTATAGCGTTATCAGTGGCGTTTTTTAAGTCTTCCAAAATAAGTGGGCTATCGTCTGGTCAGGAGTACCGCACTCGCATTGGGTGTCGGAGAGATTTATAATCCCCCACTTTGCCGGGTTTTTAGTCAGTAAAAGTCTGACACTATCTCCCGCTCCGCCCAAGAGCGGAGGATAACATTAGATGATTATATCACCGAAAAAAAAATCCCCTACTTTGCCAGGTTGTATTTTTATACTAACTGCATGATTTATTGTTTACATTTATTTAATCACCATTTAAAAACACCATGAGTTTACATGGCCTAGAACCAAAAAACCGAAGTGATCCACGAACCCGAATTGGGCCTGTGTGATGGATGACGATTCATTCAGTCGCCTAGAGAGGAGGCCTGAGTCCCAGCGACATGGAACTTATAAAACATTTGTCTCTTAAGAGATCTACTCTTTGGAATGAGCAATTAATATCATTTTTTGACTATGTTTTTAGGGTTCCGTACCTCAAAAGGAAAAAATGGAACCCTTATAGGATCCCTTTGTTGTCCGTTCGGCTGTCTGTCTTTCTGTCAAGACCCTTTAACTCGAGAACGCGTGGAGGTATCGAGTTGAAATTACTTTAATGTTCATTGTTTTTGTTTCAGGTAAATTACAATTAATCGAAACGGCTCACGATCAGCCTCACCATGACGTGTAAGATTAGTCTAATTTTATTTTTAAGGTTCCATTCCTCAAAAGGAAGAAACGGAACCCTTATGGGATCACATTGCTGTCCGTCCGTCTGTCTGTCTGTCTGTTTGTCTGTCAAGACCCTTTATCTCGAGAACGCGTGGAGGTATCGAGTTAAATTAAAACCAAAAACTAAAGTCTGTGGTCCCTTCAAGCTGTGAAAAAATCAAACTTCTAAGTTACCGAATAAAAAAGATACGGCAGTTTATGTCGCAAAAAACGCATATTTTCATACCCTCAAAGATTGAAATTCATAGGGAGGAACTTCTCGTTGACCCAGAAACCTGAAATTTTGCACAAAGCAAGGTCTTATAGCACAGGTATAGGAATAAATTTGAAAACAGTAAATTTGTTGTCACAAAAAATAAAATTGCAATTCGAAAAAATCTTCGAGACTCCATTTGGGAAGTGTAGTTTGCACGGAACCCTTAGTGCGCGAGTCCGACACGCACTTGGCCAGTTTTTTATTTTTAATCTTTGCATCACTGCTTACCATCAAGTAAGATCACAGTCTAGCACTGATTCAAATCAATTAAAAAATAATAGCCATTCCGTTCTCCTTACTTCGACATAAAACATATCAAACCCAGAATAAACTCCTTATATTGTATCGCAAGTATCGACAAACCCATTGGAACACGACTGCGACTGACGAATGTTCGTCTGCTTTTATCTGACGCGGACAGCCGGCCTGTCATGTGTCATGGCGGATTACTGCCACACACTACGAGCTGCGATTAGTTACTATACTATATAAGGCCACGTAAATATTGCGCTGTGAACTGTAGGGGGTTGATAAAGGATTAATAATAATAGATAAATAATAATAATCATCATTATCATTTCAACCGATAGACGTCCACTGTTGGACATAGGCCTCCCCCAAGTGTCGCCACAATGATCGATCTTGCGCGTCCCGCAACCTTCACCAGATCATCGGTCCATCTTGTAGGAGGCCTTCCGACGCTGCGTCTTTCGGTACGCGGTCGCCACTCCAGAACCTTTCGGCCCCAAAGGCTATCTGTTCTGCGTGCAATGTGTAAACAAAATAATAACATTTATTTAAAAGACTACATTGGTCCAAAGATTAGTACCTAACGACTAGAGATGTGTATACCAAAATTCATACTTCGGACTATTTGCCACCAATGTACCCACTTCACGGCGATATTGCCAGCAGTGGCACATCTCTAGTAACAACTAATCAACTAAAGGGTTCGTATCACTTAAAATACTCAAAAAGCTAAAAATACTGCCGCACCAGCAATCAATCGCCACCATTATCTCTGGCGCATCATGCTTATGAAACTTCGAATATCAGATAAAAGTAGTTTGGCGACGAGTGGCGATGGAGATATAGATTTTTCTATAAACTTACTCGAAAACACGCGCTTATTCCTACCGCTTTTAAGCACACAGTTTACAATTTTTCGCACTAGTGAGGAAAAGTGCGTGATCTCTCCCCTACCACAATTCATTATATATACACATACATATATCGTATCAGGCTAGGCGCTAAGCGATTCTCACGAGCCGCGCGTATGACGCAAACAAGACCAACAAAGGCGTCCACTGTTGAACATAGGCCTCCCCTAAGTGTTGCTAAAACGACCGTTCCTGTGCGTCCATCGGAATCCCACGACCATCACCAGGGCATCGATAAAAATTCTGTCCCAACAAAATTAAAACAGGTATTCTGTCTTTTAAACATTTCTTTGGCAGAAATGAGAATAAACTGTTCTGTCTAGAGACGGAGATATTTATTCAGGTCATGCTTATTCGATTTCTTTCTTTTCTGTCATAAAAAAGGTAGGTTCAAGTTAATTTAATTAAGAATTTTAATACTTTTCGCGAGGTCTTCTTTTAGCTCTGTGTACTTCGTTCTGATGAAGGATAGTTAGAAGTTAACTAAATTAGTTCTGAGTAAAAGCGCGGAAAAGTTAGTTAGTTAGCCCATTTATGTCCCACTGCTGGGCGAAGACCTCCCTTTTCCACACATGTGTGTCTCCGGCCATTGCGGGCCAGTCCCTCCGGTACTTATCAAGCTCATCTCTCCACTCCACCTTCTCCTTGGTCTGCCGCGATGTCGCTTTGTGTTTAATGGGGAATAAGTGGCTCTTTTAGCTCACGTGGAAAAGTAAATTAAAGACAAGTCTATAGGTAGAACTACACTGCACCCACGTGTGACATACACGCTGATCTGGGCGCGTCGTTCTCCATACTTTTTATATGGAAACTAGACCTGTAGAGCTACACTTGATTTACGACACGCGCTATCGTTCTGCGTACAAATCTGCCCCCTATCAAAGTTACAATCGTTTCCATTCTCTTTCCTCAATCGCCTCGAGTCGGCCACGTCTCCGTTTCCTTAGTTCTGGCGTCATCTCAACGTGGCGTGGTAGAGTTTACTAAAAGAGTTATGAGTATACATATGTGGATGGACGGGGAGGGAAAGGTAGGCCAATGAAAAGTGGGAATGGATTGTGTTAGTATTGATACGAAAGAAAAGGGAGTAAGTGATCATGACGAATGGAAGAAAAAAAATATGGACAAAGCCAGGATTATGATGAGCTAACTTTAGCGGTCTCTCAATTTTTTTTGTTGAATGTACTGCCTCCTTTGGTCTCTAGTGTGCTGGATTTCCATTGAGGACTAGTTGTACCTCGCGGTTCCACCTGAGTCTAGTGTTATTTTTCGATAAAAGGATCATCCAACACTAAAAATAAACTAATACAATAGTAGGCTTCACCATCAACGATTGCATCACAGCTTACCATCAGGTAGGATCGCAGTCAAGCACTTGCCGGTCATTAAAAAAAATATATTAATTCGAATCAGTAGTTCCCGAGATAAGCGTGTTCAAACAAATTAACTATTCAGCGTTATAGTAGGTATTATGAAAGTATAGATTAAACTTTGTTATTTTTACGAATATAAAAAAAAACATTTAAAATTAATATTTCATTTTGAAGAGTTCCGTGTATGCAAAGTAGCTACAATATAAATGTTAAACACTTGATTATTCTTTCAAACGCCCTTCAGATTTTTCAAGTTAGGTATTTCCCAAAAAAGTATTACGTATTCTGTTTCTGGAACATCTTTCATTAACATTTTAATAAGCGACTGGAGTTTGTATAGACGAGACGAAATCAAGGAACAAGCGAGTAAACCGGCGGAGGGTACCTGGACGGAATAATGAAGTCCATAATAAAAATGAAGAAAGAGGCCAATCAGAACCAGCTGTTATATCTTAACATCTCAATAGGCCGGAAGGGATCGACGATGGTCATTCCGATAACACCGTATAATAATCGAATCATGCATTTCATAAATCGAATCATACAATTAATAATCGAATCTTAAGATTAATTGCAATCCATTCTTCGTTTAATTGCATTTGAAGCTCAAGATTAAGACGATGCCTTTATAGGTGTTTTATTAATCAATGAAAATGCTTCTTCTAATGCTAATGAAATCTCCCAATTTAAGCACAGATTCAAAAGATTTCGAGGTTCTAAAGTAATTGCACAGTGGGAGGCTTACGGGAACAATAAGTAGACAAAGGCTGATGATAATGACGTAATAAATTGCTTCAAAGGATAGAAATTTAAGTTTCGTAGAGAATTAAGTGCAGCCAATGAACAGCCTCCTAGCTATGTGACGTCATATAGCTCATTATTGTTATAATTACATCGGTTTTGTGTACAGATACAATTTGGTTTGGCGTATGAGCTCTAGTGGGCGTATGTTTAGTGTGGTTTTATCCATATTTAAACAAGAATCGATGGTATTAAACCCACGTTCGAGCATTGTATGTTTGTGTTTTCTTTACTGTTTAAATAGTCCATGTTATTGTAATGTTAGACAAATACTCCAAGCATTTATAAAAAAAAATTTTAAAAAGCATTTTAAAGCAAAAAGTTTAATAGTTCAGATGGTTCAAAAACATTTTGTTTTCCATTTTTAACAAAAGATTTTTAGCCACAGAAATGTAGCTAAAACAGAAAAACTCCAAAAAGCAAACCATTTTACGAGGAGGTAATGAAAGAATTTAAAATGAAAATAATTAACAAAGCAGCAAAAAGCTACGAAATTTCTAGAAACGCGTCGTTCTTGATAAGGACTGGCCGGGAAAGGCCAAAAAAACTGCCACGAGAACACTAAGGCATTTTTGCAGGGGAGCTTTCGGTCAGTTGAAAGTAAACTTTAAGTGGGTGGAATAGGATTGGAAATCCTGGAGTTTTCTTATCACACTCTGGGCTCTGAGCCAAGTAGATGTGGAGAACGCACATTTTCGACCGTTTTTCATACACATGCACGTCTGAATGGCTTTCAATCTTTTTTCGTTTGTTATTTTTTTCGCTAAATGCTGTGATATTTCCCGATGTGCCGCTTACGGAAAAATTTTATATGATTTGCTATTCATATCATTCAACGGTTTGTTTTATTTTACTGTGCGGATCATTGTGAGCTCGAGCCAGTTTAGATTTTTTTATGTCTGGCATTTACTGATATTGTTGGCGGAATTTGCTGAGGAGCATATTACGTAGTTGTGATAATATTATCTTAATTTTTCAGTCACTTCTAACAATGAGATATTTCGCTTGATCTTTTTAAGTACATTACGCTTCTGGTGAGTGTAATGAGAGAAACTGAGGACTTCTATAAGCCTTTCTAGGTTTATCTTTCCTCAATTATTGTGAATGGGTTATTTCTAGGCAAGCGTGCTCCTTCGTCGACCACATCGTCTTTAATTCTTTATTGTACACTATAACAACACAAAATGAGTGGATAACAAAGTTCATGTACATAGGCGAGCTTAGCTCAAAGGTGAGTTTTCTTCCAGCAAACCATTGAGCGATAGAGAGAGATGACAATAGAAGGTAGGGTTCAGTGTATAAATAAGTATACCTATATACATAAATACACACATACTTCGTCGCTTTCCATCAGGTGAAATAGTCAAGCGCAAGTCTATCCACAAACAAAAAATACACGTGTCTAAATTTTACACTTCCTAACATGGCGAAAACTGAATCAAAAATCAAATTTTTATTTATTAAACTCCAAGCGAACGCCGGCGTTCCCTCTCTCGTTGTCTTTCTATTGTGTCTCCCTATAATGGCATTCGAAAGGTTAATAGTCCATTCAAAGCACGAACACTTTTCTTCAGAGTAGGCGCATACCACAATCTTTAAAACACAGCCTCATATCCATGCAACAGATTACTCAAGCGCTAAGATTATGCCAATGGATACATACATTATTCTGATTACGAGCACAAAACGGAATAATCCGCATTGCCCCTCCCTTTAACCCTTCCCCCATCCCCCTATCCTCCTCATGCTTGTCACTTGGACGTGACTAGATTCGGCACGGCATCGATTTATTGAAATAGCCCATTGAGTCCGTGGACATACACCGGGTACTTAATGTAATCAATCGGGTTGAGTTGAGACTTAATGTTTTAGGCTTGTTGCCAAATTGTAATATTAAATTATATGGATGTTTGGCTTAATTGTTTGCTTTGTTTACTGTCTTTATGAGATGGGTTGGCTGGCTTATGATTGCTTGCTAAGGGGGCGTGATGTTTCAATAGAGTTACCGTGACCCTGGACGTAAACGTCTAGAGTAACGTATAGAGCAATTGAAGGAACACAGGCGTGTTTTATTCAGTAAAAATCTAAAAATCTCAGAGCATACGCTGTACAGTTTTATGTAGTTAGTAGAAAATAACAAATTTTAATTACTATCTTATCTTATCGTATTGCAAAATATCACAATCTTTCTGTGGCTTTAAGGCGTATAGTCCCGTGCACCATCTGACCGAAATTATGTGAACGCAACTCTCGCACTCGCCTAGGCGGCAGTACGCAAATCTGTGCATTTATTTGCGGCCAGCAGCGCCCGGAAAGCGCTTTAAATCCATTTTCTCTGCGAGATATCGATTGATTTACATATGCAATGTTCACTTTGAAGAATATTTAACCACCAATTTTTATGTGTAAAAATGTTTCTAAAGGTCCAAGCCGTTTCGAAGGAGTAGGGAAAAGTTGCGAAAAGTTGCTAAATTGCTAAATATTTTTTTTTGACAAAAGTATTAATTGCACAAAAAAAACAAATGTTGATATTATTGTTCATGAATCTATAATAAACATATATTTTTTTCAAACTAATTGACGTAACCGTTACGGAGGAGTAGGCCTCAGAAAATCACTGTTTTATGGCACTTTTCGGGCGCTTGGCCCTTAAGGCGGCTTAAAACCACCTTAAAATACATAGTTCAAATAGGTAATGCTTTTTTACTTCATTTTATATTTTAAAACTTTTGTATCTGCCTGTACTAAACAGCTTAATTAAATTTGATAGTGTCCGAATCGTCACTGAAAAAATAATAAAGAGACGGTTCGGACACTGTATCCCATAATGACGTGTCTGAACGTCAGTAAGCCCTATGCCCTGCTGTCCTCCTCGACTTTAGTTACTGCTCCGTTCCAATTAATCGAAAATTCGAAGCGTGATTTTATGCATTCCTCGATAATTGGGCTATCCAACACTAAAGTAATTATTCAATTTGACGTAGCAGTTTCTGAGATTACCGCGATTAACAAAACAAACTTTTCAGCTTCATAATATTTGTAGGTATAGATTGAAATGAACCAAACAAACAAAAAAACGAAGAGTTCGTTTGTTTATTTGGTTCGTTTCAATCTTTACATTAGCTTTATAAATTATAATATTAGTATAGATTCATTTAAGTAGTATACAATACCTACTCATTTACTGAAAGTCCAAGAAGCAAACGCTCTTTGTTGTTTATAAGTCTGTTCGTGTATTATCGTAAGTCTGTCGTACATCTTAAGGCGTATAGTTCCTTGAAACATCTGGCCGAAATTATCTGAACGCAACTCTCGTACTCGCCTAGGCGGCAATACGCAAATCTGTGCATTTATTTGCGGCCAGCAGCGCCCGGAAAGCGCTTTAAATTCATTTTCTCTGCGAGATATTGATTGATTTACATATGAAATGTTCACTTTGAAGAATATTTAACCACCAATTTTTATGTGTAAAAATGTTTCTAAAGGTCCAAGCCGTTTCGAAGGAGTAGGGAAAAGTTGTGAAAAGTTGCGAAATTGCTAATTTTTTTTTTTTTGACAAAAGTATTAATTTCACGAAAAAATCAAATGTTGATATTATTGTTCATAAATCTATAATAAACATTTTTTTTTTCAAACCAATTGACCTAGCCGTTACGGAGGAGTAGGCCTCAGAAAATCACTGTTTTATGGCACTTTTCGGGCGCTTGGCCCTTAATCAAAGGAAGTTCACTTGTCCTGCGCTTGTTAACAACATCGACTTGCCCTAATTAGTCGCCTTGTTTATTTAATTAGCAGCTGACTTCGCATTGCTGTCAAGGTCATGATCTTCCGTTACTTTATTGAAGAGGTCCTTTTTTTAGGGTTCCGTACCTAAAGGGTAAAAACGGGACACTATTACTAAGACTTCGCTGTCTGTCTGTCACCAGGATGTATCTCAAGAACCGCGATAGCTAGACAGTTGATCACAAATTATGTGTTTCTGTTGCCGCTGTAGCAACAAATAGTAAAAAATAAAATAAATGTTTAATTCATTCAACCCCAAGCGAACGCTGGCGTTAGCGCACCTATTGTCTCTAAATACCACGAACGGAACTCCTAAACAACAAACGCGATATCTTAGCGGTTTTTTTTTCTACGGGCGGTACGGAACCCTGTGTGTGCGACTTCAACTCGCACATGACCAGTTTTTTTGAGTTCCGACCGAGGTTGGGAAAAACTTTCAAAAACCACTTTTTTTCCAGTCAGTCTGTCAAGAAATAAGAAGTTTTACCGCGTCCGACTCTCTGATTGGTGAAGAGCTTGGAGCGGGCCAATCGGAGCTTCGAACGTCATAAACGTGTCGACCGTAAAACAAACTTGCACTGGACCCTCTGGTTTCATTTCGGATATAAATCAGACCAGATATTACAGGATCCTCAAGGGAAGTTCCCTTGTTAGTCGAGTCGATGATATTTTGTGACCAAAGTTTACGAACTTGTTAACTATTGAAATATCGATTTCTCTTTACGATGTTGTGTTGATGCCAAGGTTAAGACTTTGAAGTCGTTGTTCTCCAAGTTTTTTTTTGTTTCCTGAATCATGTGAAGTTAAGCCGTTGGTTTCTGATGTCATTTGCAGATCTTTGACAGTCATTACGCATAGTAAGGACCCAGAGAAATCTGATAACAGCTTTGACGGGGGTACTGTGTTACCCGGTTAGATAGTAGGTTGTGGAGGTCAGATAAGCAGTCGCTCCATATAAAGTACTGATACTGGATATCATGATGATGCAGCTGGCTGTATCCGATTAGACTAGAAACCGACCCTAACATAGTTGGGAAAAAACTTGGCAGACAAACATGTTGCAAGTTTAGTGCTGTAATTTTATTCTTCTTTTCTTCGTCATTACTGTTCCGCCATCAGGCTAAGGCTTCTTGCCAAGTCCTTCCAGACGTCCTTCGCCCGCGCTGTCTCAAACTAGCCTTCGTGTTTCGTGTCTAGATCACCTCGCCACCTCTAGGACCAGTCTTGACGATCAATCAATCAGTCAGAGTTTACAAAGATGTTTGCACAGGTACAGTTTCACCACAATCAACTTGCGGGCTTGCGGACAGTGAGCAATGGGTAGCTCGCTGTCCGGCCGTCCGGTAACAGTCCGGACCAAGCCTCAAGGAGTTGTCAGCAACAGCAGGGGCCCAGCCGGGTCGAAGCCTACTGGGGCCAGGGTTATCCGAAAGGGCGCTCGAGCCCCGGTATGAAGGCTTGAAGGAATGGGATGGATTATTTAGTCAGTAAGAGTCTGACACTATCTCCCGCTCCACCCAAGAGCGGGGCTGTCATAAGATGATTTTCCCCATCGAAAAAAAAAAAAAACCACAATCAACTTATGTTTGCTTGCATGCAAGTGTATAATGCTTTAAACAGTAATAGATAAATAATAATGCATTGATAAAAGTCAATTCGTGGTACAGTTGCCATCACGGATCTTGAACACTTGCGCAGAAGTCAAATATTCGGTCTCTTTAGTGGTGCGAAGTGCGACGCGGGGGCGGGGAGTGTGGCGTGAAACCTTCTGATACTTATTTTCCTAAGTACTTTGACGTAAAGAGCTCTATAATTTTTCTAGGTAAATTCTGGTGTTTCTGCTATGAAAATCCATAGGTGTTATTCTAATCAAACATGCATAAACACCGTAATAATTATTCAGGATATGCATCTATAATACACATGATATGGGAAAAATAAAGGGGTGGCTTAGATCGTTAAGAACTGGGTCACTTGGAATGGATTATGGCTAAACATTAACTTTATTTTATATACTAGCTGTGTTACCCGTGACTTTGTTTGCGTGGAGTTTAATAATATTAATATTACTCTCTATTAGTTGAAAATTCCGTTAAAATCTATTTATCCATTACGGAGATTAGAATTTTTGTTTATGTAAAGAATATACTTATGTATGCGTTTAGTAATAAAAAAAAATGAAATTTAAAATATTACGAACAGACAGATTTATTTTATATGTTTAAATTAGTTTCTGACAGTGTCTTTAACATCGCACCGGAAAACGCAGCGTTGGAAGGCCTCCTACAAGTTAGTACGATGACCTGGTGAAGGTTGCGGGAATCCGATGGATGCGGGACGCACAGTATCGTGCATTGTGGCGACGCTTGGGGGAGGCCTATGTCCAACAGTGGACGTCTGTCGGCTGATGATGATGATGATGAGTGTCTTTACCCGCGTGAGAATTCCCGAGGAAACATACCGCGGCGTAAAACGTATCCAGAACCTATCAAAAATATGTATCCGTGTGTCAAAATTTATCGTAGGTATACCTAACCGTTTGAGCGTGTAGTTGTACCAAACCATAAACATACATACTTTCAGAGATTACCTCCTACAAAAAAAAAACTACCTCTTTATCACATTAGAGTAGTCTATTAGTATGATAAGCGAGTTTAAACTCGATCCACCTTTTTTATGGTGGGAAAAAATCATCCAATGACTACCCCCGCTCTTGGGCGGAGCCGGAGATAGTGTCAGACTCGTATAGACTAAAAGAGCCATCCCGTTCCTTCTAACCTTCATACCGGGGCTCGAGCGCCCTTTCGGATAACCGCTTTACAAAAAAAAAGATATTTTGAAAAATCGTCTCTGTTGTTGTTTACTTCTCGAATCAACAAAAACAGGAAGATAAAAGTCGCTTGGTATAGTAAAAATATATGAGCTTGTCAGCACTCCTTGTGCTATATCATCATACCAGTTCATCATAAATTGAAAGTTTCACCTCACTAAAGTATCGATTTACCTATAAACGTTGTTTATCGTAAGGCGCGGCCGTGCCAAGGTCGCAGGCATTGTTATCAAATTGATGAGATTCGTATCGACCCGGCACGTCACTAGTTTCCAGTTGTGTTTCATGAAATGTACCTACGTACGGTTAAATCTATTTTAATGGTCACGGTAGATTTTATTTTTTACTTTCTTTTTTACGGCACGCATTGTTTTATTTATTGTCACACAAAAGCCCTTTGGAGTCGTAACGTCAATTATTAATTTATTTAAATAAACTTCATGTACAGTAGTGGTAGGTACATTATCTACCAGTAAGTGTCGTCTTTTTTGACCTTTGGAATGGAAAAAGTCAACACTGGCAAGTATGCACAATAAGTAAATAAGTACTACATAATTATAAATAGAATGAATTGGGTTTTATGTGCTTATAATAATAATATATAGTAACACGAGTAAGATACCAGCGCAATCACAATTTCAAAGCTAAAAAATAAATAAAAATGAAACTGTTCTTTTGTCGGGCAACACTGTATGAATATGTTTTTTTACATTGTACGCTAAAATTATAAACTAATAAATACTTTTATTAAAATAATTCTAATTTAGAGAACTCAAAATATAATTATTATGACTAAGACCAAACTATGGTTGAGAGGACTTCAAGTAGTAGTAATTATTTCTCTAAAAATTGTTGGAGTTTTTGTCTATAATATTTAATAAATTGCATTCTCCAAAATACCGAAAAAATGGTAAAAACATGTTATCTAACTCGTGAATGAAACTCCATAGACTCTAAAATAATAAGAAAATAAAAATAGCAATGACAACTATAAAAAAAAAAAAAAAAAAAAAACAAGAAAATCAACCGTCCAACCAAACCAGCTTGTTCACATATAATTCACCGTCTGCATTCTTCTTAAGATCTTTTCACAATGCGTCATCTCCAATAATGACCGTATCAAAATAGACAGGTAGAGAAGTCAATCTCATGTATGTACTTCACTTTTTATATCTACGCTAGGCGATCACGCTAATGTAAGCGCGTTGCACCGAACTGTACGAGTGCGACCGGGCGATTGGTCCGGGATATCGTGTTCATGAGCGGCGTCAATGTGTGCGTTGCTCGAGCGCGCTTTGTATGTAGATTATCTTCTGTACTTACTTATCTATTCTGTCTCTCTACACAATGCGTTATCTCCATTAATGACCGTATTGTAAACACCTACTTCCCAAATTAAAAATTCACGCCGTGTCTTCTCCACTTATAATAATTAATTAACAACAAAACTCATCTAATTATCAATGTGATACAAAATCCATTATTCATGAGTGTAAAACAATCTTCACGGAAAAACACGGAAAAGAAATCGTGCGTAACGAAATGAAGGAACAAAGCGAAGCTCTCTTCGATATTAAAAAAAAAACAAAGACTTATGTCACAAAAGAGATAAGTACAGAAGTCAATCTACGTACAAAGCGCGCTCGAACAACGCACACATAGACACCGTTCACAGACACGATATCTCGGAGCGCCTCGGCCCAGTGCGAGCGCGAGTGTAGCCGCTTGAGACACGCGTCTGTGAACTTTATTGTGAAATAATGGAGCAAAAAAAAGTTATAACTATTTAGTAGACGGTTTTTTAAGTTCAACATTAGTTATGAATTATTGTTTTTTTTGCTACCAGTTTTAAGACGTATTTAGGTAGTTATTTGCTTGTTCTTTGTTTGTTTTTACGTAACACAGAACAGTTAAGTAAGTAGATAAGTAATTTTTTTAAGGTCAGAAAAAATCATCCAATGACATTCCCCGCTCTTGGGCGGAGCGGGAGATAGTGACAGACTCTTACCGACTAAAAGACCCACCCCGTTCCTTCTAGCCTTCATACCGGGGCTCGAACGCCTTTTCAGATAATCCTGGCCCTAGTAGGCTTCGACCCGGCTGGGTCCCTGCTGTTGCTGATAGGGCTTTCAATACCGGTATTACGGGATCCCGTAATACCGTGATCACGGATATATTTTGGTATATTTTCAATCACGGTATTGACTCGTCAATACCGTGATTACGGTATTACAATCCTTAATGTAAATTATTGCGTTTTGTTGTAATAAATAGCAAGAAATTGTATTATTAATATAAATTACGATGTAATATTATTCTGACACTTGTATTAAGCGCCAACTCTTATCTCCAGCTCTCCCGCCCGCACCTCGCCTAGACCTGTTTCTGAATCGAGATGGCCTATTACACTGCGCGTTATTCAGCACAAGACAGTCTGACTCCTGTTACGCCATGCGATACTTTTTTCTTACAATTTGCAGTATTTACACTTTTGTAAATTGTAAATATTATTGTGAATGTAAGAACTATGTGGATTACTCTTTTCTTTTTTATTTTCACATGATGTCTGGTAGTTTTGAGTATTTGATGCAGTCTACCCAAATGTTTTCACTTTCTTTGGCATTGTTCGTCAAGTCTTTGAGCTCCTTAGTAGTCCTGAGTTGAGCTACACGCATACTGACAAATGCTTGCACTGACTGGACAGGTCCACTTAGAACTGTGTGGTTCTTTCTACAAAAGACCATCTCAGGCTCAATCTACATGGTTCTCATAATAATATGATTTGACCACTACATGTTTTGCTGTATGGACTTTAAAAGAGACTTTGACCCCTGAGTTTGTTTCGGTGTTTCTTCTTAGGGTAGTCAGCTAGGAAACACCGGCCTCATCAAGTTTTAATTAACGGGAAAAAAAAATTGACATGTAAAAGTGTTTTTTATAAACCCTACTTGCAAAATAAAGATCATTTATCAGAACCATAGACTAAAACGGTCTGAATAACGCGTAGTGCAATATTCTCTTTACGACGTTATTGTTTTGTTAGTCAGTATTTCAAAAGCGCCCGGGTAACATGTGCATGTGAACTTGGTCATTGTGTATTTTTGATAAGTTTGTGATCTTGACGAGCAACATGGTACACCTATAGTTTGTCTCAATTCTCAACGGATCCCGCAATCGTAATTTTTTTTTTTTGTAAAAACCGTTGACGAGTCATGAATTCACCACAGATAGAAGCATCTAAACTTGTGACATTTTCCACTTTGATTAATGTCTTTTTTACTTTAACGAATCACGTTATCCGTTAGATCTACAATTAAATAGTAAAAAATTAATATTTCAGCGGTTTGAATGTGGCTTTGTTTTCTAACTTCAATTATTATTAATTTTGCCTAAGTAGTACTTATTGACTACCACGTGTACAAAGTAACAATTCAAAATTATACATTTAATTGGTAGTTTGGTACAATAAATACATCGGAAATATTCTTATATTAATAAGAAAGACACGAGTCTTGATGCTTGCTGAATTTTAAGGGCAGTAAGGTACGTATCGAATGTATCAGCCAGCAAACAATAGGTACGGCAGCGCTATGCTTACTTGAACCTTATTAAAACTGCGTTTCAACCTTATTGGAATTGTCGTAAACAAGTTACAGCGTCAAATAAGCCTAAACCTTACGCAGCTTGATGGTTTTAAGCTGCCATATTTTCTAATCGCTAGCTTCCGATGGCAGTGCATACGTTCGATACGTATCGAACGTATGCACTCAAGCGTCAAGTAAGCCTAAACCTTAGGCAGATCTATGGTTTTAACCTACCTTATTTGCTAATCGCCGGTAAACAATAGGTACGGCAGCGCCATGCTTACTAGAACCTTATTAGAACAGTTAAGAGAGAATAAAGACTGATACGAAAACAAAAATACGTATTTAAATGGTTTTATTAATGTCCTAATTAAAGTTCTTATGAGAAGGTATTACAGTCAAGCACTAATATAAGAAATAAAAAAAACTTGAGTTCAATACCGTGATCACGTGATCACGGTATTGAATATTCTAATACCGGTATTGATACCGGTATTGAAAAAATCCGGTATTTGAAAGCCCTAGTTGCTGACAACTCCTTGGGGCGCGCGGGAACAGTGTGCGCCGTCAGGTAGATAAGCACATGACCTGGCCTTGTAATATTTTACAATGTATATTAGGTATTTATCGCCGCGCCCGAGCGCGCTCGGAGAGAGTGGCTTCGACCCTAGCACGATTGCTGAGCGTAGGTATGAAAAGTGATGTATTTCCGGCCAACGTAGACGCGGGCTTGCGGACAGTGAGCAATGGGTAGGTCGCTGTCCGGCCGTCCGGTAACTGTCCGGACCAAGCCCAAGTCGTCGACGGTGCGCACTGTTCCCGCGCGCCTCAAGGAGTTGTCAGCAACAGCAGGGACCCAGCCGGGTCGAAGCCTACTGGGGCCGCAGGGTTATCCGAAAGGGCGCTAGAGCCCCGGTATGAAGGCTAGAAGGAACGGGGTGGGTCTTTTAGTCAGTAAGAGTCTGACACTATCTCCCGCTCCGCCCAAGGGCGGGGAATGTCAATGCATGATTTTTCACACCATAAAAAAAAAAAGAAGCACATACATGAGATTGACTTCTGTATGAATCTATTTTGTGTCTATGTTGTCCATGAAAGCTGTTCACTAGATGTGTCGCCGCAGAATGCACAGAGAATTAATAATCTTTTCCGTTACCGTTTCCTTTGTGGTTCGTACTTCGTATTCCGATGGACTTCAACAGTTTATCCAGTAAAAGGTTAGATAGTGTCACGCCGGAGAGTGAATTTTGTTTTTTTTTTTTGCATTGTTGGGTTTCGAATTGCATGCGGGAATTAAAAAACTTTTTATCATGACCTTTTCACTATGAATGAACGTGCCCGCATCGTTTTTGTTACTTTCTGTGCTTTTTATTGTTGTTTCTAGTTTGATTTTGCTGTTTTTGTATCTTTGTTCTCATATTTTGTGGAGGAATGTTTTCGACAATATTCTGAATTTGAGTTATTGGAGCAAGAATATAGCAATTGTAGAGTTTGTTTTAGGAATTGTAGGTACCTACTTAATTTTACTTTGACAACTGAAATCGGCCTCAAAAAAGATTTTTTTTTACTAATATTATAAAAGCGAAAGTGAGTTTGTTTATTTGTTTGTTATGTCTTCACGCCTAAATGGCAAAACCGATTTTGATGAATTTTGGTACAGAGATAGTTGGGACCCTGGAGACGGACATAGGCAAATTTTTTTATATAAAAAAAATGAAAAAAGGGGGAGAAAGAGGGAAGGTCTTTTATGTACGCGGACGAAGCCGCGAGCAAAAGCTAGTACATTATACTTTGACCGTCATGTACTAAACTTACTTCGATAAATTTACTTTTTTATAATTTTGGTAAAGCTAGATCGATTGGTTTAACTGTTTTGTTAAGGGCCTATTATATTTTAATTGAATATATGTATTTATTACGTTTTGTAACTATCGTGGTACACTTTCATTACCTGGTATTATAATAACTCATTAGCATATCTAGTGAAACCTGTCATTAATTTAATGGCATATAGTATGTTAAGGTTACAAAAAATACTGGCCAGCACATAGGTAGATTCTAATAAAAATAAAAGGTTTTGTTTGAGATGTTTATCAGCCGTAGCCTATTACCGTACCGTGTAATTACTAACTACATAATTATTTTTTAAACAGTTTGAATTAATTATTTATTTAAATCTACACTAATATAATAAAGAGGTAAAGTTTGTTTTTATGTTTTTTTTTGTTTATAGGAGGTAATCTTTGAAAGTACTGCCCTCCTAGCCAAGTTCCAAACGTTTCGCTTGTGCCGAACGCTTTGAGTTGCCCTTGCCGCCAATTCTTTTGTTCTGACCACGGGACTGAGCGTTAAGATGACGTCATTCCCGTTTATTTGAATTCCCGTGAATTTGTCCTGGGTGGGAATCGAACCCACGACCTCCGGCATAGCAGTCAGGGCCACTAACTACTAAGCCAACAGGACAGTCAGTCAAATGGATCGTGTTAAGAGCTCTCTACGGTTTCTGTTTTTTGTCGAAATAAACAGCTACCGTCACTATCAATTTTCCTAGATTACCTATTTGAAAATCGAATTTAAATGATGATTGACAAATGACAGGTTAAGTTGGGATCGTACCCCTATCAATCACTTCCAGTGAGATGTTGGCAACTTTAGGGGCAACGTAAAGTTGAATAACAAAATAAATAGTCAGCATTAGAAATTGTTATTGATTTTTTTTTATTTTTTTTGTCTGATCCGTGTGAATTGTGATAGACGTCTTTTGGCAAATATTAAAATATTTTATTACGATGGTTTTAATTAAATCAATATGCCTGGAAGAGTTCGTTGCATGTTTTGTAGTAAGTTCTATTGTTATTTATTTTCTGATGTGACTCTATTATTTAGACTCTTTGAATGGTTTAGAACTCACTTTATAAATAAAAGAAACCACTCATATTCTTTATTGTAGACATCAACTTTTTTAAAACCAATAACAAATAGGACGGCTGATGTAGGTACACAAGAAAGCTTAACCCACAATTGGGTTTTCTTAAGTTGACAGAAAATGTTCCCTAATTTTTCCCCTGAATACCTCCAAAGAAGGGCTAGCCCAGGTGTGTGACACTAATTCTAGTTTAAAAATAAATGGATATTGTCAGATAAAACTAGTATTTTTTTAATAATAATAAAATAACGGCTCGGGCACAGGGCTCCAGAGAAAGGAACCTCCTGACTATAGGAGGTTCCTTTCTCTGGAGCCCTGACCGCTGGTGGCTTGGACCCTGTTCCCGAAACCGGTCGGCTACTATTTTTTATATTTTTAAATGTAATTTTTATATGAATATTTAAAAATATAATTTATATGTTCTTGAAGCTGAATGAACGAAATAATAATTTTGATTAGAATAAATTTGTAGTTGCGTACCTAAAAGCCCTGTTTATTGTCTCCGATCTCGATAATACTTCCATAAATAATAACGTTCTCACTGTACCTCTTAATAAAAGTATTGTCTCTTAATAAATTCCTGCTTTAGATTCCTAGGTCAGACGATGTAATTGATTTCTTCCTGGAAATGGAAGCCGGTGCCTACTTCTATTTATTTATAACACAATTTCGTTGGAATTGAACTGCCAATCAATCAATTGACAAAATGTTTATTTACATACCAATATCCATAGAATATAAATAGGCTGCCAATAACCAGGCCCAGTTTCGTGAACGAAAAATCAATGTGACCATTGTTAAAGGTAGGACCCACGAGCGATAATCACCGTCAGCCATTTTATGGACTTCATCTCCAACAAAATTGCATTAGAACTTTTGCATAGATAAAGCTAGAACTACATTAGACCGACGCACACGTGTAACACGGCTGATTTGTACGTAGAACGACGTGGCACACGTGTGCGTAGTCTAGTTCTACCTTTAATCGACGTTCAGCCATTTTGTGGACTTAACCTTCAAAAAAATTAAATTAGAACTGCATCAACCAAGTTGTCTATGGCTCAAATCAGTTAGGCCTACACTTGACGTTAAGTCAACTAATTTTTATTTTGTTTTTCTTTTACTAATTTTTATTTTGTAATTATTTATGTGTCTATACGGGCAGAATAAAAATGTTTTCTTTCTTTCTTTCATCGATAAGAGCCAGAAAATGAAAATAAGGCTGAAATTGAACGATTGGCCGCTGCATTGTGTGTCGCGGGTCCGATTCATATATAGAACCAATACTTAGGTATTTGTATGGCCTACAGATAGTTATTCCATATGGGTGTCTTGTGTGTGTGAGTCTACAAGCTTATGAACGCAGCCACAATATAGGACTCATTACTAGTGTGAGGCGACGTAATTTATAAAAAGAAAGAAGAAAAAAGAGAGAAAGAAGCCTGCACAAAACTTCTTTTCATTTGCAGAATGAATCTCCGTATAATCACGATAATTCGTGACACGGCGACCATATTTTTCCAGTGTTCAAAAAATCATAAATCACGCCATATTTTATAGTTTTCCTATTTTCCATAAATACACGTGGGTCAGCGTTTAGTATCCCAATGGGAAAAATTATGCCAAGAGAATGGTTCGAAATTATCCACTGGTGTACTAATAAAATCACAGTGCACACTGCAGCCATCATTCAGCGCGACAGGTCGGTGTGATGCGTCCCCAATAGGGTCCTATGTGTCAGGCCCTATAGGGTTGCTAGGTGTTTAGATAAAACTGGTCCGGAGCTCCAAGAAATTTTAAGTAGAGTTAGCATAAAAATAAATTACGCATGATACATTTGTTAAATATCATAAAGATTAAAATTCGATTTTTTTTTTAAACTAGGTAAGATGCAAATCACCATATTGTCAACATAATAGGTATATCTATCAAAATATTGTTTAAAAGAAAATAAAAATTGATTATTAATGTTACACGAGATTATTCCACTGAGAAAAAAATATTACTGATATTTCTATTTGTATACAATTAACAACTAATATTACATAATCTGTATAGTTTACCTTTTATACCGACTCTACCTAATAATTAAAATAATTGTTCAATTCGAATTAGTACCTAGCTTTTAAGAGTTCGTTCAAAAAAACAAACACCCTTCAGCTTCATTAGTATAAACTGTCAGTATATAGAAATACAAATAAATTAATAGTCCTTAATTTACATACGATATATTTATTAAAACTACTGAAAACTAAATTCTTATTATAATAAACTAGCTTTTTCCCGCAGCTTCGCCCGCGTACTTAAAATATTAGCCTATGTCACTCAGGAAATAAAGCAGCTTTCTGTCAGTAATAAAAAATTTAGCAATCGGACTAGTTCTTTCAGGGAAACAAAAAAACAAACTTAACCTCTTTATTATATTAGTGTCGGTGTGTAGGTACTTTGTAAGTAGTCTTTTTTTATCAAAGTTTCGACTCTTTCTGCTACAAAGACCAATTTATAGAAATTGACTTTATGATGCTCTCTTACTTAGTTTTTCACGCTTTTTCGAACTGTATATTTAAAATTGCACTACAAATTATTTTTCCTGGCAGCTCTTTGGCGTTGGTTGCGAAACTTTTTAGATTTTTGCTCATTACCGAAAGTATGTTTGGAGTAACTTTTGTAGCATTATTTAACTAAACTAGCTGGTCAGTTCGATGTTTCCGAAGCTGGCATCCCTCATTGTGTAGGGAGAATGATTTTTTATTGATTTTCTCACCATTTAAACCTTCCATGGACTATCACGCATATTTCAAGACCAAAATGAATCCAATCGGTCCAGTTATCCTCGAGTTTTAGCGAAATTAACGAACATATTCATTAATGTATAACGTATAGATTTATTTATACATATATATATAGCTGAAACAATACATCCTTACTAAAATAAAAATGGTGTCTTTTTAATTCAATTATTGAACTAAACTAGTTGGTCAGTTCAGTTTTCCTATTTCCGAAGCTGGCATCCCTCGTAGTACCTACAGGGCGCTATAGGGCCGTTAGGGATCGTTACCGCGGTTTGTGGGGGGCTACCGGCTGCAGGGGATATTTGCGTAATTGCTACACGCGTCGGTGTTGTCTGCCGTGCAATGTGTCGCTTTGTTTGATAACATCTATGTTTTATAACTTTTATGTGATACTAGCTTCTGCCAGAGGTGTTACCCGTGTGAAAATAGAAAATATATATAGCTTATAGCACTCAGAGATAGTGCAGCTACATATTAACTCTTTGAATGCCGTAATTAGAGACACAATAGAAAGACAATTGCTTTTGTCGAACTGTGTAACATAAGACATTCAAAAGGTTGATACAATTTTCAGAATCGGTGCAGTAGTTTTAGAGATTACCTACCTACATACATACTTGCAAATTCCCCTTCACAATATTCTGTACGTGTAAGTACTCAAAAAATATTCTAATAGCGCCGCGTGGGTCACTCTGTCGGACACGCTCTTGTTTTTGACGCTCCCGCTGTTTTCATGTGATGAGCATTAGATCAATTACCTGCAAACGTAAGTTGAAGTAAGGGAAAGGACGTAGTGTCGGTCACCGTTGTCGGTCACCTGAATGTAACATTTATTGACGGTTACCACTGCACATTGCGACTAACGCGTTAACTAGTTTCAGCCAGCGCCTTCGCCCTCGTGAATGCCGAAAATAGTTCCAAAAGACTGTTATTTTAGCTTCAGCACATCAAGTTTCGTCCGAATCCGTTCTATCGTTTTGTCACCAAATAAAACAGTTGTCAGGTTATGATCTACTTTTATAAATCTGCTTTCATTCTGTGTCATGCATTTTCAGAGAACTCCAAATATGTATGAGTATTGTTTATATATTTTTATTTACTTTGCTTTATACCTATTCTCAACATACGTGGAATCCTGTTGGGGATGTCAGACTGAAACCTTTATTTATGGTTTATTTATTCAACCCATAAAACAACTGACAGGCTACGTTACGTAGTATTGCGGGACATGAAGCTTGCAATGGAAATTCCTAGAATAAAATTGAAAATACGCTATAAAATGATACCTGTGTGGTTAAAAGCTTTCAGTAAAATAATAAAAAAGAACATAATTTAACTGGTTTTTACATGTTATTTCATTATTTGGCAGATCAAAATTCAAAATATTTTATTTCTCATAGGCCTACATGGGCACTTATAAAACGTCAGAAGCTAGTGCACGGTTCCAAATTGGTCGTTTCCTATGGAGAAGAACCGGCAAGAAACTCCATGGTTACTCTTTTAAAAAAAAGTGGTTGTCGTTACAATATTTCAATATTACAGTAATAATAGACATTATGTAAGAACAGTGTAGATCAGTCAATATTATACCCAAAAGCACAAAAAAAAGAAATCATAATAAAAAAAAGTGAGTTGTAATAAGAAGTAATCTAAGAATTCATGGAGTCTACAGTGTTCTCACATTCAGTTTAATCACCTACTCACAATTACCCGCAGTTTCTGTAAACTAGTTAGCAACTCAGTAAGTGCAATGTTAATATTTCTGCTACTTTCGTATACGTATTCCTGGATTCTGAGAAGGACACGCTGGTCGGATGTTGAATTAATTCACCTGATACTGGGAACTTTAGCTGGACTTATTACTTCATCATATACACGCCAAGTATTACAAAATTTTTGAGATTTTTCATCTTTAAGCAAAGAGAGAACAGTTTCTCTGTTCTCTCTTTCTCTCTTCCTCTCGAGAGAGAAGGTATATAATAAGAGTGAGTGTCTGTCTTCATGCGTCGTCACATTAGCTGGTCCTGTGCCACGCGTACTAGGACTTGGTTTCCCTTACAGAAATTCCTCGTAGCTGTAGCGGGCATCGGCCCTGTTAAGCTCCTGTGGTTTTGCTACTTGAGGCGCACGTGGACCGACCGGGGCTTGAGGCTTACTGGACTGCCCGGAGGCGAGCTACCCATTTCTCGCCATCCGCACGCCTGGGGCTACGATTGATAGCAGGATAGGCTTTTTTTAAGGTGGGAAATCGTCCAATGACACCTCCCGCTCGTACTTGTCAGACTTTTACTGAATAAAACCCACTCCTGTTCCTTCTTTGCCTTCGTTCCAGGGCTCCAGGGTTCTCTTTCGCATAATCCCATGGCCCCAGTAGGTTTCGATCCTGCTGGGGCACTACGCGGCGTCGACGAATTGGGCTCTGTCCAGATGGTTATCAGACGATCGGACTTCGAGCTACCCATTGCTCACCGCCCGCAAACCCGCGCCTACGGTGGATGAACGCGGGTTGCTTAGAATTACGAAACTTAATTTAACGCCAATACAAAATGATACCAAAGCGCTTAAACAAAACTGTTGTTGTACCAATTGGTAAAGGTAACATAATGAGGCTAACATACATTATTCTAGAAAACAAACAGTTATTGCGAGGTATCAAGTGGAATAAACGACTATTCCATTGCTATCCTAATTGAACCGATGTAGGTCAATTGTAGATTCCTCTTATTGATACCAGTAAATAAAAACGGTAACATATTATATAACTGCTGTAACGTTTCTTTTTTTTATGGTATGAAAAAAATCATCCAATGACAACACCCGCTCTTGGGCGGAGCGGGAGATAGTGTCAGACTCTTACTGACTTAAAGACCCACCCCGTTCCTTCTAGCCTTCATACCGGGGCTCGAGCTCCCTTTTGGATAACCTTGGCCCCAGTAGGCTTCGACCCGGCTGGTTCCCTGCTGTTGCTGACAACTCCTTGAGGCGTGCGGGAACAGTGCGCGCCGTCGACGACTTGGGCTTGGTCCGGACGTCCGTACAGCGAGCTACCCATTGCTCACTGTCCGCAAGCCCGCGTTTACGGTGAACTGCTGTAACGTTTGGTGCGGCATTTTGAACGACAGTGGGTTGTATGGGTGTTAAAGGTTTGGAGGTTCCTGGTTTTTGATGCGACTGTCCTTCGTTGTTGCTTGGCTACTTCTGGCTGGTGGCCTCTTAATCCTAAAATTCTGAAGGGATTAATCGTGGTCGCTAAAAGGTGCTCTAGACTGACATCACTCGCACGTGCGGTCGCCAAGAAGCAAATAATGTGTAATCATCAAACAAGCTCATCAAATGACCTCTCCAGTTCTGGATGGAGGAAGATAGAATGTCAGACCTTTACTGACTCAACCTGTGTTTCAGATCCCCTTTACATTCCAGGCTGACCGCGGTAACTTTCGAAAAAACCGTTCTGGCTGATACAGACATCGGTCTTTAGTGGGCCCCGGTGGGCCCCGTCCGTACATTCAAAACTTTTTTTATTATTGATAGGCTCACGCTTGACCATTTTCTCACCTAATGGAAAGCGACGATGTGTCTAGATACTTTTGACTCAAAGACCCCTAGACTTCATGTAATTATAATTTACTTCCCAAAACCTTTTGCAATAATACATTATTCTTTGAACATAACAAAACATCACGGTTTTCTTTACAGCATAAGTAGAGGTGTGCTTACCTATAATTACCTACTTGTTATGTTTAAGTCCCAAGTACTTACCGAATTTGTCAACACTGAGGCACATATTCAGACCTCGGGATGCTACTGAAATAAATTTTTCGACTCGGGAATTGAACCTAGGACCTTACGCTCAAACAAGTAGGTCAACAAGGCAGACATTCTCTTTGAATCGGGTAACAAATTGACCGACTCTTCGTATCAATGAAGTTACTCAATAGATTTGAACTTAGAACAACTCAAGAGTGTACGAATAGGAGCGGGCGTCGTCTATCATAATGACGTCATCAATTACCTTATCGATCAATAGATCGGAGATTTAAATGTTGTACAATGCGTACTACTTACTTACTTAGAAGTTTGTAGAACAGCTTGTAAACAGTTTCTACATACTGGTTTCTTCATTGTGTCTGTGTGCCAAATAAACTTGTTTCTTACTTTCTTCCATCTTTCTCCTTTCTCTTTTCTCCCTTTTCCTTTCTTCTTTCTACTTTCTCTTTTCTTCTTTCTCCTTTTTCCTTTCTCCTTTCTCTTTTTTCCTTTTTCCTTCTTCCTTTTTCCTTTCTCCTTTTTTCTTTTTCCTTTCTCCTTTTTCCTTTTTCCTTTTTCCTTTTTCCTTTCTCCTTTCTCCTCTTTCCTTTTTCCTTTCTCCTTTCTCCATTTAATTTTCTTTTTTTTTTAGAGCCAAAAAGCTTTTGACCCCAGACTCAGGAGCATTTCAATTCTTTTTCTATGAATAAATTCTGTTACGATGCAAGCATCATCAATGTACCAAAAGAAGATAATGCTTAACTCATAACTGTTAATTAAAGGTCAAAAATTATAATTGATTATGAAAATCATGAGAAGAGAGCCGTGGTGGCCGAGTGGTAACGGCCCCGACTTACGAGTAGTAGGTCACAGGTTCACACCCAGCCCGGCGCGCTTTACTTTGTGTAATTAGTTTCATCACCACTGCTCTCAAAACGGTGAAGGAAAACATCGTGAGGAAACCGTCATGTCCTAGAACCAGAAATTCGAAGACATGTGACATTCACCAACCCGCACTGGGCCCGCTTTGTGGATTACGGCCCATTCCCTCTCCTAGATAGGAGGCCTTAGTCCCAGCAGTGGGAATATTAAAAGGCTGATTACATGAGTTTATAAATCATGTATGTATGTAATTCAATAAACAATTAAATTCAATTTGAACAAAGCGCCACGCCACGCCATTTGTAAATTCAATTATAAGCTTAGCTATTTTCCGAGTTACTGTCGAGTACTCAGTAATTGTGTAATATGTAAAGAAGACTGTTATTAATATTTAAACATAACCTACGTAGTTGTAAGTCTTTGAACTTTGCCCTTTATATATCCTTGTGTTGAATGTAAATCTTCATTTTAAGCAAACTAGGGATGTAATGTAACGGAAATGGTTAAATCGGAACCGCGTTCGGAAACGGAGTTTTTAAGTTTTGTTTGTCGGAATCGGAACCAAAATTGGGAGTGGAGGCGTCAAATAAGGCCTACTGTCCATAAACGCGTATTCGTCATACGTATGGTGTATGCCTGCCCCCCTAGCCAAGTTACAACCGTTTCCCTTGCGTCGAACGCCTCGAGTTGACCACGCCCCCGATTCTGTTGTTCTGACCACGTGACTAAGTGTTGAGATGACGTCATTCCCGTACATTTGAAGTTTTCTACTAGCGTTAACGATTGCAGATTATCAACTGGGCTAGGGGTACTGCACACAGCTTCTTTGCACCGTCGTGTCGTTGCCGCTTCGTAGACACAGTTTCATACTTTTGTGTGTAAGCTGTGAGCAGGCGGTCACCAAGCGTAGAATGACGAATACGCGTCTGTAAAGCTATGCGTCCGCGGCTTAAGACACAGACAAATAGCGATATTGTTAATTGAAGAGCGTATTCACTACATTACAAATTCGCAATAAAACAACTAGTAAAAGAGTAATTGACAGAAGGCACGCGGAGAAAGAGTTTCTTTGCGTAACAACTATAAACTTGTATACTTTTCTTTATAACTTGTACCTCTCATTTATGTAAGTTCTGATTAAAAATTATCGGAACCAAAATCGGAATCGAAGGTCCTAATTAATCAATCGGAAGTTCCGAACTTATGGAATGAGACCATTCCCATTCAGAAAGTTGTCTTGTCAGGGAATGCTAGATATTTACCGTAGGCGCGGGCTTGCGGACAGTGAGCAATGGGTAGCTCGCTGTCCGGCCGTCCGGTAACTGTCCGGACCAAGCCCAAGTCGTCGACGACGCGCACTGTTCCCGCGCGCCTCAAGGAGTTGTCAGCAACAGCAGGGACCGAGCCGGGTCGAAGCCTACTGGGGCCAGGGTTATCCGAAAGGGCGCTCGAGCCCCGGTATGAAGGCTAGAAGGAACGGGGTGGGTCTTTTAGTCAGTAAGAGTCAGACACTATCTCCCGCTCCGCCCAAGAGCGGGGGTTGTCATTGGATGATTTTTTCCCACCATAAAAAAAAGGAATGCTAGAGATGTTACTGTGGGTCCATACCTACGCATACATAACATCTCTAGCATTCTCTGGTACATACCTACTACATACATAGTTAAGTACTATTAGTACTTACATATAACAGTCACTTCTGTTTAGTTACTAAATTACGTATATCAAGTAACTTCTGCTTCTAATTTACATATTTATGTCAAGTCTAAAATTGTTTATCTATACATATTGATAAAATTGGAGTGTCTGTTTGTAATATTGAAATAGCTGCTTTTTACATGCATATGAATATACATCAAAATAACATTTTTACAATTTTTGTCTGTCTGTCTGTCTGTTTGTCCGGGCTAATCTCTAAAATGGCTGGACCGATTTTGACAGGTAGCTGATGTAATTAAGAGTAACATAGTCTACTTTTATTTTAGAAAAAATAAATTCAAAATCCTGTAGTCCACGCGAACGAAGTCGCGGGCACAGCTAGTTTTAAATAAACAGCAGTATTGGGGGAGTTCGTGGTTTAAGTGCCTAAAGCCGTAAGGAATAACTCCTGTATCGTGGGTGCTGTTACAAACATGTGAACTCACACACACAAGACATCCAGACCGGAACACTTATCTGTAGGCTACACAAACATTCAAAATTCTGCCGTTATTCAGCGCCGACTATAGTTAAGAGAAGTCTAGACAGATTTATTGATTTGATTTCTAGAATTGGTAAACACCAACAACACTCGCCATTTCTATAAAAACGTATTCGATCGCATTAAAGAAAAAAAAACAAAACGATACAATGTAATTGTAATAGGGAAAGCAACAATTTCGTATTGCTTTACAAATTACTTCGTGTCGAATAACGATCGAAAGGCGGTAGAAAAGAACCGAAGCATTTGTCTTAAGTGTCTTTTCAAAACGTATTTGTGCGAGTGGTATTTATTTATATTTATAAGCAATCTTCATACAAATATAATAAAAAATAATAAATAATTTAGGCGATTATCACACCGCCACGCATCACGCTGGTGTGTGTCAACTAGTGTTGCCAGGTGTCCCGATTTTTAGGGGTCTGGGGACGCGTCCCGATTTGCACCTGATCGGGACACTAAATGTCCCGGTAAATCCAATACCCTGAAACTCAAAAAGCGACTGAACAAGTCTGGGTTTTACTCAGTAAAAGTTTGACACGCCCTTTCGTTCCACCCCAGAGCGGAGGAGTCATTGGATGATTTCCTACCTAAAAAAAATCTTTAAAAAAGAAATGTCCTCATCTTAAACTCTAAATCCCGATTTGTTTTACCACCTGTCCCGATTTTTATCCAAATGGATCTGGCAACACTAGTGTCAACGCACACGCGCGTACTTGTGGAAGTGCAGATCTGCAAGGTGCGCTTTGTACTCATTTTATACAAAATCGCACGGTACTACGAGACTCTGTGTGTCATACCTTGCGTGTCGCCCCGCACCCACGCGCGTGAGTGCATATTTCTCCGCATGTAGATGCGTGATCTGCATGAACGCGTGTGTATTTTATACAAACGGAGATACTAGCAACGTTATGACGCGCCTTAGACCCACACAGTGTCACCTACATATTTCTGTGCAATATACTCCAGAAAATACTGCTCTTAGTCTATCTATTCCACCTCCATTCCAGCCAGTCTAAAGAGCACTTATTCTAGTGTCAATGCATACTGGTCCTGAATGCGTTACGTTCAATATATGGCGATAAACGAGCCCATCTGTCACGCTAGCCACGAGTTATCGGTGCAATGGAACCGAACGTCTTACTCGGACGCTTGCTTAGTTTGCGTCTTGGATGGAGCAGGTACGTGGTTTGGGTGTGGGTTGTTACTGTCCAGTGAGTTAGGACCTTCGGAGTGATGATTTCAGGCTTCAATTAACAGTTTATTTATTTATTTAAAATTCATATAGAATAGTGGTACATAGGACTTTTATTTTCTGAGATCTGCATTATTTTTCGCCAATCTGTAGACGGTATGTAGTTAAGATTTTGTAGTGCCTCTTAAAGTGGTTTAAGATAATTAAGAAACAATGCTTTCATGTCAGACTAGCTGTCTGTGTTACTGCTTCGCTCCTATATAGCCTATAACCTTCCTCGATAAATAAGCTATCTAATACTCGAAAAAAATTTAAATCTAATTTGTATGTGTGTGTTCACACAGACTAACAAACTCTTCAGCTTTATAATGTTTGTGCAGAGACCCTACCACGAGATTTTAAGGCGAATCTTTTGATGACCTAAACTGAACTGTGAAATGGATGGAGCTATATACTTAGGGCTTATATCTCTATCTCTTTTTCACGTTCGCATGCTTGATTAATATAAAAATTTGTGAAATTGAATTAATCTGATGAAAATGTTTAGTGTAATTAAAAAGAACAAACAGTTTTTTTTTATGCCAAAATGATTTTCCTTCACTACAGCAGAGATAAATTTGCCTTCTCCACTCGCTACTTATGCCAGTTCACATTTAACCTCTCGGGCTCCAAGGCACTAGTGTACCGAATACGGTTATACCTCATACCAGCTAACTTAAACCTTATTACGTAAAAATAAAGTTTAAGTTAGCTGTTACCCTGGTGTACCAAATTCGGTACACCACTGTTTGAGAGGTTAACGCTGGCGTTCCAATTTTGAACCATTCCTATGTTCTTCCTGCTCTAGTCTTATTATACGTAGAATCGCAAAGTATACCTGCATGTTGGTATAAGTACATATTTCTATACCATCTCTCCAAATAACTGCAGCAAAAATAAAATGGGGAAAGTTGACATTGATATTCCGCGCTACTAGTGTTAAACTACACCTACATGATGGTATACATATTTATGTGAGGTTATTTGTAAAACACTAACAAGGATTGTATTACTAACATCATAAATAACAAGTTTTTTTTCTATGACTTCTTTCAAAACAAAAATAAATTCATGTAACAAAAACAAATCTTCAAGATTTCGTTGTTCTATCGCATTTCAACTCTGTATTTTGCTATACCTACCTACGTCTATATGATGCGACACAAGCGACCCCACTCTTCTTCGCTTCTAGTGTTAAACTTAAAACTCAAGTCGATAATTATGTCCAGAAAACGATATTAAGTAGGTACAATTCCGTCAAGAGCTTTTAACAATACAATGGCCGAGTGTTAAACCCGTACGACACGGAAGTATCAAGTAGCATTCAACGCCGTACACAGTGCCGGATTAGTCACGTAGCAATAGTAGCAAGTGCTACGGGCCCCGCGTAACGGGGGCCCCCGGTTAGATGTTCACAATCAAATCAGGTCACCTCATGAAATCTAACCAATTTCGGATTATCTATAATAGCAATACAACATTAGTTTTAGTATATGCAAAACCAGAAACAAATGTCTAGTGTATGTAAAGAATCTATGTACAAAATTACATAACTGTATCATGAAAAATCACAAAGTTATAAGCTTTTTTATGTTACCTGATTGTCCGCACAAAACATGGTCATCAAGCCATACCCATACGAGCGACTGAGGGGTTGTTTTGATGATGTCTAACTTGTTTTTAAAAATATTTGGGCTAAAATATAACATGGTATAAATGATTGGATTTGATTCAGGTACTGGTTCTGAACTAACTATATTCAGGTTTTACGTAAACTAAAAACAAGGTTGGATAAGCAACAGCGTATGTGTCTATCGCATCCTAAGAACGACGATTCAGTTGGCCCCTGGGTAGAATTAGGTACAGGACCCACACTAACTTAATCCGGCACTGGGCTGTACACTGATCGTGAGCGAAACACACGGCTATTTATTTCCTCTATAATTCTCTAATAATGCGCACGAAACCATAAAACAACTGTTTATTTATTCGCATTACGGTTTTACGACTTACATTTACAACGACTGAATTTGCTACTTTTTACTGTGATAGACTTTCTTCATGCAAATAGGATAGATTTATTGTGAAAGGCTGAAGTAGGATTTGTAATACAGAAAGTAGATAGAGACGCGTTCTGGAACTTGGAAGCGATATTTTCTGTTATTTCTTGAGCTTATTATTTAAAATTAATAGAAATATAAACTGTCGGAGGAAGCGCAAGGGTAAAAGGCAACTGATGGAACACAGGTAGGTTTGAGTCAGTAAAAATCTGACACTTCCTCTCGCTTCACCCAACACACACCCACAGGCAAGCGACACATTTTCTCGTTTTTCCATAACTTTAATCGGCGGCTTTCATAGAAAATCTGATAGGTATTCACTATCAGATTTTCTATGAAAGCCGGTCTTTGACGGCACTTTAGCGTAGTGGTTGAGTGATAAGCTGTTGCGCTGCGTGTCGCGGGTTTGATTCTCGCATAGATCATATTTGTTTTTTTTTTTTGGTTTGGGTGTCTTGTAAGTGAGATTACATGTTTGTGAACGCATTCACGATACACTAGCAATTCCTAGTGATGAGTAAAATTTTTAAAAAGTCCTTTTTTTAACAAGCTGTCTAAGTGAGGTCTTCTCTGCGGAGAGCGTATTTTATTCATTTATGCATCAGTAGGTATGAAGAAATAACTAGTATTACTAGTGCCGTCTCATTAACCGCGGCTTCTACAAGGGGTTCCGATCATTCCACAGGAGAAAATGACCGTGAAGTATTGAATTAATCAATGAATTAAGCCTCAACTATTAACATAAATCTTTATCTGCAAATATGTCACTGTTTTCGGCACACCCACAGTGTGAGTTTGCGGACGGTGAGCAATGGGTAGCTCGCCGTCCGACTGTCTGGTAACCGTCCGATCATAAGGGCCCTACAGGGTCGAATCCTCCCGTGGCCCTGGAACGATGGCAAAGGACAGGAGTGGGTTTTAGTCAGTAAAAGTCTGACACATCCTCCCACTCCGCCCAAGAGTGGGGGATGTCATTAGGTAATTTTCCCACGTAATAAAAAACCTGTTTTCGCTAAAACGACCTGTCAACAATTAAAAAGAATGTTCATTAAATTGCAAAGGACTGACACTAGCAGTTAATACAACCATCGATCACGATGGTACTGTTTTTAATTACCCGTCCCTGTCTGGTCGGGTGTCAAGATCATTCTGTCTCTTTCTGTCGGGGTGACCGGGCAGCTAATTGGGTGTACAGGGGTCGTATCTCGTAAACAATGGATGAGTTCTACCTTTTTACTTGTTATTCTTGGTGACGGATGGGTGTTCCAATTTGTGTGATGCATGTCGGGACACATGATCTTGTTAATTGCTTACGTACAGGTTTTGAATTAAGTGCTGCTTTTTTTTGAGCTGGGAAGTCAACTAATTACTTTTTCCGCACATTCATTTGACAGTAATTTATGTATAACTTGAAACACCTGTGCTTATTTTTATGTAAAGAAACTATGTACAAAATTTCCTAACAGTATCACAGGTCATTGCTTGTTATGTCAGCAAAAATACATAGTCACCGGGCCATCCAGGCGTATGAATAGGTTACTTCTGGTCAAGCATGTTTCATTGTCGACCACATAACCGATTCCCATTTGGTGGGATAGTGGTCAAGCGCGAAACTATCAATAAAAAAAAAAACTTACACATGCGGTAAAAAAAACACGAGGTTATTTATTTTAGTAAAACCATAACCAATCGTTCAAAAAAATAATCTAGGCTATCTAAGCATTTGGAATAATTTTTGTTTCAGGTATGTTTCATCTCATATAATACACGATACCTGTAAGTCTTCTGTCTATCTCGACGGTACCTGTGAGTATTCTGTCTGTCTCGACGGTACATGTCAGCATTTTGTCTACTGATTTCTTAGGTAAGTTTCTTACGTAATTTACTAATTATGCTGATCGAATATATTTTTCTCAGTACATTATAAATAACAATACCTCTTTTTTCGAGCGGTTTTTTTTTTTGGTGGTTAAAAACGTGTCAGATTTTTACTGACTAAAAAACCCACCCCATTCTTTCGTTGCCTTTCATACCGGGGCAGAGCCTTCCTTTCAGATGCAGACCCTTGGCACCAGTAGGCTTCGATCCTGTTGGGCCCCTCCGGGTTGCTGATAACTCCTTGAGGCGCGCGGGAATAGTGTGCGCCTCGACGACTTGAGCTACTTCATAATTTTTCACATTTTTTTTCAACTGCAAACATGTAGAAAATCATAATAATAAACGTAAACAGATAACGTATTATATATAGCCTTTAAAGTTAGAAAACAAAGAGCGTTTACCAATATTTTATCCAGCAATCGTAAATTTCCTTAACTAAGTATTTTCCAAAAAAAAAGTAAAACAATATTATGACCTATAAAGTCAGTCACCGTTTTCGCAAAAAATATTACATCCGTACAAAAACCATGTCGTGTGTAAAGCTATATGATTTATTAAAAGCAAACAGAGGTGGATTGATAAATTCTGTAGCGACGAAAGGTATTCCTCTGGGAGGTACACTACAGTTTCGAGATCTACGAAACTTTGGCTAAGAACTACAATATCTACTTGTATTCGAGAATAAGTTTCTTTACTGGTGATACTGAAGATCGGCTACGTGTGATAAAAACATAATCGTTTAAATACAAACCTAAACAACACCTTTTTAAGGTCGGAAGTCATCCAATGACTTTTCCCACTCTAGGGTGGAGCTGGGCGTTTCAGACTATTACCGACTAAAACCTCACCTGTGTTCCTTCTTTGCCTAGCCGTCCAAGAACACAAGTTTCTCCTTTGGAAGTCAACGCAGCAGGCTTCGGCCCTGCTGGGCAACACGGTGAGGTTAGGCTAGGCGCGGGTAGAATACTACGCGTCGACGATGTCTAGGGCTCTATCCGAACGGTTACCGGACGGCTGGACGGCAAGCTACCAATTTCTCCTCGTCCGCAAACCCATGGTGGCTGAAAACCGTGGTTAGGGTCCTGGCATCTGGGGCATGAGGACGTCCGTTCCTTCACCCGTGCGGCTGCCTCCATCACTAACATTACTGCAGGAGGAGGCGACCCTCTGCCATATCTCTTCGCTCCGGGCTATGCCATTGTCTGTAACGAGACCCGGAACTAGGTTTCACTACGTTCACATCGTCAAATTAATATATAAACTCTGTCTCGACTCAAATCTGTTTTATCAATAAATCATTTCATCTACTACAAACGCATTGAGATGTGTAAGGAAACGTCCTTTATAATACACAATTTTTATCCAAATAAATGAGATTTCCTAAAGCCCACCTATACCGTAAACTTAGAAATAACTTTAATTCCCTCTCAATATAATAAGTACAACTGGCAAAGGCCGGTTGATTTTCAAAAGCGTTCTATTCGATCAAACCAAGTTTCCACATCCTTCCTTTAATTTTCTGTACGCGAAAACCTCCTTGGTGTATTGGCGTTTTGACAACTCGCCCCGAGCTACCAAGCGATATACCAAGCCAATTTATGACTTACTGACGATTCGGACACAGTTTATTCGGACAGTGTCCGAATCGACACATTTATATTTCAATATTTTTTCCACATACTGTTTAGTCTTCTTCTTTCTGGCCTTATCCCATATTACTTGCTAAGGGTGATGAAAGAGATTCCCGGGGCCCTGGCACAATGGCAAGGAAGGAACAGGAGTGGGTTTTTAGTCAGTAAAAGTCTGACATTATCTCCTACTCCGCCCAAGAGCAGAGGATGTCATTGGATGATTTTCCCATTTAAAAAAAATCTCATATTACTTAGGGTTTGCGCAACACGTTTTTTTCTTCTATTCTTTCCTGGCATCCATCACTCTATCACAAACTCCCTTTTCTTTCATATCACTCCTCACTCAATCCATTCATCTTTTCTTCACAGCCAGATAAAAAGTTCTATGAATATGAGGAAAAAGCGTTGTCAAAACTATTTTAGGCTGGATTCAAGGAGGCAACTCCGGGTAATAATTTTCTTTGTATTATATTTTAAGGTTTTCTTTATTTGACTGTACTAAATACCTTCAATTCTGGTGGTGTCCGATTCTTCAGTGAAAAAATATTGAAAATAAAATGTGTCGATTCGGACACTGTGTCCGAATTACATCGTGTCCCAATCGTCAGTAACTCCAATTTATTAGGTCAATGCCCCACTTACGAACCGCCACGCGATATAAATCCTATAGGATTTTATCAACTAGTGTCCTGACACAATTTTGACGAAGTTAAAGCGGAGCTGCTCGCTTTTCGAGTTATGTAGTAGTCCAACAAGACCTTTTTGGTGCAAACTTTTTTCGTTTCGGACTTTTTTTGGCGCGGTTTTGTTTGCGTGCTTGTCTGTTGGAGTTTTTGCGCCTGCGAGTGAAATCTAGATTAGGAAAGTATCATTTGAGGATAATTTTCTACTCTCTTTAGAACAATTCTTTTATATTTAGTGTTAATTTTAATTATTTATTGTTACCAACGACAGAAGATGCAAATATTGTTTCACTCACAGGGGTTCCGGCGTTGCTTGTATGATGTGTCATTATTAGTAAATAAATTATAAAAATAAAAAATTGGTTACAGACATAATTTTTTTTTTAAATCTTAATGCACTAATCAAACACTGTACAAAGGCGGACTAATTGCCTTAGGTGTTTTCTACTGGTCGATCTTAGGGTAGTGCAGAGACATAACATGGCAGCTGCAACTTAATACTTCTATTTGAGGTATAAATAATTAAGTACTTAGAATAAACAATAAGAATGAATTCCGATTTATTCACTGAAGGGATCAGTTTGGTAATATGGCTGTGCTGTCTTCCCAGGCATTGCAAAACCTTTCATTTTTATATCTTAAAATATTACAACTGAAATAAACAAAGAAACGTAAATACATTAATTCTCAGATTCAGTGGCGGATTAAGACAGCCTGTAGCAAATTCAACCAAGGGGCCCCTGTGTAGTACTATTACTCTGATTAGTACCCCCTATTTAATACTTTTATTATTATTACCCCTATTTAGTACTATTATTATTATTACCCCTATTTAGTACTATTATTTTGATTCTTATTCTCAATCGCCAATAACCCAATTGATTTTAAGATTTGGTAAGGTTCGTGGAAAGTACGGATTGAGGGAAATCTAAGAGATTGACCATCATATTTAATGAAATATTCAGCTGTATTCGGATTTCAAAATACATAATTTGACTAGATGTTTTTGTTCAAGTGCAGGATCACCAAACGTGCGGGGCCCCCGAGTGCGCGGGGCCTGTAGCATTTGCTACTCTTGCTACATATTCCACCACTGCTCAGATTGAAAGTAAGCTCCAGTTCGATTGACATATTGATTAGAGCTGTAATAGATTCAGAATTGCGACTATTCATGCTAGCTTCGAACTGTGAACGAACTTATTTTAAAATGACAGTGAATTCAATAGTGAAATATTGTATGCAGAAGTGATAAAAGATTTGTTTTATGAGTTGGTTGAATGGTTTTTGAATCTATGAATATTTAATAATTATTACGATTATTTCAGAATTCTGTCAATAAGTTTAGGGGGCATGGCAGTGCCCGCATCAAGGCGAGCAAAAAAGTGGCACGGCAGTACATCCTTTTCTCGACACAGTTGAGGCCGTTTTCGATCCTCTACAACTTACTCTTCTACTGGGGCCAAGGGTCTGCTCCTGAAAGAAAGACTCGGCCCTGGTATGAATGGCAACAAAGGAATAGGAGTGGGTTTTTAATCAAAAGTCTGATACGCTCTCCCGTTCCTTCTAAGGTTGGGAGATGTCATTAGAGATGATTTTTCCACCTAATGTAAAAGTACCTATATCTAACTAATTCTGCAGTTGTTTTTTTTTAATTCATATTCGGGATCAGTGTTGTTTTCTGATTCCAAATATGTATTTAACCCAATGTCTTAAAAAATGTTAGTTGTGCCGTTTTTTATTACGATGGCAGAATTTTGAATGACAACAAACTTGTTCATTAGAATTTTGCTACTTGCATTCTCAGAATTAGCTACCGAGGATTCTTCTGGGTATCGTCGAGCGGTTCATTCGTTCCTCGTTCTTGTCATTAAAAAGAACAACAGCATTTAAGGACATGCAAATGAATTGCATTGGTGACGATATTGGCACGGCACGTAATGGCTTCTACAAACAGTTCTTAGTATTGGCTTCATACCAACAAGATGCCGATGGTCTTAATACAGCGAAGTCAGTTCTCGTTTAGAATGGCATTAACCAAATATTGTTTTAAAATTTTAGAGGTATAGAACATAGTACCGACCAGACGGACCAGAACTAGACCAGACGGGTGTCTTGTCTGATCCGGGTAACTGCTCGATAGATAATTTCGGGTTCTTGTTTATGTTTAAACCGCGCAGAGAACTATAATTGCGCGATGCAGGATTTCGAATTTTTTGGTTCTTATGTGGCGCCATAAATGCCCCTACAAAATCATCATCATCATCATTATTTCAGCTGAAAGACGTCCACTAATGGACATGGCCTTCCCCAAGTGTCTCGCATCCATCGTACTCCTGCGACCCTCACCGGGGACACCAGGTTATCAGTCCACCTACTTAATACCTGTAGGTGTTACATACATTAACCCACCCTACCTCCCTACCACCCTAGGTTGACTGGTAGAGAATGCCTAAGGCATTAAGTCCGCCTATGTACTTTGTGTTGCATGAAGAATAAATAAATAAATTAACATGAACACACGAAATGAACACGAATAGGTACATAAATGTCTAATCCTTACATAATTATTATGAAACAAAGATTTCCTTCCGAGTCTGTCTCTCTGTTCGCGTCAAACTATTGAACGAATATTTTTAAGTAAGCTTTCTCTGTTTTTTTTTTCCTAATGACATAGGTGTTGTTACTTCTAGAAAAGTAGTATTGCCCTAATATTTTGTGGATGCCGTGTCATGATATGATGACGATTGTACGGTTCTACTAACATGAAGATCTTTAGTTCAGACAAAGCTCTATAGTTTGAGGTGAGGACTAGTTAAGTACATCGGAATGCCCGCAATGTGAGGGTCGTCAACCAGGTTTCAATAATTTGCGGCCGGTCGCTTCGACATCCGCGGAATGCAATATCGTGGTCGGTAGTTCGGTACATTCAAAACATCGAATACCGCATCGTGTTTCTGACACCTATAGCGGCCATCTTTGATTTTTGCGTCTATCTTGAACCGATTTGAATTTCGAATTCTATTGAATTAAAAAAAAGAATGTGAAAAAGGACAATTTCTTTATGGATGCCTGGTCTTTTTGCAGTTATGGTGGAGTTTTTAACAATTTGTAATAGATGCAGTATCAGTGTTTTATATGGAGCGTCTACCTTCACAACCCAGTAATTGGGTATTACGATATTCCTTGGCAATACTGGTGTCAGAATTTATAATTTTATGTAGTTTCCTGAGTTGAGCTACACGAATACTGACAATTGCTTGCATAGACTGGATAGGTCCACTCAGAACTGTGTGGTTCTTTCTTTGACCATTACTTGTTGTATGGACTTTAAAAGGAGATTGTGACCCCTGAGTTTGTTCCAATGTTTCTTCTCACAGTAGTCAGCTAGGAAACACCGGCCTCATCTAGTTTAAATTGACGAGAAAATTGTCGCGTAAAAAAGCTTTTAAAAACTTATTTGCAAAATAAATTTCAGTCATGCAATTTATTAATGGAAATCGTTTTGATCATGCATATTTTCAATAAAAACTAAAATATCTACTTGAAGCTATGCCTAGTTATTCAATGCGATATTATACCAATGTAGGCAACGTTTATACGATGATTATATCAATTTTTTTGCTCGTGTAATAAATTAAAATCTACACACGCCGAGGCATATAATTACAGTAATCTGGTGTTGCGAACGATTATCCTAGTCATCAATTTGTTACGGTTATAGACACACAAAATTAATACTTACCATGTTAAAAAAAAATAAAAAATAAAATGAGCGTTTAATTATAAGCGCTTGTTTTCTAATAGTTTTTTTTTAATTGATATAAAGTAGTGTTTGACTGCGATCCCACCAGATTTTAACTCTTTGAATGTCGTAATTAGAGACACAATAGAAAGACAATAGCCTTATGTCGGACAGTGTAACTTAAGACATTCGAAAGGTAGCAGTGATGCAATTGTTGAGGTGAGGCGCACTAGTTCATTCACTCTTGCCTCGAATACACCCAAATTATAATTTTTATTTATTTTATTTTATTTTATTTGGGAAAAAAAACGATATTACATTATATATTCACTTATCAAATATGTATACAAAACCAAATCAATGTAATAACAACAACATTTTCCACATATTAGCTTAAAAGTTTGCTATAATGAGAACTTCTCGGTGAGCTAGGTATTATTAGAAGAAACACTCTATGTAGTTACAAATTTGCTACCGCAAAAAAGAAAAAAAAATTATAAGTTATTTAGTGCAGTAATAACTTTACGTCGAAAAGCATTTCTATTAAACATAAATATATCTATTTCTATGAAATGTTCATTATAAATTTGCGTGAGACGCCGAAGTGGTGCACGCTTACCTGCGTTTGTACGGTGTGACGCCTGGGCAAACAAACGGTAATCGCGCACCCCTCGACGGTGAATAATAGGTCGGGAAGACCGCAGCATTCGCAGCTTCGATGTTGACAGCTAAAGACGATAATCGTCCGACGATAAATTAACCAGTACGACATGGCGGGAATGCGGCCTAAGGCTGCTTTTCCACAAAAGATGTCGTATACAGCTATGCTGTGAGGAAATAATAGCAATGCTCTGACACTATGTGACCGTTTCCACTGATACTAAGCTATATAGCGGTGCGAGTAAGATGTGCTATGAAGGTGCGCCGCTGCAAAGTATCTGCACGAGGAAAGTGCGCTACTCGAGCTATGCGATGTATCGATAGTAGGGAAGTGGTGAGTTCTGCACATTACTACACCACTCATCTATAGCACGTATCCATAGCATGCATCCATAGCATCCTTCCATATATGTCATCATCATCATATCAGCCAATAGACGTCCACTGTTGGACATAGGCCTTCCCCATGTGTCGCCACAATGAACGATCCTGCGCGTCCCGCATCCATAGAGTTCCCGCAACCTTTACCAGGTCATCGGTTCACCTTGTAGGAGGCCTTCAAACGCTACGTCTTTCGTTACGCGGTAGCCAGTCCAGAACCTTTCGGCCCCAATAGCCATCTTTTTGCGAGCAATGTGCCCTGCCCATTGCCACTTAAGTTTGGCGATATTCGTTCTCTTGCGGATATCTTCATTTCTGATTCGATCACGCAAGGAAAAATATCCATATATGTATATGTTCCACACAGATCTTAGTTGAATCCGTTTCTACCAGTGATTGGTGGCATCCATAGCAACGTAGCAAAGCATATCTCTGATAGAGAAGCACAACAAGACTCGTGCAATAACCAATGACAATTGAAAGTGTAGTTCGCTAAACGTGAACATGCGATCGAATTATGAAACAACAGTAATTCTCATCTCGTTTCAATTAACGTCAACGGTTCGTCATTCTAGCGGCTAGCGAGATGTTTTTTTGTGACGAATATGATTGCGTGTGCCTCCTTCAGTTTTAATGTTTTAATTAGGAGATTGGTCCGGAATAATTTTCATTACTTTTGTTTTAGTTTAATTGGAAAGTGAAAGGATTTGGTGGACATGTAATATGTTATATTTTAAATTATACAATAATAAGTTCTGTGGCTTCATCAGCAGAAATCTGTTTATTTTATTTTAAGAGTATAGTAATAGTGACCAGACACGGATGGTCGTTGGGGCCGAAAGGTTCTGGAGTGGCAACCGCGTACCGGAACACGCAGCGTTGGAAGGCCTACAAGGTGGACCGATGACCTGGTAAAGGTAGCGCGAAACCGATGGATGAGGGACCCACTGGAACCTTCGATTTGGCGACGCTTGGGGGAGGCCTATGTCCAACAATGAACGTGTATCGGCTGAAATGATGATGATAGTAATAGTAGTTTCGTTTGTCTTACTGTTTGTGGGATACGAATGCAAAAAGTACATTTGGCGCAGTGTTGATTGGCCGCTACTGGCTGCGTGTCGCGTGTTTGATTCCCGCACGGAACAACTATTTGTTTATTTTGAATGGATTTGTGTCTTATGGACGTGACTTTACACACAACTTTGCCCACACACAAGAAATTTCTAGCGTGATCTACTTGCCACAGGCCACCTTATTCTTTTTTTTTATGGTGGGAAATATCATGCATTGACATCCCCCGCCCTTGGGCGGAGCGGGAGATAGTGTCAGACTCTTACTGACTAAAAGACCCACTCCGTTCCATCTAGCCTTCATACCGGGGCTCGAGCGCCCTTTCGGATAACCCTGGCCCCAGTAGGCTTCGACCCGGCTGGATCCCTGCTGTTGCTGACAACTCCTTGAGGCGCGCGGGAACAGTGCGCGCCGTCGACGACTTGGGCTTGGTCCGGACAGTTACTGGACGGCCGGACAGCGAGCTACCCATTGCTCACTGTCCGCAAGCCCGCGTATACGTTGGCCGGAAATCGGGAATAGAATCCCGGCGACGGTGGCGGCGATAACGCCGTTGCCTGATGCACAGGCCACCTTATCAAAACCAATCAGTTTTGACAGTAAAATTAAACAAAAATAGACCAATCATTTGACTGAATGACGGAACTGATTAATAAATAAATGAAAACTCACAAAATGTATGCTCTTTTGTTTGAAAAGCAATGGAAAAAAAAGGAAAACAATCACATTTCTGTTGGTCCAAGTCAATTAATCATTCGTACTTCTGGATTTATAAAAGTTGGTGTTCGTTCTCGATGACTGATTGCTGGCTTGTTGACCATTCATTCTTTTGAACGATATTTCATTCACGGCCATTGATTTTTTACAATTTGTATTCCTTCAAGCAATGTCGTGTTTTACGCTATTTTAAAGAAATTATTATCATTAGTGCATATCAGACTCTTACTGACTAAAAAACCCACACCGTTCCTTTTTGCCCTTCATACCGGGACCGAGCCTCCCTCTTGGAACTAGACCTTGGCTCCAGTAGGCTTCGACCCAGCTGGGCCCCTACTGTTGCTGAACTCCTTGAAGCTAGTGCATAGGGGTTGAAATTATGGTTTGTAGTTGAATATGCAAGTCACAAGCTGGGTATACACTATGTTCGCTAAACTTTTGCGCCCCGCGCTCCTGTAACTGCTCCTAGTGAATAGGTTCGTGCTCCTGGAGGGTGAGAGTGAGGTAAGACAAAGGGGAGCTCATTCTGTTCGTGGGCGCGACCAAAATACCATGCTTAGTGCATACGTGTCACGCTTTACGCGAGAACAAATGGAGTGGCCGGATGAAAAATGTTCGCAAGGGAACTGTGGAGCATGCGTTTCTTATGGAGATGAGCGAAGCACGGTTATTTTGCGAACATAGCGGATACCCGGCATAAAACCGTGAAAAGTATCCTTCGGCATACTGTCGGAAATTGTGGCATGCATGTAGGGATGCCGAAGTATCCTTTTCCCTTGCCGAAGCCGAGTGTCTCTTCAGTTGGCCTATATAACTGTCTGAAACTATGCCTTGCAGCATTGGTATGCATGTAGGGATGCCAAAGTATCCTTTTCCATGCTGATGCCGATAATGTACGCCTGACTTCAATCCCTCAGTGTTTCTTCAGTCGGTTGGCCTTTGGGTTCCAGAACCGTGGTAAAAAAAGATCCTATTAATATCTGGTGACCCTGCAATATAATCTTAGTAGATGCTTCACGTTTATTTTTGTTCTCAGCTAGTAATAATAAAAACTTCTTTAGATATACCTATTTAACTATAATGTCAAGGTGCCGTCACGGTGCAATAATAATGCAGTACTTTATATTCGATTATTACTCTGATCACGTTTTTTTATTCGGTTTTATTTATACTTTGTTCAAAATAACATTAGACATTTATGAAAACCTTTTATAACTGTCGTTCAGCCGATTTTGACTTTTATTACGTTGGTGGCATGACAAATGGTGAGTAGGTACTGTAACCACTTTTTTGCTTTTAGTGCCATCCTTATGCCTACGAAATAGAAGTTAAAATCGGTTGAACAAACAGTAAAAAACGTTTCTTTAAATGTCTAATCTTAACGCGATTAAGATATAGTTATTGTGTGCCATTTAAATGCCAAAAGATGCGGATTGTCCTTTTAAGTTCCTAGATGTCAAGCAGTCAATTCAGTTTGAAAAATCTTAGGCTTGGCATTGACATTCGCTGTCTACCAGCGTTCTTCCCGATTTTATGCTTTTGTGTCTTTTGATAGTTCGCGACTCTGCGTTCGCGTGATTATTTTTTTGTTTTTGTTAAAAAATCATGTCAAGAAAACTGAAAACTCTCTAAGTCCCTTAACAGATTTTTGAGGGTTATTTTGAAAAACAAAAGATCTAATTTCAAGTTGCTTTAGCCCAGGAACAAAGGTCTTCCATACCATATTAAAAACCCCCTAAACTGTCTCATGAAGGGTAGTTTTGGAAAACGCACGATTAACGAACTTTTATTCGTGACAAGTCTCAAGGATTTTGACTTTATGAATAAGATTTTTCATACAAACGAAATCCCCCACCTTAACCCCCCTAATAGCTGAATTTCCAGAAGGCTTTTCTTAGTGTTTGCTCTAGAGTCTGTCTAATAAGTTAAACGACTTGTGTAATTATTAGGATTTAATGAAATCTGATGTAGTCAACACGGGTTCAATAATCAAGGTTGATTAAGAGGTAGAGATCATTGTTTACTAACAGAAGAACCTTATGAAAAGTATCGAATGTAAGTATTTTTTAAATGATTAAATATTGTACAAAATTCCCAAGTCGGTTGACTTATTAGACAGACTATACACAGGCAGACTTTTTAAGAAAAAAAAAACAAAATTTCTTGTTTCTATTCCCACTAGTTAAAACGTATATGTCGTGGCTAGATCTTAGAAATTGATCGCTTCATAATATGGCCAACTAAAATTGACCAGATCGTTTTAAATGTTAGTTTGATGATATTTCAATCTTCGTTTGGTCTACTTTCTTAAAACCTTTTAATATCATAGAAATCCTACATCAATGATATGGCCAAATGAGGATTGACATATCATTGAAAGTTTAAACGATCAGTAGCCCGATTCACGTAATTAAAACCATAACCATATCGTACCGATTTAGTCGTTTAGACCATTTCCGAATTCACATCCATCAATCGAGTTTGAACGACACCGACTTTAAAGTCGTATAGTCGAAGAGTCGATTTAAAAAAAAATCCTGGTAGAATAGTTATTATTGTAACTGGAAATAAGTCGTCGATAGATCGTTTAGTTTCGAGCCAGTTGAGTTGTCGTTCTATCCGATCCCGATTAAGGAACACGTGAATACCACTTTTGGATAGGACTTCGATCGAACGACTATAAAACTTCAACGATATTTGGCTTGTTTGATTTTACGTGAATCAGGCTACTGGCCAGTTTCAGTTAGCTATATCATAAAGTGATCAATTCTGAAGCCTGGGCACAACATGAGAGAACTCATCAACATGAGAGAACTTATTAACTCTTGTACTCTCTTAATCATCCAGAGCCTTTACCTCAATAAAATCGTCCAAAAAATCTGCTACTTATATTTAAGAAAGACTACTTTTTGCCCCAAACATCCACCATTCTTGAACGTTACAAAAAACGCTCGTTATTTTTAACACATCTATCATCCGCTTACTGCGATAGTTAGGCAGTGCGGATATGCGTAGAGGGGGAATGTGGGGGGAGAGGGCGACAGACAGAAAAAAAACTGGGCAAGTGCGAGTCGGACTCGCGCACGAAATGTTCCGCACCATTATCTATACAACATAAGATAATATCTATATTATAATATCGAGTAAAAAAATGCAAAAAATCAAGTTTGTATATAAGCCCCTCTTAAATGTTTAATTTATTCTGTATTTTGTATTTATTTGGACCTCATCAAATCGGTGACACACTGCAGCGTTAACGAAAACTCCCAATCAAAGAAAGAAAGAAAGAAAGAAAAACATTTTATGTGTCGTAAAGGCCGCCGAACAGAGGTGCATGGCGTTGTATCGTGAGAGAGGCAGTGTTGCAGGACTTGATCACGACCACTCTGTCAAGAGTGTACGACTTAGAAAAGAGAGTTACAGCGGCAAATGAAATAGATTATCTGTGAAAACTTCACCAGATCATCCGCACCGCTCTTGACTCAACGATATACAATGCCTTTCTCACCATTAGAGACAGAAACAGATAGAGAAAAATCATAAAAGTTATAGTGATGAAGCGAGGTCGAGCGAGGAAGTAAAGAGAGGTCACGACACTCAGCATATAGGAAAACGACGCAAGGAAAGGGAGGTGAAAATTTCAACTGTCTAGCCTACTGGGGCCAGGGTTAGCTCCGAAACGTAGCTCGACCCGGTATGAAAGGCAAGAAGGAACAGGGTAGGGTTTTTTAGTCAGCAAGAGTCTGACAGTATCTCCCGCTCCGTCCAAAGGCGAATGGGAATGACATCATTTGGATGACTTTTACTAACAAAAAAAAAATTGTCTATCTATCACGTGACTGGCCCGTTGGTCTAGTGGTAAGTGACCCTGACTGCTATGCCGGAGGTCGTGGGTTCGATTACCACCGTGGTCGTGGGTTTGTGTGATGAGCATAATCATTTGTTCTGTGTCTGGGTGTAATTTATCTATAATAATGTTTCTATTTAGAAATATATAAGTATGTGTATCAGTTGTTTAGTACCCATAACACAAGCTCTGCTTATCTTGGGACTAGACGGCGTTGTGTACTTATGTGATAGTTGTGGAATATTATTGTATCACAGTTCATGAGATAGGTACATCTTGGTAACAGACAGACGGACAGTGGAGTCTTAGTAACAGGGTCTCGTTTTTACCCTTTGTGTACGGGACCCTAAAAACAGTAATTCTGTCATGTTGAGATGACGGAAGTGGGGGCGACATCCTGACGACAGTTCGCACACCAGCTTCCTCGTACCTACCGTGTTTGTGTGGTGTGTCGTCAGAAGTCCCCTAGATCTCGTTTGGATAAGGAATTGTGTCTGTTTTGCATTGCAGTATAGGTAGGTACATTGCACGCTAGGTAAACATGTGGTGACATTCCGAGAGGAGAGTACTTTTCAAAGTAAACAGAATATCTACTTTACTCCCTAAGGGAGAGGTGAATAAATAGATCCATACACTATTGTGACTGGGAATGGTAAGATATTATCTTGTGTTACGGTCTCTTGCTACTAAAATGGTTTACATTATCAAAGTGGCCCTGACTGCTATGCCGAAGGTCGTGAGTTCGATTCCCACGCAGGATTAATGTTTGTGTGATGAGCACGATCATTTGTTCTGTGTCTGGGAGTACCTATTTATTTATCTATAATTGTAAGTGTTTAATTGTGGGTGAGGAAACCGGCATGTCCTAGAACTAAAAATTCGGAGACATGTGACATTGCACCCGCACTGGGCCCAAGTGGTGGATTACGGCCCATTTCCTCCCTTAGAGAGGAGGCCTGAGTCCCAGGAGTGGGAACATTAAAAAAGGCTGATAATGATGATGATGAAGCTCTGCTTAGGTCGGGACTAGACGGAAAATATACAAATATGTTTATCAGTTGTCTAGTACTCATAATACAAGCTCTGCTTAGCTCGGGACTAGACGACGTTGTGTGATAGTCGTGGTAAAAAACTTTTTATTATTGACAGGTTTGTGCTTGACACCTATCTCACCTAAGCACACAATTCAAAGCGATGACTCTGTAAGCGATGATGTGGTCGACGATGAAGCCCGCTTGCCTAGAATTAACCTATTCACTCTTGACTTAAAGAGCCCTGGGTTGTTGCTATCAAGAAACAGAATCTGGCAGGGCATTCCATTGTTTGAATTGGAAATCCAATAACTCTCCTGTAGCCCATGGCGTTGCAAGGCCACAGTAACTCTTTTGAATATTCCACGTTCCTTTTTACGACCTAAACTCAATTGTTAAAGGGACAGTTATATAATAGAGTATAATTATAACTTCATCCTTCTTTCTCGCTCGCACGCCTTACATTTTAACACGTCATGGTAAACCGATTATATGAACCGTGACATGAATCATTTTCGTAGATGTAAGCAATTTGTTTAGTCTATGGTTTAGTCTAAACAACATTTCAACAGTGACTTTGTTTGTAGTAGGACCATAGAGACAGTATCTTTCTATCATTTGACATTTATGTAGAGCTGAAAACTATTGCTGAATTATTTTAAGCTATTGCTTAGCTTCTATCGCGGGCCTTGAGTGTGGAGACCCAATTCAGAAATTCCGTACCTAACGAAAATAACCTAACACCCCCCCCCCCACTCATTTGTTTTTTGAGCGTGGTGACCGATAAGAAAACAAATGAGTGAACAATCAATCAAAATTCAATTCAATGTGTGAAAGTGTAAGTTCAATTAATATCAAAGAAAAAAAAATACTGCATAAATAAAATAAATAAATAATTATAATTGCATAAGTTGATGAAAATGCTATGCAATAGCTTTACCGCGGCAGTCCCTTTTTTTTTATTCTAATGATTATTTATTGAGAGCAGTGGTGGCCGAGTGGTAATGGCCCTGACTTACGAGTTGTAGGTCACGGCTTCGTACCCAGCCAGGCGCATTACTTTGTGTCATTTATTTCATCACCACTGCTCTCAAAACGGTGAAGGAAAACATCGTGAAGAAACCGGCATGTTCTAGAACGAAAAATTCGAAGACATGTGACATTCACCAACTCGCACTGGGCCCGCGTGATGGATTTCGGCCCATTCCCTCTCCTAGAGAGGAGGCCTGAGTCCCAGCAGTGAGAACATTAAAAAGGCTGATGATAGGCTGATGATGATGATTATTTATTAATGATACCCTAGATAATTTTAAAAACCATACTTGTAGGTACTCTGGAAACCGCAGAATTTTATGATCATACTCGTAATACAAAATGCATATATGTATAACTTCATACAATATCCCTGATAAAAAATAAATAGTAATAAATGCATTCTATTCTATTCTAGAAATTACAAAAAAAAAACGATAATTCCAATAGAAAATGCTAGTGTTTTTTCCGCGGTAAACCCGCAAATCCGCCTAATAAAACGCTATGACCAACACACTGAGTTTTCACTTTCATCTTATCAACTTTGTAATCCAAAACTCAAGCACTCGTGAAATCACTTTTCACGTCGTAAAACCGTTAGTATGTGACGAATAAAACCCAGTCAAGTGCAAGCATAGACGTCTCGTGCAGCACGATACCATCACGATTGAGTGACCAGTGTATAATCGATAACTATGTAACTGTAATTTGAATCGGTTTAATCGAATGCTTAAGTCGAAGCCGAGTGTTTTGACATCGCTATGATTAGTGATTGTCTATTGTTTATTCATGTGTGTGTGATTTTTTTGCAGTGGTTTTTCTGTGGTAATTATTGTTTTTAGTTTGTGGACTAATAGCGGAACAATGTTGGTTTTCCCGTGCATTAAACCTGTGCTTGACTCCGTTATTTTAAAATATAGAAAGCTCATTTATTAGCGACAAAAATAAGATGTTTTTAAGACATCTGTGTTTAGTACAATAAAATCAAATTTAATTGAACGAAATTTGCCCTTTGCTGGGCTGTCATTCTGTGAATTCTAATTCGACTATATAATAATTTTTTTTTTTATCAAGGCGTCTCCTTTAAAATTAAATCCCGTAAATAAAATTACCATTTGTTAGCGACTAACTGTCCTCAATAGACTGTGACAAAACTGATAGCAAAACCTACCGTGGATTGGACGCCGACGAGGATATTGAAGTGGATTACATGTTCATGATTTTATTTTAAAGACTTATTTTTGTTCTCTAGCAAAAAAAAAATAACAGTTACATTGTTTTGACCCCAATCAATAATCTAAAATACACTAATCATCTGTCAATTCACACGGTTTGGGATTGAAGGTTTTGCCATTACAATTTCCACGGTTTAAGGTACTCTCCATCCACCTGACACAACCCACTAGCCCCCTATTCTCTTAAGTTGACCCTTCGTTAGTTGCTCCTCAGCTAGACAGGGACAGCTATTCTTAGTCGGCCCTATTTCCATGGATATGTCAAGTGAACTCAGGAAATCAAGCTAGTGAAGTGGTGCCAGTAATTGGGACTGGCTTTGACCTGCTGTGGCTAGATTCTACAGACACAATCTACCTAGTCAAGATTATATAGTATGGTACCTACTATGTCTTCATAATTTTCCTAACTTTTTTCCTAATAAAATTATATTTGTAGGGTATTTTTATAAGCGACTAGAGGATAGCCTCACGCCCCAACCGCTGCCACAAGAGACGCCCTAGGCTTGCAGACGGTGAGCTACCTACTATTCGCCGTCCGTCACGAACCAAACTCGAGTCGACAATGCATTGTGTTCCACGCGCACCTCAAAGAAATGTTAGCAATATGTACGGGATCGATGCCTGTCAGTGCTGCGAGATAGTTCGAAAGAGTTACCGTGCTCTTGGAAGGTAAAGAACAACTGAAGTAACACAGGTGGATTTTAGTCAGTAAAAGTCTGACATCCCCTCTGGCTCCACTCTTAAGTTGGAGAAGTTTTCCCACCTAAATAAATAGGATAGGCTTCCGAATGTAGCAAAATAGAGTAGGGAATATCAGACTTTTACTGTCTAAATTTCACCCGTGTTCCTTTGGTTGTCCTTTACGTTCTAGGGCAGTGGTAACTCTAGCAATCCCTACGGCTCTGGTAGATCGTTCCGACCTTGAATCTCGAACTTTGGTTATGAAAACCCCACATGCTAAACTATTCTATGCAAACATACATTATTGTATGAAGAAATATTGCTCGTTCACCGTGGTGTTGCCAGGCGTCCCGACTTGCGCGGGATGTCCCGATTTTTAGGGGTCTGGGGACGTGTCCCGATTTGCACCTCATCGGGACGCTAAATGTCCCGATAAATCAAAAACGCTAAAATTAAAAGAGCGCCTGAAGAAGTCTGGGTTTTTCTCAGTAAACGTTTGACACTTCCTCTTGTTCAACCCCAGAGCGGAAGAAGTCATTGGATGATTTCCCACCTAAAGAAAATGTTAAAAAATAAAAATTGTCCCGATCTAAAATCCTAAATATGGATTTTTTTTAACATCTGTCCCGATTTTTATCCGAACGGACCTGGCAACACCGTGACTCAGTACAAGACAAAGGCTCTTCGCATAACATTACACAGAATATTACGTTCCAACGTATTACGCCGAGGTGGGACACGTTAACTTGAATTTAAGGGCTCTCATTTATTCATAGGAGTTCGGGCCGGTTCACGCTACGTATAATGCGATTTATTTGTGCAGAACCCATGCATGTTTGATGAATATTACGTGGAGAAGGCGTTGAGCTGGCTTCGTGTCTCTGGCGGGTTGAGGTCTTGGGTACCGAAGGACTGCGGTGTGCGGGAAGCGAGCTGTTTTATATTTAAAAAGATTTTTTTTACATATGGCATCAGGGTGTCTAGCAGTTGTGTTTCGAAGTGAACGGTCTTTTTCCGTAGGTCAGGGATCAAGGTGGATTTGAATAAATAGTTTCATACAAAATAAAACTGCGAATGCAAATCAGCTTGCAGGATTGTGAGTTTAGTAGCTTATTTTTAGACTATAACATAACCCATTCTCTAATCATATAAAGACAAGCTTTTGCCCGCAGCTTCGCACGTAAACAGAAAATATAGCCTATGTCGCTCAGGAATAAATCAGTTTTCTATCGGTGAAAAAAATTTAACAATCGGACCAGTACTTTCAGACATTACCACCTAAAAACAAAAAAAAATAAAAAACAAACTTTACCTCTTTATTATATTAGTGTAGATATTGTTACAATTAGCTGATCATTGCGTAAAAAAGCTCGACTTAGGTACATTGAAGCTATTTTTATAAAGAAATTGTGGCTTATATTAAAATAGTATTCCGAAAAACTTTTCAAGGATCAAGTAAAACGACCTTCCAGCACTATACCTTTAAAATCATCTCGATCGACGTTATTGGTCGCAAGTTCTTGACATACTCTAAGGTCAAATGGCCAAATCTTTCGATGTACCTTTCACATTTATTTCTGCGTCTCTTCATTATTTCGACTACAATAGTGGGTTATTTCCATTGATATTGGTTCCTCTATTGTTTGTCTTCTATTCCTCTGATAAAATGGCCGCCCGAATATTTCCGACTACACCCGAAGTTAGTCGAACAGGGAGATTTATTGTTCAGGTCAATGTGAGGTTCCCTCTCTATTCTAATTCACATATGTTTAGTGTTTTGAGTGGGTATACCATTGTCTTTTCGGTTTTATTTCGACACGCATTTTGTGTGGAATTTATTGAAAGTAGACGAGATTTTACTGCTGTTAGAGGTTTTTACGTATTTTTGGTTCAATTGGCGCAGTCGCCGAAACACTCCACAGACAAGGGTTTACCTTTCGTTAGGATAAGTGAAATATGGAACAATTTACCAGGTGTCTTCTTGTCTGATTTTCATTTGGGTGTCTTCAAGGCTAGAGTGAATAGGCTCTTAATAAACTAGTGCGCTTCACCATCAGCGATTGATGGCAGTCCAGCACTAGTTTATGCAGTTACCATATTTTATGCTGTTGTAATGTTCTCTTTGTGTTCGTTTTAGATAAAATTGAAGAGTTTTTGAAATTTATTTTTATCTTATTTGAAATTGTGGTCCATGCTTTTTAACAGAGTTTGGTCTTTTTAACAAACGTCAGATCTCATTAAGTATCGCCTTCGCTTCTCCTTACACCTGCCACCAGCCTTATACAGCATTAAATTTTAAAAACATATGAGATCCCGTGTTTACCTTATTCTTGGCTTTGAATGATATCTCACGACGGAATTATTTTTCCTCCATTTCCCTAACTCAAACATTTATAGAGAATTCATGCGGAATTTATAAAATGCTGTTTTGGATTCCCAAGTTGGCTGTAACTTCGGATTCTAGGAATGAACTAATAATAAAATAATACGTTTCGGGAAACATTTTGTTTGCTATTTGTTTTTAGGATCTTGTGTAAACTGAGTTTCAGTTATTATTGTTTATATTTTGGTTACATTTGCTTGGAATTTCTATCTTTAGTTTGTTTTGCAAACATACTGTTCAACCTTGCCTGACACAACAAAAAGAAATTGTAGATCATCACTGACGGAAAGCAAATTCGTTGAAATGGTCTTCACTATAGTTTAATAATTATTACTTCTCATAACTAGATTTTTTTGTACACATCACATGTTTTTGCTCGTATTTTAGTTTTATTAATGTTACTTTTATCGAGCATGTAAAAAATGGTAATGTACAAAAAATTGTAACACTAAGCAAGATTGTAGATTATATTTTTAATTATGTCCTGGAGCACAGCGAAATGTTGGCTACCCTATGTAGTTACAAGATGTACTTTGCAAAGTGTGCGCAGGAATTATATGACTTGATTCCGCCATCGCTTTTCTACCATCGGACGACCTGTCTTATGGCGAGTGTCCACCCTTACGTTGTTAAAAACTATACGGTTCGGACTAAGCGTTTCGCCTCATCGTTTATACCGCGTGCATCGAAACATTGGAACAAATTGCGTGCAGTCTTCCTGTCTATTAATAATTTAGGTGTTTTCAAGGGTAGAGTGAACAGACTCTTCATAAACTAGTGCGCCTCACCATCAAAGATTCCATCACTGCTTATAATGAGGTGGGATCACAGTCAAGTACTAGTTTATATGATTAAATAAATGTCTCAGTGTATACGATAGTTTATTTATTTATTTAACAATTCATGTACACACATAACTTATATAAGAAAAGAAGACAGAAACAGAAAAATAGGTACATAGGTGATGCTTATTTCTAACGAAATCTCTTCCAGCATACCTGCATAGTTGTTTGGCCAATAGAAATAAATCAATAAATAACTTCAAGCCCAAGGGGGCTCCATTATTTTTTCCTTGAAAACTAAGGGAGAGTTACTGGTAGTGTAGATTTGTTTGAAAATAATACTTATTATTGGCTTGTTAATGTTTCAGAAAGGTCAAAACATAGTTGGCTAAGAAACAGGTTCAATAATGAGCTCTACTTTTCATCTAGTACAATTTTCTGTTACCAGTATTTTATCATTATCTAGCGTTGCCTAAAGGCATTATTAGATTCTTCCCACAGATGACAAGCAACAAACCAAGCATAAAACCTATATAGTAAATAATAATAATGCTTTTTTTGATTTTCTAGAGGCTAACATGTATGAGTTAGGGGTCGTTGGGTCCTTCGCGCGCGGACCCAACCATAAAAATAATAATTTTTTGAGTAATTTTTGGGACCATAAGAAAACAGGCATTAAATTACAATTACCAAAAAGCTATATTTATTTTATTTGTGGTCCCATCTTCATCATCTTCCTGCCCTTGTCCCGTTTTATTTGGGGTCGGCGCAACACGTTTTTTTCTTCCATTCTGTCCTGTCACTCGTCACGCTATCACGAACTCCCTTTTCTTTCATATCGCTTCTCACACAATCCATCCATCTTTTCTTTGGCCTCCCTCTTCTCCTCCATCCCAAAATACTACTAAAAAAATGAAAAAATGATTTCAAATAGACGATGCAGAGTTTCATAAAATGTCTAACTATACTTATCGTACATCCATGACCGCTACTCGACCTTTACTTTTTAGCACATTTAATAATAAGATCAAAGAAACATTATTTATCTTGTTATGAGTAAAACTACTAATTACAACACGCACTTATTACATTCATAAATCTTTATTACTTGTTTGTTGATACTTTTCGTTATCATCAGGAAAATGTCATGTCAAGATTAGCAGTCTCAGCGATTTTGTATCGCTGTTTTCCTAGAAATCAATTTCCCTACAAACGGTAATTGGTTCCCTGTTATTAGACGTTAACGTTTATTGGTGACTAGCTTTTAAGGCGTATAGTCCCTTGAAACATCTGGCTGAAATTATGTGAACGCAACTCTCGCACTCGCCTAGGCGGCAGTACGCAACTCTGTGCATTTATTTGCGGCCAGCAGCGCCCGGAAAGCGCTTTAATTCCATTTTCTCTGCGAGATATTGATTGATTTACATATGCAATGTTCACTTTGAAGCATATTTGATCACCAATTTTTATGTGTAAAAATGTTTCTAAAGGTCCAAGCCGTTTCGAAGGAGTAGGGAAAAGTTGCGAAAAGTTGCGAAGCGAAATTGCTAAATATTTTTTTTTGACAAAAGTATTAATTGCACGAAAAAAACAAATGTTGATATTTATATTTTTTTCAAACCAATTGACCTAGCCGTTACGGAGGAGTAGGCCTCAGAAAATCACTGTTTTATGGCACTTTTTGGGCGCTTGGCCCTTAATATATTCCACAATATTCCACAACTATCACAGAACGCCGTCTAGTCCCAAGCTAAGCAGAGCTTGTGTTATGAGTACTAGTACTAGGCAACTGATAATGTATATTTTTCTAAATACATACATATTATAGATAAATTACACCCTGACACAGAACAAATGATCGTGCTCATCATATAAACATTTGTCTGGGTGGGAATCGAACCCGGCATAGCAGTCAGCGTCACTAACCTCTAGACCAGTAAGCCAGTCGTCTTTGCCCTCGCCTTTGTCCGCTTAAAGGTCGGTTATTACGGACACAAAGTCAAAGCCAAAACCAGTTAAAAAGTAGCCATGTCCTTCCTTGGGGTCAAACTTACTTCATACCAAATTTCATCACAATAGGTTCAGAAGTTTAATCGTGAAAGTGTAACAGACAGTGTTAAGCTAGAACTACCTTCATTTGACACCACACACGCCTGATTTACGTACGTAGAACGACGTCGCATGGCGTGGATCAAGTGTAGCTCTACAAGTCTAGTTTCCATATAAAATGTATTGAGACCAACGCACCCAGATCGGCGTGTGTAGCACACGCGTGTGCGTATTGTCGACCTTAAATTTTACATTTATATTCGTAATATTAGTAGAAGTGTAGTGGAAATATAGACTACGAAATGCAAGTTCTGTTCTATATGACGGGCTTGTGGTTACATGATAACAGTCGTGAAAGTCAACAACAGTGATATGGTGGAAACCATAAATTACATATTGAGACCCTCCGTGCTTTGTTAAACACGTTACACTGTTGGCTCCTTCTATTTTACATCTTTACATTTTTATTTCGTAAATTCTTTGAAAGTCGTTGAGGCAGTCAAAATTCTAAAAGTCCGACGAAGAGGCTTGGAATATATCGGGTAATTCTGGAGATTACCCCCTTTTTATTTTAAGCTCTTTCAGTCCATCCGAAGGTTGTCTGAGAGATATCGCTGTCGATAAGACCGCCATTATACCCCTAGATTTAAGTTAGTGTTAAAAGTTTAGGTGTACAATGAAGTCTATTCTATTCTATTCTAAACACTCTTTGTGACATAGACTGCAAGCCACCTATTATTTTTGAATTCATTGCTAAGAAACTGCTAGCCACTTTGATTCTTCTTCACTCGAACTTGACCGGTTTTTTTTTCATGTTTTGTGTCTTTCCATTTTTACTTTGTAACTTTTTCCTAAGTGATCACTATTTATTTTATTCGTTCAATAACTACCCCTTGAGAGCAGTGGTGGCCGAGTAGTAACGGCCCCGATTTCGGGCTGAGGTCGCGGGTTCGAACCCAGCCAGGCGCATTACTTTGTGTAATTTCCACACCACTGCTCTCAAAATGGTGAAGGAAAACATCTTGAGGAAACTGGCATGTCTTAGAACCAAAAATTCGAAGACATGTGACATTCCACACGCACTGGGCCCACGTGGTGGATTACGGCCCATTCCCTCTCCTAGAGAGGAGCATTGAATCCCAGCAATCCCCTTCCCGAAGTCTGTCTATAAAGTCAAACGACTTGGGAATGTTGTATAACATTTGATCATTTAAAAAACACTTATATTCGATACTTTTTATAAGGTTCTTCTATTAGTAAACTATGATCAAGATCTCTTAATCAACCTTGATTATTGAACCAGTGTTGAGTACATCAGATTTCATTTTGCCCGTTTTTAGACAGACTCAAGCTAATTTCTACGAAGCTACAGTGATATATATTTTAATTTATTCAGCTGAAACAACTATAGCGGAGAGTTCATTAGATATAACAAGTCTGTAGTCACTTGCAGACGGGGTACCCAAGTGGTGGGAGATTTGTGAGCGCCCTCAATACGGACAGACGTTAATATTCATAAGGCAAGTGAATCTATAGGGATGCTGTAACTGGTTCTTCTAATTTTCGTTTGGTATCCTGTTTTGATGATTTTTGATGAAAGAGATCTGAATATACATGTAAATGGATGGTGAAGAGGCAAAAGAAAAGATGGATGGATCGTGTGAGAAGTGATATGAAAGAGAAAGGACTTAGTGATAGTGTGAGAGCATTGATGCCCGAGTTGTAATGGCTCTGACGTACGAGTTGTAAGTCGCGGGTTCACACTCTGCCAGGCGCATTACTTTGTGTAATTTATTTCATCACCACTGCTCTCAAAACGGTGAAGGAATACATCGTGAGGAAACCGGCATGTCCTAGAACCAAAAATTCGAAGACGGTGGATTACAGCCCATTCCCTCTCCTAGAGAGGAGGCGTGTGTCCCAGCAGTGGGAACATTAAAAAAGCTGATGATGATGATGATAATATGACGGAATGGAAGAAAAAAACGTTGCGCCAACCCCAAGTAATATAGGATAAGGGCTGGAAGAAGATCCTGTTTTGATGATTGTTTTGTTTAGTTTCATTGGCCCAGGAAGTAACCCCCGTGGCAAGCCCAGTAGGAGCCCAGAAGGGTCGAAGCCTACTGGGGCCATGGGTTCGCTTCTGAAATGAAAACATTAGGTCCTGAAACGCAACGGACAGTGAGCAATGGGTAGCTCGCTGTCCGACCTTTTGGTAACCCCGGACCGAGCCCAAGTCGTCGAAGGCGCGTAGTGTTCCACTCGCGCTTCAAGGAGTTGTCACCAACAGCAGGAGCCCAGCAATGTCGAAACCTACTGGGGCCATGGGTGCAATGGAACAGTGGCAGAGAAGGTACAGCGTTTTTAAGTCAGTAAAAGTCTGACACGCCCTCCCGCTCCGCTCAAGAGCGGGGGATGTCATTAGATAATTTTCCCACTTAAAAAAAAGCCACTCAATTTGAAGAGCGTTATATTCCTAAACTAAAACACAAGCCACATCTGTTGGCTTTTTTCCTTCTTTTTCCGTATATTATTTTCATTTCTCACATTTTACTTAATGCAATTTCGCCTCCGCTGATGTAGCAGCCGCGTGTTGCTAGGGGAATTTGATCCTGTATACTTGGAATAAGTACTTTAGGGATTTTTCTGGGTAGGAAATTAGATTTTTTTCTTGCTGTTTGGGGAGTGTCACAAGTTTGTGGAATGTCGCCATAATTTGCATTAAAATTACGGGGGTTGGCGTCTTATTCGACTGCTTACTTCTGGGAACGCATTTACTTATTTACGAAGTTTGGGTAATTTTGGAGCTTGAACGTCTTCATATGAATGGGAACATCTTCCTTATTTAACTTCTCTGACTTTTTCATTATTTATCTCATCTAGTTCTCCAACAGCTGTGCTTTCGTAAGATTGCAGATTTCTTTTTTTGGTACTTGGTAAATCATTTACCCGGCATGTCCTAGAACCAAAAATTCGAAGACATGTCACATTCACCAACGCGCGCTGGGCCCGTGTGGTGGATTACGGCCCTTCTCTTAGAGAGGAGGCCTGAGTCCCAGCAGTGGGCAAATTAAAAAGGCTGATGATGAAATCGTTTAATGACTTTTCATGCTCTAAAGAGAACCAGGTGGGTGTATCTGAAATTATTTTCAATTTATCTTTAATTGTCCTTCGCGATATAGGACCTCGGGTTTCTTCATCAAAAATTCGTCATGACCCTAATCAGCATCGGCCCTGCTGTGTCCTTACAGTTAGCTGACATACCTACTATGCGCCGTCGACGACTCAGATTAAAAACATGACAGACTCCTTATTAAACGGGCGGACGGCGAGCTACCCATTGCTCATCGTTGCTGGCGATCGTTCTGTGACTCCTGACGCCCAGGGCGTCTCCTATCGCGGTGGCTTGCACGTTCTCTTACTCATGCGTCCGTCTCCGTCCCTAGCATTACTGCTTCACCCAATCCTGCAACATCTGTTCTCGCAATACTGCAGCTGCGATGTCCCGTTTTATATTAAAAGTCATTTTCCGTGAAGTCTGTTTCTTAATTAAACGTTATTAATATCTTAAAATGATAAGTTTTCAGGCTTCGTCTCTCCTAATTAGCCCGAAGTCGACCGTCCTATGCTCATAATTCTTACAGTTCCGCTCATTTCGTACGGCACAACTTTTGTCATTTGTTTCATCTTTTGTATATTCTTGTTACTAAACTTTTGGTAAGTTAATTTATTCGAAAATCGAAATTTCAACCGTTTTTAAATTTATGGTTAACCATTTATTAGTAACTAGCTGTGCCCGCGACTTCGCGTGGACTACAGGATTTTGAATTTATTTTTTCTAAAATAAAAGTAGCCTATGTTACTCCTTATTACACCAGCTACCTGCCAAAAAAAGTCCCGTCAAAATTGGTCCAGCCTTTTCAGAGATTAGCCCGGACAAACAGAAAGACAGACAAAAATTGTAAAAAATGTTATTTTGGTGTATGTACCGTATATATATTCATATGGATGTAGTCAAAAGCAGTTTATTCAATATTACAAACAGACACCCCAATTTTATTTATATGTATGTATAGGTGTATAGATTGCATTTTAAAATAAGGATGCATTTTCGGTTATTGGTCTCCGGGTCTCCCCAACTGCTGAAAATGCATTCAAGTTTAATGAAAATTGGTGTCTTTGTTGTGTTATCTTACTCTCAAACAGCTGAAGAGATTTGGATGAAATTTGTTACTTGTGTAGTCCATGTCTTGGAATAGAACATAGGAGACTTTACCCGTGGATTTTTTTCTATTTTCACATGGGCAAAGCCGCTATCAGAAACTAGTAAAAATACATCGTTCGATTCACTCAGTTATCTCAAATTAAATAAGAATCATAATCTCAGAGAAATCAAAGAGACCCAGTACCTAACATAAAACTGTTGTAAAACCTGACATAAAATGGTCATCATTATTCTCAAATCCAAGTCTACAGAATAAAGTCAAACCAATTCAAGCTAGAGTTTTACAGCTTCACTGGACAAAGCCATCTAAGTGCCTCCTCCACACAATCTTCATACATCTCAACGTAATGTATGTTGCCCACTTTTTTTTTCCGTATAGATTTACAGAGTTCTAAACGGGACCCAAGTAACGGACGGTGAACCGTTTGAATCCATGAATAGCAAAATTTATTGAATTTAGAGATCGATTTAATGAGCTGCATCCTATTACAGTGTGCACCTTAATGCGCTCACTGCTAGTTTATTTGCATCAAAAGAAACATTTAGAATTCCTTCAATGTTGAGTTGGAATTTATTAGTTCAAGTTTATGTTGAGGGTATTAGAGAGAATGGATAAAGAGTTTTAGATCCGACTTACATTAGCAGAGCATACCTATAGTGGTTTCTCCATTTCTCTTTTATTCGTTGAAGAAAGTCTTACTTCAATATGCATTAAGGTTTTGTAATGTTTGGTGAAGCCATATGCTAATCCTAGGGGGTTTATCGAATGAAGCGATTAGAATATGTTCCTAAAGTGGGATAATAATAGTCATCATCATCATCATTTCAGCCGATACACGTCCACTGTTGGACGTACGCCTCCCCCAAGCGTCGCCAAATCGAACGTTCCTGTGCGACCCGTATCCATTGGTTTCCCGCTACCTTCACCAGGTCATCGATCCACTTTGTATGGGTCTTCTAACGCTGTGTCTTCCGGTATGCGGTCGCGACTCCAGAACCTTTCGGCTCCAACGGCCATCTGTTCTGCGAGCAATGTGCTCTGCACATTGCCACTTAAGCTTGGCAATTCTTCGCGCTATGGAAATAATAATAGTATCAGTAGATAATATAATAATAGAGTCGATGGGCCTAAATATTAATATTTTTAAGTTTGATTAGTTGTTATTATCAAGTTAGACGAACACACTACGAACCAAACATTAATTATCGATATCTGTGCTGTGTCAGTACACGAAAGTATCGTAGTTATTAATTAAAACTGTCACAGCCTAACCTTAAATATAGAACAAATACTCGAAACAAATTCTGATAGCCACAACATTCAAGTCAAAAGTCAATAGGTAATAGGTTTGAACTTCAAGGCAAGCGTGCTCCACATAGCAAGATAGTAGTCAAAAGCGAGCCTATTAATAATAAACAAAAAACAAATGAGCAACACAATAAATCAACAACAAATCGCAACATTCGCTCCCAAAGTATATTCGTTGAAAGCAAAAAGATTAACAGTCAATTCACCCAGGCACTTATGACGAAAACTTTAGCGAACATCGAGACAAGTTGCCAAAACAACGGCGAAAAATGAGCTCTCAAGCAAAAATAAGCCTTTATCCCCCATTCTGAAAGCGTAATCCACGAAGAATTATTGCCCAGTTATATTAGAGGAAGCATCAATATCTATTGGGTATCAGTACTACGGTTTTTTACGTTATGCCAGTGTCTAATTCACAGTTGGCTGATAGCCAGTGTTCAGGGACGTTATCATACGTTTTCGTTTCATATATGTAAATTATATCTGGTGTAACAATGGACCAGCTTGCTGTAGATGTAGGTCAGATGCTGATGTCCTTTCCATGTTTTGGTTACAATGTTCAGACTTATGACGAACGATGTCGAGTTGCTTTGAGTGCATCTTGTTGAAATTGTTTTATCGTCTGAAAATGGGCAACAACCTTTGCTTTATGTTTATGATTGTTTAGTTTCAGTTTACTGTTAACGCAAATCCTTTGTGTTTATGACATTTTGACATCTGAATTTTCGTTATTAAATCTGTTTGCTGATTAATAATAATAATAATAATAATCCACAACTATCACACAACGCCGTCTAGTCCCAAGCTAAGCAGAGCTTGTGTTATGGGTACTAGACAACTGATAAACATACTTATATATTTCTAAATACATACATATTATAGATAAATTACACCCAGACACAGAACAAATGATTATGCTCATCACACAAACATTTGTCCTGGGTGGGAATTGAACCCACGACCTCCGGCATAGCAGTCAGGGTCACTAACCACTAGACCAACAGGCCAGTCAAATTCACAATTGTTCAACTTATGTTGGTACCTTTTTACACGATTACGCGACGTAAAGGTTGGGTTATGTGTTTATCGGCCTACATACATTACAAATACATATGTATATAGGACGAAAACTGACTGTTTTCCGACAAAAAAATTGAGGATCTGATTGCAGCGACAACCACCAGGTTGAAGCGAGAACTACACTAGACTGGCACACGTGGACCACGCCTGAAGGCAGAACTACACTCCTAACTCGTGTGCCACAGACGCCGATCTGGGCGCGTCGGTCTCCATACACTTTGTATGGAAAATAGACTTGTAGAGCTACACTTGATCCACGCCACGCGACGTCGTTCTACGCACAAATCAGGCGTGTTACACGTGTGCCTCGGTCTAATGTAGTTCTAGCTTCAATTGTACGTAGCGGCGTCGCGTGGAGTGGATCTAATGTAGCTCTACAAGTCTAGTTGCCATATAAAATGTATGGAGACCGACGCGCCCAGATTGGCGTACGTGGCTCAAGTGTGTGCAATGTAATTCTACCTTTAGTCTTTTGAGTTTCTGCTCAAGACTACAAGAGATCTTCATTACTAATTACTAGCTACTATCCTATGTGCTATACTAGGACATGATTTATCCGTGTACCAAATGTTATCTAAATCCGTTCAGCAGTTCGAGCGTGAAGAACTAACAAACATACACACATGAATGAACTTCGTCTTTATGATATTACTGTGAATGTGATAAGTTCATCATTCACAAGAACATTAAAATAGGTTATTTTTCCAATCTTCTGAATCATCTCTAAAGTGATGACAAGTACATGTTGTAATTATTAACCTTTCAGTATCATCATTTATTCTACGAATTTGTGTCGATGTTTATTCAGCATTAAATTATTAAGTTCCAATAAATAACAGATAAATACTCGTTAACCCATGATAAATTGGAATCAACAATAAATAGGTACCTACAGTGAACAGTAATTAGAATTGATTAGAATAATTTGTGTATTTGGTTTGTTATTGGATCATTGTATAATTTATACTCGTAGTATCTTGGTGGTCCAGAGCACTGGGAGGCGGTTTTCTCAGGCGATTATCACACTGCCCCAATACAACGTTGCTTGTAAGTATCTCCATTTGTATAGAAAACACGCACAGTTCAAAACACTGAAAATGCATCCACGCGCGTTCATACAGATCACGCGCCTACAAGCGGAGAAATATGCACTCGCGCGCGTGGGTGCGGGGCGACACGCAAGGTATGGCACACTGAGTCTCGTAGTGCCATGCGTGATTTTGTATGATATGAGTCAGAGCCTGCGTGAATTTATAAAACGCAACTACGCGCATGAGTGCGTAAAAAACCCACACGATGATGCATATCAGTATCCCGATTCACGTAATGGAAACCGTAACGATATCGTAGCGATTTAGTCGTTTAGACCATTTCCGTATTCACATCCATCAATCGAGTTTGAACGACACCGATTTTAAAGTTCTTTAAAATTCGTCGATTTAAAAAACAATCTGTATTACATTATCCTGGTAGAATACTTACTTATTAATGTAACTAGAAATAAGTCTATAGATCGTGAATACCGCTTTTGGATAGGACTTTGATCGAACGACTATAAAACTCCAACGATATTTGGCTTGTTTGATTTTACGTGAATCAGGCTACTGCACTCCCGCAAGTATGCGCGTAGGTGCGTTAACACGCAACATGCAGCGTGATGCGTGACAGTGTGATAATCGCCTAAGAGGTTGCAGTTTCGAAACCGGGGAATTGCCAATGTGAATTTTTCAATTCATTTTTTTTTATTTATGTTCTAGATTAACTTAGACAACACGTCCATGCATATTAATTTTCTAAGTTTATCTGGGATATGAGATGCCGTGTATGTGGTCTGTTAAAATAACCAATATATCTCCCTTTACCTATAAAAACAAAAGTTGTCCATTGTACCTATGTATGTGTTTTAGTTTTAGTTTCCTTTCGTATGTGTAATGGTGTACAATAAAGTATATCTAAATATATAAAAATGAAATCCCTATTTCCTTGGTCACGCCATCACGCATGAACGGCTGGACCGATTTCGCCAATTCTTTTTTTGTTGTGTTCGTTATTGTGAGGAGAAGGTTCTTATGGAAGAAAAATGAAAATTAGGGTAGAGTAGGTTAGAATAAGATAGAGTTGGGTAGAATAGGCTAGAGTAGGGTATAGTAGAGTAGAGTAGGGTGGAGCAGGAAAGAGAGGGAGCGACGCCGCGCGGGCAAAAGCTAGTAATAAATAAATAAATATTCCACATTCAATAACGCGAACGATCACCCCAAATTACCCCACCTCATCATTTACTCGTCGAACCAGTTCTCCCGACTGTTCCTTTTCAAATCTGCCTAACAAGTTTAAAACGTTCCTTCGTCGACTAAGGCGCTGTACACACTGATCCTACGACCCTGGCATGCCACCGCGGCTGATTGATAACCTCCGCCCGTGCGTATCTGGCCTAAATGCGCTATCTACCCTCGTGTCAAAGTCAACTTGACACTGATAACGCAGTTGCCGTGTTTACCAGTCATATGAAGTGGTTTAAGTGGTTTTTTTTTGGTGTGTAGGCGAATTTTGTTTTGTGGTACTCGTTAATATCCAGATTAGCTGAGACATTTATCAATACCACAGAAAAGATGAAAGATGTTAGAAATGAAATACTTTCCGATTTGTTTTACAACGAGTGTCGCCGCTTGTCTCACACCCTTTAACTCCACTGCAGACAATAAACCAATTTGAACGCGACTAACAAACCACGCACACATAGATCGCAAGTTTGCTATTGGTAGTTAAACTATGAGCATTGCCCTACTTTGTGGCATGCCTGCCCCGCCCACGAGGCCATCTTACCACTTTCATCTGTTCTGTGAGCAATACTAAGAAGTCTGAAGCAAGCCGATTGCGAACGGTGCGCGAGCGGCGTTTTCGCTAGATCTAGACGCACCATTAGGCCACTGCCACACTACACGGAAATTCCGTCGCCGATCTTACGCGACTTAACGTTAATACAAGTTATTGCGTATAAAATACAACTAGCGGGCACACTACGCAAAAGATCGGTCTCCCCGCTCCGATCTTGAGCGACGGAATTTCCGTCCAGTGTGGCAGAGGCCTTAAGGTCTGATGCTAGAGCTGCGCGTTTCGCCGTCCTGCACCGCTAAGGGCAATTCGAATGGGTCTGTAAAAGTCTGATACTTCCTGTCCATCTACAAGAAAAAAGGTTAAAGTGATTTTTTTGAGAAACATGGATAGACGATGTGTGCGCCCAATAAAAATGTTTTCTTTCATACCGTCTTTCTATAAAACCTATTTGGATGTAGCGATTGGAGTGTCTCAGCATAAATCCAGTACATACATAATTGGAAGAGACCATATAAAAAAATATGCAAAGAAATACAAACATTTTAAGATATTGACGCCATCGGGTAGCTATTTGTAAACATCCACTTACTTAGAGTACCCTCCTCACAAAAACTGGGCTCTTATCAATTCGGTAGGCGATGTTATTGTCGAGGTGATGTTGTTACTAGGAAATGTGTGAAGTTAGGTATCTTTTGTGGGACAACTAATTAAGATAAAGTAATTTTATAAGCTACTACTTTAACTGTATAGTGAAACGACTTGGGTCATGAATACAAATTACAATGACTGAAGAAAAGGGAGTTAGTGATAGCGTGACGAGTGACAGGACAGAATGGAAGAAAAAAACGTGTTGCGCCGACCCCAAATAAAACGGGACTAGGGCAGGCAGATGATGACAAATTACAATGACTGTTCTATACAAAGATTAGTTTAACACGGCACAAATAACATCTTAATATTTGATGGAAGCACTGGGTCTTGCTACAGTTTCCATGCTTAAGTCAAGAGGTTAACGGATGTTTTGTCAGGTCTCGGAGTACCGCAGCCCGAGCACTTGAACTGCCATGCCGATCCCGTGATGTCACCCAGCATTCCAACGCCGTCGCCGTCTGTCGATCACCCTCAGCCTCGCCAGCATAGCGATCGCCAACAATTGATATCATTCATTAACTATGTACACGAAATTATTATTTTTTTATATTGCTGTGACTTATAAATGGTTGGTTTTTGCTTGGATCAAATGTTGAGTATTTGATAGATAACTACAGAATTGATTATAATAAACCAGTTGCGTGGTCTGGAATAGTTGTATGTTCGGTGTTACCCACTCATCACCCACACGGCTTCAGAACTCTCCTTCCCTGAAGGAGATTTCCTGAGAGAGAACGTACGTATATAACCGTATAAATGCAACTTAATGTTACTTTTAAAAACGTGTAAAGGTACTTATGCACGATAAAAATAGTGTAGAAAAATCAAATAGTAGAAAAATAAAACAGTAAAAAAAATAGTAGCAAAATTAAACAGCAAAAAAATAAAACAGTAGGTAAATTAAACATTGGAAAAATAAAATACTTAGTAGAAAAATGAAACAGTAGAAAAATAAAATAGTAGAAAAAAAACAGTAGAAAATAAAATAGTAGAAAAATAAAACAGTAGAAAAAAACAATAGAAAAATCACCACGAAAACTTAACGAACAAAATTAACATACTCAGAGCGAGATGAAATTAAGTGGCCCGTAAGATGAGATCTTTCAATTCACTGAATAATAAATATCTTTTATTACCATAGTATTTACTTACAAATACACGGTCCGCTTTAGTCGATTTACATACGGTCCCCTCTCGTTCCCGTTCATTTTTCCTGTCCTATCTTTTGTTTGAGCCTTTTTTCTGCAATTACTCTTTAATCGAGAGCTTCTCTATTAGGATGTGAGTCAAAGGAATTTAACGAAAGAAAGAAAGAAAGAAAGAAAGAAAAACAATTTATTTGGTACATCAGGTTTTTTTGTTTATGAATGCTCATGATATACAAAATTCTTTCGTCTTTACAAAGTTAGTGTTTTTTTTCGGTGGGTCAAAATCTTCCAGATGACATCCCCCACCCTTCAGCGGAGCGGGAGATAGTGTCATACTCTTACTGACTCAGAGCCCAGCCCGTTCCTTTGTGCCTTTCATACCAGGCCGAGCTTCGGAAACAGACCCTGGCCCCAGTAGGCTTCGACCCCGCTGGGCCCCTACGGTTGCTGACAACTCCTTGAGGCCCGCGGGAACAGTGCGCGCCGTCGACGACTTGGGCTACAATATTAATGTATTTTGTTTGTACAATTTACTAAGCTAACACCTCTATTTATTAAAAGCGTCACAGAGCCTCTTAGAGTTAGTTCAGGCCCCAAACGCCTATGACCCCAGAGTCCCGAGTAATGTCAAACTATTATAATATAGTTTATTTACTGACTATTCCAAACTAAGTTTAATCTACAGCAATATGATTTATTACGGTCATCTATCACTAATTTAGACTGAACACATTGAAACCTTGGACATTAAACCGAAGGTTTACAAACGCAGTTTATATCTGTTCTAGATAACCCTAGGTGGGATATAAAAGCTGTATAAACTCTATGGTATCGTGGTCATAAACCCGCATTAACACCTCTGTAGCGCTCAATAGATTGGCACTAATTTCCTTTTATAGGATCAAACTTAGCGAGAGGACGCCGGATGCTATCAGGACTTTCAATTTTAGTGATATTGTGCGGTGTCGCCACTTTAGCGTCCATTAATAGATTATTGAGGAGTACTTTGATGGATATCTTGCGTATACAACCTTACTTTTTTGGTATATATGCGAAACCTGAAACACAGTGTCTAGTATTTTTACGTAAATTCGTTCGCGTGGATTACAGGACTTTGATTTTTTTCTTTCTAAAATAACAGTAGCCTAAGTTACTCCTTAGGAGGTCTATATCCAGCAGTGGACATCTTTCAGCTGAAATGGTGATGATAAGAAACAAGAGCATGGCATAGCATAATCACCCTTATAATGTTACCATTGCTGTGACTTAGGCCGCCTTTCAGACTTAGACTGGATTGCAATCCACCACGCGGGCCCAAACAGTGTCACATGTCTTTCATATTTTGTGTCTGACATGCCGGTTTCCTCACCATGTTTTCCTTCTCTGTTTGAGAGCGGTGGTTGGTGGTTGGTGGTTTGGGTGTGGTGGCGGTGGTTTTTTTTTTTTTTTTGGTTATTTTAATTACTATTATTTTATTATAGACAAGGGCCTGGCTGGGTTTGAGCCTACAACAGTCGGAGCCGTTATCACTAGGCCTCCTCTGCTCTTTAGGCCACCACTGGTATCTATACTAGAGCAATATGATTATGAAAATGTCCCTGAACATTGCTCCAGAGCCAGGGTTAGTTTCGGAAGATAGCTCGAGCCCCAGTATGAAGGCTTGAAAGAACTGGGTAGGTTTTTAGTCAGTAAGAGTCTGGCACTATTTCCCGCTCCTCCCAATAGCGGGGGTTGTCATTAGATGATTTTCCTACCATAAAAAAAACCTTTACATTGCTACCTTTTAAGAACGCAGTTACGTTATGATACAAACAATAAACATTGAATCAAGTACCGAATTACTATTTCATATAGAGCAATCGAGCTTAGAACATTTGAAAGTTCTCTACGTCCATGCAACCATTTTGAAATGTTAAAACCTTTTGCTCTCTCCAAAAGCGTAACTACCTCCAGCATTCATTCCGACTCACCCTTCACTTGCACCATAGTATTAAATGAGGGTGCCATAGATTTATGCGCCCCGTAACCCTGCAGATGTCGGGGTGCCCTGGGACTTAACGCTAACTGTTATGGCTGTTCATTTTCCACTTCACTACCTAAAGGTGTGCGCCTGAACACCTTTGGAGCACATTTGTTTGGTATTCGACGTCTGATACTGAACATAGGTAGGTGGTAGAGATGTAACGGAACTGGTGATATCGAAGCCGTATGCGGAAACGGAGTTTTTAAGTTTGGGTGTTAGGAATCGGAACCGAAATTAGAGATGGAGGCAAGAACACCGAAATTAGAGATGGAGGCAAGAGCGACAAAAACTAATAAAACTGAAGAAACTCTGATAATTACCCATAAACATAAAACATCCAAATGTTGTCTGTAAGAAATCGCCCTGTGCGATAAGGCCGCTCATTGTACACTTATTTTGAATAATGTTTGTCCTGTATCTTTTTTGTTCATGCGGCGTAAAATAAAGAATATAATAAATAATAAATAAATAAATAAACATAAACCGGACTCATAACATTACAAAACAATGAAGGAGTAGATTATTGACAGAAGGCACGAGGAGAGGCAGGTTGTCTGTGCGTCCATTATAAGTTTCGATTAAAATTGTTCGGAACCGAAACCGGAATCGAAAGTGCAAAAACTATCGGAAGTTCCGAACATCCGAAATCGGAGTCAACCCTCCGTAGCATCTCTGGTTAATACTTAACGGCCTCAACTTACGAGTGAGTAAGTACTGAGTTTGAATTCAGTTAGGCTCTTTTGTGTAAATAGGTTCATAATCATACATGGTGATGGTTGTGCAAAATATAATACAACATATTGAAATTCCAAGTACCTGTCTAAAGAGTTATCAGTACAAACGGAAGTGGATATGGAAGCTTCCTATGATGTCGGAAATTCGAGACGTGTATGTTATTTGCTGTAACGTACGAGGAAATTGTTGAGAGAGACTTCAGTTTTCGTACAATGACTTTAATATTGTATTTTATTGCCCACTTGAGAGAATAAATGCGACCTGAAGCCACTCGGAGCATTGACAATCTGATTGTAAACACTTTTTCTTCTCACTCCATTTCTCGTAAATTTTAGCTCTAACTGACTAAGTGTGAAGAGGGAGGGGTGTGGGAGCACTTTTGCACTTTAGGATCTCCCAGGACGGTGGCTAGGATAGCCTCCGCTGAGGTTGCTATGAATAAAGTCATTCAGAAAAAATAATAAAATTGAGACAAATCTCTATTAAATCTAAGATTATCTCCTTGATATCACCTTCCTTTCCTGAAAAATAAGAGAATATTCCCGGGACTGAAAACCCTAATACATAAAACACAAAAATAATATCATTTCAAACTACGAGTATAAAACCAACCAACCGATGTGCCCCAAACCGATTTCATTACATTTTAGAGTCTAAAATGTAATGAAATAGATAAAAGATGTTTTGTTTTTAATGGTCTAACATTTAAACCATTATAAACAAAACATCTTTTATTAATTAAGGAGAGTGAGAACATGTAGTGGGCCCATTAACTAATAATACATTAAAAAAAAAACAAACTAAATGTACTTCTTTTAGCTTTATCTGTTTCTAGGTTGGAGCGAGAGGGCGTGTCAGACTTTAACTGATTAAAACTCACATGTGTCCTTCAATTGCCAATCCATTACAATCCGCAGCTCTGACAAGCCCTAGTGGGCGCAACGGTTACCCGCTAGTATAAAATATAGGACTAAAACAGACAGACTACTGTAGTGGTTCAGTGAGTAGTAGGGCAGCTATATACCGTAGGCGCGAGCTCGCCGACGGCGAGCAAGGGGTAGCTGGCAGTCCAGTAACCGTCCGGACCGAGCTCAAGTCGTCGACGGCGCGTAGTGTTCGATGCGCGCCACAAGGAGATGTCAGCAACCGTAGGAGCCAACCCATTACTCGCCGTCCGCAAGCCCGGGCCTACGGGGCCTCGACACTCGTGAGAAATGGAACACAAAGCGGCTTCGTATAGCTTTTTTTTTTATTATGGTGGGAAAAATCATGCAATGACAACCCCCGCTCTTGGGCGGAGCGGATAAATGATAAATGATATTTATTTTGTAAATAGGTTTAAAAAACACTTTTACACGTCAATTTTTTTTCGTCAATTTATGCTAGATGAGGCCGGTGTTTCCTATCTGACTACCCTGAGAAGAAACACCGAAACAAACTCAGGGGTCAAAGTCTCTTTTAAAGTCATACAGTAAATATGTAATGGTCAAATCACATGAGAACCATGCAGATTTGTCTGAGATGGTATTTTGAAGAAAGAACCATACAGATTTGAGTGGACCTGTCCAATCAGTGTAAGCATTTGTCAGTATTCGAAAAGCTCAACTTAGGACTACTAAGGAGCTCTACGACTTGACGAACAATACCAAAGAAAGGACATTTGGGTAGGCCGCTGAAAACACTCAAATTGCCAGACATACGTTAAAATTACTGAAAAGAAAAGAAAAAGCAATCAACATAGTCCTCACATTTACAATAATATAAACAAATTGTTAGTTTACAAAATATTTAGAGAAGTAAATATTTATGTCAAAGAAAAAAAAAATACTTTAAGTACTTAAAATGTATACATGTCATTTTGTAAAATAAAAATAATCTCCAATATCAAATTGTTTAAAAAAATATAAACAAAGGAAAAGCACATTTGAAAATAAAAATAATTAAAAAATACAAAAGAAGAAAAATAAAAATGACAACAGTTGTATTAGGTACTGGAGCAGGTCAATCCCAAGCCTTTTCGTCCTGAATATAGTCTTTTACAGAGTAAAAAGCCTTTTGACAAAGTTTACGTTTTACAAATGATTTGAACTTATTAAGGCTTAGTTGTTAAGTTGTTAATACGGCGGAAGATAGTGTCAGACTCTTACTGACTAAAAGTTACATCTAGCCTTCATACCGGGGGCTCGAGTTCCCTTTCGGATAGCCCTGGCCCCAGTAGGCTTCGACCTGGCTGGGCCCCTGATGTTGCTGACAACTCCTTGAGGCGCGCGGGAAAAGTGCGCGCCGTCGACTATTTGGGCTTGGGGCTTCGTACAACTGGAGTGCCTCCAAAATTGTTTTTTTTAATGAACTCCTGAAGCCATACCTGCAGGATATCAGGCTCCATCTTTTCGGGCTGACGTTATAAATTCAACTTCCAACCCACGCTAAACTATAAATAATAGAAAGAAAACAACACAAAAGTTATTCCTCGCCTCGTCTTCGTGTAAACAAAATGGTTTGCATGCAAGTAGATGGAGCCACTAACACAGGGAAAGTCGTGGGAAATATTATATGTGATTTATGTGAAGTTGTTGCTTGTAAATATGGCGTGTGATTTGTTTTTATTTTATTCGAGATTTTTATCTTTAATTGTTGTTGTAAAGTTAGATGGCGAGAACTATTTTTATGTTAGAGGAAAATAATCATGAATTAATGCTTCGTGCTTCGTTAATGCGATTCTTTTGTGTTTACTTGCTTTCATAAAAAAAAATCACTTAAACAACATGCTGTGTCTACATCTCTCATCCAAACCTCCTGTCGCAGATCTGTTGGAATGCCTACTAGGGCCAGGGTTATCCGAAAGGGAACTCGAGCCTCGGTATGAAGGCTAGAAGGAACAGGGTGGGCTTTTAGTCAGTAAGAGTCTGACACTATCTCCCGCTCCGCTCAAGAGCGGGAGTTGTATCATAAAAAAAAGATCTGTTGGAATAAATTTCAGGCAGCATCTTTGTGCAGAAAAAAATACAGATAGATAAATCTGTATTTTTTTTAATTTTGAAGTATTTGTGTGTAATAAATAAATAAGTAATGGAATAATACACAATTGCACAGTTGAGAGAATTAAGTTCATGATTCAAGCTCTTAAATTACACTTAAATGCACTTATGTAGTAATTTGTTTAAGAAATTAGTTGTCCTAATTGTAAGCAAATAATATGGTAATCAACACAATACACTAGTAGCACATCGGTTTGTGTCTAATCTACACACGCAACACTCTAGTGACGCAATTTATATTTATCAAAATAGGTCAGATTTTTATCCTAAATAAATATTAAATATTTAAAACTAGGTAGGTATGTTACATGTTGTATAAACTATTGCCTATCCATACAATTCGCTCGACGTCAGAGTTGGGATCGCTTTGCGCATTCCAAATTGACGAGTCAATCGTCTTCGTTGTTAGATACATGCAGCAACGCAGGGAACGAATCAGGAGTGACGTCTATGACGCGATGGCGCGGCGAGCCAATGACTGACACTCCCCGCCCTCGCGTCTCACTTCGCACCACTAAAGAGACCGAATATTTGACTTCTGCGCAACCGCTCAAGATCCGTGACGGCAATTGTACTTAATATTATAAATGTGAAAGTAACTTTGTCTATCTGTTACGTTTTCACAATAAAACTACTGAACCCATTTTGATGAAATTTGGTAAGGAGGAAGCTTAAACTCTAATGATATATATAAGCTACTTTTTATGCATCTTCGACTTGGCTTCCACAATAATCAATATTCACGCGGGCGAAGCCGCGGGCAGAAGCTTGTTAGTATAATTAACATGAACTAATTAACATTATATTTAATAATAGTTTCAAATCTCATTGTAAATGTGTCTGGCTTTTGAGTGCTCTTACTAGTTAGTTAATTGACTGTAAAATAATAATTAACAGTCTGTGCAACTTCGTTATTCAAATTAGTTAGTAGGACCTTTGTACTGTTTCAGTGAATCATTTGAAAATGTACCTACCTGTTTACATGTTTGCGACTAAATTAAAAAAATATATATTTGAAACTAGCTTTTACCCGCGGCTTTGCTCACGTTAAAAAGTAGCCTATATCACTATGCATCCGTTCAACTATCTCCACTAAAAAAATCACGTCAATTCGTTGCTCGAATAAAACGAAATACTTACTAAACTAGTCACTGGCAAAATTCAGCGAATCTAAAACAAAAGAAAATAATAATATTGCAATTTTAAAAAAAGAACACCATAGAAAACATAACCAATGACGTCATCAGACATGATTTCCATACTCTATGGATGCTTCGTAAATTCTATTTGATTCAAAACATACCCAGGGGAGAAAGCTTGGCTTTTAACGGTAAAAATAGGTTCTTTCCATTTGCTGTCAGATTATTGGATCCCACCTTTCAGGATTTTGTTACCAGGCAGATATGTAATGAGTATGTGAACGTGTTATGTGAAATCACAAATCAGTAAGGATTTCTAACTTAAAAGAGGGATCCTAAGCCAATATTTTTGCATATACGAAGAATAGAATATTTTTTAACAAAGCTTTATAAAAAAAATTGGTATCTAAGTATTTTAAATATTATTAAAATAAGTTTTATAAAAAGATAATTTTGAATTTCGAACCTTTACACATTCGTCATTTAAATATTCAGTCTTATTCATATTTCTCCGAACTAGTGACATAAAAGTTTTATTTCACTATGTGTCCTCGTACACGGGCCACAAAAAAAGCTAGAAGCGGCTACAAAAAAAGCTAGAAGCGGCTACAAAAAAAGCTAGAAACGGCTACAAAAAAAAAAAAATGAAGCGCGCCACAAAAAAACGCCGCCTCAAAAAGAAGCTTGAAGCGGCTTTTTTGTGGCTCGTGTGCGGTTACACTTTATATTTCTTAGCAATTATATAAAAAAAAAATGATCGATGATTCTTTCCTTCATTTTTGGTACTAAACCATGAGAAAGCTTATCGAAATACTTATTATTATGCTCTGGGTTGGATTTCTTACCTTTTTCAGTCATTTAGTAGTGGCGTGCAAGCGAAAAAGAGGGATGGAACTATACTATACACCCTTCAGTTTAGGTCTTTAAATAGATCGCATTAAGAGCTCGTGGTAGCCCTGAAGGACTCTTTGAAGTCTCTGATGAGATACCTATATTGTTTTTAAAACTAACACCGACTTAATTAATAAACTATGAGAACACAGAGTATCGTAAATACAGATGTGACTCAAAGCTTTCTATCAAACTTGCAGATAAGATTAATTAATATATTCAGGCGCACACGTGTTAAAAGCGAGCACATACGAGCATATACGAGCATTATGCAGAGCATACCCGAGCATTAATCATGCATCTCGGTCGGTAACACCTGATACTTCGTTACTCTATGTTACCCACATTTTTATGAAAATAAGAGTTTTTTTTTTATTATTTACGTTCCACCTTTTGTATGGCCGCTGTAAAGATGTTTACGCGTGGTTAGGGTTGGCGAATTAGGGAAATGGAGCGGTGAAATTTGAATAGAGTGTGTGTAGTTTTAGGCCTATGAAATGGATTGTTTTTGTTGTAAGATTTTTTTGTTTTTATTTATTTATTTATTTAGGTTAACCAACAATTGTTTACACAAAACGGCTTTAACATAAAATATTTAAAAATAACATATTTAAAATTATAAGTTATACGTTGTATTGTTGTACGAATCTCAATTTTCTAGTTATAATTAAATAATTTTCTGCCGCAATTCTTTGCCGGTATCAGGTCCATAGCTGTATTCAAGACAAATGGTTAAATATGCAGTATTCTAGTTTTTTTTTAGCAATATAAATTAAATAATGCTTGACTGCGAACTCAATTGGTAAGCAGTGATGCAATCAATGATGGTTTTTTTTTTTTGATGCGAAAAATCATCTTATGACAACCCCCGCTCTTGGGCGGAGCGGGAGATAGTGTCAGACTCTGACTGACTAAAAAACCCATCCCGTTCCTTCTAGCCTTCGTACCGGGGCTCGAGCGCCCTTTCGGATAACCCTGGCCCCAGTAGGCTTCGACCCGGCTGGGCCCCTGCTGTTGCTGACAACTCCTTGAGGCGCGCGGGAACAGAGCGCGCCGTCGACGACTTGGGCTTGGTCCGGACGGTTACCGGACGGCCGGACAGCGAGCTACCCATTGCTCACTGTCCGCAAGCCCGCGCCTACGGTGGCTGGAAATCGGGATCGGAATCCCACGGTGGTAGGCCAGCCAGAAGGCTCGCCGCTTCGCGGGACAATCAATGATGGTAAAACGCACTAGTTTATTAAGAGCTTCTTCACTCTAGCCCACAGGCAAATTGTTCCAGTGCTTCGATGTACTCAGTATAAACGACGAGGCAATAGTAATTCAATTTTAGATTCCTAATGCGTACAACCCTGTACAAAAAGACGATGATGGTTTGCGTTCTCTCTTAGTTATGGGTTACGTTTACGTTCCGACGTTTATTTAAGTCGCGTTTACGTTGCTTTTTTTAACGTTTTATTGCGGTTTGATTACAAATAAAATATACGAAGAATGCTGATGAAAAGTGAGGAGATTGTGGCATGTATTGTGAAGATTATCTTAGGATATCAATCTGGAAGTTGACGGTTATCGAAAGAATATTATCATCAGCATTTCAGCAGTAAGACCAATAAGCACCTTAGCGTATACACAGGGTTATTTGCAAAACACTGGCAACTCCTCAGGACTCTGACTTTTAAAAATTCATCATTATTTTATTTCATCAGATTTTCATACAAAAATAAAAATATTTAAATCGAATATTCTAAATAATACGAAGTGTATGTGAATAAAGCAATAGTACAATAGCGGAGGGGAGCGGGGATCGGACGGCGGGGGTGCTTGATGCGCTTGTATATGTATGGTATAGCAAAATACAGAGTTGAAATGTATTAAATAGAACAACGAATTGTGAAACAAAAGTTGTTGCTTATGATGTTAGTAATACAGTCCTACAAGATTGGTAGTATTTTACAAATATATTATGTATATAGCCTTGAACTGTAGATTGTTCGAAGGTGTTACCGCCTTTGCAAAAAAGAGCAACTGAAGGAACCGCGGGTCACCGAATCAGTAAAAGTCTGACACTCAGACCTAGACCATGACGTTTAAAGTAAGATTGTTTTAATCTTGTTTCAGTGTGGGAAGGAGACAGCTATACAGGTAGTCTAGCGCCATCTCTTACCCACAACGAAACAAGATAAAACAACTGTGACTGGCCTGTTGGTCTAGTGGTTAGTGATCCTGACTGCTATGCTGGAGGTCGTGGGTTCGATTCCCACCCAGGACAAATGTTTATGTGATGAGCATGATCATTTGTTCTGTGTCTGGGTGTAATTTATCTATTACATGTATGTATTTAGAAATATAGAAAAATATTTATCAGTCGTTTAGTACTCATAACACAAGCTCTGCTTAGCTTGAGACTAGACGGTGTTGTGAGATAGTTGTGGAATTATATTATTATTTAGAAATAAACGTTATTATTATTATAAAACGTTATTATTATTATATATTATATTATTAACTTTAATTTGAACGTCATGGTAACCCCATCAATGTGAATTTATTCGATGAGCACAATTTTTTTTTTTCTAGCCTTTGCTGTCCCACTGCTGGGCAAAGGCCTCCCCCAAGTCTTTCCAAACTTTCTTCTCCTGCGCCGTCTCAAACCAGTCCTTGCGGTACGCGTCCAGATCATCCCGCCTCCTCTTTCTAGGCCGACCTCGACGGCGCTTTACTTCAGTAGGGACCCACTGCGTGGCGACGCTCGCCCAGCGGTCCCTATGCATGCGGCTGACATGACCCGCCCAGTCCCATTTGAGCCTGGCAGCCTTTTTGCCCACGTCTATGATACCTGTTATGGAGCGCGATGCGCGATGAGCACATAAAAATGTAAAAAGCCTTCTCCTTCTTAGCGTTTCGATGGCAAATCTTATTAAATTCCATGCCTGGTCCAGTATTCGGCCACAGCAATGATGTTGCCATTAGATCCTTACGTGAACAGGTTACAGGGCACAATCATGCAGGATGGAAGGTGGGACAAGGTCTGTGGAGAGACGACTATATTGCCGTGAAGTGAGAATATTGGTTGGAATGTTGCCTGAAGTATGAATTTTGGTGGCAATATTGCCGGCAAAATTCCCATATTTCCGTCAACGCCACATCTTTAGTCGGGACCGTCTAGGAACCTCCGTGTGTGGAGATTGTGAAAAGCCTTAGCAAATTGGTTTTCGCTGTGTTTTTCTACATCTATATTGATACTCGTAACTTGAAATCCATACATTAGCAGCCATATTGCCATTCTCTTTATATGTATTCCCAAAAGAATAAAAGATTTGGTTACATCACATTCTTCGTAGGAACATGGTTTTTCCACTAAACTGTTTGTAATCCTATCCTTGATGTCACTCACCCCATTCTGATTAATTTACCAGCGTGAGAACTAGAACAAATGTTCCGGTATAAAAGTAGTATTTTAAATAGTTTCGCATTTGAGCTGGCTCATCACGAAATAAAAATAAAATCATCATCATCATATCAGCCGAAAGACGTCCACTGTTGGACATAGGCCTTCGGACCTATGCGTCACGCATCCATCAGATTCCCTATTTAAGCAAAGCTTCGAAAATATTTTGGCAATAGTTTCCCACCAACGGGGATTGTACTCGGGTGTACAGCGATAGTCGTAATAATAATTGTCCATCATCAACATCAACCACTATTTTTAACTTTTCAGATATCGTCAATTTGAGACACAATAGTAAGACAATAGATGCGCGAACGCCGGCGTTCATTTGGGGCTTAACCCGTTGTGTGTCTAAACGTGGATCCACGCGAGACACAATGGCTTTTTAATTGTGTCTCTAATTACGGCACTCGAGAGGTTAATGAAGAGTAACCATGTAGTTTCTTGCCGGTTCTTCTCCATAGGAACCGACCAATTTGGAACCGTGCACTAGCTTCTGACGTTTTATAAGTGCTCAATGAAATAAAAATATTTGATTGAATCATCGGTTGGTACACGTTCCATTAATTTTTTTAAGGGCCTCTAGAACACCTTCTTTTCTTTATATATTGTTTGTATTAAATATGTGTTATTAGTTATGTATTGTAAATAAATAGTAGACCTCAAATTACCTGCATATATTTTCCTCTTTCGCTGTCAACGCCATGTAAAGGTTGTCTGTAAAAAATCGGTTTTTGTGATAAGACCGCCCATTGTGACACCCTATTAATTTTATTTTTAACCGACTTCGAAAAGGAGGAGGTTCTATGTTCGGCTGAATGTATGTTTTTTTTCTACTGTAATTTTATTTTTGGGGTTACAATAAACAGTCTATCTATCTTCTATAAGTCCTGGACCCCAGGGTTCAGAGAAATATAAAAAACATAAAAGCAAAAATTGGTTTTGTTTATTTAAGCTCACCCTTGACCTTGTGTATTCGGGGAACAGGAAAAACTTTTGATTAAGAACAGACGAAAGAAAGCGAACTTTCAAACAAGTTTTTATTGTTTTCTTTGCATAATTTCTGTGGAAAAATCATCCTGAAAGGAAAACAATTTTCGGGGGCCATTAATAATTTTATGAGTTTTTAACTCATAAAAGTGGTGCAAAAATTGTTAAGCCCGTAAAAAGTTCCGCTTTTGGTAACCTACTGCTAACAGCAACCTGACCTGATGTTCACAGTTCGATTAATATATCTGGAGCCTTACACGACGAGTTATGTAAATGTCAAGACCTACCCAGCATAGCATTCATCGCATAATCAGCCTTTTAATGTTCCCACTGCTGGGACTCAAGTCTCCTCTCTAGGAGACGGAATGGGCCGTAATCCAACACGCGGGCCCACTGCGGCTTTCGGAATGTCACATGTCTTTTAGAATTTTTGATTCTAGGACATGCCGGTTTCCTCACGATGTTTTCCTTTACCGTTATGAGAGCAGTAGTGATGAAATAAATTACACAAAGTAATGCGCCTGGCTTGGTTTGAACCCGCGATCTGCAACTCGTAAGTCGGGGCCGTTACCAATCGGCCACCATTGCTCCCTACAACGCCCTTTAAATAGCTCCATTCCTTTGACAACTCAGATTAGGTCACCAAATAGATTGCATCAAGAGCTTGTGGTAAGGGCTCTGTTTTATCGCAGAATACGAATAGTACCATACAGTCTGCACTTCTAGCTTTAAACTGAAACATCGTGTTTTCAAATGAGATCCCTATTTTTAATTTTTCCCGCTCAAGCACTTTCATCCTGTTATAGTTCAGGATGAGAGTGCTTCTTGGGTATTCTGCATTAGCGAAGTACCTACTAGACAATATATCGCTTTAGTTTCATATTTCATAATTAGACAAAATGGTTTTATTCAGTAAAAGTTAACATTCTTTCTAACTCCACTCAGAGCATGATGAGTCGGCAAGATGGTTGATGGGGGTTGGTTAATATCTCACGAATACAAAGACAATAGGTACATTGCTGTGTGCAACCGTGAATACGATGAAACAACATAAGCCAGTGTCTGAAGACCCGCCTCAATAACCAGTGTAGTCTACTCAGGATTACTTCCAGTGATGAGACGTAGACGATTACGTAGGAGTCTATGTACTATGTGGTAGTTGTACAGAGAGCCATGCAGCGTTTCATCACAAAATAGGTAGGTACAAAAGTCAATCTACATGTAAAGCGCGCTCGAGCAATGCACACATAGACACCGCTCACGGACACGACATCTCGGAGCGTTTCGGACCTCTCAAACGCTCATTAGTGTGCGTCCACCGAGCGTAGGTATAAAAAGTAAAGTACATACATCGTCTTCTGTACCTATTTATTTTGTAGTTCCATGTTCGTCTAGAAGACCAAGTTACGAACATCGAAATCCGAAGACACACGAAGGTTTCCGACATAGGAAAACGAATAATGGGACCGGACAGGACACCTAGCGAGGCATATTTCTACACCACACATGAATATGAATATTATATCCTTTAACCGAACCAGAGAATAAGTTTTATGCCAATGTTTGTCTTTTGTTCAAAATACACTGAGCTAACGCGGTATGGAAATGAAGATGGGAGCTCCGTTCATGGTTGAGAATGAATAAAGTTTGCGGAGGATTCGTTGAAATCCCTCGATCATATGGATGATTGGAGATAGTGTGAAATTCTGTGTGTATCATGTTATCAACTTGTCAAATTTTGCTGTTGAATATGAGCCTATGCAGCGTTGGAAGGCCTCCTACAAGGTGGACCGATGACCTGATAAAGGTTGCAGGAAACCTATGGATGCCAGCCGCACAGGATCGTTCATTGGACGTATAACGGCTGAAATAATGATGATAATGAGCCTATGTATTGCTTTAGAAGACACAAGAAAAAACTAAAGTCGTCACTAAAAAGGCAAAGTCTGGGATCGAATACACGTGTGCTTTAATGCGATGTCAACCTTGGAAAAAGAGAAATTACTACGAATTTATTCAGTGCATTCTCGGTATGCAATTTCCTTTATTACCTGACCTTCCCAGTAACCTTGAACTCCGTACTTCGAACCGTTTTAGCGTGCAGTAACTCATTAAAACGGCTTGATTTGGACACAGTGTCCGAATTTAGATATTTTTATTTCATTTTTCACTTACTGTGTGACTCCTGACCTGACATACAGGCTTGCCTAGTTCGGGAGTCAGAGGCTTCATGAATTGTATCAACCTTATAATTATGACAATAAAGCATTTTATTATTATTATTTATTATTATTACTTACGATTCGTATACACACTGTTTAGTACAGTCAGATAAAAACTTTAAAAATATAATCTACACTAATATTAATAAAAATAAAGAATTAAAGTTTGCTTTTTTGTTTGTACGAAGTAGTCTCTGACAGTACTGGTCTGATTGTTAAAATTTTTTTACCGATAGAAAGCTACTTTATTCCTGAGGGAACCGCGGGCTAAAGCTAGTATTATATATGGGGAAAAAAGTTTTACCAAAACTATTTTAGGCTGGATTTAAGGCGGCGATTTCAAGTAATATTTTTTTTATTATTACATTGTAAAACTGTTTTTTATCTGACTATACCTACTAAACAGCTTCAATAAAGATAGTGTAGGTACTAATCGTCAGTAAGAAGATATTAAAAATTAAATGTGTCGATTCGGACACTGTCCAAATACCTATATTGTGTCCGAATCAACAACAACTCGTTAATTTAATTCTTAGAAATTATATGCAGAGTGCACTGAATATTTTATTCAGCAGTTTTTATGCATTCTAGGTGATGAACTTAACGGTGATTTTTAAACTTAAATTAGTTTGTTATGAGCGTATAGATCTTTTTTTTTCGAGGGGAAACCTTCAAAAGGCGCCCGGACTTGGGATTTTTTCCTCACTAAAACCACGCCACACCATCAGCACATAGAAGGGGCCCCGTTACCTCTCAAAAGACCATTCCGGAACCCCCTCAGTGCAACGCCTGTTACGACACATCCCTGAGGAGACTTTATAACGGTCTCCCCTGACCCTCTTTATGCACGGCAGCACGTGATCACTGTGCTACCGTCTTCCCTGGAATCCCTCGACGAGTGAGCAGAGTCCCCACTACGACAGGGAATCACTCCTTACGATTTGTGCGTATGGGCGTCCTCCAAATACCGGTTGAAGAGTCATGTGAGAAAACAAAAAGGCTTCGATCTTAAAAAAAATGCGGTGCTGATATTCTGACAGGGCCTGTGATGCCACGGTTAAAAAAAATAACAATGTAAATAAAGTTTAATTAAAAAATAAAAAGCAAACATTCACCGACTTCCAATGCTCCAATTTCATAGTATTATTACTTACCAGAATTTTTCTAATAACAACACCTTGGTACAGAAACAAGACTAGTTCCTCAAATCGCATACTTATTTCTTTCAGAATTTCTTATTCCTCAACTAATTTCCAATAGAAAATCAACAAACATACATATATGTCTTCGATCGCACGCAAATGATTTCCAAACATTCGACGCTATCCCTTGTACGTGGAACGAAATGCAAATATGTGGCATATGACGTGACAGATACAAACAGTGTCTTTAGCGACATGTATCGGCAGTGCCGTAACTAGGGCGGTGTCAGTGGTGCCCAGACGCAGGGCGCAGACTCAGCTCAGAGGGGCGCAGAAATTATCAAACAAGAGCCAAGTTTTGTGTTATGCTTGGTAATAAGTAGCAATATATGTATATGTAACATACAATAGGTATGCTATATATGTAACATACAATAAATGTTTTTTCCAATTTCTGTTTGGTCAAAATTGAACCTCTCTCTTATTGCACTGCACTTAAGTACATAATGGCCCTTGTCACCAAACTGTGACCACTAGTGCTATAATGTAGTTAAAACCTTTTTGTTCAACCTCTCCCCCGCCATAATTATATTATATTTACCGAATCAGGATGACCGCGCGTCATCCCCCACGAACCGCCGGTCAACCCCCGTTTATTAATACTGGGTTGCGACAGTCACTGTCTCGATTTCGAATTTATAAAAGAAAAGGCCTTTTTGATGGTGGAACATCATCAATGACAACCCCCGCTCTTGGGTGGAGCGGGAGATAGTGTCAGACTCTTACTTACTAAAAACCCACCCCGTTCCTTCAAGCCTTCATACCTGGCCTCGAGCTATCTTTCAAAACTAACCCTGGCCCCGGTAGGCTCCGACCCAGCTGGGCCTCTACTGTTGCTGACAACTCCTTGAGGCGCGCGGGAACAGTGCGCGCCGTCGACGACTTGGGCTCGGTCCAGACAGTTAGCGGACGGTCGGAGAGCAAGCTACCCATAACTCGCCGTCCGCAAACCCGCGCCTACGGTGGCCGGAAATCGGGATCGAAATCCCGGCGGCATAAAAGAAAAGGGGCCACGCTTATACGCCTTTTCCCACGTCTAAATAAGTCCATGCTACGCCTCTGCTCACTGGTATACTAGTATTGATATTAAACTACTGCTGGTTAGACTAGAAGCCGTACTTTTTTTTGATGTGGGAAATATAAGTTTGACACTCACGCATGAATGTTTTTGTGTAACTTTGGTGGGTCTGAGAATAAATTGTAGACTATTTTTTTAGCCTCCTCCATCTTACATTTTTTCTTTCATAATTTAAAATTAAAATCTGTTTATTTTATATGGCAGAGCAACGTATTACTATAAAAAAATCGTGTCGCAGTGTTTTCCGAACTCCTCCGAAATAGCTTGAACGAATTTTATCATATTTTTTTTGGTCTTCTTCATCATAGGATTAGGCTATTTTTTATACCCCTAGTCTACTAAAAGGCGGGCGAAGAGGCTGTTTGCAGCTGGTATATAATCATTAATTTGAGCAATGAAATTACTCTCCCCGAAATCAATTATGGAGTACAAAGATTGTATATTTGCGATTTCGGGGAATTATTTGATTGGCCACGTGTAACCTGACCTTTATATAAGTACGAGTACATTCTCCCTTCTAATGAAGTCGAAAGTTTCAACATCCTTAATTAATAGCGATTTCATATTACGCAATCGTTAAGTAACAAAACTGGTGCTGCAAAAATTTGCTAAAATTGATGTATATAAATCAATAAGCATTAAGCATAAATTCTAAATTCTAAAAATTTTATTTCACATAGACCTACATGGGCACTTATTAAACGTCAAAAGCTAGTGCACGGTTCCAAATTGGTCGTTTCCTATGGAGAAGAACTGGCAAGAAAGTCCATGGTTACTGTTTAAGCACCGAATCCAGATTTTTGATTTAATTACACGTGAAATTTACTTTAACTTTGGACAGAGGATAAGCATTGCCATAAAGCGAGCATATCGTCAGTGTAGTCTTTTGTGTACAATTACCATTCGAGCTTTTTGACGCCTTATTTTACCTTGATTTTAGTTAGTTTTAATATATTTTTTTAATTGTACTGTAATTATAGTTAGTTAATTTTTTTTAGAAATAAAAGTTATGTAGTAGTAGTTTATGATTTATTATTTAATTCTTATAACAAAATTAAAATCAACTCAAACAATGTTAATAATTAGGTAATTAATATTACTAGTTTAGATGTGATCAAGACATTCTGAACTCTCATTTAATATTTAAAAGAAAAAAGAAAGAAAGAAAAACAGTTTATTCACGCGTTAAAGACGCAATCTTAAAAGTAGGTAACAGAGCATAACATCAATGGATAGGGAAGATATGCGTCTCGTCCGCGCTAAACGGCCGAACGCTCAGCATAAAGCTGCGGCCTCACACATAATGCGTTGAGCTCACAGCGCTGGTTTTCAGCGTGGGCCGGTCGCTGTGTCGACATATAGACGCTGGAACGGTACAGTAAATAAAAGTAACTAAAAATAAGTATAGAAAAGTTATAAATAAAAATAAAATAAATAGGTAAGGTGTCAAATACAATTTTATAAAGTGTAAAGTATTTGCCCGAAATATCTTTCTCTGTAAGCCGAATTTTGAGAGCATCACGTATTCAGGTGGATTTCGGTATCGGCGTAATCCTTTAGTGGCCTTTGGCGGAATGCCATGGAAAAAAGATGGCGCAGACTCATTTGTAACTGACTTGCCAATACTGCATGTGTTACTGAGGCAGACCAGACTGGGTCTGAATGTATACCAATAGACTTTTAAACATCGGGTCTAAATGACTGTGTTTAGACCTGATATGTTTCGTAGGGTTGTTTCTCTCTTCTTAGTACACTCTTGACAGAGTAGTCGTGGTCATGTCTCGGTCGAGTCCCGCACCACCGCCTGTCTCGCGATACGACGCCATGCAGCTCTGTGTTTAGCGGCTTGGGAGCCTTTATTTATGCTGTAGTGTGTCACGGTTTTGATAAGGTTCGTCCATCGTGTTGGAGAGCGTCCACGAGATCTTTTGCCTCCGACTTTCCCTTGCACCACCAAACGTTCCATCGAGTCCTCATCACGGGTGATATGCCCGATGAACTTGAGGATTCGTACACGGGTTTTTTCTTCGAGACTAAAATTAGAGCTGCACTGCGCACACGTGTGCCACACGAGCCGATCTGGGCGCGTTGGTCGCTAGACTTGTAGAGCTACTCTAGATCCACGCCACGCGACGTCGTCCTACGTACACATCAGGCGTGGTCCACATACGTGTGCGTCGTCGGTCTAATGTAGTTCTCCCTTAAGTTAGTCGTCGACTCAAAGACGCTAGTTTCGGTCAAGCTGAGTAGTATTCGCTTCGTCGAAACCAGTTTTGGCTGAAACCGAACCTTCAGTCGCTATTATGTTCATAAATATAGTCTTAGAACCTGATCATTTTCCAAGAATGTGTCTGGCAGTATTTGACACAAAGTAACTAATAGTGGCCGCTAATGGCTGCCTGGCGTTGAAGGGGCTGTTATGGTGTCAATCAAAAAACTAAACATAAAAGAGAACACGTCTTTGATAAGCAAAACCACAAACCAGGCCAACGACTTCAAAGATCCTTGAATTTGGTTCAAGTCTATCAATTCGAACCAATAAAAACTTTATAGTTGGACTAGGTTTTTCCCGTGGCGTGGCTCCCGAAGAAAGTGCACGTACCACAGATAAAATGCATTGTTCAAAGAAATTCAAGATCTTTTTTATTTACACTAGCTTTTGCCCGCGGCTTCTCCCGCGTACATTATATAGCATATGTCAATGAGGAATAAAGCGGCTTACTATCGGTGAAAAAATGGATCAGAACTTCCAGAGATTACTTCCTACAAACAAAAAAACAAACTTTAAATCTTTATAATGTTAATCCAGATAGGTTCAAATTGATCGTTTCCTATGGATTAGAACTAGCAAGTGACTCCTTGACCTTGATCTATAAAGATATTCTTCTTTTTAGAAAGAAAATATGTCCATGGCACTCAGAGACAGCGTTTTTTTGAGGATAATCATTATCATTTTTTTTTTTGAGGGTAATCATTAAATACCTTTTCCGCTCTGGGTGGAGCGAGACTTTTACTGACTAAAACCTACCCGTGTTTCTTCAGGTGTCCTTTGCGTTCCAGGATAGTGGTACCTAATCACTTCTTCGAACATTACCAGAAGCTTTAATTCATTAAACCCTAAGCCAATGCGTTCGTTCACTCATTGTCTCTATTGTGGTTCTCATTACGGTATTCGAAAGTATCGAGAAAAAGCATCGCCATGTTATTGGAACATCCATTGAATGCCTCCTACAAACAGACAACCAACATCACCTATTTATTACATATAATTTTTTCCACCTTTATTTTATTTATTTATTTATTAGGATCTCCAACAAAGGTTACATAGACACAGTATAAATCATTATGCATGGGGTCTTTCAACGTGTGCTCCTTCAGTTACAGGAGACCACAGCATGCACATATAACTAGGTGAATTTCACAAAAAAAAACCAAACAGATTCGACAAAAAAAAACACGTTCCAATAAATCATGTCAAATTAAAACTAAAAAATAGGGTCAAGTTACAAAGGTCAAAAGGGATTGACCCTTTTGACCTTTGTATCTTGACCCTATTTTTTCAATCAATTTGAATTAATTAATTAGGAACAATTGTTAAAGTCAAAGCTTACAAATTAATAATTAGAATTAAATAAGAATAATAAAAAAATCAAAATTTAACTTAAGACTTTTGACCAATGTTGGCCAAAGACTTGGACCAAACATCGTCACATGTGTTTTATCTGTTTTACGAGTTGGTCTTTATGTGGAAGAACATTGGCGACGCCATTTTACTGCGGGCTAGGGCACATAAATCAATCGGGGCCGACTTGTTTACGTTTTATGTACTTGGCTTTCAGATGTGTAAGTAGGATTGGCGGGATGTAAAGAATTGGAGAAACAAAGTCTTGAAGATATCTGTTACGGTCGTAAATGGGGTTTGCATCTAAGGAATTGTAGGTACAGCCGGCTACAGTTGTACTGCTGTACCTGCCTGATAGGCTTGCCTTTGACCACCATCTCACCTGATGGTAAGCGAAGATGTGGTCGACGATGGACCACGCTTGCCTAGAAGTGACCTATTCATTCTTAGACTTAAAGACCCCTAAATTGTAGCTATCAGGAAAAACAGACCCCGGCAGGGAATTCTACTCCTTGGCTGTACGCTCAATCAATGTTTGAATTGTTCGAAAGAAAGAAAACATGTTTATTTGCCACACAATGAACAAACAAGTGTTAAAAAGCTTAAATTGAAAGTAAAAAAAAAAATAACAACAAAAATGTTTCTCACGGTAGTGCCATAGGGTCAGTTCAGCATCGACGTCTCCAACCACGTAGCAGTTGCCTGACGCTGCTTTTCAACTAAACATTTCAGTGTAGGGTGAGTGACGGATGAAAGTCAGTTTTAATATATCTCATCATCTTAGCCAAAGACTCATCGTGACCCTCGCACACGGCTCCTGAAGGAGCAATATTGGTGTCAGTAAAACTCTGACTGCAGTACCTTCTTTCTTTTTTTAGGTGGAAAATTTTCCAATGACTTTACCCGCTCTCCAACGGAGTGGGTGAGCGTGTTACACTTTTACTGACTAAAACCCACTCCCATGTTCCTTCATTGTCTTTCATTCCAAGAGGTTCCGTTTCGGACTACCCATGGTCCCCCATGGGTAGTCTACGACACGGCAATACAATATTACATATTTAAAAAAACTTTTGTTTTATAGTAGACAAAACAGTTTTGTCTCAAATGTGCGCAGGCTTTAAAAGCTAGTCAAAAATAATAATAAAAAAGAGACTGTCAAATTATTGTATTTGTTTTAGCCTAATTCATCATACCCATGTGTAATCATAGTCTATTATTATCCACATTATCTAATAGACCCAATTCTATGCATAACAAATAGTTATCTGCATACAAATAATTGTTAACAAATCAATCAACTATTGATGTGGAACTGTATTCTATTTATCATTAGTATGTTATTTAGTAAAATAGCACATAAATATTGAACTCGCGTGACTATAAACACAAAATAGATAGATGCAGAAGTCAATCTACATACAAAGCGCGCTCGAGCAACACAGACATAGACACCGCTCACGGATGCGATGTCTCGGTCGCGTCTCGGACCACTCGTCGAACCGTACCGGCTTAAATGCTTATTAGTGTGCGTCCACTGAGCGTAGGTATAAAAAGTGAAGTACATACATGAGATTGTCTTCTGTACCTATCTATTTTGTGCTTTGACAAAGGGTAAACTCATTATGAACAGGAATATTACGCAAATTACGGGAAACGTATGAAAATTTGAATTTTTCAGGCTTCCCTGGAGTATTCACTGATTGTGCGTGGGAAATCACCCAATGACTTCTCTCGCTCTCAGAGCAGGAGGGCGTACTAGACTTTTACTGACTATAACCGCACCAATGTTCCTTCTTCGCCCTTTGCATTCCAGAACCACGTGTTCTTTCAGAAATCAACCCATGGTCCCAGTGAGCTTCGGCCCTACTGGGTTCCTACGGTTTTGCTAACATTTCTTTGAAGGTTTTGCTAACATTCACTACGTCCCATTGACGACTTGGTCTCGGCCTGGACGGTTATTGATGGCGAGCTACAAATTACTCGTCATCTGCAAGCCTACGCTTAAGGTTGCTGATAGTATGGGTTGGGGACGTTGGGTCCTACATATCCATTTCCTCATGCGTGCGGCCGCCTCCTTTGCTAGCATTAGGTACTGCTTAGCAGAAGGAGGCGACTGCCGCCAATTCTCTCTCACTCGAGACCATGGCCTGTACCAGGCCCAGCATGAGAGATCGCCGCCGAGTATATCAGTACCCCTAGCCAAGTTGCAAATCTGCAATAGTTAACGCTAGTACAAAGCTTCAAATGTACGGGAATGACGTCATCTGAACGCTCCGTTAAGTGGTTAGAACAAAAGAATTGGTGGCAAAGCCAACTCGAAGCGTTCGACGCAAGCGAAACGGTTGTAACTTGGTAGCAGTCCTCTCGAGGAATGAAGTATTCACCTTAACATTAATTAAGATGTTGCATGCAGTAGAAATATTCTTCGAATGTGTTGGTTTTAATAAATAACTAATGTTTAATGTTTTTGTTCCAGGTAAATTATAATCAATCGAAACTGCTGATTCTGTTCACGATCAGCCTCATCGTGATATGTAAGATTATTCTAATTTTTTACACTTTTTCTAAAAAATCTACCTAGGATTTTCTTTCATAAATCAGTCTTATAGAAATCAATCTAGAATGTAGGGAATTTGACGGCACGGTTAACGCAGTGGTTGAGCGATTGGCTAATGCGCTGCGTGTCTCGGATTTGATTCCCACACTAAACAAATATTTGTATGGCCTACAGTGAGCTGAAAGCGAATTTGGTTTTGATGATCTCTGGCAGTTTTGAGTATTTTTTGCGGCCTACCCAAATGTCCTTTCTCTGGTTTTTGTTCCTCGATTCTTTGAGTTCCTTAGTAGTCCTGAGTTGAGCTACATGAATACTGATAAATGCTTGCACTGACTGGACAGGTCCACTCAAATCTGTGTTGTTCTTCCCTTAAAATACCATCTCAAACACTAATTTGCATGGTTCTCATATGATTTGAACATTACATATTTGCTGTATGGACCCCTGAGTTTGTTTCTTCTCAGGGTAGTTAGCTACGAACAATGGCAATATAACTTTTTGTCTATTTTTAATTCTATTTGGCTAGGAAACACCGGCTTCATCTAGTTTAAATTGACGAGAAAAATGAAGTGTGACGCCTTTTTCACACTTGACGAGATTTCCTTCAAGTGTGGCGAAGTGTTCTTAAAAATTTATTTGCAATATAATTTTTACGTTAACGTTATCTAAACTTTTAACGCTGTCTGATTGGCATAAATGTGTCGATCGAGTAAATCACTCGCACTAGGCGCTGTGTTAGGTGTTCTTTATCTGGGTGTATTGTGTATATGAGTTTACTTGTTTATGAACACACACACGATACTTACACTTTTTTTTTAACAAAATCAAGTAATTACTTACAAGATACATATCTCTAGTCGTGTTTTCTGTAACCGAAGTTAACTCAATCTTCTCAGATTCCTTTATCAGACCCACTCATTAGAGTGTCCAAAGTGTCCCTACACCTGTTCTTTGGAAAATCTAAAAAGGCCACTGACGCCGCTATATACCTGCAACCTGCTGGGCCTAAAATCTTGAAGAAAAAGAAAACCATTGATTCGTGAAAAAGAAGAAGAAGATTCCTTTATCCAAATTACAATTTACGTTTCGAACAACTTAGGATACTAGTTTGATCTTTATGTCTAGTGAAGTTGCAGCCTCCGATTAACATAGCCGCACCAACTACTTTTGTTAGCTCCAACCGTGGCGATATGGAAATGTTGTGAAAAGACCTTGTTTACGGTTTTTATTTACATAAGAAATTGCATAGTTGTGTTTTGTACTAAGAGGATAAATTATGGTACAAGAGATAGTAAAAAAATATAATTTATTTCAGACTAGGTTTTTCCCGCGGCTTCGCTCGCGTATATTAAACATTGCCTATGTCACTCAGGAATAAAATAACTTTTTATTGAAGGAAAAAATTTCGCAATCGGACCAGTACTTTCAGACAAACAAAAAAAAAAACAAATTTTACCTCTTTACATTATGTGAAGGTGTAAATGTAGATTTCTCCATATAAATTGTTAGCAACACTTTATGTACTTCAGAGTTAAAATTAGTGAACAAAACAAATCAAATGAGATAAATTAATACAATAAAACACAGATTTTCAGGAAAATCTGACACTAGAACACATTATGCTATTTCACTGCATGCAGTCGTATCCAGCGCTCAGGCATCGAAATATCCCACCGGTTTGTCAATACGCTCAAGATAAAGAAATACTTAAAGCTTTAGATTAGAATTAATGATAAGCGCTCAATCACAGACAAGCCCTTACTTCGTGTAATTTATTTTATTTAATCACCCCTTGCTCTCAACCGAAACGTAACATGCACGAGGCTCACGTGGATTACACGACCTATTTCCTCTTCTAGAGATGAAGTCTGAATCCCAGGAGTGGGAACAGTATAGAGACGATCATGCCTTTACTTATATTTTATATGTCCCTAGATAAAGTGATAAACAATTAGCGTAAGCGATTGTCGAAAAGTCAACACTGTATGAAATTTTCACGTGGTTACGTCAAACATTTTGTACAACATATTCTGGTGGAGTGTGAGCGCGGCCAACGCCTCAGAAGAAACATGTTTAGCACTTTAAATTTGTTAGATATCGGTATTTGCAACAACATTTTTATTTTTATTTACGTCAGACGAGGCAAGAGTTTTATACAACATTTATTACAATCGTCTAAAATAAATCAAAACACAAAATTTGGCTATGATAGAGCGACATGGTCGAAATTGTGACAAAGCTCCGTAATAAAGATTAAAAAAAAAAAACAATCGCTTTTAACTCAATGTTCGCTTTTAACTCAATGTTCTTACTTCCTGCTAAATATGATACTCTCAAAAGATATTCTCGCAATAATAGATCAAATCCTTAATTTCCATGTTGCATTCCTTGTTGGTGAATTGGTGGTGATTGCTTACTGATTCGCAGACGGATAGTGTCTTCAGCCGATTCTCTGCATCTCTTATTGCTTTGTCTGTCAGCCAAAAGTGAAGTGGCGTAAGCAAAATCAGCCTTTTCATGGTCCCACTACTGGGTCTCAGGCCTTGTCTCTAGGAGATCAAATCAAATCATTTATTTGCTAGAATATGGTTCAAAAGGTGTTACAGTAAATTTGTTTCAGCATATCCTGCCAAAACATGGCGTGCAAATATATTCACTTTCAATGTCGTCAATTAATCTAACTTGCACATTACAGGTTCTATTGACTTGTCTTCTAGATATTCTTTAACAGTATATTTGTTTTATGAGGGGAAACGAGCCGTAATCCACCACGCAGGCGTAATGCGGTTTGGTAAATGTCACATGTAATCGAATTTTTAGTTCTAAGACAATTTGAGTTAAGTGGTTTTTGCTGAAAATCCAGAAACTTCTTTCATATTGCTTACCGAATGGCACATAATACAATAGTGCCCAATAAACCACGTCCCAAAACGTGGTACGCAACACTTTTTTATTACAACAGCAAACAGGATATAATAGAAAAGTTCTGGTACGGAATAGCCCCTACGTACTCGTATATGTACGGAATTGCCCCCCGCGCTCGAATCTCATTCGAATACCGAGAGCTACATATGACACTGGCCGGAATAGTGTGGCTGCGACCTGTGCGGTGTGCCTGTACCACGAAAGTTTCGGAATACTGGGTCGTTAATAAAAAAAAACTTAAAAAAAGAAATCTTGTAAATGTGTGTGTACATAAGTCTATATAGGTACTACTGCTAGCTTCTGCCATCAACTGCACCCCTGTGAAAATAGGTTTCCCTCTTTCATCCCTTTTAGGGGTGAATTTTGGAGAATCCTTTTTTTATTCTTTGTATATGTCGTGGCTAGATCTTAGAATGGATCACTTCATGATATGACCAACTAAAACTGGCCACATCGTTTAAAAATTAACATCTGATGATATATCAATCCTTGTTTACTGAAAGATTTCAATGATAATAAAAGGTCTAATAGTAGGCCAATGAATGAAATGAGTCCGCGAGTGAGTTAGGACCAGCGAGTATCGGTGTAAATACACAGAAATTTTCATTGAGGAACACTGTTTTAGGTGTCGTCAAGGCTAGAGTGAATTGGCTTTTAATAAACTAGTGCTTACCATCAGACAGGATCGCAGTCGAGCATTGGTTTATATAATTTAAAAAAAAATATATATCTTTTCTCATGAAGAGGTTTTTTACAGATGGACCACGTGGTCTTCTCTTATTTACATGTAATAACTTATAAGAAATGTTAGGAATTAGCTCTTTTTTTTAATTGATATACATAAGTAAACTAATGCTAGACTGCGATCCCACTTGAATAGTGAATATCAGCACCTTTTATGATGATAAAATCCTCTACCACTGTATTCAACCCACCAGCCTGCTTCATTTTCCTAAATGCCTAATTTATTCACTGTACCATTCTCACTGGCGGGGTTATTCTCGCTCCAAAGTGCAATGTAGTCGATTTTCCTCGACGCCCCGCAAAACTGCAGCACACATCCAATTTTTTTGGCGATAGCCGAGTTTCCCGGCGGTTCCTCGTTACGGGGGAACCTCGTAAAAAAGCAATTCCCACCACGTCAGATGGATTGATTTACGATACGACCCCTTCAAGTGTATCTTGGAAAGTTAAACAAAAGGGTATCTCCATGTTGAAGGATAAACCTTTGCTTAGTAAATAAGATATAAGACTTGAGTTCCGCGAAATTCTTGTGAATGTACGAAATTCCAGGGATATTTATTTCGGCTGCTTACTTGATATGCACATGTATATTACCAGTGTTTTGTATGCGAAGCTTTCTTTGTGTACTTACATAATGGGGGTGTTGCTTGTTACGTTGATTTAGTGGTCGAAAGACAAACCTCGGTTATATGGTAGACTAGCTTTTGCCTGTAGCTTCGCCTGCGTACATAAAATATAGCCTATGTCACTCAGAAATAAAGCAGCTTTCCATCGGTGAAATAGCATCATGGTTGCTTAGCCTTCTGCAATAAACATTAAATACAAATAACTTAGTTAACAAACAGCTTGAAAAGCCAGCACAAAGCACACTACCATTTTAAAACTGGTAACATTGCGTCGCTTAAGTATCATAAAGGTGCACAAGCAGGACAGTTTGCTGGCCCATTGGCTGGCAACATTGCAACGCAGCAGCCATTCGTTCCGACAGTTGGTTCTTACAACTAGCACTGGTAACTCTACCTGCATGGTGTTGTTACAGCAGTACTACGTAAGTACTGGAAACCACTATAAAATAGGTGTACAATTTGAATAGTCCAAAGCAGCTATACTCAACCTGTGGTCCGCGATCGGAATGTAGCTCGTCAAACATTTCTGAATATCATCGACCACATAAAATATGTCTCTTTTGGTAAAATCACTTTTTTTTTAAGCCAGCCTTTTTAACATTTTGAACCTCTATCGTGTGAAAAACTCTTATGTGTATACGACGATTTAATACTTAGTCAATTTTTTACCAATTTCAAGATCAACAAATGTTGGTGCTTAAAATATCTTATGTGTTAACAGAAACTGCTTTTTTCCACTATCATACTACTTTTAATTTCCACTAACAAAAGAAAAATTAAAAGCAGAAAATCAAATAGTTGATAGATATTTTTTGTTGTAGTTAGTTTCATTATATTTTTTTCAGCAGACGGTTTTTATCGATTTTCTCATAAAGTTGAATTTTACACATAAGAGGTCTTAAAAGACGAAATGGCCTGGTAGTGTAGCATAATATTGATGGTATTATTTTATGTCTCAGTTGCAGAGTTGCTTGATGATGTGAATAATATTGGTTCCACTAAGAAACTAAAAAAACTGAACTATGCCACAGTATGAAGCAATGCCTTTTAAGTTCCCATTACTGGGACTCAGGCCTCTAGGAGAGGGAATGACTACCACCACACGTCCCCAGTGCTAGTTGGTGGATATCACATGTTTTCGAATTTTTGGTTCTAGCACGTGCCGTTTTCCTCACGATGTTTTCATTTCCATTAAATATCGACTTATATTCTAGTGATATACAAGCCCTTTCATAGAAAAAAAAATTCAAAATACTGAAAAGTTAAAAATAAAGTTCGCTGCAGCGCTACATTAGCAGTATGTCGTCTAACAGAACAATTAAAACATACAGCGCTAAAATAGCTTTTAGAGTATATTTTTTTCACGACCAAAATGTCGTAAGTGCCATGAATTTCGTGGTACTTACGCGTTTCGTTCAACATAGTGTAATGTTCAAGGTGTACAGTCGACATTACACCTGAGTCGACTGAAATGAGTGTTCGGCACGCTAATCTAGTGCGTAGTACATATATCGAGGTCAATAAATAAATAAAAATAAAAACATCTTATTTTATTCACCCCACGATAGTAAACATCAACTTCCTCATTATAATATTTTAATGTAGCAATATGTAAGCAGATTAGGAGATGACCTATATCCGCAAAAGGGCGTTGAAAGGATTAAATACTCGGAATTTTGGCGGCAGTAGTGAGTACCAGGGTTGTTGGGGAGCTCAGTAACCAAAACCGAAACTATCGGATATCTACACTTATAATATATAATAATATTAATATACAACATAAGTTTTAGTATATGCAAAACCCGAAACAGGTGTCTAGCATTTTTATGTAAAGGATTTACGAGTATGTACAAAATTTCATAACTGTATCATGAAATATCACAAAGTTATAAGCTTGAGATAACGTTGTGATTTTTAATATGACAGCAAAAGCAGCACAGATTTTAAAGTGTTTCGTATTATTTATATTATCGGATTCTACTGTATGTGTGAGGTACGAATAAAAGTTTTTTCTTTCTTTCAAAAATACAAAGTCACCGGTCCATTCAGGCGACTGAGCGGTTGTTTTGCACTTGCACCTAGCTGTTTACAGGCACCTAATTCCAACTGTGACCAGTCGTGATCAGTGTTGGACTTGGTGTCGGTGGTGGCGCGTAATGCCCACTATGATCAGCCGTGATCTGTGTCGGACTTAGTGTCGGTGGTGTCCAACTTGTTTAAAATATTTTTGGGAAAAAATATAACATGGAGCAAAAACTATTGGAATCCATTCCTCATGTTTTAATACGTCATAAATCTAAAAAAATACGCTATTATCAAATTTACAACGAACTACAAGAACTTTTGTATTATGTTAATTGCTGCTACGGAACCCTTCATGGGCGAGTCCGACTCACACTTGGCCGGTTTTTTAAATATTTACTTATTAATAGGCTTGCGTTTGACCACTATCTCACCTAATAGTAAGCGATGATGTGGCTGACGATGGAGCACGCTTGCCTAGAAGTAACCTATTCACTCTTGTTAGTCTATGTTACTTTTATAATTTCATAATTCTTATATGCTTAACCGAAACTAGCGGATAATCTACATTAATATTATAAAGAGGTATAGTTTTGTTTTGTTTTTGTTTGTAGGAGATAATCTCTGAAAGTACTGCTCCGATTGTTAAAATTTTTTCACCGATAGAAAGCTGCTATATTTTATATACGCGGGCAAAGCCGCGGGCAGAAGCTAATCCGAAATAATTTTATATCCGAAACCGGTATAATATTATTCCTATATCCGTATTCATATCCGGATCCGGATTTTCATATCTGTACCATCCCTGGTAGGTACTAAGGCACTATTAGCATCACAAGGCGCTCTCAAATCCGCTGGTGGGCTCGCCGCTTATCATCCAGTGAGTTGTCACAGGCGACTTATGGTAATGAATGGGCCATTGTTAACACTTCTGTGCCATGGACTGGCGACCTGTGAGGTAGCGTTTACATTGTGGGAAACGGGTGGAGTACTTCCGAAAGCTCTATGGTTCGACGGGTTATTTTAATAATGGCTGCTGCTAGTGGATTTGTCCGCGTTACAGTAGAAAATTTTCCCAGGGGATAAAAAGTATCCTATGTGCTACCCGTGTACCAAGTTTCATTGAAATCCATTCAGTAATTTTTGCGTGAAAGAGTATCAAGGATCCTACATACAAACTTTCGCGTTTATGGTTAAATAAATAGTAAAAAGTAACAGTACAAAAAGGTAAAAGAAAATAAAATGTGGAAAAAAAGAGAAGAAAAGTGAAAAAAAGAAAGAAATGAAAGCTAAGGTGTGCAATAAAGTTATATAATAATAATAATCGATATCACCATCCCGCATGACGAGAATCTCGTGAAAGCTGAGAAAGAGAAACAAATGAAATATCTCGACTTAGCACACGAGGTTGTCGACATGTGGAGTGTGGACTCGGCTGTCATTGTGCCGATTGTCGTGACCGCCAATGGTCTTATTGCCAAAAGCTTCGACGACCATCTGTCGAAGCTGTCGTTGCGCGGTTGAATCAAGGGCCTGATACAAAAGACAGTACTCCTCGATACGGCTCGCATTGTGAGGAAGTTCTTGTCTCTGGAGCCCTAGCCACCGGTAGCTTGGACTCTGCTCCCGACATCGGTGGACTACTGTTTTTATATTTTTAAATATTTCTTATAACAAGAAAAATAAAGGAAATAATAATAACACTTACCTACTTACTTAATTCACAAGTACTCTTGTTAAATAAAAATATATTTAATCTTTATCGTTACTAACACACTATAAAGGTAGAACTACATTGCGCACACGTGGGCCACGCACGATGATCTGGGTGTAATATAAATATAATTATTTAAAATTGAATTATTTTTTTTTTTTTAATTGAAAGGTGCCTGGTGAAGGTAGCGGGAAACCGATGAATGCGGGACGCACAAGAACGTTCGTTGTGGCGACGCTTGGGGGAGGCCTATGTCCAACAGTGGACGTGTGTCGGCTGAAATGATGATGATGATGAATTGAAAGGTTGCCATTTTAGAGTTCCGTAACCAAAGGGTAAAAACGGGACCCTACAAATAAAGCTAGAACTACATTAGACCGACGCACACGTGTACCTAACACACCTGATTTGTACGTAAAACGACGTCGCGTGGCGTGGATCAAGTGCAGCTCTACAAATTCAGTTTCCATGTAAAATGTATGGAGACCGAAGTGCCTATATCGGCGTGTGTTACACGTGTGCGCGGTGTAGTTCTTCTTCTCTCTTTAGTTTAAATTAAAATATAGGTACTACGAGATACTACCTAATATGGCGCGCACTGTTCCCGCGCGCCTTAAGGAATTGTCAGCAACAGCGGGGGCCCAGCCGGGTCGAAGCCTACTGGGCTGGAGCCAGGGTTATCCGAAAGGGCCTAAGAGCCCCGGTATAAAGGCTTGAAGGAACGGGATGGGTTTTTTAGTCAGTAAGAGTCTGACACTATCTCCCGCTCCGCCCAAGAGCGAGGGTGTCATTGGATGATATTTCCCATCAAAAAAAAAAAAAATCACTACCGAATATGCCGTATGCAAAGGGTAAAAATGGGACCCTACTACTTAGATATTTGTCCCAGCTCGATATTTGCATACCAAAAATGACAAGGAATCAACAGTAATATAAATTCCCACGACTACCCCGTGTTTGTGAGTACTGATCAAATAAAGTTTTTAGATAAATCTTTAATAGATATGTAATCAAGTCTTTGAACCGTTTTATCTACGTAAATGAATTTTGAAATCAAATTATTTTTCAAAATTATAAAATTAAGATATCTCTTGACTTTTCGAGATTAATAATAAGTATTACAAATCTGCTTCATCATCACATACACACACACACATATTGGGTATGAGCCTCCTCCAAGTGTCGCCACAACGACCGGTCCTGTGCTTCTCGCATCCGACTCCCGAAACATTTACCAAGTCATCTGCTTATAACATAATTATTATTTTATACGACCGATTTATTTACATAACATAGAAAGATATCGCCGTAAAAATATACCCAGTATTTCTGTGATCCGTAAGTTTTGCGGTCTAGTGTTAATTTCTTATCAAAAACGCTGTTGGGATAAACTAATTATATTAAGTACTACGAAAACACTTTTGATAAAGTTGTTTTTGAAATGATTAAAAGTTTTGTCTAGACGTGAATACTTAGTACCTACACATCTTTGTTATCTCTCAATTGTGTCAAGACGAAAAAAAAAAATGTTTTTGACCTAAAATACAGACATTATAATTAACTGTACTTGATTTATTCGTTATCAGTAGGTACCTACTAGCAGTTTAGGTCACCTTATTCTCGAAGTAATATTATTGCCTTTTTGGTTCTATAGAAAAACAATTTAATAAAAACCGACCAAGTGCGAGTCGGACTCACGCAATAAGGGTTCCGTACAGTTATCTTATACTACGAGTACATTAGACACTATATAATTAGAAGGATTATGTTTATATGCATGAAAATTATCCCCATATCCTTCATCTATCGTAGGTGTGGGCTTGCGGACGATAAGCAATAAATAGTTCACCGTCCTATCGTCCGGTAAACGTTCGGATCGAGCCCGAGTCGTCGACAGCGCGTACTGTTCAACGCGAGCTACAAAGAGAGGTCAGCAAATCCTGAACGCAAAGGACAACTGAAGGGGCATAGGTAATCTGGCACGCCTTCCCGCACCTCGGAAAAGTTATTGGAAGATAACACATTGAAAAAAAAATATCCTTAATTCACTGTGACATTAGACAAGATAATCATTTATTTGCTTAAACAAGAGTACAGTTCATACGTCACAAAATAAAATTGTCAGCATGCAACAGATGTTACAATTCAAAATACGAGTATTTTGAATTGTAACATCTGTTTGGAACAACATTTTGAATTGTAGATCGTCATGTTTGCCTTGAACAATGGCATGCAAATATTTCAATTCATTTTAAAAATTATACAAATAAAAATCCAAAAAGAAGCATTCTAACGTTTAAAATTCAAATCATAAAAGTTTTAGATCACCTAATAATATCTTTTCTACACTCGACAACAACAGTTCATCAACTAATGAACAAGCTTACTGAAGCTAAGGGCTAAGTGAAAGTGATCCCCGGTGCCCTGGACCGTAAGGCAAAAAAACAACTTGTCGGTTTTAGTCAGTAAAGTGTGGAACGCTCTCCCGCTCTGCCCAAGAGCGGGAGAAGTCATTGGATGATTTCCGAACTCAAAAGACGATATCCATAGGTGCTAAGGTTCAGGTTTCTAGGTTGACTGGAAGAGAATACCTAAGGCATTAAGTCTGTCCATGTATCTTTTGTTGCATGAAGATTAAATCCTAAGTAATATTATAAATGTGAAAGTGTGGATGTTTGGATGTTTGTTACTTAATCACGCAAAAACGACTGATCGGATTTGGATGAAATTTGACATGCATATAGCCTTTGACATGGAAAAGAACATAGGCGCACACACACGCGGGCGAAACCGCGGGCAAAAGCTAGTAAATAAATAAATAAATATCCTTCCATCGCTATGTTATTGTAATTCTTCTATGTCGTACACTCTTGACACAGTGGTCGTGGTCATGTCTCGATCGAGTCCCGCACCACCGTCTGTCTCGCGACACGACGCCATGCAGCTCTGTGTTTGGCGGCTTGGGAGCCTTCATATACGCTGCAGTGTATCACGGTTTTGATGAGGTCCGTCCACCGTGTTGGACAGCGACCACGAGATCTTTTGCCTTCGACTTCCCTTGCACCACCAAACGTTCCATCGAGTCCTCATTAGTTATTATAGTTAAACATCAAATAACAGTAACTTTTTTTACAGTTAATGTTCCAAATCCCAGTCGATTAATACCCCTTTCCTCGACCTGGCACACAAACAGACAGTCCGACAATAATCCCAACTCTACTAGATACGAAACTGATATAAACTTTCCAAAAACATTTGAAATGAATTTTCATGCTGCCGCTACGACTTCGCCAAGAAATCCAATATCGATAAGATTCAATATTTGTAGTTAGTAACACTGAGAATAATAGTTTTAGTTGGGGTTGCCATATATATTCCTTTAGGAGTAAGTAGGAGTTTACGTAGTTTGACCGTATTGGCCCCGTCATTTATTATGGGCCGGAAGGGACCAACGTGTTTACGGCTCAGTTCTCTGGGGACCAAATCGTGATGATAATCCGGTCCTTGGCGAGATGCGCTTCTTAATCACTTATTTGAAATTTGATTTATTTTCTTTGGTTAGAGTGGCGTTTACATGATAACTTCATCACCCGGAATTTCTTTTTAGGGTTCCGTAACCAAATGGCAAAAAACGGAACCCTTATAGATTCGTCATGTCTGTCTGTCTGTCTGTCTATGGCTTTTTTACAACATCGGGCGCGTGGCTATGAACGGCGTCTCGTAGCATGCTACTTTATTTCCATACTTTTGATTTTACCGCTCGTCGCCCCACGCTTAGGTACCGCTCACAGGCAAGGCCATGAAAAAGCCGTAAAAATCTCTCTTTCAGCAAATCTGTTACTCAATAGAATACACCACGACCAGAACAACATTAGTTCATGTCACACTTATCACCAGTACCTTAAGAGGACTACAGAAACTAATCGCGAGTTTTATAATGCGCAAAAGTATCTACCGCAGTAAATATAATTTAAAAAAAATACTAGTATTTTTTAAATAAAATTTTAAAAAAGACTTGATAAAATTTACTAAGAATTGCTGGTTCGGTGTATATTTCATTACCATGATATATTATTAATTTTATTACACTACAATACAATTTATCTTTATTACAATAAAGTTACATTTAATTTTCAGAAACATAATTCCCAGTACCTACATTAAAAATAAAAGCCTTTATTTTCATAGAAATTTTTATATGCCATATTATGGCAGGATATGCTGGAGCCAGTATTGTGAAGTCTATTGTATTATACTCTTACATAAAACATGTTTTGATTTATTTTTTATTTAAACTCGTTATGAAGTGAATTATGTATTGTTATTTATGAGTAGGTAATAAAATTCGTTAAATCTAAATTTACAAAGTGTATCATGCACGTTGTCATGCATGGCATAGCATAGTCCCACTGCTGGGACTCAAGCCTTCTCTCTAGAAGAGGGAATGGGCCGTAATCCACCACGCGAGCCCAGTGCGGGTTGGTGAATGTCACACATCTTCGAATTTTTGGTTCTAGGACATGCCGGTTTCCTCACGATGTTTTCCTTCACCGATTTGTCATGAGTCCAACTTTTCTACACCACAAGTTGATTCCCTATCCTTACCTCATTTTCCTCAAGCTTTACCCACTACTAATTTCTCAATCTTCTACAATACCATCAACCTAACCCGAACGATCCAACCTTTCCTCATTGCTCACTTCACTCTCCAAATCTTTTACTGCTCACTTCACTCTCCAATCCTTCGCCAATTGTTCTCGAATCCGTCAAATGATAATCTTTTCTATATATCGCAACATTTTGGTAGCATATGCCACATTTTCCGGTTCGTATATCAATCAGTGCCGTATCGACGGCTGACGACTTTTTGAACGAGATTCGATGCGACCCCTCGCTACCAATATCTTTTGCTATAAAATTTCGGTAGTTCAAAATGCATTTTGTTAGCTATAAAGTACTGAGCACTGATTTTACGATGCTTGTTATGACTGCCGTGATGTAGAGGAACTGATTGAACGTTGGCAGTGTTATCACTGACAGTAATGTTAAATGTAAAATCCTTAGTAGCACCAATTAAGAGGACTGCATGACCGTCGCTCTTGGACTGTATACAAAATAAAGAGAGATGCACGAAGACTATACTTCCAAATATGAAGCACTAAATCGATTTACTAAAAATCTACACATTTTATTATAATATTAAAACACTTTAACGGTAAAATTTTTTGTTTGCAAAATAAACTGACAAACAATCGGAATAATCGCTTGTTTATTAGGCCGATTTTAAACCGATATATGTAATTTTTAGAGGTATCTTTGTTTCTTTTTTTCTATCGTACTAAAGTTGCTGTATATTTTGAACACACTATTTATCTCGCATTTAATCAGAAATAATAAAAATCATTACGAATGCTTTTAAAGTAACGATGTGATTGTAAACGATTTCAATAAATTCATTTTCTATCTTTCTTTCTTTATTTATTATCTTTCTTTCTTTATTTATTACAAGCATTAAACGGCTAACTGAATTCCGACGTACGTTGCTTCGAACAATGTGTTTTATTAAGTACAAAATAAATGAGAGTTGTGTACTTTGTTTTTAATTACTGAGACGAAACAGAACTATTTATTCTAAGATACAGCTTAGAAATTTTCGACTTTATTACAATAGCATTTAAATATAAATTGCTATTTCGCTCTATCGTTATAAAGTTGAAAATTGTATTACACTTACGAGCAAAAAAAATCACCGACAGTGTCCATACGAATTGACGCCCAAAAGGTAATTGCTCAAATTCGCTTCGTGTGAAATGAGAATAATCCAATTTGTTCGACGTTACGAACGGGAATGTGGTGATACCGCCCCAGGGCGCCATAACTACCCTGACGTTATTGTGATTCAGTGCTTCTGATCTGGATGCAGTTTCATTGAGGAATTCCCGAAGCACTTCAGTCGTTTACCTTAGTTGAACGTGGCGTTTATTGAAAACTTTCGATAGCAGATTTTTGATATCGACCTAAGTGTTGATTGATGGTTACGCTGTTTTTTTAGCTGGATGTTGCAATTCCTATTCCATTCCTTTCCTGCATCGTTCTACGAAGCAGTAATGCTAGCGACGGAGGCGGTTGCATGTGTGAGGAAACGAACTTTCTCACGCCCCAGCCGCCGACTTCTAGCCACCTTAGAGAGAGCCCGAGTCGTCGACTTAGTGTAGTGTTCCACGCGCCTCAAAGAGATGTCAGCAAAACCGTAGGGGGTTCCCAGTAGGCTTTGGCCCATCGCAATGGGTTAACTTCCGAAAGGGAAACCCATGATCAGGACCCTGGGTTTCCATTTCGGAAGTTCTTGTTTCCAGTGAACACGAGGAAAAGAAGGAACATAAGAGGATTTTAGTCAGCAAAAGTCTGCACGCCCTTCCGCTTCGACCTAGAGTGGGAGAAGTCATTGGATGATTGCCCTCCTTAAAACGAAATACATTAAACATAAAAAATAAAACAAAAACTTATTTCAGCGCTTGAGTCCGTTGCCCCGTAGCTGTTACCTTTTTTTTCCGCCTGACACAATTTGATCAACTTTATTCTCAGGTACGCGATATCAATAAAACTGTTTCAGTGTTCTGATGAGTTCATTACACCTTTTTTCAAGTTATTCACTACTTTACTACCTTTTTTACTTCGCTATGAATAAAATTATCTCGAATAAAATCTTCTTGAAATGTTATTTTCGAGGTTTTATCGTAGGGACTTTAATTTTGTATACTTTACAGTGCCCGGTTAAAATAAAGAAGACTTAAATGCAATTTCGCGCTCGACGCTGTATCTCGTTGCTACTTTAGTACTTATTTTAGCTAGTATAATGTTAGTTCCACGACTTGTAATTTGTGCTGACATGTCGCTAAATCTCCTGTGCACTGTTAGACGCCGGACGATTACACTTGCGTTCCAACGTTTTGCACAGTGCAGACTGCTGTGAAGTATATGTGTATAAAGATGTTTTATTTTATGACTGTGGCGATCTGGACAATCTAGTCTTGTTTAAAATGTGGGTCTTTTTAATATTGTGTTCTTTTGACACAGCTTACATGTCTTTGTCTATTGACGACAGGCAACTACTCGTAGCACTGACTGACTACCTGTGTGACTATATGTGTCTGGATTTGTGACGAACGGGACCTATTTGGCGCAGCCGTAGGCCACATTGTGTCCGTGTATTTTTTTATATCTTAAGTTTTTAAATGTTGTTTTTACAGTGTGTGTGCCAAATAACACTATTTTTCTTTCTTCTTTATCTGAGCTGGTTTGTGCTTCTTCAGAGACCTCATCTCCTTTTCTACCTATTCTGAAAACTGTCTACAGACAAAATTCATACATTCAAAGAGTATGTAAAATGTTCAACACAGTGTACAAGGATGTTGAGCTTGATTTATTTGCATTTTTGCAAATAGTATCCAGAAACTCTAGTAGATATTATGTAACTTTTTCATTGAAGCTTAATTTTGTGTTGTAATGTGACGTATTTTTGTTTGTTTTCCTCCGATATTTCTTTGTCTCTCTCACGCTGTTTATGCCGTTTTGGCTATTTTATTTAGAAGTTTATATAAATGGAAACTTGTGATTGGCCTGTTTCTAGATAGTATAACGTTTAGTACTCTAAAGCTAGAACTACATTAGACCGACACACGTGGACCACGCTTGATTTGTATGTAGAACGACGTCGCGTGGCGTGGATAAAGTGTAGCTCTACAAGTCTAGTTGCCGTAAAAAAAATATGGAGAGCGACGCACCCAGATCGGCTTACGTGACACACGTGTGCGCAGTGTAGTTCTACTTTAATATATTATAAAATTAAATTAATCTCTTGTTGAATTTTTTGAAGTTAAAGCAGACTATTTAAATGGAATAATTTGAAAGATATTGAGGTCAAAGATTGCAAACACTTACAGAATAACAACTGATAAATTCGCGATTGTTTACTGTGAATGAATAATGTCGTCACTTTCATTCTTGGGGAGTCGAAGATATCAAGTGACATATTTATTTACGCAGATCTAAGAAGCCGTGAGGAACATTATGTGCCACCCATCAGCATTTGATAAGTGATTTAAAGGTAAAGAGCAAATAAAGGATGGAACCATATTTGTTGTGTTTATAAACCAAATCTAGCATATCCTAAAATGTAGCGTTTGAAGGCCGCGAGGTGGTAGGGGTCGCGGGAGCTCCCACGAGGTGGAGTGACACTCCCTTGTCTTGAGAAGCACTTATGGTCCGTTGGTCTTCGCTTGACTTCTCCTTGGTCGTGTTTTCTGCCAGCCTAATTAAGTATTAAGTAAATGAATAGAGAGAGCAGTGGTGGTCGAGTGGTAACGTCCCCGACTCACGAGTTGCAGGTCGCGGGTTCAAACCCAGCCAGTCGCATTACTTTCTCAACTTTCTGTAATATATTTCATCACCACTGCTCTCAAAACGGTGAAGGAAAACATCGTGAGGAAACTGGTATGTCCTAGAATAAAAAAATCGAAGACATGTGACATCCACCAACACGCACTGGGCCCGCGTGGTGTATTATGGTCCATTCCCTTTCCTAGAGAGGAGGTCTGAGTCCCAGCAGTGGGAACATTAAAACGCTGATTATGATATGTTATGCTAAATGAATAGAGAGCGCATCTGTGTTTCTGCACACGCTTGTACACTATAATATCTCCTGCAGAGATACTTTGCTAATCTTCGATAACTATGATTGAAATTCGTTCGGAACAATTTATTAATATGTATAATATTATCGAGACTGGCCACAATGTGTAACAGAAATGTGCGAAATACGGGACAAAATGGTAAAAGAAACGACAAATAGTTAGTTATCTCTAAATATTCAACCATTAACAGCAATTTTCGTTAAGATATTCTTACACAAACAAACAACAGATACAAATAAACACCAAAACAATCTCCTCCAAAATATCCTAAAATCATTTAGTATCGCATCACTCGAAAATATTTACGGAAGGAAGGAACATCTCTAAGTTAAACAGAAGGAAACGTTACGAATTCACACAATAAATTACTAAAATTAATAATGCTATTGATACAACTGGGGTAAACAAGAATGGTGCGGAGATGAATAAATATTTATCTACTAGCTTCTGCCAGCAGATGCTGCTGCGTGTACCCGCGTTCACGCGGACGAAGCCGCTCGTTTCTCCATACAAACTTTGGACTCCCATTTCATCCCTTTTGGGGGTGAACTTTGAAAAAGGGTCGATGCCTGGCAGGGCTTCAAATAGTTCGAAGAAGTTACCGTAGCCCACGCAAAAGGGCATCCTACAGGAACACTGAGTTTAGTCGGTAAAGGCCTGGCTCTCACTCCAGCTTTGCCCAGAGCGGGCGAAATCATTTGTTGATTTACGAAAAAAAAAAAACTTGAAAATGGAATTCCAATTAGAAAATAAAACAAAAAAAAGTTAAGACTTGAAAATGGGATTCAAATACATAAACCTGTCATTATAAAAACGAATTTATTATTATTTTTGATTGTTTAAAGTTCTGCAGTCTTGGGCGATCTTAGGCTATGATCGCCCAAGACAGAGAGGTTTGGCAGGAGAATGGGAAGGTCTTTGCCTAGATGTGGGAGACCAGAAACGCTCATAAAAAGATTTATTTTTGCACCTTTGCGTAATAGACAGTGTGTACCTATGTTTTGTCGCCTAATGTTAGTGATAACAATAGCCCGATTCACGTAATGAAAACCGCAACGATATCGTACCGATTAAGTCGTTTAGACCATTTCCGTATTCACATCCATTAATCGAGTTTGAACGGCGCCGATTTTAAAGTCGTCTGAAATTCGTCGATTTAAAAAAAAACTTTGTTTATTTATTTATTTAAGGATCACCAACGAGTGTTATAAAATTTAAAAACTTAGATATAGAAATTCGTACACGTAACCCGGTCCTATAATGAACACTCAATTATAGGCAACCACAGCTTAAGCATAAATGAGAGAACATGGCTTTAAATAATTATGAAAATATTAGATAAAATAAAAGTAATGTCAAAATTAAACTTGGTTACAATACTTATGTCAAACTAATTATAATAGAATTGGTATTAATACATTACGAATTAAAAATGTTTTAAAATTAATTAAAATGTCCTGAAATAATTAACTTACTTAGATTACTTAAATCAAAATATGATTACTTAAATAAAATAAAATGAAAGTAAAAGGTATCATATAATATCTATAACAATGTTTTCTAAATCAGTAATTTGTGCTGTATTACAACTATCCTGGTAGAATACTTATTAATGTAACTGGAAATAAGTCAATAGATCGTGAATACCGCTTTTGGATAGGACTTCGATCGAACGACTATAAAACTTCAACGATATTTGGCTTGTTTGATTTTGAATCAGGCTACAGAAGTTTTTACGTTTGCATTTTTAGAAAAATCTTAACTTAATAATGGAATAAAATCAATTGAATGCAACGAAAAACATCATATTGTAACAGAAAATGGTAAAGTGATAGCCTTCGTAAATATTTTGACGTTGGCAATTTGAACGAAATTTCATCCTATTTTCTAGCTATTACCTCTGTGAAATTCAATTTCCATTTATGTATTGTGTTAAATACACAATATTGTTCGTTGCATATTGTGGTGAAGGTTTATTAGTGTTCGTGTCATTGTTGTAGCAAAATACACTTTAATGGAAATACGCGCCAAATTGAGGAAATATTTAGGTTGTATTAATTCGGACTTGTGATACCCTGCGGCTGCAAACCTCGATTTTACAAGTAACTATGAGAATTAAGCCGTAAATCAATTAGGTTTCAATCATCAGTTTCCGAGTATAAAGAAAAAGTTTAGGCAGATTAGATGTTTACTTAAAAGTTCTTTATGGGGCCACTACACGCACAAGCTTCACTACAGATTTGCCGGCGCAGGCCAGATTGTTCACGGAATACCGTGCGTGTGATTGGTCGACATAGCTCGAAGAATTGCTAAACTGAAGTGGCAGTGGACAGGGCAAATTTAATAATAATAATTATAAAAATCGTTCATTAAAAATTCAAACAAAATACAGGATACAATGTTAAATGTTGATACTTGCAAAAGTTAAAACTATGGCGCAGCTATCAACACCCGACTCCTATGACTCCTACGTTGTAGTCATAGTCATAGTAGTTTATTGGTTAGGGATTCTTACAAGTCAAATACAGATTCTTACATTATACTTATAAAAGAAAATACAAAATAAACAAAAAATAAATAGAAGTCAAAATCACAAATAAAAATAAATAATAACAAAGTCAATAATATTGAGTCCAAATTTATATTCAATCATCAAAGATAAATTAAATTACATCACAAATTCGTCAAAAGAATAAAAAGCTTGCTCGATAAGCCATTTTTTCAAACGAGCTTACGAGAGTACGTAGAACAAAACCGGCCAAGTGCGAGTCGGACTCGCCCATGAAGGGTTCCGTAGCAGCAAGTAACTTATATATAATATATAATAGTTCTTGTAGTTCGTTGTTTTGTTTGATTGATGTTTTATAATAGTGTATTTTTTTTAGATTTACACGTATTAATAAAAAAACTACTTACCAGATCTCGTTACTACCAGGGCCTACCTGGGGCCAGGGTTATCCGAAAGGGAACTCAAGCCCAGGTATGAAGGCTAGAAGGAACAGAGTGGGTCTTTTAGTCAGTAAGAGTCTGACACTATCTCTCGCTCCGCCCAAAAGCGGGAGTTGCCGTTGGATGATTTTTCCCACCATAAAAAATCCTATCAATAATAATAATAAAAAACAAACTGGTGAAGCTTGTGCTAAGATTAGGTTTTTGTATTAGTTTCTTTGAATTATAGGTAATGAAATAAACCTTGAACTCTGACTTGCCCAAAAAGTCACAATTCCCAGAAATCGTACTTGCGAATATTATTTCGCTTTACTTATCTCTGTTTTAAGTCTCACTCCAACACATTTTGGTTTAGATAAGTATAACTTCGTAGAAATAAACAATCTCATTAGGTATTTCACAAAGTTAGCTAATCGACAGTCGAGAATATTATTTATCGCTGTTTAGGCAGTTATTTCGTACCCAGACCTATTTTATCAGTTATTCTTAATTAGGAGACGACGATGGATTAGTTTTTAAACTAATACTTGAATGTTAGTACTCGTATGTGTTGGTAGAAACATTATTTGACCAAGCACTACAAACACTGTTAGAATATGTGAGTATTTTTATTGTTCTTCACACTTGTATGGCTGAATGGACTTGGATGAAATTTTGCACTCAGGTAGGCCATGTCCTGCACATAGCATTCTTTTTGTCCCGGAGTCTGTTTTCTTAGAATAATTTCGACTATCTCGCGGATGAAGCTTCTAGCAGCGGCTACTTCACGCGAAAAATGACCGACATATCTAACTGATTAGTCTAAGCGGTGATTAATTTAAGATTTTAAGACCATGTTTATTTTCACAATATAGGTCATAGTCAAAACTGCTAATTGTTCAAAACTACTTTCTGTGTTTTTAAAGGTCAGAACTACTTTTGACCAGTTAAAACCATTTTTTTTAAACTTTAACTTTAATCAAAACTAAGATTAACCTAATGGTTCCGTAGCCAAAGAGTAAAATGGGACCCTATTAGGTACTAAGACTTCGCTGTCTGTCTATCTGTCTGCAACAATAATAAAAAACTACAAACAGAATAAAATAAATATTTAAGTGAGCCTTACTTGGATATTCTGTTTTTATTTACAACATACTACGCGTTCCAAATGAGAATAGGACCGATTCCTATGTTTTTGACGTCTCCTCGTACTGTCAAATCGAAGAAATTTTGACAAAATTAAAGAACTGGTTTCTGATTAAACTTTTTTCGTTCATAGTTCATAAATAAATTAAATTATTCCTTTTTATTTTTAATGTTTTAAAATTAATTTCCTCGATTTGACAGTAAATCGTGACGTCACAACATGGCGGGCAATCCTATTCTCATTTGGAACGCATTGTACGTGATTTTTGCCTATTTTTGCTTCGAACGGTACGTAACTCTTCGTGTCCAACGCATACTTGACCTGTTGGTTCTCTTTAAGATTTTAAATACGTACTGAAAGCTAAAATGTTTTTTTTATTTATTTAAACAAATACATTTTAACTAAATAACGGTTTTGATCGAAACCAGTAGGTAAAAACTAGTTTTAACTAATTAGCAGTAATGATTGTAACATGTACACGTTCTAAAGATCAATAACGTGTCTCACTTTATCTTGGTATCGGCGTCACTTCCTCGTGCCTCGATCCTATGACCCCCTGGTACATAACAATACCGGCCATTTGATCGAAATGGCCGTAATTAGGTATTTTAATGAGATGGCTGTTCATTCAGATAGTGTGCTATTAATATGATTGCGAATTCGTTTTGTTATGGTCTTTGAAAGGTTGTCATCTTAGGACACCGAGTGAGCAATATTTTCTGGTTTTTTTTTTTTTTTCGGTGGAAAAATCACATAATGTCCCACTGGTTGAAAAACCCTGACTTAAAAATGTTTGATTTTTTCACCGCTTCTTGGGGACATATTAATTAGTATTAATATCAGGTTCATATCTTTACGCGTTCGTGAGAAAAAGGGTCTGGACAGATGTACCGACAGATGGACAAAAAAGCGATCCTATAAGGGTTCCATTTTGCCGACTTTGATACGGAACCCTAATAACTTATTTCTCGTATCTAGTATTTCCACTTTGAAATAATACACTGTTCTAAGCATTATCAGGGTTCTAAGGTTGTCCTTTCCGGCTCAGACTTGTGTTCAAATTACTGATCCTCGTGTAGTAGGCTTCTTTAACATCCTTTTGTAATGAGCCCTCGGGGTTTTTGCAGGGCCCAAGGCGAACATTACCGAATAACGGATATATTACCTCTACCAAATGTTGTATTTACGTTGCGTTACGTTTAAACCAGCCGTTATAGAGGCAGGTACCTATTTTTTAAGGAAAATGGACCATATAAGCTGTTAATTTTATTTAAATCGTGGTAAGAATTAATAAATAGCACTTCAGGGATCTGTACCTCTACCATAAGTTTCAATCGACAAGTCTTAGTGACCTATGGTAATCTTCGCCGGGCCCTGGTACAGGCCATGGCCCGGAGTGAGGTGGAATGACAGGCGGTCGCATCCATCTGTGATGCAGTAAAGCTAGCGAAGTAGGCGGTTGCACGTGAGGGAACGGACATCCTTATGCCCCAGCCGCCGGGATCCCGATCTCGACTTCTAGCCACCGTAGACGTGGGCTTGCGGACGACGGCTGGGTAGCTTGCCGTCCGGTAGCCATCCGGACTGAGCCCGACTCGTCGACGGTGCTTAGTGTTCCACGCGCGCCTCATAGAGATGTCAGCAAAACTGAAGGGCCCAGCAAAGTCGAAGCCTATTGTGGCTATAGGTTGTCTTCCAATAGGGAACCGCGGGGTCCTGGAACGCAAGGGTAAGAAGGAACATAAATGTGGGTTTAGTAATAGTTAGTAAAAGTCTGACACTACCTTCTAGAGCGGGAGAACTTAATAGACGAATTGTCTCCTTAAAAAAATGGTAATCTTTGTCGAAAAGCCCCTGACAGGACAGAGAAAATAGTCATGCACAGGCATTATGTACCATCGAAGGCACTACCGCCTGACAACCGCTAAGTTCATTTTTGCTTGCACTCGAAACGAAAACTTCAAAGGATTTGATTTGACGCCGCACCGCAGGATTCAGACGAATATGTATTTAAGTAATCAGGGAGAAATGACCGCGATGGTACACAGAAAGACATGCATTATGCATGTCACATTAAATGCTTCATTAGCAGTTTTCTCCCAAAGGTCAGAAAGTTCAGACACTTTTTTTTTTTTTTTTTTATGGTGGGAAAAATCATGCATTGACATCCCCCGCCCTTGGGCGGAGCGGGAGATAGTGTCAGACTCTTACTGACTAAAAGACCCACCCCGTTCCTTCTAGCCTTCATACCGGGGCTCGAGCGCCCTTTCGGATAACCCTGGCCCCAGTAGGCTTCGACCCGGCTGGGTCCCTGCTGTTGCTGACAACTCCTTGAGGCGCGCGGGAACAGTGCGCGCCGTCGACGACTTGGGCTTGATCCGGACAGTTACCGGACGGCCGGACAGCGAGCTACCCATTGCTCACTGTCCGCAAGCCCGCGTCTACGTTGGCCGGAAATCGGGATCAGAATCCCGGCGACGGCGGCGGCGGCGATAACGCCGTTGCCTGATGCGTTCGGCCTCCTCCTTTGCAAGCATTACTGCTTCGCAGAAGTCGGCGACCGCCTGCCACTCCTCCTCGCTCCGGACCATGGCCTCAACCAAGGCCCGGCGCGAGAGGTCTCCGCCGCCGATCGCCCCCACGAGGGCACGGCGATGCTCCGCCCAAGCAGGGCACACCTCGACTGTGTGCTCCACCGTGTCCTCCGGGCGTTCCGCACAGTGGCGACACCCGGGCGTCACTTCCGCATGAATCCGGTGCAGGAAACTCCCGAACGAACCATGTCCGGTGAGGACCTGCGTCATGCGGAAGGTAAGGACGCCGTGAGGCCTTTCCAGCCACGCCTCAAAGAGGGGACTTACCGCCATGATTGTGGCGTGCCCAGCACTGGGTTGCGACAGTCGTTGACGCCATTTCACCATGAGATCCCGCCGGAGCTCTGTCCGCCATGCCGTGACCTGTCGCGGCAGTGGACTTTCACCCCGGCGTTGCATCTCCACGCGCATATCGTGCATGTGTGCAAGGACTGTTGCCTCCAGATCCCACGGTGGTAGGCCAGCCAGAAGGCTCGCCGCTTCGCGGGAGAGAAAGTTCAGACACTGACTGGCGCCAGTTGACGATTGATCTTTCTGACCTGATGACGGTTAGTCATCAAAGAAAACGTACCGCATCTATCAATAACCCCGACTAGATCGAAACTAGGACTCAGTCTAACTTTACCGATAACAAAGTACTGGAACATAGATTGCGGGAACCATCAGTTTGTCAAAATAAGTTTGATTACTTTTTAGAGTCGACCATTTTTCTTCGGAGTGATTGAGGGAGTATTTCCCAGCTAGACAGGGAAAAGTTGGTTGTTGGCTGACTTTTAGTGTTGAAATTACTTGGTGGACTGCAGTAGTATGTCTTATGCCCGCCATACACGCTAGGGGGATAGCCTGATAGGTTTGCCTGTAAGGGTCAACTCACACCGAAAGAGCGGCGAAGGGCAGCGCAGTTTCAGTGTCATATGAATTTTAACTTTATTTTCATTTCTATAATACTTATTATCGCATGAGAAACACGAACGAGAGAATTCCCCGGAATTCCTGCGGCGCCGTGGGCATCCGCACGACTCGTTCGAGTTTCTCATGCGATAATAAGTATTATGGTAATGATAATAAAGTTAAAATTCATATGAAACTGAAACTGCGCTCCGCTTCGCTGCCCTTCGCCGCTCTTTCGGTGTGAGTTGACCCTAAAGCTTAGTTATACAGGTAAACCGTGTGTATGTTGCACAACTGTGTAGGTTTTCAAGGTTACCTGACAGATATAACTGTACAGGCTTAGCGTATAGGCTACCTTTAGACCTCTGGTATCTCTACGTTTGTAGGAGGCACAGATCCGATTTTAAAAATTGTTTTACTGATTGAAAGCTACTATGCTATTGCTGAATGAATGGTATTCCCGAAAAATGCACAATGTTTTTTTTTTTTAAATTATATAAAGTAGTGCTTACTTGCGATCCCACCTGATGGATACGGATCAAATACATTACTGCTGAATACCTGTATTATTCCCGAAAAAATTACTATTTGTTTGGTTTTTTTTTTTTAATTAATATGAACTAGTGCTTGATTCCGGTCCTACCTGATGGTAAGTAGTGATGCAATCGTTGATAGTGAATCGCACTAGTCTATTAAGAGCCTATTCATTCATTGAATTAATTTATCATTTCAAAGAAAGACGTCCACTATAGGGCATGGACTCCCCCAAGTGTCGCCACAACGACGTTTCGCATTACTGTCATCAGGTCGTCGGTCCACCTTGAAGAAGGCCTTGCAAAGTTGTGTTCTTCTGGTATGCAGTGGCAACTTTAGAAGCTTTCGATCCCATCGACCATTTATTCGGCGAGCAATATGTCTGGCCTGTTGGTCTAGTGGTTGGTAACCCTGACTGCTATGCCGGAGGTCGCAGATTTGATTCCCACCCAGGAGAAATGTTTGTGTGATGAGCATGATCATTTTGTTCTGTGTCTGGGTGTAATTTATCTATAATATGTATGTATATAGAAATATATAAGCATGTTTATCAGTTGTCTAGTACCCATAACACAAGCTCCGCTTAGCTTGGGACTAGACGGCGTTATGTGATGATTACGAAATATTATTATAACGTGTCCAGCTCACAGTTCGATTAGTAGGTACCTATCTTAAATAAAAGTGTGGCATATGAGTCTGCAATAAAGTTTTTTATCAATTTTATTGATGTAACATGCGAACCTTGATTACGAATGGACGTCGGTATCATGAGAAAGGTAATTAATATTGATTACAATGTTCTATTTATTAACAGAAACATCACTGTAATTAATTAGAATACGGATGAGTACATTCCAGTATGTTATGTCTACGTATTTAATGTGGAAGTTGGATAAAATAATTAACAGTAAAATTAAATGCTTGCTAAGAATATATCGTGATTTCAAGATGAGTTATAAATGACCTTCTTTGATACCTAAATATGAACGGTTAAGTGCGAATCGGACACGTGCACTGAGGATTTCCTACTTTACGCTCATTGACCGAAAGTAATTATTTTTTCATGTGCACGGTTTTCAGAATTTTTCCTTTAGGTAGGTATTTGTATTGCAAAGCATTGCTTCCTATCGAACATGATTCTACATCAACGAGTATCAAAATATGCGCGATAAAAGAAGCGCAAACGGTCTTATTTTCTGATTTTGTTAACTGAGAAATTTGTTTTTTACACTGCTGCAAAAAAACATCATCATCATCTTCATTCCAGCCGATATACGTCCACTATTGGACATTGTATAAAATTGTAGGATATTTTGAAGGAATTTTAGAAATTAAAAATACAGGATCGTAGCTTGCAGTGTATCAGGTTTAATTTGCCAATCATGAGATTCAAAAATCATGGAGGTAGTTAATACTTAACTCCTGATAAAAAACTTATAGCTAATATTTATAACTACTTATTGCTAACTTAAATTAGTGGTGCAAAATTGAAGTTACGCTTCAACATGCCGCCGGCCGTTGAAAGCTTGCCTTTCAACAGCTGTCTTCCAACAACGGACAGATCTTGGAAAATGCTCTTCTGACAGTTCCGGTGGAGGTCCTGATATCAGCAACTCTGCTAATGCCATCTATGCCAGGATGAAGAGCAATAACGCGACCCAACTTCCACTTCAAGGGTGGCTGGTTGTCCTCCTTGAAACGCAATTGTGACTCCTTATCTGATAGTGCAGCTCAAGACGGTATAGACTTCCACTTTATACCTGCTTACGCTCCACACTTTGGTGGTCTTTGGGAGGCGGGTGTCAAATCGACCAAATATCATTTGTTACGAGTGTTGGGCACTTGTAATTTGACTTACGAGGAGCTTAACTCCGTCTTGATACAGATTGAGGCCATTTTGAATTCTCGACCGCTCACACCGCTAACGTCGAACCCAGAAGACCTGTTGCCTCTCACTCCTGGTCATTTTTTGATCGGCCGACCTATCACGTCTCTGCCTGTAAAGGACATCCGGGACCACTCCACTCCTCACTTGACACGCCATCAGCGTATTGAGCAGCTGCGGCAGCATTTTTGGACGAGATGGAGCAAGGAGTACGTCTCTGAACTTCAGCAGCGTATAAAATGGCGGACTGGAAACAACAATCTGCACCTGGATTCCCTCGTTGTTATCAAGGAGGACAACCAGCCACCCTTGAAGTGGAAGTTGGGTCGCGTTATTGCTCTTCATCCTGGCATAGATGGCATTAGCAGAGTTGCTGATATCAGGACCTCCACCGGAACTGTCAGAAGAGCATTTTCCAAGATCTGTCCGTTGTTGGAAGACAGCTGTTGAAAGGCAAGCTTTCAACGGCCGGCGGCATGTTGAAGCGTAACTTCAATTTTGCACTACTAATTTAAGTTAGCAATAAGTAGTTATAAATATTAGCTATAAGTTTTTTATCAGGAGTTAAGTATTAACTACCTCCATGATTTTTGAATCTCATGATTGGCAAATTAAACCTGATACACTGCAAGCTACGATCCTGTATTTTTAATTTCTAAAATTCCTTCAAAATATCCTACAATTTTATACATGAAAATCCAATATTTAGCTTTTTCCACTTTGCTAGTTGTAGATAATATAATATCCGGCTCGAAGGACCATGTAGGTATTTCTGAGAAAAATGGTTTTGACAGACGAACTACAGTGATCCTATTAACGGTTCCATTCTTGCAAACTGATGAAGGGAACTCAAACCAATTGGTAGAACTCTACTTATTACAAAGCTGGAAGAAACATAACCAGTTCTGTGTTTCAGATGCCTAGGAATATCTATGATTTACTAAGCAATCAATTTATCTACACTAATGACGAAAAATGACTTTCTTTTAACCAACTTAGTCTGCTTACAACCAGCTAACTTTCACACTTATCATCATTATCCTTGCAGCCGAAAGTCGTCCACTGCTGGACATAGGCATCCTCAAGTATCGCCACAGTCTTGTGCGTCTGGCATTCATCGCATTCCCGTGACTCTCACCAGGTCCAGTCTAGTCTACTACAGTTCGCGGTCACCACTCCAGAACATTTCACCTCCTTGGACCATCTGTTCTGCGAGCAGAGAGCCCTGCCCACTGCCTGCACACACATCTGACATCTTTCACACTAATTAAGAAAAAAGCTCTTCCTATAAATGCCACTCTACTGATTTCACACGCAAACAACATTCGTGCTTTACTACAAGACCCTTCAAACCATAAAAGAACCATCAACCCTCAACACAAGTTCAAGGTCATGATCATAAAACTGTCTCTACTAACACAGGAAGGTAAACGCTGGTCCCTCCATCATCAGAGGGTTAGCAGACAACTCCCTAACGAGTTACAAACACAATCATTTGGAATTCGCGTGATTGTTTGCAAAGTTGTGTGGAGCTTTGTCAACAGGGTTACAGGGAATGAGGAAACGTTCGTTTAATCTTAATTGTTGGTTCGTAACGTGAGCTCTCTTTAATATATGCGTGCCTGGTACTTCGATACGTGTTGATGTTTTGAAATATGATTTTTGAGGTGAAATTGCATCACTGCTTACCATCAGGTGGGATTGCAGTTAAGCACAGGTTTATATCATTTAAAAAAATATATTTTGATAACTTGCCAAGTGCGAGTCGGACTCGAACGAAGGAACGTTTGTTTAATCTTTAATTGTTGGTTTGCAACGTGAACTCTCTTGAATATATGCGTGCCTGGTACTTCGATACGTGTTGATGTTTTGAAATGTGACTTTTTGGTTAAATTCATCATCATTAACATTTTCAGCCGATAGACGTCCACTGTTGGATATAGCCCTCAGTGTCGCTACTATGTGCGGCCCGCATCCATCGGATTCCCGCAACCTTCACTAGGTCATCGGTACACCTTGTAGGAGGCCTCTCAACGCTGCGTCTCCCAATACGCAATCGCCACTCCAGAACCTTTTGGCCCCAACGGCAACCTGTTCTGCGAGCAATGTGTAAATATTTGAAAACCGGGCAAATGCGAGTCGAACTCGAACGAGGGAAAATTGTTTTAATCTTAAATTGTTGGTTCGTTACGTAAGCTCTCTTAAATATATGCGAGCCTAGTACTTCTATAGATGTTGATGTTTTGAAATATGACTTTTTGATTAAAATATTTGAATACTGGCCAAGTGCGAGTCGGACACGGCGTTATCGCCGCCGCCGACGCCGGGATTCTGATCCCGATTTCCGGCCAACGTAGACGCGGGCTTGCGGACAGTGAGCAATGGGTAGCTCGCTGTGCGGCCGTCCGGTAACTGTCCGGACCAAGCCCAAGTCGTCGACGGCGCGCACTATTCCCGCGCGCCTCAAGGAGTTGTCAGCAACAGCAGGGACCCAGCCGGGTCGAAGCCTACTGGGGCCAGGGTTATCCGGAAGGGCGCTCGAGCCCCGATATGAAGGCTAGAAGGAACGGGGTGGGTCTTTTAGTCAGTAAGAGTCTGACACTATCTCCCGCTCCGCCCAAGGGCGGGGGATGTCAATGCATGATTTTTCCCACCATAAAAAAAAAAGTGCGAGTCGGACGCAAACAAAGAAACTTCGTTAAATCTTAAATTGTTGGTTCGTAACGTAAGCTCTCTTGAATATATGCGACCTTAAATATTTAATTTATACAGTCATATTTCATAATACCAGAAGAGTAGGTAACTAAGTAATCCAGATAGAAGTTAGAAAAAGAAAGCAGTAACAACAGCAGCTATTAATAAATACATTACCCTCATTTGACGCGCAGTCGCGTTAAAAATAAAATCTGTTCCAATCTACCTAGTGTTATAATAAAAAAAAAATCGAATACCTAAAGGTACATGGATTGATCTTTTACTATGAAATGCTGAACCCAATAAAAAGCAAATCTCTATTTGACACTCCATTGATCCAAGCATCACGTCCTTCACATACTGAAAAAAAAAAAAAATACAAAGTCCTAAACTAGGTACGTAGACAAATAAAAAGTAACAAAACAGTGAAGGCACGGTTTACACGTCACACAACCTCGTAAAACAATTAAGGTGGGGCTACGAACACACCTACCCTCGGGGTGACTACAGACAACCAAAGAGATTGGTGTGTGGGCTAAAATCATTTTCATTACACTTACTCTAAAACCCGCTATTAGGTACTCCTACCGCTTTTAGGTCCGCAATTTACTGTTTTTCGCACTAGTACCGAAAAATTCGCGAGCTCGCCCCTGCCACATTTTATTGAATGTATTTCGCATGTCAATCTCCGTTTGTTCGACTCGGGCAAATTCCGCCTCTCCTTCGCAATGACGAACTTTCTTCACTTATGTCAAAATGTACTATTTCTGTTCACTAGGCTGTTAAGATTCATTTTCAGACTTCAGTCCATCAGATCAGGTCAGCTCAGGTCTTTATTTACATAATAAAAATAAGGTAAATTGAAGTATCCCTAGTGTTAGAAGACTGTTTCTAACATTAGTAATATTAATTCTCTCTCAAGTACCTACAGGCACTGTGCACAACACCTAACCTATCTTTTTGTTTCTTTTGCCTCTTTGTCATAGAAAATAGTATCAAGTAATAGTTTAACTAGAGAGGAAAAAGTGCATTACTGTCTGTAGTTTGATTTTATTTATTTATGTTACTTTATTGGAACATAAAACAGTTACACATTATAATTAAGGTATTCCAGAATTAACCTTTAAACTGAGTGAACGTACTGAATGTAAATTAACTATTAATTCCATATAAATGTTTCATTATGTGTGTGTGTGTGTTTATAAAAAAATATATGACATAAAAAATGACTATTTACCAAACTCTTTAGTGATGAGCGCTGCCTGTATACTTATTTTTTTGTTCATGTGTACACTAGTGCGGACATACAGGGGGAACACACACGACTTGCCCTCCAGTGACAACACTCTGTATAAGGGCTGGGTACGTCAAGCGGTGCGACTGAGGCGGCTTCCTTTGTTTTCTGTGCGATTTTAAAGTTATTTTTCTTTAGTTGGATTTTATTGTTTTAGAAACTTATTGAAGCACAAAACTTTAATTCTGGAAATTGGTTTTAAAAAATGAAGAAATTCTCACCACTCGATTGATTTATAACGCAAAAAAAATGCTTTTGGTCATGTGCGCACAGTGTAATAGCACAATCAACCTTATAATGTTCCCACTGTTAGGACTTAGACTTTCTCTCTAGGAGAAGGAATGGGCCAAAATCCAGGGCCGGTAGTTGGATGTACATAACATTTTGTTAGTAGCACTACTAAGGTTGTACGAATACTTTTTATGGGATAAATCTCCCTGAACTCACAGATAAGAAGTAAGATTATCGAATGAACGTTACGAAAAGAAAAATGCACGAGTAGCACTTAAAAGGCTGTAGCCTCGTAGCAGTATTCGTAGCAAATGTGCTACAAAACCCGTAGCACTTCGTAGCAACAGAAAGTGTCCATCTACGTTAACATGGCTACAACTTTTTAGTGCAATGTAACTTTAATCATGAAACTGTGTTAACGCTAAGGCTTTATGACGTCACTTACAGTAAAAAAAAAGTATTACACTTAGTTTGTCATAACACAAAATTAAAAATTACGACTTTTTTTTTTGAGGTGTATGAGGGTATCATCCAATCACTTCTCCTATTCTAGGGTGGAGCGAGAAGGCGTGTTAGACTTTAACTGACTAAAACTACACCTGTGTCCTTCATTTGCTAAAACGGAAGAAGTTATTGGATGAAACCAAACTATTAAAAAAAAAAAAAAACAAATAGAGCCTGTCCAGACGGGGCGAATTCGCCGCATTTTTCTCTTCACGAGCGACCGTTGCGTCTAGAAGGAGTGTACGCGCAAGCATTTGGTCAGTAGGAAACATGGAATGGCATGGAGCGGTCGCGTTAACTTTGGAGTTCAAGCGCAACTAAGTTAACCACATGCAACAAAGCTTTTGACTGGTATGTTAGTCAAGTTGTTAGTGGCCCTGACTGCTATGCCGGAGGTCATGGGTTCAATTCCCACCCAGGACAAATGTTTTTAATAATAATAATACTATATTGGTAGTGGGTAGGTAGGTATGTTTATTAGTTGTCTAGTACTTGGTTTTGCTTAGTTTAGGACTAGATGGCGTTGTGTGAAATATGTGGAATATAAAAAAGCGTCTGTAGTATGTCGATTCGCGTGCAATGCGTGAATCAAGCATGTGTATCGCCCCTTCTGGACAAGCTCTTAACAATTCGACCAACATACAGCCCATTTTATTCCCGAACTTAAAACAGACGCAACTACCAATATACTTAATGAAGTACCCATTAACATTATCTCAGTATTAAAACGCTACTCCCGGTTAAAAAGCCCAGTATTTTATTTAAAACCTTATTTGGATTATTGGGAATTTTAATTCCGGTCTCTGGAAAGCTGTCAAACGATATGGTCAATTACTGTAATCCCAGTAAAGGCCTGATCAGCACGTTTGACCTGTTTACCTCTTCGTTGCTGTGTTTATTAATTTTACTTTTATCATGTTTGTCTTGTTAAAGTAATCTCCCTTTGTAAACTTTTTTTTTTTGCATTAATTTTCGTCGATTGATTTGGTTTTGGGTTGAGTACGATTGATAGCTGTTGTTATTAATTGTTTTAATATTAATACAAAAAAATATATATATATTAGTTATGTATATTTTATCGAAGAATCGCCAAACTTAAGTGGCAATGGGCAGGGCACATTGCACGCAGAACAGATGGTCGATGGGGACGAAAGGTCCCCATCGACCATCTGTGGACGATCAAGGAGGTGTAGTGGCGACTACGTACCGGAAGACGCCGCAGCGTTGGACGGCCTCCAACAAGGTGGACCGATGACCTGGTCGGGGTCGCGGGAATCCGATGGATGCGTGATGCACAGGACCGGTCGTTGTGGCGACGCTTGGGGGAGGCCTATGCCCAACAATGGACGTCTTTCGGCTGATATGATGATGATGATGATATATTTTATATTATATTAATAAGTCGTATTTTATGGTGTTTTACCAGGAGAATGACCATGAAATTCATCATTATCATTTCAGCCGAAAGGCCCACTGTTGGACATAGGCATCACTCAAGTGTCGCCTCAATGAACAGTCCTGTGGGTCTCGCATCCATCCGATTCCCGCAACCATTACCAGGTCACCAGTCCACCTTGGAATTAGTCGAATTGAAATTGAAAAAAATCCAGCTTTAGTACGGAAAGTTCTTCAAAAAAAAAAAATATGTCCCACTGCTGGGCAAAGGCCTTCCCCAAGTCCTTCCAAACTTTCTTCTTTGGCGCCGTCTCTAACCAGTCCTCGTGGTACGCGTCCCTATCGTCCCGCCACCTCTTAATAAAGTTTATTAATGTACCTGCACTATTTTTTAAATTTTTATTTGATTTACACAAACACATTGTTGTTAGTTTTTTAACGTAAACTTGCCAGTTTTTTCTTTAGTTTATTTTGGTCTATTTTATTTATTTATTTTGTCTATTCTACGTTCCAAGTGTCCGTGGCATCACAGCGGGGTATACCAGGGCTACGTAATTTATTGTTTTATAGTTTTTGGTATACTTATTATATTATATATATTTTTGTTTTTTTTTTTTTTATTACTATTATTTCTTATGTATTATTTGGTTTTAATAAGCAGTGTTAAACAAAAATAAATAAAAAATCTTTCTTTCTATTTAACCTTTCTACTATACCATTACAAAAATCCACCCCGTATAAATGCTGAATAGTCTAACCGTATTCCGTGTACAAGCAGTTTACACATCAATCCAAACTTGAGAATAGTTCCCGCTACAAATCTATCGTGTAACAAATACCTCGCAAATGAACTCGTGGCGGTAACAGGCTTCGGTGTAACCTTGCCTTCAGCCCGTTTGTTATGGCTTCGGCAAGTACTGGCGTAAGACTAGAGAGCTGTGGTTTTTTCTCCAACTTGTGATTTTAGTTGTCCTGTTAATCTTGGAGACGACTGCTGTTTTGTGCGAAGATATTTTTTTGGTCTCCAAATGTGTTACAAGTCAATCGCCACCGGCTATGAGTGAAAGAAGGAAAAACATTTATTAGAGATCCTACCAACGCTGCGTCTTCCGATACACGGTCGCCACTCCTTTCGGTCGCAACGGCTCTGTTCTGCGAGCAATGTGCCCATGTACCAATGTGCCCCATTGCCACTTCATTTTGGCAATTCTTCGTGCTATGTCGGCAACCTTAGTTCTCCTGCGGGTATCTTCATTTTTGATTCGATCACGCAAGGAAACTCCGAGCATAGTCCTTTCCATTGTCCTTAAGGTGATTTTAAGCTTTCTGATGAGGCCCATTGTGAGCGACAACGTTTCGGATTCTTATGTCACCACTGGCAACACGCACAGACTTTCGTCTTGAGACACTGTGGTATGTTGGACGAGAAGATACCGCGTAGCTTCTCAAACGCTGCCCAGCCGAGTTGGATTCGACGGTTGACCTCTTTCTCGAATTTAGACCTACCCACCTGACTGTCTGTCCGAGGTAGACGTAATCGTCCACAACTTCGAGTGTAGAGTCTGCGATCTTGATAGGAGGGACGCTAAATTGTTGTTAATCAAGATTTTGGTTTTGTCCATGTTCATTTTAAGACCCACGCTTTCGGAAGTTCTACTGAGGTCATTGAGCATTGTGCTGAGCTCCTCCATAGTCTCAGCCATGACTGCTATGTCGTCGGCAAACCGAAAGTGAGTGATGTACTCGCCATTGATATTAATGCCTAGTCCACTTATCATAATTATTTATTTATTTTTTAAGTAAAAAAAATGTTTTAATATATTTTTTTTATTAATTTTTGATTGATTTTTTTTTTTTGGGCCAATTTGAATATTAATAAGTAATTTAAGTTACTGTGAATTTTGTAATGATATGGGTGTAACTTATCTGGTTAAAGATTATTATTATTATAAATACCAAGACACATTTGTTTGTTGTCTTATAAATAAATCAGTTCAGTTTAGATCGTAAAATGGGTCGCGTTAAGAGCTCGTGGTAGGGCCTCAAGAATATAACAAGTCTTATTCATTATTTATTTATTTATTTAACTATTTATGTACACACAAAAATAACAGAAAAAGATAATACATAAGAAACATTAGTACAAAGGTACTGCTTATTTCCAAAGAAATTAAACTAAATAAATAACTAACTAATTAAATTAAACTTTTAAACAAAGTTCTCAATTGAAAATTAGAATTAAGAATCTGCTCACGAGCAACAGGCACTTCAGGGACTTTTATGAATAAGGCTGAAAGTAAACAAACTGTAAACAAGATACTGACGCAGTTTTCATAATTTTTTATTTCTTGAAACAAATTCCTTTATAGAACTAAGTTACCCTTATCGCTTACTTTAAAAATAAAGGGTCGTGGGGACCTTTGGAACGGGGACCGCGGTCCCAATTTCCTTACCCATAAAAATAATATTTTATTTTGAGTAGCATTTTTACCACAAAAAAAATATAGTTTTTTTGGTAGTTGTACTTCAATGATTTTTTCCTGGTGGTCCCAAAATACTACTCAAAAAATTTTAGGTGTATGTTGGGACCGCTGTCTCGATCCAAAGACCCCTACGACCTAAAAATAACACAGCATAAAGTTTCAATATTTCAATTTACTTTGAAATTAATTTATCACGATGTTCACCGTTAAATTTTATAGTGGAGAATCTTTATTTAATTTCAGTCATTTTGTTCATGATTATCATAAAGCAGTAACCCCGTGTGGCTGAATTTTAAATTACACTTACATTGTAAAGGTATCGTTAATGCATATTTATGAATGGGGGAAAAATCTCGACACACAGTCATTAGTAAAGCATTACTTGGGACGAGGCGTAAGTTGAAAGCGATAAGCGGATAAGTTTCGATAGATATTTGTCTAGGTATTATGAAAAATACGCCTCAAGACCTGTGTTTTAATATAATTTCCCAATTCATTCTAATCACACAAAACGTGAAAAAACCCTCGCGCTATGAAACATCACCAACATCAGCCTTATTTTGAAATGTGGCAGAATGTGGGTGCTTAGAAAAGCAGATACTGTTTTTGAGGTAAGATATCATCAAAAACTTCTTCTGTTCTGGGTGGAACGAGAGGTCGTGTCAGACTTTTATTGACTAAAATCAGCCTGTATTCCTTCAGAAGCCCGTTGCGTTCCCTTTTGACGATCCACAGCCCTAACAGGTACCGACCATACTGGGCCCCTTCAGTTTTGCTGACATTTCAAAAACAATGCGCTTCTCGTCCGCAAATCCACGCCTACTGTGGCTTGGAATTGCCATGTGTCTCCCGACGCCTGGAGGTTAAGTCGAGAGGATCTCTTCTACCTCACGGCTGCAGCCACCTCCTAGCTCACTTTACTGCTGCCTAGAAGGAGGTGAGCTAAGGGGTGGCTGCAGCCGTGCCATGGCCTAATTCAGGGCCGGATGCGAGAGGTAGGAAAGAAAATATTGCTGTGATATTTAATAAACCGTTACTATGAAGAACAGAAGTAGTGGAGCAGTGATGGCCGAGTGATAACGGCCTCGATTTAAGAGTTATGGGTCGCGGGTTCAAACCCAGCCAGCCGCATTACTTTGTGTAATTTATTTCATCACCATTGCACTCAAAACGGTGAAGGAAAACATCGTGACGAAACCGGCATGTCCTAGAACCAAAAATTTCGAGGACATGTGACATTCACCAACCCGCACTGGGCCCGCGTGGTGGATTACGGCCTATTCCCTCTCCTAGAGAGGACGCCTGATTCCCTGCAGTGGGAACATTAAAAGGCTGATTATGCTACTATGAAAATTTGGAGACATTTTTCACTCGCTAATCTCTTCTAACTTACATTGTACTATTACTAAGGGCGGGGGCATAATGGGCGCGTGCGTTTGACGGGGCACGCCCCACTCCGCTCACTTTGTTCCAAATGTATTGGACACTGTTCGCGTGTTCTTTTTGTTTTCAGTGTGTACTTACCTTATTTATAATGACTGAATGAACACAACAGCTTTTATTAGTTGTAATGATGATTTTTATTTAATTAATTTTGCTATACAAATATACAATCTAATCTATAAAAAAGTCTGTTTAAAAAGTCCAACTAATTGGGAATTTTGTATAATATTATTTAATCATTTAAAAAATACTTATATTCTGTATTTTTTACAAGGTTCTTCTATTAGTAAACAATGATCAAGATCTCTAAATCAACCTTGATTATTGAACCAGTGTTGACTACATCAGATTTAATTTTACCCTAATAATTACCCAAGTGGTTTGACTTTTTAGACAAACTCTATATATTTAGCATAAATTCACATGCTTATGATGTTAGGTACTTACAAGTATAAACATGTTACTAAAAGAGTTCTGAGTTAATGTAGATGGATAGAGAGGAAGAGGGAGGTCAAAGAAAAGATGGATGAATTGTGTGAGGAGATATATGAAAGAAAAGGGAGTTACTGATAGCGTGACGGATGATAGGACAGAATAGAAGAAGAAAGCGTGTTGCGCCGACCCCAAGTAATATGGGATAAGGGCAGGAAAAACAAGAAGATGATGATGTTAGGTATAATGGGTAGACACCAAAAGAAAGGCAGTTTTAAGAATTTCAAAGAAAACGGCCATATCTCAAAAACGGCACAAGGCGCATCACTTTTGACCAGAACCCGAGCCATCGCTTAGGTTACCACCGTCTCCTCCTTGAAGACTCGGCGGGACTTCGTCCAAGCAGGGCAAATTCCCACCATATGCTTCACCGTGTACTCCGGGAAATCTGTACAATGGTTTCTTCCCGCTGGATCCGAAATAAGTTCTAATGAAACGAGGAACAGCGGGAAAAAAAGGATCAAGTGTCACCCGCATACATGGTGAATTAGTATCAGCTGCGAAACTTACAAGCTTTTTTGACATGGTGTCCAAAAGTTTAATGATCAAAACCTCAACATTCACTTTCCCAAAATAAAATTAATAACGTCAGTCAATCTCAATCGGAATTTATTACACCCCACCTCAATCACCCCCACATACACCGTAAATGTTTTAATTAACAAACACTTTCATTGTTTCAGGTATTTAATGCTGATGGCAAGTTGCGGGTAGTTCGATGAAGCGTTATCCATTAAGAGTGTCCGTTGACCGCAGTCGTTAACGTTGTGTGGCGGTGACCACACTGTTCAAATGCACGTGGTGGCACGTAGTGGGAGGTGCAGTATAGCGCAAGTGTAGGGGACGGGGGGATTGGATAAGCGAAACGAAGAGGTTACGTTTCTGGTGCGTTTGCTTCTACGTATATGGCTCAGATGTGCCGTGCTCCGTGTTGCGAGTTCGATTCTCGTGCTGATAAATTACTTATGAGTAAATAGTTAAACCTTGTCTTTCTGTTATTTATTGTTTTCGTCATTTTTGTATTTGTGAACGATATTTATGGTACAGGACCAAATTCCAGTAAAGTAAGTTATAAAATTGAAGGCATGCAATCTATAGAAGAGGCTACAAAACCATTTTGACTATATTTCAGAACAAATATGTACAGGTAAAGCTACTAAAAACAAAATTTAAGTTAAAAACTACCTAATAAATCAAAAACATCAACAAAATCAAAACACAGCGGGTCGCCGTCAACAAAATTAAAAACAAAAAAATTATGACCACAATTTTAATCAATCATGGAACTACGATAAATCACGCTGTATAGTGACATTAAAAAACTAATGAATGAGGAAAAATCCTGTAAAACAAGCGCTTTATTGTCGCCCTACACTTAATTGTGTTCAACCGCGATAATACAGATTAATGATCGTTTTGTACAGCGTTTATCATAATTTATGGACACCACTTTGTGTAATTTAAAGTTTTGTTGACTAGTAAGTTTGATGTCTTTTGTTTGTATTAAGAGAGTGGTTTGTAGATATAGTTAGATAATGGAACTAGTTTTCAATAGATAGCTATTTAGGTCATCGATACACATAGACACATCGATAGATATATAAACAGACTAATGGTCCCGGCAGATTAGTAGTTAATTATAACTGGAAATAAGTCGATAGATCGGTATTCACGATTTCATCGCTTTTGGATAGGACATCGATCGAACGACTATAAAACTTCAACGATATTTGGCTTGTTTGATTTTACGTGAATGGCTACTGGAAAGAATTGCGGCAATCCGATGGATTCGAGACGCACAGGACCGTTTATTGTGGCGACACTTGGGGGAGGCCTCGGCTGAATGATGATGAAGCTTTTATAGCGCGATATTTGACTATAAAGAGTGTAAGGGACAGCCCTCCACAAACTTTAAGGGCTTGTCTACTGAGCAAGCGAAAAAAAAAATCCGCCTCACCATATAAAATTATAAACTTGATTGGACAGTTTGTATGGAGAGGCCGCTTTTTTTTTTCGTTTCCTGTAAAAGAAATTTGTGGAAGGTGGTTCAGTTTCATCTACTGAGCAAGCCCTAAAAGTTTGTGGAGGGCTGTCCCTCACACGATATATCTTATTGCGTTTATTACTGAGTTCCTATGGCCATCTTCCAGCTCCACCATCAGACTCTAGTTACCATCTAGCACCAAAATACTCGTCGAAACAGATCAAACAAGTCCAAACCCAATGGGGTTGTGTCGTTTAACTGCCGAGTTCCTATGGCCACCTTCCAATTCCACCGTCAGATCAGCTCCATGTCATAATAATTTTGTAATCATTGTCATCTGATTGACATGCATGCACAATTTCAGCTCGATCGCCAACCGGGAAGTGGTGCAAATTAATTTGCAAGATTTGATTACAGACATACAAATATCGAGACAGGTAAAACTAAGTAAAAGCTTGTAAAAATGGACTTTGTAACACACATACAGTTGCCATCACGGATCTTGAACACTTGCGCAGAAGTCAAATATTCGGTCTCTTTAGTAGTGCTAAGTGCGACGTGGGGGTGGGGAGTGTCAGTGATTGGCTGGCCGCGCCATCGCGTCGTAGACGTCACTCGTCATTCGTTTACTGCGTTGCTGCATGTATCTAACAACGAAGATGATTGGTTCACCAATGTTTGGAATGCGCAAAGCGATCCCCACTCTGACGCCGAGCGTTCAAGATCCGTGATGGCAAATGGTCATGTCAAGCTCGGCCCCCGTACGAAGGGCAAGACGGAACGAAGGAAAAGAAAGGACATGATCTCCCGCTCCGCCTAAGGGCGGAAGAAGTCATTTGGACGATTTAACCTAAAAAAAAACACGACTATGTGACCCCCCTGGCGCCAAAGCTGGATCCGCTTTTGACTGTGCAACTGTTATCAAGAAGTTTGTATAAACCGTCTCAGTCTACCACACCATTGCATTATTTTCGTCCCCTTCAAAGATTGCACGAATGGTTTCCAACACCTGGCTTCCTTTGTCCCTGAAGACACATCCTCAGTTAAGCCATTTCACACGGCACGTTTTATTCGGCCGTTTTTATCGAGCTTCCACTTGGCTGAGCAGTATAACCGTGTGAGCTATCGATCCTATATAAAATTATCTTTTTAAAAGCAATGTGAGGATAATACCAACGTAGCGTATGTTTATTTGTGGAATCTAAAATAAATACGGCAAATAAATGGCGTTAGTTTTTATGGCTTCGAAGTGTAATAGTATTATTTTTAACCAATTTGTTTAGAATTCAAGCAGGTTAAGTCTACTATATGGTCCGGACTGAGCCCAATTCGTCGACGGCGCGTACTGTTCTACACGAGCCTCGAGGAGATGCCAGCAACCTTAGGGACCCAGAGTCAAAGCCTACTGGGGCCATGGGTAATGTTCGCATCACCCAGAAAAACCTGGGGCCCTGGAACGAAGGCAAAGAAGGAACTGGAGTGAGTTTTAATCAGTATAAGCTGGCTCCCCGAACAAAGGTCAGGAGATGTCATTGTATGACCTTAAAAAAAACCATTGAACATAAATTGGCCAAATGGGCCCTGTCAAAGCGGCTATATCTTCGACTAGCAAATATGGATTTAATATATCAGATGCTAAAACAAAGTAAAGCAAAATATGGTCCATACAATATTTTACTATGAGCTATATAAAGTTTATGTAGGAACAATATTTCACAACAGAATATGCCTCATAAAAATCCGCCAAACTGTCTGAGACGATCTTAAATATCCACATAGCATATTTCGTCTACCTTAATAACTTGCAGTATTATCCTCTAAAAGAGTCTTCAGAGATTTTTGCTAAGCATCTTCATACCTATAGTGGACTTTGTGACGGGCCCGGCTTATTTCCTGCAAGTTTTGATGAAAAATAAATGATTATATTATTATATCTAGTCCATACTGTCCCACTGCTGGGCAAAGGCTTTCCTCCACTTTTTGGGCCACTTTTTTCCAATTTCCAAGGAAGACATTCAAGTCGTCCCGCCATCTCCTTGGTCTGCCGTGACCCCGTCGTGCGATTTCAGGGCACCAATTTTGCGTTTTACTGGCCCACCGCTCGATCGGCATGCGGCAGACATGTCCAGCCCAGTTCCACTTAAGCTGGGCAACCTTCTGAACTACGACAATGATTTGTATTTTGGAGCGCAGTGTAGTCGTCGTTGTACATCGCTGTCAATAGGAAAATTTATTTATTTAACTATTTATGTACACACATATAGAAAAACAAGAAAAAAAAATGCATAGAACGCTTTTTTTTTGTGGGTAATAATCATCCAAATGACATCCCCCGCCCTTGAGCGGAGCTCCCAGATAGTGTCAGACTTTTACTGAATAAAGACCCACTCCTGTTCCTTCGTTGCCTTTCAGTGTTATTGATATTATCTTCACAATTTTCATCATGTTATCCGGTGTATGTTGATTGAAGGCTGATATTCATGGCTGGTTAAGTAAGTAATGGGCTGGAGGACGTGTTATGTAAAAGAGCAATGAACTCTTTTCTGTATGATCGCTCGCTTTTCTGCTTACTTAAACAATTTTTTAGCTACTAATTCAGTCTCATGTGATTCATGAGTTCATTGGTTTGGGGTTAAACGATCTTAAGTCCTTACTTGTGCCACAAAATCGAATTTATCGGTTAACATTTGACATATCGCTCACCTAGCAAACTAGCTTTTGTCTGCGGCTTCGCCCGCTTACATAAAATATAGCCTATGTCACTCAGGAATAAAGCAGCTTTCTGTCGGTGAAAAAATTTTCGCAATCGGACCAGTACTTTCAGAAAATACCTCCTACAAACAAAAAAACTTTACCTCTTTATTATATTAGTGTAGATGTACATTTTTCATATTTAACAGATAGCTACTCAGGATCAAAGATTGTACAAGTTCACATTACATTTTATATCCGAAATTGTGATTTTGACTACTAGTATAGACCATAATAGATATTCAAGGATATAAATTATCCACTTTTAAACGCTTAGGCAGCTAAAGCTCAATTTTGCAATTATTGTAGACTAGCTGACACGGCAAAGGGTAAGTTGCACCATTTAACTATAACCATAACAAAGCCGTTAACAGTTGTCAAATCGTCGAATTGACCAATAGGCGGCTGTTTCACGGCTGGTTATGGTTTGGTTATCGTTATAGTTAAATGGTGCAACTCACCCTAAGAGTCAATGAATGTAGTTCTTTCGATATAGTCAACCAGTTGCGATGAAACAACGCCTAAGTTATATATCAAGTTACACACAATTTTAATGTATATTTAAAGTTTTATACATCGATTTCGTACTTTTTACGTGATACGCACACAATATAAAACTTCTATAGATTTATTATATGTATTGACATGCCAACATTTTTCTAGGTGAGAGACATAATATACGGACATGGAAAATAAGAATTCTCTCGACCCTGTTCTCCAAACCCTGTATTGCTAGACACTGAATGCAACATAACATAGCTCATGCGGAGTCAAAGTTGCCAAAAGAACTGTAAGAAGATTTTGCTCATATAGAAACTAGTGTCACGTGTTCAGGTGTCAGAAAACCTAGAAATACATTCGACCAACGCGCATGACCACACCTGATTTATGGCGTAGAACGACGTCGCGTGGCGTGGATCTAGTGTAGCTCTACAAGTCTAGTTTCCTTATAAAATGTATGGAGACCGACGCGCCCAGATCGGCGTGTGTGTCACACGTGTGCGCAGTGGCTCTAACTTACTCGTCGATTGGTACATTACTTGAAAAGTTTCTAAGGGCTTCTGCGAGTTGGCTTCAGTCAGATAAATAAATTGGTACGTTAAAAGAATATACTGTTGCCATCACGGATCTTGAGCGGTTGTGCAGAAGTCAAATATTCGTTCTCTTTAGTGGTGCGAAGTGAGACGCGGTGGCGGGGAGTGTCAGTGATTGGCTCGCCGCGCCATCGCGTCATTGACGTCACTCCTAATACGTTTCTTGCGTTACTGCATGTATCTAACAACGAAGACGATTGGCTCGCCAATGTATGGAATGCGCAAAGCGATCCCCGCTCTGCCGCCGAGCGTTCAAGATACGTGATGGCAACTATAGGTGTCTTGTCTATAAGCAACTACCTACACCTTCTGCGTTACTTTTCCGAGAATAGAAGCGTTATGTGTTTGCCAAATTTTAGTTTCGAAAGTGTTTCAAACTGACTTTGTTATAAAAGAAAAACAAATCCAAATATCTACGACCGGCCATGGCGGACGCAATAAAATAGATGATCCTCTATAAATTACCATACAGGGGTCGGATAAAGCCCGTCACACAGATTATTCACAATAAAACATCCGATTTCGCGTGAATAGTGGAGATTTTCATGGCTTTTTGCCTTTTTCATAGCTTTGAATAACGTATTTATTTGCATCATTTTGATAGTGGTAGGAAATCATACGTTGTGGATAGTCTTCAAGCATAAATGTCGAAATAAAAAGAAAGCATAAAGTTAGAAAGAGAAATACTGGGTCAGATTAAATTGATTAGCGAAACTCCGCAAAAAAAAATCTGATCTATTTTTAAGTACCTAATGTAACCTTATGTGTCTGTGCAGTTTTTTGCACCTTCTTCATCATAGAGATCTGGTACGCTTTGGAATGTGCATTATTTTTCTGACTGACTGACTTTTTGACAATTCAGGTGTCTGTAAATAGTTTATTTGAAATAAATGTTTTGGTTGATCGATGGTTACCTACTTGAAAATTAGGTTTTTTGTTGTTGCGTCACCATACCAGTCACTTCTACCGATTTACTCTTATTAATTTTGTTTGATAGAGTATGCAATGTGCTTAGGTAGGTACTCTCGGTTCCAATTCAGCATCATAGCTCAGCATGCGAGCGACAAAGCGGAATGGTGCTTTATAATACACCCTAATAGCTCTATCTTACAGTTCAATTTAGGTCGCATTTGGATCTCTTGGTAGATCCTCTGAGATCTAAACCCTATTCGCGTTAACATTAGAAATTCAAAGAAACCTTTTTTACTTTCCGTTCAACTGATATTAACTTCTATTTCGTAGGCATAAGGATGGTATTGAAAGCAAAAAAGTGGTTACAGTACCAACTATTTACTGCAGCCGCCATTTGTCATGCCACCAACGTAATAAAAGTCAAAATCGGTTGAACGAACAGTGATAAAAGGTTTTTATAGACGTCCAATGTTATTTTGACCAGAGTATAGTTCCACTAACCTACTGTAAGCAATCAAACGAGTGTCAGCGAGTATTTTCGCTCGCTTTGAAATGTCGAGCGACAGATTAATGGACAAAGAGTCCTCGGTAGTGATCCACGGTGATGTGGGACTCGTACTATCGCAACTGCGATTCGTCATTCGATGTAACTTTTTGGTAAATGTTCTAGCGTAAACGACTGTTTTGATAGATTCTGTCTAATAAGTTAAACGACTTGGGTAATTATTAGGATTTAACGAAATCTGATGTAGTCAACACGGGTTCAATAATCAAGGTTGATTAAGAGATAGAGATCATTGTTAACTAACAGAAGAACCTTATAAAATGTACCGAATATTTGTATTTTTTAAATGATTAAATATTATACAAAATTCCCAAGTCGGTTGACTTATTAGATAGACTCTAATCTTTGAGTATTTTAAACAGTTTATCCCTGCCGTGGTCTGTGTTTCCTGATAGCTACAACCTAGGGGTCTTTAAGTCAATAGTGAATAAGTAACTTCTAGGCAAGCGTGCTCCATCGTCGGCCACATCATCGCTTACCATCAGGTGAGATAGTGGTCAAACGCGAGCCTATAAAAAAGTCTTAATGAAAACAAAAACAAGTGAATTACAATCAGCACGTGAATGTGTTTCATTTTCGTCATTTAACTCTCGTGTAATTGACTTGCTGTCATCTATACTTTTTTATTTTATAAACTGTTACTAACTCCTCAAAGCTGTAATCTATTATTATTTATTATGAGCCGTTGTATCCCACTGCAGGGCAAGGACCTCCCTTCCGTTATTTCACTCTTTTCTGTCCTAAGCCACTTTTGGCCAATCCTTAAGGCAGGTCACATCTGCCGCGTGTCGCAACAAAATTGGGCGAAAGCAACTGCTGACTGGATTCTGAACAGCAGGAGCCGGCGACACGTCAGGCAAAGAAGGAGATGGCGTGACGATTTGGACTCCTGTAATCAATACATACAATAAATCTGTAGAACCTATTAGTAGTGTGCGCATCACGAAAAATGTACGAAATTATTGTAGATATACACCGTTAAATTTTAATCGTTTTAATCCCGTGGAGGGTCGATCCGGTACTAACTAAAGGTCATTGAACCCGCTCAGCTGACGTTTTCTTAAAGAAATTAATTTCGTACGTGCGTAAATTAATACGAGTTTTGAAAAAAAGGTACTTTATTTTTTGATTTTATCTTTACCAATCGATAGTGTTTCATGTACCGGATCGACCCTCCACGGGATTAAAACGATTAAAATTTAGCGGTGTATATATGATAACTTTTATACATTAAAATTGTGTGTAGCTTGATATTTAAGCTTTGTTTCATCGCAATCGGTTGACTAGATTGAAAGATATACTACATTTATTGACTGTTACGCGGTACGAAGTTCCCCGGGTCACCTAGTAAATAAATAAACTAAATATCAATCTCAAGAATATCTAGTTTTTGACCTTTTCTATAAATTCACCTTCGTACATCTGCTAGCAAACGAAACCAATTTACTGTATCGGTTTCATAAACTATTTACGGTATATATCGAGATTCGTGTCACGTAGAGGGGTCCGAGATATTGCGTGGCGGTGTTGCCATATTAAGAGCGTTTGTGCTTTAATTTCAGGAGTTTTCACGTAGAAGGTGGGTATTTTCCTTGTAAGTTTGGTAGAAAAAGTTTCGCCTGTGATGTTTAAAATAATAACTAGGTGTGTTAGTTGGTGTACCTTCAGGGTTATAAAAATTAAAGCAGCAAGTTAGAACTTTTTTTTTTTAAGTGAATCCAAAAAAGATAGGCATCTACGGGAAGTTACAGTAGCTCTGGAACGCAAATGGAAGGAGCTCAGGTGGGTTTTATAGTCTGGTTAATTCTAAATCTACCCGGAGTAGTAGAAGTTCCTCCCGAAGGAGACGTCCCCGCAATCAAGGAGCGTAGCACGCTTCTTCACGTTCGAACGGGTTTGGATGAAAGACATACAGGTAGACCATGCCCTCAACCTTTTTATCCTAGGAGCATGTTCCCTTGGGATAACATTCTACTTTCACGTGAGCGAAGCCGCTGATAGCAGCTGGTCTTCAGTAAGATCTAAAACTTCTCTACCTCTCTACCTACTCGTAAAGTTATAATTTATAGATATATATTTTTATAATTTAATTTATGTATGTATTATATGATTTACTTTAGATAATAATAGTATATTTTTAATATTTATTTGTATAGACTGTGTCTTCATCTTTTATCTAACTCTCCTATCGCAGGTCTGCTGGAAGAAATTGCATTGAAAAAAAAGCATTACCTTTATGCTCTTTTATCTGTATTTGTTTTTTTTTTTAAATCTTTTTTAAGTGTTTGTGTGTACATAAATAAATAAATAAACGGTCTAAGTTCAAATAAACACCATGAAGGTCTTAAGGTTACACACTTGGATATACCTGACAGGTTTGTCTGCACAGGTCAGTTGTACAGGTAAACAGAAGCGAGTATGTTGTACAACTGTGCAGGTTTCCAAACAAGCTTACCTGACTAAGGGTCTAAACAGACAGACCGCATTTCAACTGCAATCCAACTGCAAATTGCAGTTTAAGTGCAGTTTGAATGCAGTTGTCACGACTGCAATAGAACTGCAAACACGACTGCAATAGAACTGCAAACCAAACGTGCGGCCGACAGCATCCGAACTGCATTATACCTATCCCACCCAGCCCGCACGCTCCACCCTCCCGCGCATGGTGCAGTTCGGATGCAGTCGGTGTGCAGTTGACACGACTGCAATCGGACCACACGTTTGGTTTGCAGTTCTATTGCAGTCGTGACAACTGCATTCAAACTGCACTTAAACTGCAATTTGCAGTTGGATTGCAGTTGAAATGTTGTCCGTCTAGTTAGACCCTAACTGTACAGGCAAACCTGTAAGGTATACCCTAGCGTGTATGACTTACTTAAGTTCCTGTGTCCCCTAGATGAGGCAGAGGGTGTCCACAGCGCCGCCATCTCATTCGGTCTTGAGCTTCGCGTTTCATTTCGCTCCAGGTCTTCTCAATGTTCTTCGTCTCTGCGATGACCGTTTGTCGCCGTTCGGGCGACCACTATACGCTTTCCTTGAGGGTTCCAATCTAGGGCTTGCCTTGGTATATGTTCAGGATCCCTTCGGAGCGTGTGGCCGATCCAGTTCCATTTGCGGCGTTTGATCTGCTGGTCGATCGAGGTTTCACCGCAGCGCTCCCACAGATCTACATTTGAGATTTTCTTGGGCCAGTAGATACCAAGAATACGGTGACGGCAGCGGTTGATAACGACCTGGAGTTTATGCGAGATGTCTTTTGTGACCTTCCAAGTCTCACACCCATAAAATAATACGGTGTTTACGTTGGTTGGTTTATAATTCTTCAATGTTGGCACAAGAGCGCTTCACGCTGAACTCTCGTAACGCGTCGGTTCCACTGTGGCGGCTTATGTATATAGTAGGCACAGCTTTGTCCCGACTAGCCTGCGGTTACGCGATTATTCGCACTATAACCCGACTATTAACTAAGAGGAATATGCAGCTACATTCTGTATGGTGGTCACTGTATTGCTGATTACCGCAAATTTCGGGAGGTTTACTGATATTTTTATTTGACGAAGATTTTCTAACCTAGTTCTCACTTGACTGGACTTAAAACTTAAAGCTCTTAAACTACATGTTCCCAATCTGCTCTTTCACGTACGTTTAGCTCTTATGGGTTCAAACCCATAATAGAGCTAAACGTACGTAAAAGTTTTAGAATGGCAAAATGTCCATTCGAAAATTAATGTTGATATGCTAAATAATTTTAAATTTTGATTAGAAATGTGATGTTTTTTTTTTTAAATTATATTAAGTATCATATAAGTTTTTTTTTAGAATAACATAGTTACATTTTATTAGGTATAGACTTTCATTTCCTACTAACAACAAAGAATACAAAGTGGTCCCAGATTAAAAAAAAACGTTAGGAAACACTATCGTAAAGAAGTCTTAATAATAACCCCTAATACGTTATTTTTTTGAAAGTTATTTTTCAGAAAAATAATGTATTATTTTAAGATCTGTAACGTCGGTTTTTCGAAAAACCCATTATCTGAGTACTGCCTGAAAATCTGTGGTTACGGAAGTTATGTTATGAGTCGCTCTGTGTTAGGCTAGAAGCCGACTTTAACATACATATTTCGGAATAGATTAGACACAGGAACTTAGAAACAACTAGTCATAATGTAATCAGTACCATGGATAGCTCGCCTTCCGACCGTCAGGTATGGCTTGCCGTGCGACCGTCGGGTATGGCTCGCCGTCCGACCGTCCGGTATAGCTCGCTGTCCGACCGTCCGGTAACCGCCTGGACCGAGCCCAAGTCATCGACGACGCGCAGTGTTCCACGCGATCCCTCTCGCTTCGCCCAAGAGCGGCGGACGTCATTGGATGATTTTCTCACCAAAAAAAAAAAACTGAAATTTACTACTCGAGTCAATTGCAACTCAAGCAAAAAAAAGAAAGAAAGAAAAATATTTTATTTGGCATCCACACTCGTAGATACATACAATGTAGTAACAACATGTAGACACTAATGATTGTATAAAAAAAGAAACAACGCAAACAAGCAATCCATTTACAAATGGAATTTTAAAAAAAAGACTCCATTCATTGACAACATCACTTAAAATCGATTAATTCGCAAAATCGCGAACCTCATCATTCGAATTAAAGTGCACTTAACGAGATCAATTAAAGCGACATTCATTCGCCAAATCGATGTTCGAGTTAAGCGAGCACCAATTCCGATTACGGGAAGCGACGCGGCTGTGGTCGCGATCGAGTGTTTTGTGTCGATACATACCATAGATCTGAATAGGGTTGTCGCGTGATCGCATAAAGCCGGAGATAATGAAGCATCGTGTATGCGTGACACGATTTAGATGACGTCCATCTTTCATGACATTTGACAATCCGTTCAGTAGTTTTTAACACGCTTATATTAGCTTCACCTGTATGTTTGTAATCAACGCCTCTGAGCTCGATTTTGACCTACTTTGGACGATCAGATTTTCTTTAAACTTTGTATACCCATCAAAGACTGGTGGCAATACAGTAATCCGTTTTTTTTGTGAAAAATAAAAATATAGTTTAAAAAAAAACAAAAAAAAATACGCTTTTATAGCATATCAAACTAAAAAGTGTAAAATAAACGAACGAAAAATATTATTGTCTGTGCGATAAAAGAACCGTCGTGGCGTAAAGTGAAAACAACATTAAAGATTTTAAGTAGCAACACAACCCAGTCATCCGTCAAATGGCAAACGTCATATCAGGTTTGTTTATTGTGTTATTTTATTGTGATTTTTAATTGAAATCTTCAGAAATGTGATAAAAAATTTCACTGAGCTTTAAGGGAAATAATATTTAATATATTACAGTTTTTCCAAAGATAACAAATGGCAAATGACACCATTATTGATCAAAACAAAGTCACGAACTTGGGAAACATTGGTATGCTGTGTTTTTGGTACGTAACACTTTTATTTTAATGTTTTTAGACTTCCTAGGTGAACTCCTGTCCCTGTTATCTCCAAATATATATAAATTAAACGGAAATTCATTAAAACATGACGATATTTGTTTATTTTATTTTTGTCAATATTTTCGATGGCTAGTATAAAGAGTATTGATACTTTAAATTTATAATGCATTTCGACTAACTTAAAATATTTCTTTTCAGGCTTGAGTGAGGATACAGTAACTAAAATAAAAAAGGGCAAGTGCGAGTCGGACTCGCGCACTGAAGAGTCTGTACAAATTTACCGAAATCAATTCCCGAATTGAGTTACAAAAATTTTTCTGAATTGCAAACAATTTTTTTTTTGTTGTGATCTGATCTACAAATTTACAGTTTTCTGATTTTTCCCTGCACTTGTTCTATGAGACCTTGTTTTATGCCAAATTTCAGCTTTCTAGGTAGGTATGAACTTTGATTCCCTTGAGTATCGAAATATATGTTTTTTGCGACATAAACGGCCGTATCTTTTTTTTTCCTTAACTCAGAAGTTTGTTTTTTTCACAACTTCAAAAGACCGCAGACTTGTGTGTATGGTTTTAATTTTAACTCGATACCTCCAAGCGTTCTCGAGTTAAAGGGTCTTAACAGATAAACAGTCGGACAACCAAGTGATCCCAAGGTTCTTATATGCGAGATGGTCCCTTACTGGCTAAATAGATTTTTTACGAAGCAACATTTCAAATTGTGAAGTGTACTTTATTTTTATAGTCATTAAGTTCATATTTTTCATTGATTAGCTAAAGGGAAAAGTGTACTAAGAAAGATAACGAGTAAGTGGTAGTGTGTCCCATTTTTACCTTTATATTTAACAAACATAAACTTGCTGCTAGCTACAATATTCCAGTCAGTGATAATAGACCAATCCCAGTCAAAGTGATGGAACCATTTTCGTTGGAACTTGGTAAGTGGTCGTTGGTGGAACCTACCTCGATAGGCAGTACAGCATTTCCTTCACGCTATTTTCCTTTTCCGGTTCGTGTTTGCATTTAAATGTTCATCATCGTTGCAATCGAAAGATGTCCACTGTTCGACATAGGCTTCCCCCAGGTGTCGCCACAACGCGATTACGCAAAAACTTATAAACGGATGAATTTAATGATAAACGTTGCTATAATGTAGCTTATAACCTATATTTTTGCTAAGTTTCATCACGTGAGCAAGTTCAATAAATGGGCTACTAATATTATAAATGCGAAAGTTTGTGAAGGTAGATCTAGGTACTCGTATGTATGGATGTGTCGCGCAAAAACTACTAGACAAATGAACTTAATTATAAACATTTCAATAATATAGCACATTAGCTATAACTTTGCAGTTTCATTAGGTGAGCAAATTCAGAATAGGATAATTTTTATTATAGAGTGAAGCCGCTGGAAGAAGCTAGTCTAACATAGTTTAAAAATATCAAGATTTAACAGTCGCTCTATAATGACGTCACAATGTTGCTTACATAACGAAAACGATATTTATCTACAGCAGCGCCCTCAAATCCCACGATGGTTTACTTTCCGCACAGACTCTAATATAACGGTGAAAAAAGCGTGGGGTGTTCGATTTACGAAAAATATGGCACAAAGCGCCCCACGCTTTTTTCACAATGATATTAATATTTTTCGTTCATTTATTTTACACTTTTTAGTTTGATATGCTATAAAAGCGTGTTTTTTTTAAACTTATATTTTTATTTTCGTGTTTATCTCGATAGACAGAAAGACGAGGTGGGAGGACTTTGTTTTAAAATATGTAATTTAAGTTTAAGATCACTAGATGGTCATAAACCCTTTTGACACAACGTTCTGAAGAAGTAAAGGTGTCAGGATTATTAACACACTTTTTATGTGGTGGAAAATCATTGAATGACTTTTCCCGCTTTTTTGTAAGGATGTTTTTTTTATGTATGATAGGATCGCGCTTGACCGCCATCTCACTTGATGGAAAGCGACGATGTGGTCGACGATGGAACGCGCTTACCTAGAAGAAACCTATTGACTTTCGACTTATAGATTCCCTTTTTGTATGTATTAGACTTTTACTTACTAAAACAGGCCTTTGTCCTTTAGCTGCCCTTTGCATTCTAGGATGATAGTAATTTTTAGGGTTCCGTAGCCAAATGGCAAAAAACGGAACCCTTATAGATTCGTCATGTCTGTCTGTCTGTCTGTCTGTCTGTCTGTCTGTCTGTCTGTCCGTCCGTCCGTATGTCACAGCCACTTTTTTCCGAAACTGTAAGAGCTATACTGTTGAAATTTTGTAAGTAGATGTATTCTGTGAACCGCATTAAGATTTTCACACAAAAATAGAAAAAAATCAATAAATTTTGGGGGTCCCCATACATACAACTGAAACTCAAAAATTTTTTTTTCATCAAACCCATGCGTGTGGGGTATCTATGGATAGGTCTTTAAAAATGATACTGAGGTTTCTAAGATAATTTTTTTCTAAACTGAATAGTTTGCGCGAGAGACACTTCCAAAGTGGTAAAATGTGTGTCCCCCCCCCTCTAACTTCCAAGATAAGAGAATGATAAAACTAAAAAAAATATAAGATGTACATTACTATAAAAACTATCAACGAAAATTGGTTTGAACGAAATCCAGTGAGTAGTTTTTTTTTAATGCGTCATAAACCGAAAAAAATACACTATTATTAAAACATCGATCAAAGTTACAACGCATTACAAGAACTTTTATATTATGTTACTTGCTGCTACGGAACCCTTCATGGGCGAGTCCGACTCGCACTTGGCCGGTTTTTTTTTAAACGGTCCCGCTACGATAGGAGGTATCGGCCGTACCTATTCACATCCCTTTGAGGAGCGCGTTGAACACAACGCGCTGTCGGCTAGGTCTCTGTCGTAGAAATACCCATTGCTCGTTATCCGTAAACTTGTACATATGGTGGACAGGAATTTTCCTCCACCTGAATCCGAAACGTCAGGGTCCTCCTCCCGAACTGGCTATGTCCGATGAGGATTGTGTCAGGTAGAAACTGAGGACACCTTGGCGCCTGTCTAACCACTCCTCAAAGCGACTTACTGCTGCAATTCTGACGTGCCCTACTATTTACGTACCTGTCAAAGTCTAAACTGGCTGGTTTTGATTGATTTTAGACCGTGACAACCCTGCCAGCGATAGATCGCAATAGTCTGGTCCGAATCGATAAGCCTGTTATTAATGGTTATTAATTGTTGTTCAAATATGAAGATTATGCGGTTTAACGTTTCGCTTTGATTCTGTGATGAACTCTATATTAATTTTGTCGGGATTTGTAATCATTGATGATTGGTATTTGTGTATGGTGGTTACACAAATAGGTATGGATTTGATGTGTGGTATGCAATTTAAACATGGAACGTTCATAGTTTCAGCTGAAAGAATTCCACTGTTGGATATACATACAATTGTTTTTAGTATTTGTGTAATTTGAATCGATTCCAATAATTTTACAGATTCCGATCCCGATTTCCGGCCACTATAAGCTCGGGCTTGCGGACAGTGAGCATGGGTAGCTCGCTGTCCAACTGTCCGGACCGAGGCCAAGTCGTCGACGGCGCGCACTGTTCCCGCGCGCCTCAAGGATTTGTCAGCAACAGTAGGGGCCCAGCCGGGTCGAAGCCTACCGGGGCCAGGGTTAATTTCGAAAGACAACTCGAGCTCCGGTATGAAGGCTTGAAGGAACCGGGTGGGTTTTTAGTTTTTAGTCAGTAAGAGTCTCACACTATCTCGAGCTCCACCCAAGAGCGGGGGTTGTCATTGATGATTTACCACCATAAAAAAACATGTTATAGTTTTTCTTAAAATTATTTAAAAAAGATCACAAGCTCACACTACAACTCAGGTCACAGCAGGTCATAACGGGCATGAGGAGCCAGCGCACAAATGGGTGCTGGAGCAAAACAACCCCTCATTCGACCCAGGCATCATAACTTTGTTAATACAGTTTTTAAAGGGGATTGCCCATTTGAGGCTATGGGCGGACAATTGACTAGAAAAAAATACTTTGTTCTTGGTTCCAAATGAGCGCCAGTATAATAAACAATAAGTGGTAAATAAAAAGTAACTTTATGGAAAAAACAATAGTTTTATCATTGATAGTAATATTTGTTTTTTTTTTATCTGTTATAAACTAGTACTTGACTGCGATCCCGCCTGATGGTAAGCAGTGATGCAATCGTTGAATCGTTGATGGTGAGGCGCACTAGTTTATTAAGAGCCTATTCACTCTAGCCTTGACCTTGCCAAAGCTATAAATTCATCACCTCAACCGTACACCATAATTCGTCATTCCAACACGATCCCATTGTCATTTTGCTAAAAGTTTCTTATCTGCTAATTCATAATGATCCACCATTGATCGGTCAATGGCGTCGTAATAGAGTTGTGGTAAAATGACAATATCGAGCTTATTAAAAGCAATGACTGCACAATGACTTTTTAATGGGAGGTCACTGATCAAAGGAACTGTCCCAGATTACCGCATATGTAAGACATTCATTTGTAAACATGTACGAGATTACCATTCTATCCAATTTCTTTAAATGGAGTGTCGGTGGTTGACCATCGGAAAGTCATAATGACGCCATTATATTAGTAGATTACCAAAACTTGTCAAAATCAACAATTATGAAATCAATGATAGACCATTCTGACACTATTGTAATTGCAGACTTGAGGCCCTGTTCTTCAAATTGGTAACTTGGCCTCGTACTGATAAACCCTCTGTAATCAAAGTATACATAACAACAACATCATAAACTCCCCCAGCATACGCTCAAGATAATCAACTCGAAATAACACAGTATCCCATAAAAGTCATAAATTCAAACATTTCACATGACTGCATTCTGGAGGCGCACCCATCCCTTTCCCTAAATTACTGCCACCATCAGCTCCCCAAATTAACTGGCAATATAAACGCACATCACGCGATTGGTTCCCGCTTAAGTTAGGCCGGGGTTACACTGGGCGGTGTTAGTAAAATGTACCGATTTTGTGCAGCTTCGCTACGCATGCTCGTATTGCAACAGCATCTGGTCTGTGCGTGATGCTGGTGTAGTATGTGCTTTGGTAGTAACGAATCAAATTAGTTTAGTTGAAAATCATCAAATTTCTTTTCTCACACTGGGTGGAGCGATAGTGTCAGACTGTTACTGAATAAAGCTTTCCCTTGTTCCTTCAAAAAACCCTTGAGTTCCACGCGCACTGTTCCCGCGCGCCTCAAGGAGTTGTCAGCAACAGCAGGGGCCCAGCCGGGTCAAAGCTTACTGGGGCCAGGGTTGTCCGAAAGGGAACTCGACCCCGGTATGAAGGCTTGAAGGAATGGGGTGGGTTTTTTAGTCAGTAAGAGTCCGCCCAAGAGCGGGAGTTGACATTGGATGATTTTCCCCACCAAAAAAAAAGGGGCCTTGGTGACTACTTCGAACAATCTCGCTGCCCTGGCAGCCTTCGGCCATCATCGGGCGCCGTCACTCTTGCTTGTTTTTGAGGCTCTCGTGGTACAAAACGCGCCTTCGGCCTAGGCTACTACCCATTGCTCATCTTCCGTAAGCCCGTACCTACGATGGCCGGAAATCGCCTTGCGACTGCGATGGCAGTCCAAGTTGGCAGTGGCTGTTGACCCAGGGCGTCTCCAGTGGCGACCGGGACGTGAAGATTGATGGTTTCCGCCATCTCCTTCGCCCTTCAAAAGTTTGTATAGAAAAAAAACACTACTTTTAGAAGAAGCTAGATAGCTTCGTCTAAAAGTTTTTGGGGGTAATTCTATAAACTTGTAAAGTTTTGTTAAAAATAAAATATAATATTTTAGTAGCTTCATTTAGAAAAGTTAAAGAAGTTTGAATCGGTTTGTAGTTTAATATTCTTCATTGTAACAAATACGAAACAAGTCTAGTTTGTTTGGGAACTTTCGACAGCAAGTCTAACGTCAATCAATTATGCAAAGACTTGCCATGCTAGGCTGGAAAGTTCTGGAATAGTTTATAAACCTGTCCACTGAGACCTGAAAATACTCTTTATATTAGTAACTTACTACCTTTACCTACGTTGTTGATGAAACCTCTACGGTCCAGACTAAGCGGTTCGTCTCGTCGTTTATACTGCGTACATCGAAGGACTGTAAGAATTTTCCTGCTGCGGTCTTCTCATCCGATTATAATATGGGTGTCTTCAAGGCTAGAGTGAATAGGCTCTTAATATTCTTATTTAACAATTTTTAATCACAAGTTGATAAGTAATATAAGAATTTCGTATCATTTTTGAATATTTATCCTATCACACTATAAGAACTAAAAGAAAGTGTGTGTATATTTGTTACTTCTTCACTCTCGAACAGCTAAAAAGAGTTTTTTGGCTGCACTACCTTCGTAATGAGAGGGCTTGTCACTCGAGGTGGCGCTCAAGTACGAGAGTCTCGGGCGAAGAGTGGCCCAGACGCTCAAGTGTGGCCCAGGCCTTACCGCGAAGAGTTCGTTAGGCGGGCATCGAATCCCGAGGGAGCAGTTGACCTTAACTGTGCTCTGAACGTGAGTCGAATAAAGGGAAATGAGTACAATCGAAGACGAAAGCCTTCATTTGGTGCGATTGTGTTAGGCGCTGTTCTGTAAGAATTGTTTTATTGTAGTAATCTGTACTTTCGAAGGCTTTTTGGCGAACGAAATCATGATTAATGGTCAAAGTTTTCCTGTTTTGATTATCTGGTAACACTAGCTGTCTCCCGCTGTTTCACCCGCATCTTTGCTTATAGTTACCGGCACGGATCTTGAGCGCTCGGCGTCAGAGTGAGGATCGCTTTGCGCATTCCATACATTGGCGAGCGAATCATCGTCGTTGTTAGATACATGCAGCAAGCGTAGGGAACGAATCAGGAGTGACGTCTATGACGCGATGGCGCGGCGAGCCAATCACTGACATTATATGCCGCCGCGGCTCACGTCGCACCACTAAAGAGACCGAATATTTGACTTTCGCGCAACTTGAAGCCAGCGCTCAAGATCTGTGCCGATAACTATACTGCTCTGCTCCTATTGGCAGAGGCGTAGCGTTTGCTAATTTAGACGTGAGCGAAGACACATCAGTGGGAACTTTTTCTTTCATAAATCGAAAACGAGAAAGCGACTGTCGCAACCCAATGTTCGACCACAGCTTCGCTTACCATCAAGTAACCAAACAAAAAAAAACCAACAGGTCAGTCGAATATGGAAAGGACCTGACTCATTTAGCAATACTTTTATTTTAACTTTTATTTTTGTTTACTATTATTTTATTGGTCTCTATCTATCTCGAGTCGGCCGGGCGGCGTCGCACAGATTATATTTTCACACAATTTTGACAATCTAGACAACTAAGTTGTCTATGGTTCAAATCAGTTAGGCCTGGTCTGCACTTGCCGTTAAGGCAACTAATTTTTATTTTGTTTTTCTTTTACTAATTTTTATTTTGTAATTATTTGTGTGTCTATACGGGCAAAATAAACATGTTTTCTTTCTTTCAATAACAAACTTCAAAACAATATAACAACAACAGCAAAATAAAAATATGAAGTTATCTACCGGTAAAAGCCTGTAAACCCACAGGTCTGCAGTGCAATCTACGAAAGGTAAAAAAAAAAAAACGTAAAAGGCAGACGTTCCGCCATTCAATTTCATTTCAAAGCGGCGACTTCAAACCACTTTAGTATTGCTTTAGAAATATTCAATGTTACTTTGCTGTGAGAACTTGGAGAATCTGACTAAATGTGAAGAGTTTTTTAAGCTATTGCATAGCTTCTATCGCGGGCTTTGACCGTGGAGATCGAATCCAGAAATTCTGTAACGAAAATAACCTAACACCCCCCACACATTTGTTTTTTGAGCGTGAAAACAAATGAGTGAACAATCAATCCAAATTCAATTCAATGTTTGAAAGTGTAACGTCAATTAATATCAAAGAAAAAAAAAATACTGCCTATATAAAATAAATCAATAATTATAATTGCATAAGTTGATAAAAATAATATGCAATAGCTTTTCCACGGCAGTCCCCGAGTGCCACACGTCTTTTTTTAAAAGATTCTTGACAACACACACACTGACATCACGTAGCATATAGTTAAAACTACAATTACCGGAACGGATCTTGAGCGCTCGGCGTTAGAGTGGGGATCGCTTTGCGCATGCCATACATTGGTGAGCCAATCGTCTTCGTTGTGAGAAACAGGCAGGGAACGAATTACGAGTGACGTCTATGACACGATGGCGCGGCGAGCCAATCACTGACACTCCCCGCCCCCGCGTCTCACTTCGCACCACTAAAGAGACAATTAGAATGACGCACACGTGTAACACGCCTGATTTGTACGCAGAACAACGTCGCGTGGCGTGGATCAAGTGTCGCTCTACAAGTCTAGTTTCCATATAAAATGTATGGAGACCGATGCGCTTAGATCAGCGTGTGTGGTACACGTGTGCGCCGTGTAGTTCTGGTTTAAGTATAGCACAATATTCAACTTTATAATGTTTCCTCTAAGACTCAGACCTGTCTAGGAGAGGGGATTTTTTTTTCGCTGGGTAAAAATCATCCAAATAACATTCCCCGCCCTTGGGCGGAGCGGGAGATAGTGTCAGACTTTTACTGACTAAAAAACACACTCCGTTCCTTCGTTGTCTTTCATACCGGGGCCAAGCCTTCCTTTTAGAAGCAGATCCTTGGCCCCAGTAGGCTTCAACCCTACGGTTTGCTGACAACTCCTTGAGGCGTGCGTGGGACAATACGCGCCGTCGACGTCTTACAGGACGATTACCGGACGGTCGGACGGCGAGTTACCTATATCTCGTCGTCCGCATGCCCGCGTCTACGGTGGCCTATTGGTCTAGTGATTAGTAGCCCTGACTGCTATGGCGGAGGTGGTGGGTTTGATTCTCAATTTCCCACCCAGGACAAATGTTTGTGTGATGAGCACAATCATTAGTTCTGTGTCTGGATGTTTTTCAACTATAATGTGACAATTTTATCAGTTGTCTAGTACTCATAGCACAAGCTCTGCTTAGCTTGGGACTAGATGGCGTTGTTTGGAATATTATTATATAGAAACCGTAGATAAGAACTGTCCTGATATTGAATTAAAATTTTACAAACAATACGGATTTAGACTGGCAATGCGGGCTGTCAGTTCGTACCTAAATATTTTTTGTAGAATAAAAGTTATCATGAGTCGGGCTCAGGTTTGTGTAAAAAATATGTTTGTATAAGCTCCATTTACGTTAAATAGTTTGTACCACAGTTTGTACATTGCATTGAAAGCTATCCATTTTATTTTGTCACCATATTGTCTGTATGCACGTGGTGTAGTGTTTACTATTTGTTAGTTTTTTTTTTTTTATTGTCTATGGAACTATGGTTCCTAAACTTTTCTTAACCGTGGCCCGATTTGTTTTCTTTTTCTCTCTTATATCAATATCAATATCATTGCAAGATCATAAATTCTGTAATGTTAAATGGAAAAGAGCAGTGGTAGCCGAGTGGTAAGTCGGAACTTACGAGTTGTAGGTCGCGGGCTCAAAACCTGCCAGGCCTATTACTTTGTGTAATTAATTTCATTACCACTGCTCTCAAAACGGTGAAACTCGAAGACATTTCCTAGAACAAAAAATTCGAAGACGTGTGACGTTCACCAACCCGCACCAACCACCACGCGTGGTGGATCACGGCCTATTCCCTCTCCTAGAGACGAGGCCTGAGTCCCAGCAGTGGGAACATTAAAAAAAAAGGTTGATGATGATGATGGTGAAGTGGAAAAGCGGAGTCACCTAACGCAAGCATCTTCTTGCTTCAAGGGTGATCTCCAAATCATGTTTCTATAAGTAAAATATTATTGAGATATCCTATATTTTTTATGTGAGTAGAAGAATATTGAACTAATATAACAAAAAAAAACTATTCTTTAGAACCGAAAAAATCCGCTTTTCTTGGATCATATTTTAGCTCTAACAAACATATTTCGCGGACCACATGTCCGAACCACAGCTATAGACGGACCAAAGTATAACTTTGATGTAGGTACTTTCTGTAATCCTCCTTTGGGAGTCCCATTGGAACGATTAATATTAAACTGTTCCTAATGTGTCGATGGCTGATCTTGTTAAGTGTTAGATCAATGAGATGAATATATAGACCTTCCGTGATGGTGACGGACGATATAAAATATTTACTGATAAAAAATCACACAAATATTATATAGGTGAAACTTTGCGTGTGTGTGTGTTTGTACGTTCGAACTTCTGAACAGATATGGATGCTGTCCTATGAGATCCTTTGGGTCAATTTTCTACGGCAGTACCTAGTCTACACTAATATTATTAAAAACATATAGTTTGTTTTTTTGTTTGTAGGAGGTAATCTCTGGAAGTACTGGTCCGATTGCTAAAATTTTTCACCGATAGAAAACTGCTTTATTTCTGAGTGACTAAGGCATCTGCCACACTAGGCGGAAATTCCCTCGCGGGCACACTGCGCGGAAGATCGGTCGCTCCGCGAAGTGTGCCCGTTAGTTGTAGTTTATATGCAATAACTTGTATTATCAATAGCTTGTATTACGAAGAATTGCCAAACATAAGCCGTTGGGGCCGAAAGGTTCTAGAGTGGCGACCGCGTGCCGAAAGACGCAGCGTTGGAAGGCCTCCTTCAAGGTGGACCGATAACCTGGTGAAGGTAGCGGGAAACCGATGGATGTGAGACGCACAGGAACGTTCGATGTGGCGACGCTTAGGGGTGGCCTATGTCCAACAGTGGACATGTATCGGCTGAAATGATGATGATGATGAACTTGTATTAACGTTCCGTCGCCGATCTTCCGCGACGGAATTTCCGTCTAGTGTGGCAGAGGCTTTAGTCTATTTATGTATGCGGGCGAAGCCTAGCTAGTAGTAGTATTATAAAAGTTAATCTTTCTTTTGGTTTTTTTTTCGTATGTTTGTTACTTCTTTATGCTTGAACGTCTGAACAGATGTGGATAAAATGGCCAGACTATGTTCTGGTATAGCTCACAGGGCAAGTACTTTACTTTATCCCAAAAGAGTATTACCTTGATAAAATTTCCTACATTCACGCGAGCGAAGCCACTACCACAAGCTAGTAATTAATAAAAAACAACGTAGAAACGCTGTTCAAAAACTACCCAAAATGAACAGGAGCCCGACAAAAGGCTGTCGTTTCCCGAAACAAATTAAACCATTCAGTAACACCTTGAAACTCGCTGAAACTGCAACAATATTAAATGAGATTCGCGAGCGAGGACGGAAGTGTGAGAATGGGTTCACGTGTGAACACGTCCTTCCTGCCCCAGCGTCAGGCGCCTTGTGTCATTGCAGCCTTCATTTTAATTCTTTACTTTTTTATATTTATTTTTAAATAGCGTAACGATGTTATACCGCATTTACCTACATATGTAAGTGTACTGTGTGTACTACAAAAAGGCCTCATCCTATAAAGCTCAAATCTTTTTTTTTTATATTTACCACTAGCTTTTGTCCGCGGCTCCGCCCGTGTACTATGTTTTCACTCAGGAATAAATCAGCTTTCTATCAGTAAAAAAATGTTTGCAATCGGACTAGTACTTTCAGAGATTACTTACCTCCTACAAACAAAAAAAAACGACACCTTCATAATATAATATATAAATATTTACGATTTGTTTTTTTGCCAAAATCCCGGCTGTTATATCACTTGCACAAAATTATCAATAAAACTATGAAACATAGAAAAACTTCAGTTAGACCAAAAAAAACATATATTTTTTTCATAAGTTCTATGTAAAAATCTCATAAATTAAATAAGTCGAGTTATGTCACTTTTTACAGGAGACACAGATATTAGAGTAGAGTATGGATCATTGAAATTGAAATTTAATTTTATTATTATTAATTTACAGACTGATACCCTAACATATTATAAAACAAAGTCCCCCATTGCCCATACCTGTATGTTCGTGATAAACTCAAAAACTATCGGCCGGATGTAGTCAAAACACTGATTGATTGATAGATTGATAATATAGTCTTTAATCCACACCATAAATAAAATTACAGGAGGCGTTTGAAGTTAATAGGGTGTCACAATGGGCGGTCTTATCACTAAAAGCCATTTTTTACAGACAACCTTAGGATGAATTTGACAGAGAAGGAGAAAAAGATAAGCAGGTAGTTCGTGGTGATTCATGAGGACGGTTTAAGTGTAAAATACGTGCATATAATATACATTATAATAGAGAAAAGCTGAATATTTCAAAAATATGTAATGTAAGAAGCACCCCTTTCAAAGCTCCGTCGAGTCGCTACGTAAATCCAGATTTCCTCACGATATTTTCCCCTTTTCGTGACATCCAAGTTATATTTAGAAACGATAATATAATATATATGTATTTGTAATCCAAATAAATACCAATTTATTGTTTTAACAAATTCTTACGACTTTTCATCATCATGATCATGATCATCATCATTTCAGCCGAAAGACATCCACTGCTGGACATAGGCCTCCTCTAAGCGTCGCCACAACGACCGATCTTGTGCGTTTCGCATCGACAATTTAGAAAACAAAAAAAAAATTGATATAAACTAGTTGCCCCCCTTAGATCGGGCCCTGCCTATCCCATAGGAACCAAAATCAAAATCCGTCATAAATGTCACTACAAATCTTCTTCGGTAAATGGGCTATCGAATTTCAATTCTCACTCTTAAGCTTTATAATTTTTTTTTTTTTTTTTACTTAGCCCACACTGTCCCACTGCTGGGCAAAGGCCTCCCTCCACTCCTTCCTTATAATATTTATTCTAGAATATATTGACTGTCATTCTCCTACATGCCATAATTAAAATCAGGTATTTTCTCTCCAGAAAATTATGAAAATGTCAAAGTTGAAACAAACAATTAAAATTAATCAGCAGCTGACGCCTTCCGCTCGTGGGAGTGTTACGCAACGCGTTGCAGGATACAAATGACGTCACGCCGGAGTTATCGCTTTGTTACACGTAACTCGATTTATTACGCGCTAACACTTTCCTCAAACTGCATTTTAAAAGTCGTTATAGAAAATCTAGCTTCTGCTAGTGGCTTCGTTTTGACTGGCCTGTTGGTATAGTGATCAGTGGCCCTGACTGCTATGCCGGAGGTCGTGGGTTTTATTCCCACACAGGACAAAAGTTTGTGTGATGAGCATGATTGAGTAGGCTTCGACCCGGCTAGGCCCCTGCTGTTGACAACTCCTTGAACGCACAGAAACAGTGCGAGCCGTCAACGACTTGGCCTTGGTCCGGACAGTTACCAAACAGTCGGACAGCGAGCTACCCATTGGTCACTGTCCGCAAGCCCGCGCCTACGGTCGCTGGAACGAATACAACAAACGTGTTTTATTTTTCAGTTTTTGCTTCGGACGGTGCGACTCGCACTTGGTCGGTTGTTGACGTGGTGTTCGTTTGAAAAATATTTACCAGCAAAAACAAAGCTCATGACACGCTCCTCATGAAAGCACATACACCCTGTGTTCACACATGAGACCGTCCTCCCAGTTTCATCATTTGCAACACTTGCAACGAACCGTGAATCAGATTCAATTTGGCCATTACAAAGCGAATGCTGCTGCCTTTTTTAATATTAAAATAAGGCTGAAAAACTGTATAAAAGAATGATGAAAATCTTTTTACAAGCTTTTATTTAGTTTCAACATTCCGATGTTAGTCTATAATCAAATCTTGCAAATTAAACCTAACAATATATTGTCTTAGACTAGCTTGAACCAGCGGGTTTGCCTGCATGGTAGATATTACCTATGTCACTAAGTGATAAAGTGGTTAATAGGTAGGAGTACTTTTAGCAATTTGTTTCTTTTTTGCGTAAGTTAAAAAACTTGGATTAATATTCCATCTCTACTTACCATCAGGTAGGATCGCAGTCAAGCACTAGTTTATAGACTGACTGAATTGACTGGCCTGTTGGTCTAATGGTGGCCCTGACTTCTATGCCGAAGGTCGTGGGTTCGATTAACACCCAGGAAAAATATTTGTGTGATGAGCATAACCATTGCTCTGTGTCTGGGTGTAATTTACTTATAATATGAATGTATTTAGAAATATATAAGTATGTTTATCATTGGTTTAGTACTCATAATACAAGCTCTATTTAGTTTGAGACTACACGGCGTTGTGTGATAGATGTAGAATATATTATATACTTATTATATTTAAAAATAACTTTGTTGTTTGTTTCTCAAACTAAGATCAGAAAGCCTCATCGAACCAAACTTGCATTACTTGCACGAGTAGCAAACTATACAAAAATCTAACTTGCCCCCTTATCTAAAGACAATAGAATCAAACTTTGGTCATTCACTTACTGCACAACGAGCGAGTATCAGTTCAACTAAACTTAAGAGAAAACCGGTTTAAACACACATAGAAACTGTAAAACTTTCAGATGTTGCAACTAACGTTATAGTGTATACTGCAAATTGAAGACTTCTGCTTCATGCTGTTGTCCCAGTGCTTTGGCTAAGTTTGCATGTGGAAGTAGGTTAACTAATTAGACGTAGAATGATAAAATAAAACAAGAATAAACACACACAGAAATTGTAAAACTTTTAGATCTTGCAACTACTATCGTAATGTATACTCCTATTTAATGCTGTCATCCTGGTACTTGGGATAAGCTTATTGACTGTGGAAATAGGTTGACCAACCAGATACGCATTCATAACATAATACAGGTTTAATTGAAGTCATGTTCAAGAAATCTGGTTTAAACACACATACTCGTAGGAACTGTTGAAATATCAGATTTTGCAACTAACGTTATAGCGTATACTGCAAATTAGAGACTTCTGACTCATGCTGCGTTCCTAGTACTTCGGTTAAGTTTGCATGTGGAAGTAGGTTAACTAATCAGCCGTAGAATGATAAAATGAAACAGGAATAAACACACATAGACACTGTTAAACTTTTAAATCTTGCACTTCTTCTTTTCGTGTCGATGCTCTCAAACTATCTACTTACCTACTTCTTCTGACCAATATTTGGCAACCTGTACAGCTCTATCGTTGGCCTCGTATAGATCCTAAAAGCTGCAGGTGATTATGCAGGGTGGGCAGCATAGCGGGTGGTGCATGTCCTGTGGAGAGGCTCCACATTGGTACTGTGCTAGAAATGGGTCGAGGAAGCAACTACTGTTGTATAGGTACTCCTGTTTAATGCTGTCATCCTGGTACTTGGGTTAAGCTAATTGACTGTGGAAGTAGGTTGACCAACCAGATACGGGTTCATAACATAGTAAAGTTTTAGTTGAACTAATATTCAAGAAAACCGGTTTAAACTCACGTAGGAACCGTAAAACTTTTAGATGTAACTAACGTTACAGCGTATACTGCAAATTGAAGACTTCTGTTATATATTGTTGTCCTAGTACTTCGGTTAAGTTTGGATATGGAATTAACAATCGGACACGCTATGATTTAACAGGATTAAACATGATGATCCAAGGAGAAAAGAGGATTAAACACACATATAAAGATTCTGTAAAACTTAGATCTTGCAACTTACATTGTAAGTTGTAACGTATACGATACTCCTGTTAGATGCTGTCCTCCATAGCATTAGCATAGTTATTTCTGTCCACTTGGTCCTTATCAGACGGCGAGCAATGAGTGACTTACCGTCTGGTTAGGAACATGTCCATGTAGAAAGTGTATTGTGTTCCACGCGCGCCTCAAAGTGCTGTCAACAACACTGAAGAGATCCGGTAAAGCCGATTCGTTACAGAGTTCCGGGATTGTTCGAGACAGTTATTACGTCCCTGGAACCCAAAGGGCAACTGTAAGAACAAATGTGAGTTTTAGGTTAGATATATACAATTGTAAATTCCTTTTTGCGTCATTTGATGACATCCCGTCAAATGACCAACGTCGCCGGGCCTTGGTTGAGGCCATGGTCCGGAGCGAGGAGGAGTGGCAGGCGGTCGCCGTCTTCTGCGAAGCAGTAATGCTCGCAAAGGAGGAGGCCGAACGCATCAGGCAACGGCGTTATCGCCGCCGCCGCCGCCGCGATTCTGATCCCGATTTCCGGCCACCGTAGGCGCGGGCTTGCGGACAGTGAGCAATGGGTAGCTCGCTGTCCGGCCGTCCGGTAACTGTCCGGACCAAGCCCAAGTCGTCGACGGCGCGCACTGTTCCCGCGCGCCTCAAGGAGTTGTCAGCAACAGCAGGGACCCAGCCGGGTCGAAGCCTACTGGGGCCAGGGTTATCCGAAAGGGCGCTCGAGCCCCGGTATGAAGGCTAGAAGGAACGGGGTGGGTCTTTTAGTCAGTAAGAGTCTGACACTATCTCCCGCTCCGCCCAAGGGCGGGGGATGTCAATGCATGATTTTTGCCCACCATAAAAAAAAAAAAAAAAAAAATGACCAACGTAAAAGAAAAACGAACGTACCGACCATAGGCAGGGCGAGGCAGGTAGTGAAGTGCATAAGTGTAATTATACAGGATACAATAATTTAATAATACATACACGGTATTTATGCTCTTTTGCAGTCATGTGAACGTTGGACATCCGCACGTCTGACCACCCAAGCACGCACGACGTTCATGTATGCACGGACGTTACACGTATACCAATGAGTTACATAAAGCACTAAGTAGACAATACTTGGACGAATCTAACCAATTTTATAAATCAATGTGAAAAATTTGTTTGACGAAATTTTTCTTAAACTTAAGGAATTTTGTACACGTCGAGGCCCTTGTACTTCGGGGGCACCGTGTCACAGGTACGACAGTAGCTACGCCCCTGTTACAAATGATATGAGTATAGATGCTCAAGGAAATTGGTATATACGAACGCAATAATATCATTTCTCAGTCAAAGCAACTGAAAAAGGAACACCGCATTGAAATCAAAGAGATTCACGTAACATTTACTACAAAGGAAGACACGAACATTATCTAATGGTCTAAAAATATATTACCCAGAAAAATGATTATGATAAAAATTGCACATTAAACGACTGGAAGCATTTCCTTCATTAAGCTGTGGGTACCTCAGCACTGGCTGTTTATCCGCTTAATGTCCATGATAGCTACTAACATTTTAACACGGCCAGACAACAAGACCTTCGAGGTATTTAACGCTTGCCGAAATTTCTAAGAACTTGAGAGATTTTCGTAGAGTGGTCAGCTAACTTCTGTTGACACTCTTTAAGGCTCTATTATGAAGCTACCGCGGATCCGACGGACTAACGCTCTCCGATCCGCCCAATATTTGCGCCTCGGCTTGCTTGAGAATTTTGTTTGACTTACAATTCTTTGCGATTCTGTCACGTTTGAGAGTAGCTTGGGTGCTCCTGTTTAAAGAAAAAAAGAAAGAAAACAAGTTTATTCCGCCTAAATACACGCACAAAACAACGCAATATTAAAAAAAAATATAACAGCCAGTATCCCTATCAGGCCATGTGTGTAACGGGCATAACACTATTGCCCTTGCAACCTGCACAGAGCATATAAACAGTTATTTTATCTGTGGCATTTTTTTTTTTCTTTACTTTATTGGGTGTTAAGCGAGAATTGAATTTCTTTTAAATTGACGACAGAATATCCATCTCTTAAATATATTGGTGTAAGTGACTGGATAAATGCTATGTTTTTTAAACAAAATAGTTATCATCCTAATAGTAGTAAAATAATTTGGACACTATTAGTAGCGCATCGGTATTGGTATCTAAGCACTACACAATACAAACATGCTAGTGACACACAATCGAGTACATATTATATCTACACTAATATAGTAAAGAGGTAAAGTTTGTTTTTTAACCGACTTCGAAAAGGAGGAGGTTCTATGTTCGGCTGATTTTTATTTTGTTTTTTTTTTGTTTGTAGGAGGTTTATCTAATTGAGACACTTAATAACTATAATTACAATAAATTACAAAATAAATAAATAATAAAACCCTACGCTAAAATACACTAACTAAAATATGGCGTCAAAAAACTCTTCCACATTTGTAGGAGGTAATCTCTGGAAGTACTGGTCCAATTGCTAAAATTCTTTCACCGATAGAAAGCTGCTTTATTCCTATATGACTATATTTTATGTACGCAGGCAAAGCTGCGGGTAAAACCTAGTCTAAAATAATCTTTTAGCCTCATCTGTTCAACGAGCAATGTGCTCTGCCGAATGTCACTTTGGTAATTCTTATGGAGACCACGCACCGGAAGACGCTGCATTTGGAAGGTCTTCTATGAGGTGGACCGATGGTCTGGTGAGGGTCGTGGATCGCAGGACCGTTCGTTATGGCGACACTTGAGGAGGTTTATGTCCAGCAATGGACGTCCTTCGGCTGAAATGATGATGATACAAGGGATAATAAAAAAAAAATAACCAGCTTCAAAAATTGTGTTGCTATTATTATGTTAGGAATTGCATATAGAGCTACGGACATGAAACATCCTTGAACGTGCGGACCAAAAACGTTTAATTTACTGACCTACTTATAAAACCTCTTAAAAAATCTCCTAGCAACACGCTCGTTAATTTTTTTCTAAATTGAAATCAGATATTTTCTTTTGCAATTTTTCACCTATTTATTTCGGTGGGGAGAATCATCCAATGACAACCCCCGCTCTTGGGCGGAGCGGGAGGTAGTGTCAGACTGTTACCTACTGACTGAAAAACCCAACCAGTTCCTTTTAAGTGTCCCCGAATATAATAATAATAATAATAATCTTTATTCATATATAAAACAGATTGCAGAGCATTTTACATTTTTCACAAAGTGGGTAGTTTTACATTTCTGACAATCAAGTGGGTGATGTTCTGTTCTCCTTGCTAGGCTATGAAATAGCCTGTATTAAGAAGTAACAGTGCCGATCCCCTCGAGTTGTATTACTACATTTTTTTATTTTAACAACATAAATAAATTCAAGCAAAATGTTTAACAGATATTAGTGTGCAATTGTATGTATGTGTGATGGTGCGTGTGTTGGGTTGTGTTGTGTCGTGTATGGGTCTGTGAGTGTGTGTGAGTGTGTGAATGAATGTATGTGCGTAGGCAAGCAATTGTGAAAGCGTGCGTGGCTGTGTAAACGTGTGTGAGTCAGTGGGTGTGGTACAAGTTACAAACTTGTCATACCTTAATTAAATTAAATATTTTTCTGTTTCGTCATAGGTTTTATTTTGGAGGAATGCGCGGAGCGTCTTTTTACAATTATGATAGGACAGTCTATAAATTGGACATTTATTGTTTATTACATTGTAAAGGGACGGACCTAAATAATAAAAGAATCTTTTAGTAAACGTTAAGCGAGAATTAAACTTCATTTAATTCAAATGGCCTAAAATACTCTGGTATTCAACACACAGGTATGATGGAACTGTTCCAAGCCAATAATGCACGTAGGTAAACACGTCATCAGATTCCGTGGCGAACCGCAATCGTTCGGCTTCAATTCGGCAAATTAGACAATATTGATCGTCTGATCAATATCGCAGTCTATACTCAGTATCTAAACAATCAGTGGTAATGTAAGGATGAATGGATGCGTGACGAATCTTCCTTTGTACCTACTAAGCCTATGTGGTCGGTTATTATCTCCTTTATAATATAACTAGCTGCTGACAGCTGCTACGTATGACAGTGTGGTACGGTTGAGCACGGCACCGGCTCGGCATTACCTCGCAATGCTCGGGACTTAATTATATTCTTCACTGGCGCTCGGGATTAAAACCTAGCAACTTTCATTGCGTTCAAAATTCAACATTTCGCCCGTGACTCTGCTTTACTCCCTAGTCACTTAATCTACTATTTCTTTCCTTTCATCAATGCCTAGCACAATTGAAATCAAAAGTCAGGCAAGTCAAAGCAGGCAAAATATATTTCCCAATTTAAACCGACTCAATCCGAGACATTGCCAGTAAAAGCTCTAAGGCAAAAGTGTTCCCAACAAGGCAAACAGTATTGTTCCAAATGGGTAGACGGGTGAGTGTGGCACGGTTGAGCACGGCGCCGGTATTCCCCCGGATGCCTCGAGGATGGACGGTGACCGCATCTGTGATTGCATCCACAACGGTCCGCTTGGCAGCTTCAGCGTCAAACGTAATGACCGGAATGGGAATCCTTTTATATCCCCGTATTTATGACCAGACTTGCGTTTTAATTTTCTTGAATCTATGTTGATAGTGTTTGGTGTAGAGTTTTGAGATATGGTGGAATTTTTGTAGGTTCAAAATGTTGAAATAAAAGCTCAACAAATTCAGGTAAAACTCAAGTTGGACACACTGTTGTCAGTTTTCAGTAAATGAAGTCTGTTTAGACTGGGAACTAACCATTTTTTTTTTTCAAAACTTTTTTATTTAATTCTGTATCTATTTAAAGTAAACATATTAATTGATCAAAAATAATGTTAAATCAATTTTTTTTTAAATAAAGAAAACTTAACAAAAACCTAGTTCTTCGTAAGTACATCCAACATAGAAAAAAAAATAACTTATCACGCACAAATGAAATCGACCTGAAAGTTGTTTTATAACAAAAAAATACAAAATCAAACCATAGAAAAAAAAACGAATAAAATAAATTGCTTCAAGAATGTGATTAATATAAACTAAAGTTATAAAGAGAAAAGATTTTTGTTAGTAATGAACAAACTCAAAAACTACTGGACTGATTTTAAAAATTCTTTCACCAGGCAAGGCAGTACCTTATGACGCTTTATTTCTGAGTGACATAGACTTATATTTTTACGCGGTCGTAGCAGTTGACAGAAGCTAGTCTTCTAATAATTATGTCAAACATATCAATTTCCACGGTCTATATTATTCAAACCCATAACCATACTGAGGGAAGTTTATACACCCCATTTTTTTAATTAGTACAAAAAAATGGGGCTCTATGCGTACCCGTTACTGATCAAATTTTTGTAGTTAAAAGTAAAAAAACGAAATCCCAAAATTGTCCACAAAAATTTGTCATAATTGGTAAATTCATAATAGAATCAATAATTTATGTCAATATTGCTGATCGTCATTTATTCATTCATTAATCAAAAGCCTGTACAATGTTTCCATAAATTGAGTGACATTTTGGAATATAAATAAACCCTAAGAACTTTGCTGATTATAAAGATTATTTATTGAGACTTTACTTAAGTAATAACAAGACCTTTTATAATAAACCTTTTAAGTACTTATTTGTACTAATTAAAAATTTGTTGTGTATACAGAACACAAGTTTCGAAATATAGTTAGTGTTCCAGTTTTCACAAATAATAGATAGTTACAAAATAATTACTAGCTTTACTCTCAACCTTGTACCTTTTTGAGAGAAATGAAATAGAAATATTATTGTTATTGTAGTAATAATATTGACAATTGTTTTATTTTATTTTATTTAAAGACGTAATTAAGTATTGAGTAATGTTTTCGCATAATATTAATTAGAATCAATTTAATATAATTTAATTTAATCATTTTATATGTAAGGGTCAACTCACACCAAGAGAGCTTCGAAGCGCAGCGAAGCGGATCGCAGTTTCAGTGTCATTTGAGTTTTAACTTTATTTTCATTGCTATAATACTTATTATCGCATGAGAAACTCGAACGAGTCGCTCGGATGCCCGCGGCGCCGCGGGAATTCTAGCGAATTCTATGAACGGTAAACGGGTCGCTGCCCTTCGCCGCTCTTTCGGTGTGAGTTGACCCTAAGATTTGCAATGCCCTTCCATGGTCTTTGTTAATATTAGTTATTATTTACTGACATGTAAAACACTGGATATTAGGAATGCATTAAAATTTCATCTGTGTCATGAAATAAATAAATAAATTATTGTTATACTTACAATACAATAAAAGCACCAGAAAAGAGCTTTTCCATTACCGTCATTATATTCGAGGCTATTTCAATGTGTCTGTGCCATTGTGGAGCGTAGGGAATGTGCTGCGTTTGACCGCCGTCCTACGGTATTCGGATCACTTTGAACAGGGCCACCGGAGTCACTAGAGTATCCGAGTATCCGTCCGCTTGGAACAATACTGTTTGCAGTTGTTACGTAAATGACAGGAGCGTCTAGTTTCTGACGTTTATAAAATGTAGAATTTTTTGGCCGTTCTTTGTGCTGTCTTTGTTTGCATTCATCCTTGCTACGGGTTTGCGGACGACGAGTAATAGTTATATCGCCGTCCGTACATCCGGTAAGGACCAAGCCCGAGTAGTCGACGGCGTGTAGTGTTCCACGCGCTTCAAAGTGCCAAAAATGTCAGCAGTTGGTCATTTTAATAAAATATTTTATCATGGTTATAAATAATGGTAATAAATATAAATAAAAAAAATATATTTATGGATTTCCAGAGGTTCAAAGAAGTTCAAAATTAGTGCAACTTCGCCTTAATCATTCAATCATGGAAATTACAGACACAATAGAAATACAATAGGTGCGCGAACGCCGGCGTTCGCTTGGGGTTTAATGAATTAAAGGGGATTACCCATTTGAGGCCATGAGCGAACAATTGACTAGAGAAAAAATACTTTGTTCATTAAGTTTTGCCATAAAAAAATATGTATTTCCAAATGAGCGCCACTATAATAAACAATAAGTAAAACACCATAGAGGCTGGGCAATCCCCTTTTGCTTCTGACTTTAGTTCTAACTAGCTTTTGCCCGCGATTTCGTTCGCGTGGAATAGTGACTTCCGGCAGATTTTTGGTTTTACCAGTTTTCAGTACTGAATTTGTGCCAACTCTTGACCAATAGATGGCGCTGTATGTCCGGAATAAATTTTATTTTTTATTTTATTTTTTGTAATAAAAACTATCCTATGTCCTTATTCAAGTTCCAAACTATGTCTGTACCAAATTTCACACAAATCGGTTCAGTAGTTTAGGCGTGAAGCAAAGACAGACAGATAGACAGACAGAGTTACTTTCGCATTTATAATATTAGTTTGGATAAGAAACATAAAGATTCATGTGAGAAAAGCGCTTTACCGTAATTTTATTTGAGATTAACAAAAGAATGTGCTGCGTTCGAACGCTATCCGAATTTGGATCACTTTGGACAGTGCCGGAGTCACTACTGTGTCCACTCGCCCGGAGCAATATTGTTTACTTTAGCACGAGTGCTTGCGATATCTTTTCAAGTGTGCGGAAAACCTTGTCGTTTGTTTGAGGTGTTTTTTTTTTCAATGTGCTGAAATGTCTTGTCTCTGTGGCTGTGTCTAATGTAATATTGTTTCTGTTTCAGGTATGTAAATCGAGTCAGTTGTGAGGACGAATTTTGATCTGCTTCTATACTTGCTTCGTTTTGGTATGTTTTTATAGAATAGTTACTTTAATATCAATTGTGCGCTCTTGTCACCGTCGGCGTTCCAGCCGTATTGGAACCCCATGGTCTGGCACGCGACGATGGCAAGAGACCGCACGGCATGTAATTATTCCCTTGGAAGATGGGAAGGCCTTTAGTATGGGACGCTACTTGTGTTGATACTCTTGCGCCTTCACATCTTCCTAGCTCGTCGTGTCGTGCTGGTTAAAACTAGATATTCAATTGTGCAAATTGAATATCTAGTTTTATTGCTACTTAATTACAATATACTTAAAAATTGCTGTTTTTTTTAAACCTATTTAAGTACAAAAAAACATTTATCATACGAGCTGGAAATAATGGAATGTACAAGCATATAAAAAGAATTCATGGTCACCAAATAAATCATCTCCATTGTTGTCAATGGGAAAAGTGCCCAGAATACTGACAGTACTACCACATTGAAAAGCAATGCTGATTCGTTGACCTAAGTAAAAAAAAACCAGCTAGTGATGAGTCGACTAGTTATTTAGCTCGGTGTGCACTTGGACCCTTTGGCCCTAGCGTTTCAACCCGAAACGGCTCAAACTGTAAATTCCGGTAAAGTGTTATATTGCACCGTTTGTAGTTTTCTGCACCTGCAGCAGCTGCTCCAGCACAGCCCGCTGCTCAGAAGATGGGGTGACGCACTGGTGTCGACACACCAAAAGCCTTCCCAACTTCCAAGGCATTAAGGCCGGGCTGGACTTCTGATCTGGCCTCTTCTCATCGTCACGTACCAAACCATTGGATTCTAAAACAGCTGGCACCCCGTTTTACTTGAATAAATATCATGATTTACGAAATCTCTAGAGTAATACTTTGTATAACTTTAACTTACATAAAAGCTTAAGCGAGCTACTGACGTGTGCTAAAAGCACTACTATAAGTCGCACAGTAAGTGGTACCCTAATCTAGTGTCAATTACAAATAGTGGGTAAACCTAAGTAGCAAGTTGTGTTGAAAACTAGAGAATTTCGTTGAAAAGAAATTTCTTATTTTGCAAGTATAAAACGAATTCGGTTTTTGCATATGTTTATTTATCCCATAACTTTTTCTAAACCATAGAAAAATAAATGACGAAATCATTCGTTTTATATAGGTACCGAATGTGACTTTATTCTAAAGAAAATATAATAAATAATAGCTGCCGCGGCAAATCTTGTCCTACAGAAAAGAGTGAGTGATGGTAGGAGCGTAAAAAATATACATAAAAAAATAGGACAAGGCGTTTCGGAGGAGTTCGATAAAAAACACTATGACGCGAGAATTTTATATATTATATTAGATTTAAAGTTGTTAAAGAGTTCGAACGCGCGAATCTAAATACTGCCCCCCTAGCCAAGTTACAATCGTGTCGCTTGCGCCGAACGCTTCGAGTTTGCCGCGCCGCCAATTCTTTTGTTCTGACCACGTGACTGAGCGTTCAGATAACGTCATTCCCGTACATTCGAAGCTTTTTGCAAGCGTTAACGATTGCAGATTAACAACTTGGCTAGGGGTACTGGTTCGAATAAAAAATATTTGTTAATTTTGTATGGCTCATTTATTGAGGAGGGCTGTAAGTTATATAAAATCATGCTAGGACAAACTTAAGCGGAGCAAATAACCAAAGATGCGGGTGAAACCGCAGAGAACAGCTAGTTAATCATAAATTGTAAGCACTTTCAGACACCGAAACTTGTAGCTACATAAATTCATATTCCTACTCGCAGAATCATTTACCATCATGAAATATGAAATCTATAAAAGCACTCAATATTCTTTAGAAACTCATCAAGAAAAAATATATAAACGAAATTGATTGAATACAGAGTGAAAAATCACCTGCACTGAAATGAAAAGAAAAAGAAACATTTTTATTATTTTGATTTCCCGTCAAAACGAATGAATGGATCCATTCTTACTAGACATTTCATTTTTTTCACCTTGATATTTCATACTGATTTGTTTATACACCATGGCATACGAAAGTAGACTTTACTTGGCTGGCATAAAGTGTTTATTGGCTGTGAAAGCTAAAATTTCCATTTGAACGGAGTTGCTTCGAGTCTGAAGGAGATATATGGCTTTAAGAAGGCGAGAATTGACATAATATTGTCCTTTGAGAGACGTGGAAGCGTTAGCTTGTGAATGGGACGCTTTAAAGCGAAAATTTTCTAAATGCCATAAAATTCGGTAGCAGTAAGAAAGTTACGATGTGACTCTTCTGCCAAGTTTCAGAGTTTTATCGTTCTTAAACTGACTTCTGGTTTTAAAAGGATTTTACTATGATAACAATGCTGTGTGGAATGTTCAGTTTCGGAAGTTTTACTTTTGAATAAGTATGGGTAAAGGAAATCTTGATGTTTTAATCTGAAACGATGTTCTAAAACGTCTAGATTTGAAACTGAGTTTCAAGAGAGATAAGGGTGTTGATTAAATTTTGAATCATGCTCTAACTCTCTCTTTTAATCGGCTTCAAAAAGGAGTCTTCCTTCCTACCTACTTCAACGTATAACACTAAAAAAATTTCAGAAGTCGGTGTATCTATTCTATTATACTTTTATGTCTTCTTGAAGTCAGTAGTATCTTTGTGTAAAAAGTTAGTTTTTTTTATAAGTTATAGGAAGTGTTTTCCAGAAATTCATGTCGCCCTTGTCGAACGAAAACATAATTTGCATTTTCTTACATTATCTTCTCATCAAAAACAGCAGTAAGTATACTCCACATTTTTTTTATGCATGAAATTTTTAAATGTCATCTCCTACTTTAGGATAGAGCGAGAGAGTGTATCAGACTTATTGATATACCCACCTATGTCATTCAGTTGCTTTTGCGTTCCAGGATCACAGTAAAGGTAAAACTACACTGCACACACGTGTGTCACGTACATTTCGCTTCGGTCTCCGTACATTTTATATGGAAACTAGACTTGTAGAGCTACATTAGATCTACATACGCCGACGCGACGTCGTTTTACTTAGAAATCAGGTGCGTTACACGTGGCTTAACTCTATCAAGAATTTCCGCGGCCAGAGTGCTTAGTGTCAGATAGTTTCAGAGCTTCTTTAGGAGCTCCGATTGGTCTGCTCCAAGCTCTCTACCAATCAGAGAGCCAAACGCGGTAAATATTTTGAACGCGTTAAATTAAAAAACAACTCGCACTCAACGCTCAGAACTCAACATCTAAATTACCAAAAATAACTGTTTATTATTGCTTATTTACTGGCCTGTTGGTCTAGTGGTTAGTGACCCTAACTGCTATGCCGGAGGTCGTGGGTTCGATTCCCACCCAGGACAAATGTTTGTGTGGTGAGCATAATCATTTGTTCTGTGTCTGGGTGTAATTTATCTATAATATATATTTAGAAATATATAAGTATGTTTATCAGTTGTCTAGTACCCATAACACAAGCTCTGCTTAGCTTGGGACTAGACGGCGTTGTGTGATAGTTGTGGAATTATTATTATTTAACTACAAACAAACAAAACGAGCTAATTTCAACATATAACCACGCTGTATATTAAGCCGTCACCAGCAGCGATCATGACCCGATAACAAATGCGTTGCGACCCAAATAACTAGGTTTATGACTTCTACTAATGTACGGTGCCTGTTTGTTGCGGCTTTCATGGATATGTATTTCCTGAATTTTATGCGAGATTTATGTTGTTTCTCGAGGTTCTGCTCATCTTTTCTGTTATTTTCTTGTTCTGAGAATACTGAAATTAAGTAGAACATTACAAGTTTTTTTTTTTGTTATGCAAAAAATTGCAAAGTTACTTTTTTTTTTGTATTACGCGCTTTTTTGGAGCACGCTTGCTTATACCACCTATTACCTACCCACTCTTTTTTGGATGGGAAATCATCATAGGACTTCTTCTGCAATTGGGCGAAGCGCGAGAGTGTGTCAGACTTTTACGGACTAAAACCCACTCCTAGCTCCTTCGTTGCCTTTCATTTCAGGGCCGGGATTCCTAAATATTTTTTTCTAACATATTATTAAAACCTTTTAATTCCAAGCCCTGTTTACTTTATTTAAGTATATCAAACAGTTTTATGGTATCCCTTTTTTTTTTATGGGAAAAATCATCCAATGACAACCCCAGCTCTTGGGCGGAACGGGAGATATTGTCAGACTCTTACTGACTAAAAATAAAAACCCATCCCGTTCCTTCAAGCCTTCATACCGGGGCTCGAGCGCCCTTTCAGATAAACCTGGCCCCAGGGATAACCCTGGGGCCAGATGGTATCCCTTCCTATTTAGATAAAATTGAATATTATTTCACACATCCCAAACTTCTATTTGTTTTTTGTTGCGTTTACTTAATAAATGGTGATCCTACTCGAGGTTTGCGTAAGAAGCCCACTCATTGCGAGAAATTAACGTACTCTTAAATATTTCAGTTTAATTTCTTAATATTTATTTACTTTCGTAGGTTTATGTTTAAAATATACTGTGGCATGTAAACTTGTTATTAGAACTCTACTGGCAGAAGAAATGACTGAGATAAAACTTTTTTAATATCGATAGACTTGAGCTTGACCACTACCTCACCTGATGGTAAGCGATAATAACAGGCTTGTTGGTCTAGTGGTTAGTGACCCTGACTGCTATGCAGGAGGTTGTGGGTTCGATTCCCACCCAGGACAAATGTTTGTGTGATGAGCAAGATCATTTGTTCTGTGTCTGGGTGTAATTTATCTACAATATGTATGTATTTAGAAATATATAAGTGGGTTTATCAGTTGTCTAGAACCATAACACAAGCTCTGCTTAGCTTGGGACTAGACGGCGCGGCGCTGTGTGATAGTTGTGGAATGTTATATTATTAAATAATGCAGTCGACGTTAGAGTACGCTTCATAATCATCTTTCCAGCCGGAGGACGTCCACTGTTGGACATATGCCCCCACCAAATGTCGCCAGAACGACCGGTACTGTGTGTCTTGCATTCATTGGATTCCCGCAATCTTCACCAGGTACGGCACGCTTAGAAATTACGGCCCGGGGTACTTCGTAGTAAGAAGCGAAATCAAACAACGTCTGGATAGCAGAGATATTGACAGACTGGCGCACCTTCACAATAACGACTATATCCTAATTTACCTTTTTTATTTGTTATGGTGGGAAAAATCATCCAATGACAACCCCCGCTCTTGGGCGGAGCGGGAGATAGTGTTAGACTCTTATTGACTAAAAACCCACCCCGTTCCTTCGTACCTTCATACCGGGCCTGGCTACTCTTTCGAAACCAAACCTGGTCTTAGTAGGCAAATTTACCTGCTACCCAATTAGGCGATTATAACGCGGCCGCGCACCACGCTGCTTGTTGCGTCGCGCACCTACGCGCGTACCTTCTTGCGGGAGTGCAGATCTGCATCATCGTGAGGGTTTTTTCTTTACGCACTGACGCGCGTAGTTGCGTTTTGTAAATTCACGCAGACTCTGACTCACACTCGCACCTACGCGCGTGTGTGCATGTGCATGTTTCTCGTCTTGTAGGCGCGTGACCTGCATGAACGTGCGTGGATGCATTTTCGGTGTGTTGGACTATGCGTGTTTTCTATACAAACGGAGATACTTACAAGCAACGCTAAAACACGCATTCACGCGCTACGCTGCGTGGTGCGTGGCAGTATGATAATCGCCTGAACCTAATGATTAACTAACTAACATACACTACACTTAGATGTAACGTGTTCACTCTTGACTTAAAGGCCCACATTGTAGCTATCAGGAAACACAGATTGTGGTAAGGAATTCTAAAGTTGTCTGGAAGAGATCGCTCTCAGCGATAAGACCGCCATTGTGCCCATAAATATAAGTTTTTGTATAAGCAGTGTTACTTTTTGTTGTACAATAATGTTTATTCTATTCTACTCTGCCCAATAAATGTGTTCTCAAAACGTTTTATAATCATTGGTGATGGTAGATATAGATAGGTACAACACTCTTGCGCCATCCCATCTTCCTAGTTCATCGTGCTGTGCTGGTGCTGCCGCTGCGGCTGCGGAGAACCTCAAGCGGCGGAAATATAACAACCTTGTCGGCAGTTATATTTTTGAGCCGTTTGGGGTTGAAACTCTTGGGCCGTGGGGTCACTCGGACCCCTCATACACTTTTTAACAGACATAGACATTTCGCGTGACCCAAGGGCTGGTTTTTACCTCGGTCAGAGATTAAGCATTGCCATTCAACGTGGCAATGCCGCCAGCCTCTTGGGCACACTTCCAGTCGACAGCGATGCGGAGGAGTTTTATGACGCCGTATTTTAATAGGGAGTAGCCTTTAGTGTGTATAGTTAGGTTAAGCATAGTTAAATATACATATATATATTTTAATATTTAAGTTATATATATATATATATATATTTATTTTAATATGTATATATTTTGTTGCTTTTAGTTGTAAATAAAAACCAGACGTTACTTATAGGTACAATAAAACAGAAAAATGTAATCTTTTTAAATCAATTACAGCGACTAGGGTGGTACGTGCATTGTTTCAATTAAACGACAGTAACATTATTTTTTGTTTTTTCCTTGATAGATATCTATTCCCTAATTTTCGAGAGTTTTGCTCCGAGAGTATCCTGCATTGCGTAAACAGCAATCAAGCGTGTCCAATTAGAGACCTGTTTCTCACTAGTGCCACGAGTATATCTCTAACGATCTCAGGCAGATAATACGACGTCAATTGTTTAGGCTTCCTTTGTGACCATGAATGTATGGAAACCAATCGATGATATTCACTACGTATCTGTACGGCCCGTGTACGATCTTGTAGCTGTAAGCGGGAGCTAAGCGCGGGCGAGCGATAAGAACAAAAGTATGAAAATATTGACTATATTGACAGGCCTGTAGGTCTAGTGGTTAGTGACCCTGACTGCTATGCCGGAGGTCGTGGGTTCGATTCCCACCCAGGACAAATGTTTGTGTGATGAGCATGATCATTTGTTCTGTGTCTGGGTGTGATTTATCTATAATATGTATGTATTTAGAAATATATAAGTATGTTTATCAGTTGTCTAGTACTCATAACACAAGCTCTGCTTAGCTTGGGACTAGACGGCGTTGTGTGAAAAAAAAAAATGTTTAAAGCACATCGCGAGACGCCACTCATAAAGGCGCGCGCCCGCTTGCCGGTGCTGCCCCGCTCACCGCCCCGCTCGCCGCTAAGACCCAAGTGAGTCGATCACGCGAAGATACCCAGTATCCATCTAGCTGGACAGCTCAAAATTGACGATCCTTTTGTACCTGGTCCGAAATGCTGGTAAATTACGCAAAAGTCATAATTACAGTAGGCACAACGGATCTTAAGCGCTCAGCGTCAGAGTGGGGATCGCTTTGCGCATTCCATACATTGGCGAGCCAATCGTCTTCGACATGCAGCAACCCAGTGAACGAATGAGGAGTGACGTCTATGACACGATGGCGCGGCGAGCCAATCACCGACACTCCCTGCCCCCGCGTCTCACTTTGCACCACTAAATAGACCGAATATTTGACTTCTGTGCAACCGCTCAAGATCCGTTGTGCCTACTGTACAAATTTATAATGTCCGCCTATTTGCATACGCTTGGATTTATACTAAACTAACTTCTTTCTACCGGCGACAGCTATGGAGGGTAGATATATGTGCAACAGTGGACGTCTTTCGGCTGAAATAATGATGAAGAGAACGTAAAGTATTTTTCATCCTCTTACCACCAATTTATTTGTCTTGGGTGGGAATTGAACCCAATTGATAGCTAATATGGATGACACACAAACTGCAACACATGCAGTATGGTACTGGAGTTCCTGATACTTTTCAGAAAAAAGTTCTGGTGTTTTTCCTGGAAAAAAATATCAAATGAAAATATGATATGTTCACAAAGGCAAGTTCTATAGCTCCACCAGCCACTAACCACTAGACCAAAAGGTCAGACAAAAGTTCCTGGCTCATGGCAGTCGCAAGGTCAAATTCACCCATGCATCCATCAAAACAAACAACAATATCAACGCAAAAATTCTGACAAATGTTTACAAACGGTTCCGTGGTCGGCCATCATTAATTCCAGCTGACAAGGGTCCGTCACTGGACCCTAGTGATTTATACCAAAGTCCTCTTTGATACCTAACACTGACTGTAAAATACCGGTCTTCAATATGGCGACTGTCATTAGCTTTGTTACCAAAGGGTTGGGAGTTATTTTTTTGGCGGTCGTTGTTGGAATAATGTTTTTTATACGCGCGTTGGGGCTGGTTATAATTTGGGAATATGCGTCTGAATACTATGCTCTAAGTTTGGAGATAAAACTAAAATTGCTTACATGAGCATGACGGTACAAGATGTAGAAAACTGCTAATTTGGATCTAGCAGTATTAGAGATGATTATTATTGCTTCAAACACCTGACTTGTCAAGGATGGATATCGGGTTATCCAGTTTCTCCAGACCTGGCGAATTGGCCGCTCGCAAATCGATTGCGAACTGCTCGCGTGTAGTTACAGCCTAAGTTTGGTCCGCTATTATAATTACGGAAAAACATGCAGTTCGCAAGCAGGTCGCGAGCAGCGAATTTGCCATGTCAAGACACACCTTTAGATAAACAGTCGCTTCATGTAAAATATTGGTATGCAGTTCCATTCGTTTTCAATTCAGGTGGAAAAAGGTTTATCATCATCGTCTTCATTTCAGCCGAAAGACGTCTACTACTGGACATAGGCTTTCCCCAAATGTCGCTACGACGAACGGCCCTGTTCATCTCGCATCTGTCGGATTCCTGCGACCCTCACCTGGTCATCAGTCCACCTTGTGGAAAGACTTCCAATGCTGCAGAAATCAGAAACGTTTATTTCAAATAGACCAATTACAGGCACATTTGAATTGTCAAAAAGTCGGTCAGTCAAAAAAGTGAAGCTCCAATTGCGTGTTCCAAAGCGTAGATCTCTATGGAGAAAGAAGAACATACAAGAAACTTCATGGAAATTCCATGTCCACTCTTTTAAATCATAAAAAGAGTTACATAAATTTTGGTTACATATTTCTTGTTGCTTCTATTATGTGAGCTTCTTCAGATAAAATGATTTGGTTATCTGGCAAGTACCTAGATAGAAATATTAGTTATTGTTTATTGTATATCTATGTCATGTCAATCTGCATTAATTGTCAGTACTTTAGTGTGCATAAAAAAATAAATAAATAAATCTACTTAACAATAGCTCTAACTGTAAAATTGTCGTATTATATAAGCGAAGCGCATTACTTTCAAAGATACATCACCCGTAATTCATTTATCAATCCACTTTCTCAACGAGAATAATATTAATAATATATCCAAGAAAATAATATTATTCTAAGAATGTAGTAAAGCAATCAAGAGTACACAACTATCCACTAACGAGCGTATCAAACTCGAGCCAGTGCTTGTCACGGATAGCATTAATTACTGACGCTAGCGGTGTATCCAGTGTGAACGATATGGCGATATATTGCCACTGCCGCTAATGATATACGTACATATGTAACTGGAATATTGCACACCCTGGAGCAATTAGAAAATTAAATTACAAACATAATATAAGAAGTATTACAAAAATGCAATTAATTACTTTTTAGGGTTCCCTACCTCAAAAGGAAGAAAACGGAATCCTTATAAGATAACTTCGTTGTCTGTCTGTCAAGCCTCTTTATCTCGGAAACGCGTGAAGGTATCGAGTTGAAATTAAAACCATATAGGTACTCAGGTCTGCAATCCCTTGAAGCTGTGTAAATTAAACTTTTAAGTTCACGAAAAAAAAAAGATATAGCCTCGCAAAAAAGTAAACTTCGGCACACTCAAGGGAATGAATAGGGTAATTCCCGTTGACCTAGAATCCAAAAATTTGGCATGAAGCAAGGTCTCATAGCATAAGTATATGAAAAAATCTGAAAACTGTTTTGTAGTTATGTCAGGAAAAAAAACTTTTCCGCGTTTCGTAAAAATCTTTAACACTCGATTCGGAAATTGAACTGTTTCCATAGGTAAGTTTGTACGGAACCGCGAGTCCGACTCGCACTTACTTGGTTTTTTCCTAACATAATCATTTAAGGATAATAAAAATAATCTATTTTAATAATACCTAAAATAGATTCAGAATCTGAACATAGATCATACTAATTTCATAATGTGTGTTTACTATGTTTCATGTTGTCTATAAAATTCATACTAAGCTACCTACATCCCGCAATTAGGCATTATGATGCCAACATGCATCGTGCCAATGCGGTTTGTGTCGCAAAATTAGTATTCAGGACTTCTGAGAATATTGTAGTCAGTGTTCGATACTGATTTGAGGTTAATTTTAGTTGACGAGTTCGTGATTGACCGGCACAATTTAACCCGTCAATGATTAGACCGTTAGCTTCATATATATGGCTACTACTGGACTCATACTACCGTTTCTTCTACAAGTGATCGCAGCAAAATTTCCCATACAAAATATTTACGGCGTCGATATCGAGTAGCGTCGAATATTAATGCTTTAAACTCATAGTGATTGACCGGCACAATTGAACCTGTCAATGATTAGACTGTTAGCTTCATATATATGGCTATTACTGGACTCATATTACCGTTTTTGGTTCTGCAAGTAACCGCTAGGGGCGCTGCATTTGCCATACAAAATATTTCAAATCATATTTTTATTGCCATACAAAATATTTACGGCGTTGATATCGAGTAGCGACAAATATTATTGCTTTAAACTTGTGGTATAGGTACTGCACAATTATGTTTTTTAAGGTTTACTTTTATGGAGAAAAGTGTGTGTTAAGGAATAAATTGTAGCTTACGTGTCCGTCATATAGGCTGATGTTAAAGAAAACCATTACATATTTAGTGTGGACTTTAACAGAAATTCCGACCTCTGAGTTCTTGTTTGTTTAATGGTTATAATAGGTATGGTTTGTTCCGAGTTTGTTCTTCTTAGGGTTGTTAGTTAGAAAACACCGACCTCATCTAGTATCTTATAAATTAACGAAAAAATTTACATGCAAAAGTTTTATTTGCTTGCTAAATACTACTCGTAATTTTGGTTACTTAACAATATATTCATATAAACACCGTTAAATTTTAATCGTTCTAATCCCGTGGAGGGTCGATCTGTGACTAGCGATTTGTAAAGATAAAATTAAAAAATAAAGTACTTGTTTTTCAAAACTCGTATTAATTTACGCATCTACGAAATTAATTTCTCTAAGAAAAAGTCAGCTGAGCGAGTTCAATGACCTGTAGGTAGTTTTTACGCAACGCCGACTATTAACTACAGGACACTGAACTCGCTCAGCTGACGTTTTCTTAAAGAAATTAATTTCGTACGTGCTTAAATTATTTCCAGTTTTGAAAAAAATGTACCGGATCGACCCTCCACGGGATTAAAACGATTAAAATTTAGCGGTGCATATCTAATTTATTGGATATCCATCTCTACCTTCTTTAGGCTTGTATTAATAAGCACTATGTCTCAAAATAAAGTGTTATCTATCATTCTTTCGAACATAAACAAGAAAGTTTCGAGACAAACAGTATATTCATATCTTTGCCTACATATCTGAGCCACCATTTCCAATCTCCAATATTTCTTGCCACCGGAACACACCCGCGGTGTATCGCCTATTTACTCCTAGACCTCGATAAGTAAATATTCACAGTGAGTACCGCCCCTTACTTGCACCTTATCACTATGCGGAGGGGAGACTAATTTCCTTTCACCATCTTCCCCTACCATCATTATTTTGTTATCACAAATCTGAAATATTACGGGGAGTGTTTTGGAAAAATCGTGTTTGTATTTTAGCTTGTGGTTGGAAATTATGGGAAGTAACACATGCCGTAGGTACATGAATTTCATGTTTGTATAATTAAACTAGTTTGGTATTTTCTTTTGTAAGTGGGGGAATTTTTTGTTACTTGTTACTACTTCTACAACTAAAAAGATTCTACAAATTTTTTGTTTTTTGTTACTACTTCTACAACTAAAAAGATTCTACAAATTTGTTGTTACTTGTTACTACTTCTAAAACTAAAAATATTCTAAAAATTTTTTGTTACTTGTTACTACTTCTATACATTCTACTAAAAAGATTCTACAAACTTTTTGTTACTTGTTACTACTTCTACAACTGAAAAGATTCTACAATTTTTTTGTTACTTGTTACTACTTCTGCAACTAAAAAGATTCTACAATTTTTTTGTTGCTGGTTACTACTTCCACAACTAAAAAGATAAGTATATTATTATGCGAAACCCGAAACACGTTTCTAGTACATATATTTATGTAAAGAATCAAAGTACAAAATTTTATAACTGTATCATAAAAATCACAAAGTTTTAAGCTTGTTATGTCAGTAAAAATATGTAGTCACCGGACCAACCAGGCGACTGAGTGGTGGTTTTGCAGTTGCACCCAGCTGTTTACTGGCGGTTTAAATATTTTTGGGATAAATTATAACATGTTGTAAAAACTATCGGAATCCATTCACTTATTATTATTATTATTTAGAAGATAAGGGGCCATGCATCATCCATAGTGTAGGGGATGTAGTCATTGCGACCTAAAAGATCTATTGTGACTCGCCACCTTGCTAGAGTAACTCTTTTAGCCCGAAGGCTTCCAAGAAATTTAGAATACTCCTAGCTTTTGGAGTTTTAATCTCCTTAGGGCGAATAATGTGTCGGCCCAGATGGACACTGCGTTTGTGGATAAGGGGCATTCACACAAAAGGTGCTTGCTGAGGCGTCTCCCTCTCCTCAGTTACGGATATTGAACAAATTTTAGTTAGGTTTCACATAAACTAAAAATAATGTTTTGCATTTTGATTTGTAGTTTTTTTGTTTTATCAATGTAAAATGGAATCTTACGTTTTTTGAGTAATTAAACTGTAAATTTTATTAATAACGATAAAAAAAAATGAATTTCGAATTCTTGTCAAAACAAACGAAAATAGTCACTGTTTTACTAGATCAGTCTACGTCTACATTAGTTAGAATTAAAATATCCTCGACTGTTATTAATCTAAATCATAATTTTACTTTCTATTTGAATAAATTTTCTTTTCTATTTATAATATTTTCTCCTAGTTCTTACAGCTCCTGTCTGATTTATGAACAAATAGAGAATTGTACAAATGATTCTGTACATTTTTCTTTTACAGTCTTGTTTACTCGTTCGCTGTTTACTGTTATAGTTAATGTTGTTGTATCAACACTTTCCTTTATGACGTCATCTCACGATTCTCTTTGCGATGTTCGTTTCATATGATTTGTTTATTCTTCTTTCTATTCTGGGTTATTAACTGAAACATTGCTGTTGATGAATTGTTTGTGTACTTGGTTTATTTGCGTATTGTTATTTTCATTATCAGCCTGTTTAATGTTCCCACTGCTGGGACTCTGACCTTTTCGGGAGAGAGAATGGGCCGTAATTCAATACGCGGGCCCAGTGCGGATTGGTGAATGTCACATGTCTTCGAATTTGGTTCTAGGACATGCCGGTTTCCTCACGATGTTTTGCTTCACCGTTTTGAGAGCAGTGGTCATGAAATAAATTACACAAAGTAATGCGCCTGGCAGGGTTTGTTCCTGCGATCTACAACTCGTAAGTCGGAGTCAATACCACTCGGCCACCACTGCTCTATTGCTATCTTAGTAAATAAATATAAGTTCCTTTCTTTTTTCAAATTTACTGGCATCAAGACTAGGTAGTACTAATATTACATTTTATAAAAAAACTACCTTCTGCCTGCAGCTTCGCTTGCGTTAAAGTAGGTTTTCCATACACTCTTTGGACTCCTATTTCCCCCCTTAAAAGTTGAATTTCAAAAAATCCTTTCTTAGTGCTCGCTTACGTCATAAAAGGAAGCCTTGTGCACAATTTCACGCTACTAGTCCACTACTAGTACTAGTCCAGTTTTGGCTGCGCGTTGATATGTCAGTCAGTTTCTCCTTTTACATGATTAGTTTAAACACTTCTTGCATTCTAAGTTGTGTCATGTTTATGTCGTATCTCCATGGAAATTAGATCTATGGACATACGAGTACTGTCTGACGTTTCATGTGCACACAAGTTTATATTAAATAAAACATTTCTTTATTTAAAAAAAACCTTTAAAGCATAAATATCACAATAAATAAATATTTACAACACTATTTCTAGTGTTACTTCAGCATGACATATAGACTCAACACCATCAGATACACATTTATGACTATCGTAGCTGCTCCGCCAGGGGCCGGAATTGTGGGTGTGACGACAACAGGCGATGAGGTAGTACTCGATGAGGTAGTATCGGGATCTGTCGACGAGGTAATAGTATCATCGGATGATGTGGTAGTAATATCATCGGACGACACGGTTGTAGTATCATCTGATGACGTGGTAGTAGTATCAGCAGACGTCGTAGTAGTTGTATAAGCAGACGACTCGGTAGTAGTCTCACCTGGTGCTACAGAAGAGCCATCTACGACGATTACTTCATCGTTGTTAGTGAAGTGGTCTTCTTGCCTGAAAACAGTTAAAAAGGTCAATTTCAAGGTTAAGTGGCAAACTTAAGTAGAGATGGGTAATGCACATTGCTTGCAGAATAGATGGTCGATGGAGACTAAAGGTTGTAGAAATATGCAACGTTGAAAAAGCGTTGGTGAGAATTGGTGAAAATCAAATGGATGCGAGATGCACAGCACCGTTCGTTCTGGTAACACTTAAAGCTTTTGTACAACAGTGGACGTCTTTGGGCTGAAACGATGATAATTAAAATAATGCTAGGTATATTTTTAAAAGCGTAGGTAAAAAAATTGGACAATCATTCTAAAAGAAGAATTTTAAAAGAAGAAGAAAGGTAAGGAAAGCCTTCCGTTGATCCTAAATTAGAAACAAGCTGTTAAGCGGAAAACAAATAACATAATTGTACATGTGCTTACTCTGCATTTGTAATAGCATCAATAATGTAATCCGTCACCAACTCCTTAGCGTCTGCCGCTGCAACAAAATCTCCATGCAAAAAGTCGGTCCTTGCTACCTGACGAGCTATAGCTTTAGGTATATCAGCTACCATGGCCAGCACATCCCTTTCATCTAGTAGGTCGTCGCTTAGAGTGTAGTGCATTGTGACGAAAGTAGTGATGAGACTAAGGTCGTATAGTGGGGGTTCCGCAGTTCCATATTTGGCAATGTTTCCTTCGGTACCGTAATTGTATCTGCGGAAGAGTTTGTCTCTTATGTTTTGACCGTAGTGTGCAATTTGTTTTAACGCTGCTCCTGGCTGGTCAGTTTGTGCGGCATTGTTCCTCTGAAAACAGTTAAACGATTATAATAAGCTTTACTCTTGGACACGGCGCGTATTGTTAGGAGATTCTTTTCTCAGGAGCCCTGACCACCGGTAGCTTGGACCCTGTTCTCGATGCCGGTAACTACTATTTTTTTTATATATTTTTAATTTTTTTTTTTTTAAGATATATATACAGCGTTTGGACTCTGTATTTAATGCTAGAATTTTGTGTTAGATAGAACAACGAAATCTTGAATGTTTGTTTTTGGTAAATGAATTATAAAGTAAAAAGTCATATTTTTAGTGTTTTACAAATAATCCTGATATGAATTGGATTGTGCGTAAATCTAATCTGCTATTGAGTATTTATTTTTGTTATAAATCTTTCGATCGATCATTGTGGCGACACTTGGGGGAGGCCTATCTCCAACAGTGGACGTCTATAGGCTGAAATGATGATGATGATGATGATGATGATAAATCTTTCGCGGTTTGGACACGTAATAGAAAACAGTCTCCCTATTCATCAATCAATTAACTTGTACAGTATTGCCTCGAACAGAAACACAATGATACGTAACGTTAAAGCATTATTTTCCCTCACAGGAAGTATTTCTGGTATTTCTCTGTCACAATAATTAATGTGCGCAATTGATTGGTTAATTGCTAGTACAGCTGATCCAATAAAAACTCAAAGCGTGCTCAATCATGCGAAAAAGTGTGAACATTAATAATTCACATGGGATTAATATTCTATGAAGGAATGTATAGATTTATTAATAAATATGTATATTCAATTATCAATACCAGTTTAATAATTCGTTGAACTGTATCCGTGTAATCAGATGTACACAGATTTCTCTTGTTTTTATACATTTATGATTAATCTGGATACTGAATAATGTTGATATGAATCGCAAGTGTGTGAAATATGTTGTTTATAACTTAGATGGGAATATTAGAATGCTTTAAATCATATTATTTTGTTAAAGTAAATACTTATACGTAAAAATACATCTACATCTACACTTTATTAAAGAGGTAAAGCTTATATCTTTTTTAATGTGGAAGGTTGTTCAGTTTCGTCTACTGAGCAAGCCCTAACACCTTTTATTTATTTTTTAATTATATATTTTTTGTAATATT